>CM076575.1:1494975048-1495580625 GCA_034641835.2 Pinus albicaulis
ATTCTCTGTCACTGATTCTATCACAGTCTATCCTTATGGCTCGCTAAACCAACCCAATACTTTAACACAATCTCTGTAACTGAACTACTTCCTTGCTTTCATGAGTGGCTATCATGTATTCTGTCTCTATAGTTGAAAGAGCCACTACAAAATGTCTTTTACTCATCCAACTGACTGCACATCCAAATAGGGTAAACACATACCCACTTGTAGATCTTCTTTGGTCTGGATCTCCAGCCTAGTCTGCATCAATAAAACCATATATGTCCAAAACTCTATCCAATCCTGGTCTTCCCTTGTAGCACAAACCATAATCACTAATGCCACGCAAAAATCTGAAAACATGCTTCACCGTTGTCCAATGCTCCTTCCTATTTTTGACAGAAACCTGCTCAATAATCCCACTACATATGAAATGTCTGTTTTAGTACAAACCATTACATACATCAGGCTACCCAATCCACTTGCATATGGAAAACAGGACATATCCTCCTCTTGTTCTTGTGTGTCGGGACATTGTTCAGCAGATAAATTTACACCTACAGGAATAGGACCCTTCACCGATTTACTATCTTGCATATTGGACCTCTGTAAGATTGTCCCAACATATTTCCTCTCGCTTAACCAGAGCTTCCTCTTTGCCGATCCCTCTTAATTTTCATAACCAAAATATAGTTTGTAACACCAAGATCCTTCATGTCGAATTCGGAGAACAATTGGGTCTTCAAATCCTGAATAATTTCTTTTTCATTTCCAATCATAAACATATCATCCACATACAAAACCAAATAAATAAATCGGTCACCAATTAATTTAAAATATACAAAGTGATCCTCTTCGATTCTGGTGAAGCCAAGTCCCCATATATAGGTATCAAATTTCTGAAACCACATCCTTACTGACTGTTTTAACCCATACAGATACTTTTTTAACCTGCATACCAATTATTTCTTACCCTTCACCATAAAGCCTTCAGGTTTCTTCATGTAGATCTCCTCTTCCAGATCCCTGTGAAGAAATGATGTCTTCACATCCATCTATTCTATCTCAAAATCAAAGGCAACAACAACAGATAAAAGTAATACAATCAAAGTAACCTTGGCAACAGGAGAAAAAATATCACCAAAATCAATTCCAGGCACCTCGGAATAACCTTTTGAGACCAATCTAGCTTTGTATCTCTCCAGCTTTCCTTCTACATTCATCCTCTTCTTAAACGCCCATTTTATCCCGATGGGATTCCTTCCAGCTAGCAACTCCACCATATCCCATGCCTAATTTTTGTGCAAGGATGCCATTTCATCAACCATGGCCTCCTTCCAAAGTTTTCCATCCTCTGAATCTACTGCCTCCCTGACAATTTTGGGAGCATCATAATTTATAGTTAAAGAAAAAATTTAACATAAAGCAAATGGATTATACTTTTATGGTTTCCCTCTTTCTCGAACTAATCTTCTCATAGCTAGAGTTTGTGGCTCTTCTTCTTCTAAATATTCTTCTGTTGTAGAGTCTGATTCATCCTCCTTTAGCTCAAACTCTATTCCCAGGTTTCTTTGGTAGGAATTCATGTTTACAACATCTTTCACCTCTCTAAACACCACATCTTAGTTGTACACAACCTTCCTTGTTTCTGGGTTCGAAAGCTTGTAACCTTTTAAGCCGTCCTTATACCCAATAAAGATGCACCTTTAAAATTTATTATCAAACTTGGTCATTTTCTCCTTTGGAACATGTACATATGCATCACATCCAAATACCATTAGATGTGAAAGAGAGGGTTTATTACTAGTCCATACCTCATGTGGAGTCTTATCCTCCAATGCTAATGAAGGTGATCTGTTAACTAGGTAACATGCGATCTCCACTACTTCTACCGAGAATTCATGTCCTAACCGAGTACCAATAAGCATGCTTCTTTCCTTTTCCATCAATGTTATGTTTATTCTTTCTGCAACTCTGTTTTGTTGAGGTGTGTATGGATTAGTCTTCTTCCATGATATACCAGACTTCTTACAAAATTCTTCAAATTCCTTCTTGCAAAACTCTCCACCATTATCTGTCCTCAACACCTTTATCTTCTTCTCTGTCTGGCTTTCCATCAGAGCCTTAAATTATTTAATTATGTTAAAGACTTCATATTTCTTCCTCAAGAAATATATCCATGTATTCCTTGAGAAGTCGTCTATGAATGAGACATCGTATACAGATTTTCTGAGTGATGGAACCAACACTGATCCAAACACATCACTGTGCACAAACTCTAATACCTTGTTTGCCCTCTTAGCACTAGAAGAAAAACAAACCCGATTCTGCATCCGATATGCACAATGTTCACAGAAATTGAAATCCAGAGAGAAATTAGACATACCTTCTACCATACCACTTCCATGTAGTATCTGAAGGCCCTTCTCTCCAATATGTCCAAACCTTTGATGCCATAGCATGGTCTTTTCTCCACAAACCACTAGTATTTCTGCTCCACTTTCAGGAGCCAAAGAACTGTTACACCCATCAATAACCATGCTACCCTTAAGCTTGTACAGATTTCCAATCAAACTCCCCACATTAATACCAGTGCTCTCCGAACAATCTTACAAGTATCTTTCTCGAACACTTTTTTTACACCTGCATCATCCATCTTGCTCACAAAAAATAAATTTTTGGCCAATATAGGAATATGCAGAACACCAGGAAGTGTTCTAATCCTTCCACCTTGCAGCTTCAGCTTCACTTTCCCACGTCTGATGATTTTGATCTTCCTATCATCCCGTAAGAGGACATCGCCACCATCATACTTATAATACTCGCAGAACCACTCCCTATGGGGAGTGAAGTGAAAGGATGCACTTGAGTCAATCAACCATGTCTCATGATCTACATGTGTATTTGAAGAAGAAGCCAAATACAAATACCCACCTTCATCCCAGGTGGTTTTTTCCTCTACAGAAGGAGCATCATCATATCCCTTTCCTTTCTGAGGAGCTTTAAATCCGCAGTCCTTTTCGTAGTGCCCTTCCTTTCCACATTTCCAACAAACCTTTCCAAAATATTTTGGAGATTTAAATATCCCTGTAGATTTAGATCTCCCACTCGAAACCTTATTCTTGTTTCTGTTCTGGTACTTTCCTCATATAGCTAAGTCATCTCCATCTTGGGCCTCCATATTTCTCTGTCTCATTTCCTCCAACAATAAGGCTGAGCCAATGTCATCAAAATTCAAGGCAGTTGTAGTGCTACCAATTGCGATAACCAGATTGTTCCACGAATCTAGTAGAGAACACAACAAACTGATGCACTTATTTCATCTAAGATTTTAATATCAATAGATAACAACTGACTTACCATAGTATTGAAGGCCTTCATATGCTCTGTCACTGAGTCTCCATCCTTCATCCTCTGGTCATACATCTTTTTCCACGAGAACAATTTATTCACCAGAGACTTAGATTGGTAGAAAGTCTCTAGCTTTTCCCACAAAGTCTTCACCATAGCTTCCTCAGATACATTCAACAATACTAAATCTGAGACACAGAACCATATTGTGCTCTTTTCCTTCTGATCCAACATCTTCAAGTCTTCATCTGACATTGCCATTGGTTTAGTACATAGATCTACCAAGATCCACTGATCTTTATCTACAAGCAGATCCTCCATCTTCAGCTTCAACAACTCAAAACTCTAACCATTAAATTTATAGATATCTATCATTCCACTTCTTGCCATCTTCTTTCACCGCAAGAATCAATCCCACAGATCTCCCACTAAATAGGGTCTACCACAGGCCTGATAAAAAAACCCCTCAATAGTAAAAGCATCCCTTTGAAGCCGAAACAACTCTGATACCACTTGTAGGTTTTAACCCTGTGCATATACTATCTGCAAATGAATCTTAAAAACATAAAATAAAAAAATAGAAAGAGATTAAACATAAAACATATATACACAGATATTTTCCCCTGAATCCCAAATCGGGACTACCAGCTTGATTTTTCATTATATTCCTTTTAGTGTTACAACACATATATACATGAAAAAGAATTCATAAACCCAAATCCATTAAAACTGGAATAGAACATAACCGTAGTTCCCTTGAAAGGATTTACAAAATACCAGGGGCCCATGCACAAAAACCATGGGCAGATCTGCCCACCCAAAAATAGGGTCTAAAAAAAAATTTCCCAGGGCACTACACCGCACCCCGAATATAGCGGGCTTCCGCCCCCCCTTTGTTCCCCCTTCGGCACCCTGCGTAATGTACAGGGGGGGTTGCGCTCTCCCCCCCCGGTGACCCCCCTGCGTGTGCGACTAATCGAGGAAAGAATATAACACATACCTAACACCGAGATTTTGAATGGAAAACTTAGAATACGTTATAGCTATATAACAATTTTGTTACAACTCAATGTCTTATGACAACACCATATGTAATATTGTTTTAACCAAATTTTCTAGTATAGAAAATAGTTGAATCAACGGATACATATATCATAACCAAAGTTTGAACTTCGTATAACCTCACGCCATGGCTATGGCATATAAAAAAAAATTAACAAACTCTGACGATGGCATATATTGTTTGATTAGTGAATGGACAGTAGAATCCCCATGAAATTATTCGTAACCTCCACACTATATTTAACAACCATTAGACTGGTGGTAATAACATCCAACCCATATGGCATTTCAACAAATATACCCTGTGGAATTTTGTTGGATTCTTGTGCCAAATTTGACGATTTATCCATGGTCAACTTTGGAAGCGTCGATAGCTAATAGTTGGGTTTGGCAGGGCTGTCAGATCTGGTGGGATCCACTAACCCTTCCCCCACATAACATTATAATAAAAATTAAATAGAATATGGTGCCTTTGTATAACAAAATAAATGTTGTCGTATGAAGGTAAAGTTTTGTGACGTTGTTGCGGAGGTCATGGGTTCGACCCACAACTTGACAGTTGACCTCTACTGGTTTGACTTTGAGTGGTAGGTAGTTTGACCACCACGTGTCCTGTTCTGACACTGCCACTTGGCTTGCAAAGACCCAAATTTTTGTGTGTGTTATCACCCTAGTAATTCTCAGGTTGTGGGATGGGGATTTTTGTAGTTAAGAACACCAGGGGTAACCAAGAACTTCTTTGGGAATTCAAGATCTAGCCTTCTTGAACTCCGAAGAGGGATATCTCCATATGATTTAGCTTTTTTTAGGTAACAGATATTAGGCTAGCTATGATTGTGTAGTTGGGTTTGATTTTAAAATATTGATGGGAATAAAAAAGATTTCAAGGTAAACCAGAAGGATCTACAAGAATATTGGGCAATGGAGTCAATTACCTAGGCAAGCAGAACTAAGAAATAAGGCTCAGAGATGCAAATGTGCTAAAGGCAATATAGGTGACCTTCTAAGGCTATGTATAGGCTTGATTTGATGGAGTGGGTGGAATCTAAGAAAAAGGGCACTTAAGAATCCTTAAGCTATAGATAAGAAGATTGAAGAAGGGGATTTAACTGGGACCTAGAGCAACTAAGAATTCTATGGTCCGGTTATCAAATAGAAAACACTAAAATGCCAACAAGTTTCGAAACAAGGAGCTTATTATCACTAATCCTGTTAAATTTTTCCTTAGTTGATCATTACAGACAAGAAACACATAATATGAATGAATGTAAACTTAAAAGAAATACACTGAAAACAAGGAAAGAATGAGACTTATCTTGTCACCGCGAGAATCATTAGCTCTGATGTCTTTGATCTCTTTCCAGACTGTTGCTTTTGCTAATTGACTCACCAACTTCAATACGACCAGCAAATAATACTATATTTGTCTTGAGAAATTTTTATTCACACTTAATACTTCGAATTGTGAAGTATTTATACAAAAAACTGTTTACAAAATATCTCATAAATTGATATATTGTTTTAATAAAAAATAGGAAAGAAAACTTAATAAGAGGGATAGCTACAAAACAGTTTGCAAGTTGTTACCTTTTTACAAGCAAAAATATAACTGATTATTCTAATTTGAACTGATTTTTGATGTGTTGTGAGTACTGCTAGCATTAGGTGCATCTTATCGTGGAAAGTAGTTGAAGAAATTTCCTTCCTTTATCTTTGAACGCTGATACTCTTTATTCATCTGATTTGAGTTGTTTTACTGTGGTAATTAAAAAGTAACCAACAGTAAATTTATTTTCACAGAGACTCTTTCACCTACTGATACACTTTAACCCTGTATTTTTTTACCTTTTGAGGTAACAGTAAAATATGAATTTCGAAGTGATTTTCCTGTTTTTTATCCATCAAATTCACAACAGATCTGTGAATTCTTGCCACTTTTCTGCAGAGGGGATCTTCATACTCTTCAATTTTCTGTAACTTTCATCTGCCTCTGTATACTTGGAAAAATTAGGCTTTATAGTGAACATATGTTTGATCTCATTATCCAAAAAGAACAGATTTTCAAAATACTGAAGAAGTATTTTTCCTGTTGGTGATCCTTGTGGCAGAGGCTGTTTGGCTTGCTCTTTTGCATGATTTCTGATTTTTAGATAATAATCTTTCTGAGGCATTAGTTTGTCATTCAATGCATGAATATCAGGCAAACCTGCTTCTGATATTGTTTTGTATTTGGCTAAAAATCTTGAGATGGATACATTCATGTCTTTACACCGTCCTCTAGGTTACTCATTATGTTTCTTTTGTTCAGGACCTTTTTTATTTGAAGAATGGTTTCTGTCCTATCAAAAATTTTCAATTCTTCCAACTCTTCCTTGTTTTTACTATTTAAAAAAGCTATGAGTTGGATTGCTTGGGATGGTTTATTGTCAATCTCCCTCTTAGTCTTCTCAATCTCTGCACTAGCAACTTGAAGTAACTCTCTCTGTTCATAAATTATTTGAATTGAAGGCCATTGAGAATGAATGCCTTCAATAATTTTGGTCCATAAATGATTTTTCATATAGGTCACTTGATCTGTAAGGGTTACTTGTGCTTGCAGAATCTTCACCTGTTCTTGTAGTCGATCGACCTTTTGCTCATGTCCTTTAGAAGTAATCAAGGCATCATTTTTGGAACTTTCTAGATTTTTAATAATGCCTTTAAAACTAAGAATTTCTTTATCTTTCATAGATATGTCCTCCATGGCTTTGATCACGGTTGCTTGGTCTTGTAGTGTGCTCATCTATGAGGATGAAGAAGAAGAGGCAGATATTTCCTGAGAAGTAATTGGCACTGCAATGGCCATTACTCCCTGTGGCGCTAAGTGTTTAGCTAATGTGGATGGAATAGTAGTACTTACAATAGGAATTACTGTAGGAATGTGAACCTGTTGAGTTTTCTTTAGGGATTCATTTTCTTTTATGGAAGCTTCCAATTGACTTTCCATTTCTTTTACTTGAGTAGTCATCTCATGAACAAGTTGTTTAAGTTCATCAATTTCAGTGTTCTACTGGAGAATCTCCTTTGCTTGAGGATTTTCATTTTGGGGCAACTTTAGTTGTTTTCTTATGGCAGCTATATCCTCATTTTTTTGTTTAATAAAAGTTTTTGCAATCTCCATATTAGCAGGATCAGCTCCTGCTTCAATCACCAAATATTTTAGTGCTTTTATCCTCAAATTATTAGCATATAGTGAGGCCTTGTCCAACTTCATTTGATTCTAGAGGTTGAGCATTGTTTTCTCAAGCCTAATTGATTTCATAGTCTTACTGACAATTTTGGAATATAGAATTTCATTATTTCTCCTATGAAATTCAATTTGATCTAATTCATGAATGACATCTGCATCCACTTCAAAATCTGTTTTGGAATAGTCTGCCACTGATTTTGGCTCAACCACTGTAGGCTTCAAGAATGAAATTACTAATTTATTATATGAATAATAAAATGCTAAAAGAAGCATGTCTTTGTTCCCAGGCTTTTCCTTAAGAAATCTAGAATATGCTTGACTCTTGATCTCTTCATTCTTCTCTTTAATCTGTCTGAATCTGATCTGAATCTTTGACTCTGTATTGTCAATTCCCTTAGAAGAAGGAGGAAAATCAATAGTAGCCTGGTTTTCCTTCATGACTATATCTTTTTTTTGTGTTCCAATTTTTACATTTTGAAGCTCTTTTAATGTTTCAGTGACTATTCTTGTAGCTTCTTCATCTGTTTCATTATTTTCAATATTTACAGCCTTATACCTTTCTTCTTCTATTATCTTACTTCTCTTGATATAAGGAATTTTGAATTTTTTTTCCTCAATAGTTTCAGCTATGAAACTATCTCTTTCCTTGTCTCTTTTATGTACATTATCAGTCTCTTGGCTTGTGGAAGCCACCTGTGTCTGTTCAATCTACTTGCCTTTTCGACTGTCTACCTGTATTACCTATGAATCATCATCAAATATGGTGTTTGTTTCCCATTCAATTTTATTAGCATATCTTTCAATATGGGGCTTAGGATCATGCAATTAAACAGGAAACTTGCATTTTACCCTTATTGTACTCAAAATACCTTGTGGGTCATAATTCCATGTAAAACTACATGGGAACTTGTACTCTTTAAGTTTGACATTTATTTCATTGGCAGCTTCTCTGTTATTCAAAATGAATGGTCCAATTTGATTTTTCAACTTAAATTGGGTCTTTTTCCTAGAAGCTATGAAGTTGATTTCATCTACATTCAATAGTTGTCTCAGATATTCCAAAGCAAATATTCTTGTAGTAACAAATCTCGGTAATTTATATGGGGCCAGGGATGAGCCATACACTCTGATTTCTATGTGATTTTTATATAAATACCAGTCCCCAGTTTTATAGTTCTCTGATAGCTGTAGAATTCTTCTTGTATCATCATTGATCCTAGGGATCTCCTCTTTTTCCAAAAGATACATAGCAGGAGCTATAAATGAGTCATTGAAATCTGCAAAAATATACTCTCTGTTCCATTTTCTTAGAATAGATGACCAAAATACTACTGACATAACTTTTCCTTCTGCATCCACTTTCTGACATTTAATGGGAAACTTATGTGTTTGATAATATAAGAAGAGGTGGAGTAGATAAGAGGAGTATCTGAATAATCCTTCTTCTGATAATCTAGATAATTGATAATGCATCAATGAATCTGGAAAAATTGAACAGAATGGATGGTGATTGACCAGGGCTTAGAGTTGACAGAAAACCTAGGATAGCCACATCAGTGAATTCATCACTGGTGTATCCTAGTATGAAGGAGAGCATTGAGACAATCTGTCTAGTCTCATCTGGGAAATCAAAGGTGTCAAAAGGAGGATTTAACTTAGGAATATCAACTTGATTTGGACAAAAATTCTGGTATATTTTGAATCTAGTATTGAAATCCAAGTCAAGATATAGTTGGGTTAAATCTTCTATTGATAGGGAAGCAGAATTGGGGTCATGTTTCTTTTGCAGCATGGAATTTATTGACTCTTCAGTGATGTAAAACAGGATCTCTTTTTCTTTGTTTACAATTCATCTTTGTTCTGGCATATAATAGGCTTGGCATAATCTGATAAAGTCAGGAAATGAATGAGTGAGAGGAACAATATGTCTAGGCAGATTGGATTCCCAAACTAGAATATCTTTGTCACCCTTTTCCACTGATTTGCCATAGCTCCAATTATAAACATCAAGCAGGTTAAATTCTACATTAGGGTATAGTATTCTATAGTCCAGATCAACTAAAGGGCTATTCTCTAAGGAAATGACTGGAGGTTGGACTGGTCTGACCACTTCTGTAGAATCAGCCGTGAGTGCAGGGGTCGACTTGTTGATTTTGAAGGGCTTGGGTAAGGGATTTTTGTAGAAGACTTCTTTTGAGACTTTGGGCCTCCATTATTGGGGGTTACCTGTTTCTTTGTCATTTCTAATTTGAACGAAGCAAGCTTAAACTGTTTGCTAAGTTCCTTTACGAGAAACAGGGGTTTCTTGGTGAATTTCTACTGGAAAATGGGGTTTCTGAGCAAGGTTTTGAGTAATGCAAGGGTTTTAAAGCTCAGAACATATATTAGGATCAATTTCAACAGTGAAATAGACTAGGGTCTGGTAAAAACTGCGAGACATGTCAATTAGAGATTCTAGGGAAATTTTGACAGAGTTTCCCCTGTAAAATGGAAACTTTTATGCAGTTTAATTGGTGTAACTTTGGTAATTATTTGAAAATGACAGGAATTTTGAAATCTTAGAGGGCAGGCTCGAGGAAAAGTACCTGAAGAACCAGCAAAATTCGGTTGAAGACGTTCGCAGAGGTGCACAATCTTCAATTCTTCGAAAATGTCTTTTCAGACGACAATGTAGCACTTTGTAATTGAAATTCAGGGAAATTGGCATCAAAAAATGGCTCTTGTAGGTCGAAAAAGCTCTACGCGGTTTCTCAAGGTTTAATGGCGCAAATTCGAGGAAAAAAGGCTTATGGATGCTTTCACCAGTTTAAAAGGAAAATAGTGAAAATTTTGAATAAAACTTTAAGTTTTAATGTATTGAACTGATGGTGAAACCATAGTTAAATAACATTAAACTCGGGTTAAGCGAGTTGGGTTTAGGGAATGCCGTCAGTGGTATTCACGTTGGTGAAGGGTGGTAAATGGTATTATGCATTTCGAACGCGATACAACGTGGTGGTGACATGTAAGCGCGGGGTGGTTTGGAAAAACCACCCATTTCGTGCGGCTTTGCTGAAACATTGAATGTTTATGTTTGGAGCGCAAAAATGAACAATCGCTATTGGATTGGGCCTTTGGGAGCGAACGGTCTAGATTAAAAGGGAAAGTGCGGGGAAAGTGCAATGGGTCCGGGAGATTGTTTATTGGTTGTCGATCAGATGGGTGGAAGATCGAAGGTATATATTGAGCGCGATGGGCGATGGTGGGAACAGGAGTTGGGAAATATTGGGTTAAATAAGGATCGTCAGATCTTGAAGGTAAGTGAAGATCGAACAGTTGAAAAATAGCGCGACGGGAAGGGTAAAGTTCATGGATTAAAACTATCGCGTTCAATAGGAACCGTTAGATTGGGAAGGGACGATCAAATGGATGATAACTAACTCAATGGGAAAAGGTAAGGTATAGGAAGCTTTTGATCGCATTTGTTTAGAGCCATTGGATTAAAGCGGAATTGGGGATCGAAGGGTCAAACTTCAACCTGATAGAGTAAAGGGATTAGGGAAATTTATATACAAAAAGACCTTTTCCAAATGAAAAAAGGGATTGGGAGGGGATTAAAGCAGGGATTTAGATTATGATTAGGGACTGGGGTAATGTATAATGTATGCGAGGAAAAGGTAAGGTTAAGGTTTAGATGATAGGTTAAAGGACTTGGGGCAGAAAATATACAAGGGAAAAGGTTTTTTTTTCATTGAAGTTTAGTTTTAACAAAACTTCAGGCAAGATTTGTTTAAAACACGCATAATACATGTTTTAGGTTCTTTTTTCTTCATATATTATTATATGGTTTAATCAAATTGAAAATATTTAATTACCATAGGGGCAGGATTAAAGATAAGGATAAACTTTTAGCCAAAGGGGTTAAAAGGAGGGTTTTATTTAAACACGTGGGAATAAAATACTTTGGCTTAAGTTATAATAAGTGGGTTTTTGGGATTTATTTATAAAAGGAGTTATATAATAGGAGAAGGTTAATTATATAGGGAATTAATACATAAAATCAATGTTAATATGACAAGGGGACAATGTATACTCAAAACACATTAATATAACCAAGAAAGTGAAGATTAAAAGCAAATTGCATTATAATAACTTCATCACTTAGACTTAGGATAAAATGTGATTTTGAGGGCTTTTTGTGAATAAATGATGTGGGAAGTTAGCTAAATAGGAACTAAAAATGTTTCTAAGTAAAATGAGAGTTTACTTAAGATTTTCAAGGGAATGAGTGCATGAATGGTGAATGATATATGTAGGGGATTAAGATAGACATTTCACACTTTTAACTAACCAGTCATAGAGCCTTGGGTCTGGTCCCAACAAAAGTCAAGGAAATGCCTTGAGGCTTTCTGACTGATAGCTTGGAGTGCTTAATGACTATGGAAAGGGGAAGTTAGTTATTCTGAACCCATGATGAATGATATTTACAACAAGATTTTTCACCTTCCTCTACTTACCCATCTTACCATACTAACATTTTTTCTTCTTTTGTAAAAAGGTGCATTTAAGCTAGCAACCTTCACAGCATTTGTTTTTTTGAAAGAAGGAAAACTATCTGACTCTACATTTATGTCATCCATGAATCCAGTTCAAACTGTTGGATTCACCTTATTCTCTACCTAACTACTGAATTGTTAGGATTAAACTATCTAACAACTCATTATTCTCTATCTACAACAATGGAAATTGAAACAATGATAAGTTAATATTGAATTGTTTAACTCATCATGGACTAATGGCATTTATTGACACTCTACCATAGTCAAAAAGTAAAAATTAGTGGCATTTATACTTGCTCACTTTCATGTTTTATTCATTTTTTCTTTTGGGGTCTTTTAATTTTTCTAAGTCCTCTGATTATTCTTTTAGGACTTTTTACCCTCTTTTTGATTTTTCAATTTTTTTGATTTTTTACAAAATATGTGAATACAACTTGCAGAAGGAAAAGTATGTACAAATTTACAAAATTACCAATAGTCAAGTCAAAATTATGACCCCTATATTATAGGTTGCTAACATCGGCTCCACTTGGGGATGGATTTTCCTGGTGAAATGCCAAGAACTCTGAGATCAGTAGCCTTATCCATTGACTTTGGTGAATCTGTAACTGTCTCCTATGTTCTGTAACAATCATATTTATGACATGTTATACTGCAAAGCTTAGGGCCTTCTCTTCGGGCTTCAACTTTGTAGATAATATATCCAATCCAATCTTACACTCTGACTATGAATATTTACAATGATAAAGTAAATGAGTCTAACTGTTGAGTAACTTGCAGGGAATAATAATGTTTCAACAGTCTTCCATTCACTGGGCCTTCTTGAAGCTCTGTACCATCCAAATTCCTGAGAAAAAAGGAATTATTTCCTCTGTAACCATATATGACATAGGGTCCCTGCCACAGAAAGTCAAACTTCCCATGTTTACCTTTATCCTCTCTTCTTGCATCCCATCTTAAAACTTGATCTCCTGTGAAAAATTCATCTTCCTTAGCTCTTTTGTCAAAAATATTTTTGATCTTGTCTTGTAAAACTTGTGACCTTTGATAAACTTCATCTCTGGTTTATTGAAGGTGTATGGTATCATTGATTCTTCTTTGAATGTCATTAGTTTCAACCTGCAATTCCTAGATGATCTTCATGACTGGGACACCCAAGGAAGAAGGAAAAATTGCATATGTACCATAAAAAATTTGATATGGTGAAGTTCCTATGGACTTTTTAGTAGTAATCCTATCAGCCCAGAGGGCATATATCAACTTCTTGTTCCATGTATTTTTATTATCTTGGAGTAGTTTTTTGATGATGTTGACTAAAATTTTATTTGAGGATTCGGCTAGACCATTACCTTGGGGGTAGTATGCTGTGGAATGTCCTAAGGTAATATGGTATTTATGGTAGAAAGCAATCATCTTTTTATATTTGAAAGCAGCATCATTGTCTGTGATAATTTTTTGTGGGCATCCAAATCTAGACAAAATATTACTTTCAATGAATGAGATAATAACTGAATCTGTAGCTTGCCTAGTGGGAATTGCTTCAATCCACTTAGTAAAGTAATTAGTAGCAGTTAGAATCCATTTGTGTTGACCTAATGATGAAGGATGAATTTCACCTATGAAGTCTAAACCCCACAACTGAAATGGTTTTTTTGTGGATATTGGTTTCAGAGGTAATGGCAAAAGTTTCATTTTACCTTAAAAAATCTGACACTTATGACAAGAGGTAACAAAATTTTTAACATATAAAAATAAGGATGGCTAATAAAAACCAACTCTGAGTATATTATCAACTATTCTCTTCTAGTATAGATTTCCACCATAGTCACTTGCATGAAACTCTTCAAGGATTTTTTCAGCTTCAAATTTCAATAAATGATTAAGTAAAATTCCAGTACTTTCCCTCCAATACAGTGCATTATTTAAGATACAAAATTTCATTTCTTTTTGCTTGATAAATCTTTCCTTGGTTTTGGTAAGTCCAGGAGGAGCTTGTAAGTTTGTAAGTACAAAGATTATGTCAGAGTACCATGGTGAGTCTTGATAGGCTTCACTAATCGATGGAGTCGCCATCACATACTGTTCATCTACTTGTGCAATGAAATTAATGTCTAAGGCATTGCAATTAGATTCAGCCATCAGTCTGGCTAAACCTTGTCCCTTGATGAGTTTAGTTGGTTTAATTTCTGGATCATATTCAAGGATTGTGGCTATCCACTTTCCTCTTCTGCTATCCAGTCCATCTTGAGTCAAAATTTCTTTAACTACTGCATTGGGGACATATGCAATTATATGTGAATGAAGTATATACACTCTGAAATATTTTATACCTTTAACCAGAGCCAAAGCCTATTTTTATATTATGTTGTATTTCAGTGGTGCATCTCTGAGAGATTTACTGAAAAATGCAATGGGATGTTCAAAGCCTTGATCATTCTTCTGCAGAATAACTGCAACTATGGTGTGTTCGGAAGCAAAAGAAAAGCTTATAAAATCTTTTGTGTAATCTAGAATAATGAGGACTGGTGCTTTAGTTAAGGCCTGTTTGATAGATTCAAAAGATTGTTTGACCTTTATTGTCCATTTAATTAAGGAGCCCTTATTAAGCATGTTATTAAGATCTTTTATAATCTCAACCAGATTCGATATGAATCTTCTTAGAAAATTGATCTTTCCCAAGAATGCTTGGAGTTCTTTAATGTTTCTAGGTGGTTGGATGTTTAGGATTGCTTCGATTCTTGCAGGGTCAATTCTAGTGCCTTCTTTTGAAATGATATGACCTAACAATTTTCCTTCTTCTAGCCCAAAAATAGACTTCTTCGGATTAAGAGATATACCATATTTTCTGAATTTAATGAAAAAATTGTCTCAGATGATCATTATTTGTTTTATAAAACACAGTAATATCATCTAAATAAATGACTAAAAACTCATGGATTTCCTTGGAAAAGGCAATATCCATGGCTCTTTGAAACGTAGCCCCTGCATCTTTTAATCCAAAAGGCATTTTAACATACATGAAAGTGCCCCATGGAGTAGTAAAAGCAGTTTTGGTTTGGTCATCTTTGTGAACTAGGATCTGTTTGTAACCAAAGAAACCATCTAATAAAGATATTCTGGAAAAACCTGCTACCCTCTGTAAAATATGGTCCATTTTTGGCAAGGGGTAGTTATCCTTAAAGGACG
The DNA here is from genome assembly GCA_034641835.2 of Pinus albicaulis. Classification (NCBI taxonomy): domain Eukaryota; kingdom Viridiplantae; phylum Streptophyta; class Pinopsida; order Pinales; family Pinaceae; genus Pinus; species Pinus albicaulis. Next base: position 1,494,990,397 of record CM076575.1, read on the forward strand.
CTTTATTAAGATTCCTAAAGTCTATACATAATCTGATTTCTCTTGACTTTTTCCTTGTTGGCACTATATTAGATACCCAGTCAGAAAATCTGACTGGTGCAATTATCATAGCATCAAACATTCTCTTGATTTCTTTTTCAACTAATGGCAACAAAACAAGATTAATCCTTCTGAGTTTCTATTGAAAAGGTTTTTGATTTTATTTTAAAGGAAATTTATATTGAATAGTGTCTGTGTTATAAGTTTTTAAGTCCTCATAGCTCCATGCAAAGACATCTTGAAATTCCTTTAAAAGTTCAATATATTTATCTCTTTCATTTGATGGTAAGGATTTGGATAGCTTGATTATTCTTGGTTGATCATCTGTCCCTAGGTTATACTCTTCTATGTCAGATTTCACTGGCTCCACTTTTGGCCTTATGGGCACATCATTAGAGTCAAATAAATCTTCTAGAGGAGTTAAACCTCTGGGTAAAATGTTATTCTTTAAATCAATCAAATCTATTTCATCTTCAATCAATTCCTCTATTTCTATTTTTTCCATTTCATCAATGTCACTTTGAGTAAAAATAGTCGGTTTTTCAAACTTATGTACATCTAAATTATCTAAATCATCTATTTGATAGAAATTCAAATCTATATCACAAGGTGGATCTATATTACATTTGTTATCGATTTGACAGTTTTGAAATTCACGTTCATTATTCAAAAAATGATAAATTTTCTCATCCTCTGAAATTTTTTTCCAATAGGTTACATTATCAAGAACAATATGCCTATATTTAATCTCAGCAGTGTATTTTTTCAATGGTGAAAAAGGAATTTTACAACTACTAGCAAAATTAGCTAAGCAATGTGCATGCATGTTCTGATCTCTAGGGATGACAACAACATTATCTTCTAACAATTCTTCAAGTAGTTCCAATACTGTTTCTCTGTATCTTGCAAGTCTAGGGTTATGAACTGAATATTCAGCGTTGATTTGTTTTATACCTAGTTCAAAATCACCCAAAACCATTATTCTTTTTCCTCCCTTTTTTCTTATAATTTGCAGGCCTAAGATTAAAGCTTCATATTCAGCCATATTATTGGTGCATTTGAAGTTTAATCTAAAATAATGCCCTTAAGAATGACCTGTTTAAATGTTTGTGATCCAAACACCAGCTCCCGCTCTAAATTTATTAACAGATCCATCAAAATCTAGATGCCACAAAGCTTTATGACCAATATAATCATCCATGATTTTAAGTCTTTTATCAGTGAGTTCAGTTGGATTTTCATTTTGATCAGACCTACTAAGGATAAAAGAATCAAGATCAGTGGGGGTGGAATAAATTGGATAATTTTTAGGTCTGTCTGCACTACTGATCATGTACTTCATCAAGGTTTCTCTATAAATCTTCTTCGGCTACCCAAATACAGAGATAGTAGCATAACTCATGTCTAGTTGTATAGATCCCTGCAACTTTGCTCCCCATGAGCAAGAAAGAAGCATGCCATACTTTGGCGGGATGCCAGCTACTACAACATCCATGATCATACTCTTACTAGGATACTGGACTAGGTTAACACACAGATCTTTAATCAAATCAATACATTGTACTTTGGATGAATCAAATGAGAAAAGGTCCTTATAAGGTCTAGTTATGTCTAGATTAAGAGTTTCCATTATAGCTTTAGGCATTAAATTGTGGGAAACTCCATTATCTAGCATAGCATTATGTAATATTTGGTCATGTATGGTAAGACTTAAATAGAATGGGGGTACCGGCCCATCTGAATGCTTGCCATCAACATTGGGACCAAAAATTAGTTCAAGCATGTCTTCATTCATGTTGATTGTATCTTCATTCTCATTGACATTCAACATATCAAAAATCATTGATCTATATAAATCATTTTTAGCTAGTTCTGTTAAGGGAACAACTATTTTCAATTTGGATATTTTAGACTGCATATTAAATGTTGGCTGAGATCTAATGGTTTGAATCATTTCTTCCTTAGGAACTGTTCTTTGTGAAGATTTTTCTTGAGTTTCTACTGTTTTTCCTTTGTTCTAAGCTCTTCTCTTGTCTTCTGTCTGAGTTTCTTGGTTTCTGCTATCCTTAGTCATTTTTTCAAGAATAATTTGAGGATTAACAGGAGTTTTATCAGATTTAGGATTATCGACAGAAGGTTTGGGATCTGATATTTTAAAGTCAGTAGGATTCTTTCTTGGCTCAATGACTATTGTCGAATTTGTGGCTTTGGGAGAATTATCTTTGGAAACATCTTTGGAAGATCGTGCCACATCATCGGTATTATCTACAATTTTTGGGCCTTGCTACTTTTTAGGACTGGTTGGATTTGAACTCTATTTTCCATCTCTAGGAGGAATTTGCAAGAGTTTAGATTTAGAAGTATCAGACTTATTTTTTCTTTGTTCTTGTTGGTTTGGAGCATTACTATAATTTTTTTCTTGCTCCTAAGGTTGTATTAACTATAAATCTCATTTATTGCAAAATCATAACCTTGTTTGTAATCATAGGATTCTCCAAATTCTTCCTTGAGCTGTTGAAGTTCAAAGAGTTCTTGGTCCGCCTGGGTGAGGAAAATGGTATTGTTCTCATCGATCCCCATAAAATTTTTTATGTCTTCCTCCTCATCAACACTATTTTGTGAACTTTCTGCAAAGTTTTCTTGAAATGGGGTTCTTATATTCTGATCAAGGGAAGGCTCTTTGCCTTTCCCGGGTTGGTGTTTTTTCTATAGTTGGGATTTCAGATCTGGGATTGATTGTCCCATTTTGGTTTCTTTTCAATTTGATCCAGTCTATCAACTACTTTTTCTAGTGCTTTAGTAATGAAATCAAATTTACTATCCAAGTCAGATGCTTCCTCTTTAATAGTAACCCTTCTTTCATTTCTCATTCTGGCCTTTTTTGCTAGTATGTTGACTTCGACACCTACAACATCTTTTTTCATTTGTGCTAAAGTATCTGCATCCCTTTCACTAAGTTGGTAAGCCATGTCTACATCAAAACAATTAGGGAATTTCAGTAGCACGGAATATGGGGTAGGTTTAAGGTCTATAGGAATGGCATTTTATACGCTGTTATATCTTGTGCAGAAATCTTGGACAGTTTCATTTGGGGCTCTTTTGACAGCATCAAATTCAGATAATATTTGCATAGGGTTCTTCTTTTTCTCCCATTTATTGAGGAAGGCTTTATGGAATGCAGCTGTGTCTACTATGCTACTAGGTGCTAAATATTTAAACCAAGTTTTCACCTCTCCAATTAAGCTCTGAGTAAATAGTCTCATTTGGACATCAGACTCATCTATCTCATAGACTTCCTAGAAATCACTCATTCTAGTAATGTGCTGCTGTGTAGTAATCTGTGAAAGATTATCAAACAGTGGAATATATTTTTGATAGTTCTGGGGCATGTCATGGAGATTGTGAGGTAAGACCAAGGGAGCATATCAGGCTGCCATGGCTTGAATTTTAGCTTGGCTAGGAGGTACTGTTGTGGTAGAAGGGATAGTACTGGTTACTGCAATGGACGAACTTGAAGAGTTGGGTAATGGGGATGAAACATAAGTAGTATGGCTAATGGTAGTTGTAATGGGTTGGGTAAATGATGGATATACTACTTTGGGCTGCAAGGGTAGCTCAGGGATGAATGGATCGGTTGATGAACTAACAGTTGATTGCGGATATGATGAGTATATGATTCGTTGGGGCAAAGGCAACTCAGGGCTTATGGGCTCTTAAGGAAAACTGACAGCAGAATCAATAAATGATGTGGTAGCATACTGAGTTGAATCTGGTGCTGGAAAGACTATAGTGTATAGTTCAGAGACTGGGGGTTTAAATTTATACAAAAATTTAGCTAACTTAACGGCTTCTTCAATGTCTTTGATTTTTGTAACATTTACCCTTTTAATTGGACTTTTACTTTCAGTTTGATCTGATTTAGTAGGAACAGAAATAATTTTATGCTTTTCACTTACGTAAGAAGCAAAAACTGGATCTAAAACAATTTCTTTTAAATCCGATTCAGATTTTGTTCTAAATAAATATTTCTCAAACTTTAAGTCAAAATCAATGTCTGATAAGCTTACCAATTCTTTGGGAAAGAATCAGCTCTTGTCAGGGATATCTCAGTTTCAGAACTATTACTTTTCTTTTTCTTCTTTTTTCCTATCTGGTCAGGATTATAGGTTGCTAACAGTGTTTTGGAGAAAAACTTCAGAGTGTGTTTTCTCCCCCATACTGAGGCCATTTTGCAAACCGAATATACCATCGGAATCAACGCAACGAGATTTTCGACTTTGCACTAGTTTCATGAGCATATGAGACTGTAAAAGTTTGAGAATTTCAAGGATCCTCCTTGATCAAAGGGACTCTAGGTTTTTCTAGTCTCTTTTAGTCTATCCCTACCTTCTGTTTATCACCTTTTCATCCATTCCTAGTTATATTTGCCTCACTTTAGTTCATTCCAGGAACACATTAAGCTAAAATATTTGAATGAATTTCTCCTTTGTTTAGTGGTTTTTATGACAAGTTATCATCTCCCTCTCCATACTAACATAACATAGTAACAGTGACCATAATTGTGGAATATATCACAATAACTCCTTGGATAAAAAAAATTATATATGTGACTAAGCATAAGGGGATAAATCACACAAAATCTTCTTTGAATTTTTGCTTTGTGACTCTAGCAAGGTAAATCTTATTGGAGAAGTATTGTTTTAATACCTATTTTTTTGTTTTCCTAATTATATTTGTATGTTCTCTCTATGATTTTCAGGACCTAAATTGAAATATATGGAAAAATATAACTCTATCATGGATTGTCTAATCATCTAGGACTAAACTTAGTTCTTGTAGAAATTCTTTGTAGATTCAAACTGCTGATTGTAATTTGATAAAACAATTGGATTGAATCTACTCTACCAACTACGAAAACTAATTTAAACGATCGCAAAATCCAAAAGCATACAAGAGGAATAATTCAATCAACACATAACACAATGATTTCCTGGGGAAAGCCATTGCTAAAAACCTTGTTATCTATATATTTTATTGGTTAGAAAATATGATAATATTAAAATGCTTTTCTCAAGCCGGAGAAACATATGCACTATCTCTATTTGTCTCACTACTTACTAGACAAATCTTGGGAAATAATTAACCAATTTTCTCCTTTCCCATGTCCCTGTTTCCTTGCGTTTTTTTTTTCTTTCGGAATTATCCCCCTATTAATAAGGGAAATGCTCAATTCGAATTGCAAAATACAGCATATGCCTTCCTTTGACTGCATGCACCACCTGTACAATTTGGATGATTATACAACTGATAATACACTACCCTTAAACTCTAATATCAACTAGGTAACTCATAGATTTGATCAGATGCTCAGTGTAAAAGCTCAAAAATGAAAGTGGTCTGAATTGGTTGGAAAATTGATCACAACTAAGAGCTCTTCATCAAGAATATGATGCAATTAATTTTGTCGAAAACAGAGTCCAGACAAAGAAGATAGAGCATGTTGTTCATTTTCCTAAATAGCTAAAAAAAAATCCGAACAGAGACAAGTTGATGACATGGCAACCTAGTCAGCATACCAGGTATATTAAGGGATATTCTTCAGTTTTTTCCCAGTGGCACCGCGACAAGTGTCACAACATGATTCATCAGTGAACTTTGAAGGTGATTTTTTTTCTCTATCTCTGCTCCTGAGGTTGAATAAGAATTTTTTTATATGATTGGGGACAACCCAACTAGATATTGACATATGGTGCAGCCAAGGGCCGCCATGTGCCCCCTTTGGCGGACCCTCTCCAAAGTTCGATTAACTCATTACATGGTCGAATTATTTGTGTTTTCCGAAGTCCGTAGACCTTGGTTTAAATCTCTATTTACATCAAATGTCAAAGGTCCACATTAAATTTTTATTCTAAGGTCGAAATTGCATTTGGTTCATATTACAAAGCCCAAAACTATATTGGTGGATTAAACATATATTATGGGCATGCATTTTATTTCAACCGAAGGTTTGGTATAGTGCAAAGTTTGGGCACACATATATATAGTGCAAACTTTGGGTGCACATGTATTGAAGAAAAATGTATTTGGATGGGTGGAGATCGGTGTCAACCCCACGAACTCCCATGTGCCAATGGACCAGCTAACCATTAGCCCACATCATGATCCTTGAAAAGTATATGCGCTAACATCTGTTTATTGTTATATGATTCAACCAATGGAGGTTTGGAGTGGACCAACCCTCTCCTCATGATAGCAAGCCATACAACCACACACAAGTGGAATTTATAAGTGAGAGATTAAGTTTAAATTTCATATTTATTAACATTAATCCCACGTTTAACATTTATATGATTTTTAATCTAGGATTTAACTAATCCACACTTATCCATGTTAATCCAGTTTTAATTAATTTAAATTACAATTAACCTTGGTGGATTTTTTGGTTGTTTTACCAGTTTCTGCGGATGGCCAACTTAAGCAGACTTGTCTAGAGTCTTCTCCAAATTTGGAGGACATTTCCTAGGAAAATTAAATGAGCCATATCTTGAGAAATTTTCAACCAATTTTGTCTCAGGAAGAGTCATTCCTATCAAATTGGCATGATATGAATCCATTGGTACATGTTGCAAAGGCAGAGGAGAAATTCTAAAGGGATTTTTTTAACTTTTAAGAAAAAATAAGCCTAGCACCACTAGGAGAGAAGGCCATGCCTAGATTAGCTGAAGACCAAATTCAGAGAATGAAGAGTCATTTATGAATGTTTTGGACATTCTGGACATGTTAAATCATGTTTCAAGAGTTTTAGGTCAATGTAAATGAAATTTTTTGAAATTTGGATCTAATAGAGTGACTAAAGCCATGGAAGTTGGACCATGGAGATGTAGCCAATGAGGGGTGAGCTCCTTCATAAAAACTTTGTGTTTATGGATCAAATATGATGTTTTTTTTCTTTCTGTTTTTTCTGATGTTCAACATATTTATTTCATGCTTTATGCTCTTGAATTCAGTCATTAAAACTCAGCTAATATACTTGTTTGACACACATAAACAAAAAGGAACCCTATGTACATCAAGCATAATATCAACAAATAAATTTTAAATATGAAGAAGAAAGTAGCACAAAAAAACTAACATTCATACTCAGATCAAGTTGGTATCAGAGCCTGGATGAAAGACAAGGTTATTTTCTTGATAGTTTCTTGAGCTTTGTCAAAGTTTAATGGGTGAAAATTTGTGATGCTGACAAGGTTAGAGTTACATAGAGGTGAAGGTAAATTGTTGGTTGGAAGTCTTGAGATTAGGATACAAAGAAGGAGAGCTAAAAGATAACCATCTGCACGCAAAGTGTCACTCATAGCTGCACTTGAAGCACCTCAAATTTTGTCTCAAGAAGACGAGATTGACGAGGTACAAGCTGTACAAGAAGTGGAGTTGATTGAAGAGGTACAAGCACGATAAGCTGATTTTGAATCCATAGCCATCATGTTAGGTGTTGGATAAATTCAAGATCATTCAGATGAGGCTGATGTCAAGAGATACTTCAATGAAATAAAGAGGATGGTTAAAATTATGTTTGATACATTTACTTCTGGGATGGAAGGAGAAGGCTCTAAGCCTCCACATGGAGAAGGAGCTTCAGATGATAAGAAGGATGAAGAGAGGAGTTAAAAGGGTAGTGGAGGAAAGCCACCTCCATATCCACCATCTTCAACATCCTCGTCATCGCCATAAGCATAATCTTCCACTTCCACCACAAAAACCACACATACTCACTCGAAAGTCACAAAAGGAAAAACACCCTTATTCAAACTTTATGTCAAATTTCAGCTTCCAATGTATAATGCCAAGATAAATGCAGAAATATTGGACAATTGGATACGTTAATTGGAGGTGTATTACAAAATTCATAACCTTCATGAAGATGACATAAAGATTCAGTTGACTTCGTTGACGATGGAAGGATAAGCACTTGTATGGTGGGAAGTAAGGATTCAATAAGAGATTAAAAACTATGGTAAGATCTCTATGTCTTGTTCAAGTTTTATTTATTCGATTAAAAGGAAACGATATCCATTAGCTCACATGAAAAAGGAAATTTAGGAGAAGAGCTCTTATTTTGGGTATTAACTTATATTCTCAAGAAACTTTGTTAAAGTACATTGGGGGTTTTCACAATTAACTTAGGCACACTATTCTCATGTTTAATCCCACAAATATAGCCGATGTTTGTGTTCAAACCACACACTTAGAAGAAAGAGGGAAACATAACATAGATGAGAAAAGTGATAGTGAGGGTAAAGGAAAGGGAAATTTTTATGGAAGAGGAAAGAGGAATAGCTCTGCCAAAAGAGAGAGAAAAAATCACATGTAAACATCGTTTGAATAATGGTTGTGATGAATACCACAGTTGGAAACTTCATCTAGAGTTCAAGCCAGAGAAGAGGGGAAAATTGTTGCTATAATTGAACATGACTTAGGGTCAGATTCAGGAGATGAGACAAATATTACAACCATGTGTTTGAAAGGTAAGAACATAGAAAACACTAGTTCTTGAAATTGTTCCAATGTTACTCAAGATGAAGATACAGGAATATAACTTTTCGATATTGGAGTTGTCTCTAAACCTACCAAGATTGATACACTTTTGATAGTGGGTAACAATCTAACTTGATATCCAAATACTTGGTTAAGCAGCTAAACTTTGAAACTGTTAGACATCCAAGGCCTTATCCTTTAGGGTGGATATGCAAGAATGCAAACTTGCAGGTTACAAGGAAGTTCATACTAATATTCACAATGAATTCAAACTTTGTTGATGAAGTTGAACTTGATGTGGTGCTTCTTGAGATATCAAGTATTGTATTAGAAAGTCCTTATATTTATGATAGGAAAGAAATATGTCATTGCCATGAGAATAAGTATCAATTTTTTGAATATGGTCCTGAGTTCATAGTTAGAGCGCATAAGAAGAAGACAATCTTGTCTCTTATACATGCGGCATAAATGAAGAGGATAGTGAATGCAAGTCAGAATTTGACATTATTGATGATCAAACATAGAGATGTTTTTAATAAAACCTTTAAAAAGATGCATCGAATTAACAAGCTGATTTCATTGAGGTTTCTTATGCTTGTAATGATATGTTTCATGATTCTATCAGGTTTCCTTTGAAACGAGGTGAAAAATATGTAAAATATTTACAGTGGTCAACAACAATGTTGAGCCGTGTTGGAAACAAGATGTCGGTGCAAGAGAGTGCAAAGGTCAAAGAGGAAGTGAAAAAGTATCTTGACAAAGAAGGCATGGGTTCCACAAATGCTTGTTTTTGGCTTCCAAAAGGTACATGGAAATGGAAAATATACTTGGTCAAGATTCGAGGCAAGTACAAAGAAAGAGTAGTTAACAATCGCCATGATGGTAGTGTGCAAGGTGAGACAATTTTAAGTTTCCTTTAATTAATGACCAAGGTAGGAACAACTGTGTTTCTGCATGAATAACTTGATGCTCTCCAAAGTCATGTAAATTTCAGCATGAAAGTGTCAATGATAGTAAGAGAAGGTTGCACGAATCAAGGAAAAATTTAGCATTTTGTGAAAATATCAATTTGATGAAAATGGGAAAATTTCAGTGGATAGAGATTGGAAGGGTGAGGGCACAGTACCCTCATCTATATGATCATTAATAAAAGAGATTTTGGGGTCCAAAAGGCTTCTAGTGGGGAGGAATGATTAGGTGCTTAGTGTAAAAGCTCAAAAACGAAAGTGCTTAGAATTGATCCGAAACTGAACTACACCGAATATCTTATCGCTAGGAATCTGGCACAATTCGTTTCATTGAAAAACAGAGTCGAGATGAAGAAGATAGAGCATGTTGTTCATTTTCCTAAATAGCTAAAAATATTGCAGAATAATGACAGGTTGATGACATGGCAGTGCAATCAGCATATTAGGTATATTTAGGGAGTATTCTTTAGTTTTTTCCTATTGGTACTTTGACATGTGTCATAACACAATTCGCCAGTGATATTTGAAGGTGATTTTTTTTTTATATCTTCTCTTAAGGTTGAATGAGAATTTTTTTTAATGGTTGGGGATAGCCCAACTAGAGGCTGATAGGTGGTGTATCCAGGGGCCACCACATGCCCCCTTTGGTGGACCCGCTCCAATGTTTGATTAACTCATTGGATGGTTGAATTATTTGTATTTTCCAAATTCCAAAGACCTTGGTCGAAATCCGAATTAACATCAAGGGTTAAAGGTCCGCATTACATTTCTATGCTAAGGTTGAAATTGCATTTTCTTCATATTACAAATCTCAAAACTATATTGGTGTATTAAACATATATTATGCACGAGCATTTTATTTAAACCGAAGGTCTGATATAGTACAATGTTTGGGCGCACATATATATAGTGCAAAATTTGGGTGCACATATAGTGGAGAAAAATGTATATTGAATGGGAGGAGTTCAGATTTGACCCCACGACCTCCACCGCGCCAACAAATGGGCTAACCATTATCCCACATCATGATCCTTCAAAAGTATAGGTGACTACATCTCTTTATTGTTATATGATTCGACTAGTGGGTGTTTGGAGGGGGTCAGCCCCGCGAGCCAGCCCCCTCCCCAACAGACCAAGTCAAATAGCCAAAAGCGAGCGGAATTCATAAGCACAGGATTAAGTTTAAATTATATATTTACTAACATTAATCCCATGTTTAACATTTATCTGATTTATAATCTAGGATTTAAATAATCCACACTTATCCTCGTTAATCCGATTTTAATTCATTTAAAATGTAGTTAATCTTGGCAGAGATTTATGTGGTTCCACCAGTTTCGATGGACTTGCCAACTTCGGCAGACTTATCTGGAGTCTTCTCTAGATTTGGAGGAGATTTCCTAGGAAAATTAAATGAGCCATATCTTGAGCGATGTTCGACCAATTTAGGCTCAGGAAGAATTGTTCCTAGCAGATTGGCATGCTATGAATCCATTAGTATAGGTTGTAGTGGTAGAGGAGAAATTCGAAAGGTATTTTTGTCACTTTGAAGAAGATAAGGAAGGCTAGGGACACTAGGAGCGAAGGCCATGCCTAGATTAGCTGAAGACCAAATTAAGAGAATGAAGAGTAATTTATGAATGTTTTGGACATTCTAAACTCATCAAAGCATGTTTCAGGAGCTGTAGGTGAAGTAAATAGAATTTTTTTCACTTTTGAGCTAATACAGAGGCCCAAACCATGGAATTTGGACCAAGGAGATGTAGCTCAGGAGGGGTGAACTCGTTCATCAAAACTCTGTGTTGATGGATCAATTGTGATGGTTTGTTGTTCTTGTTTTTTTATGTTTTTCCACATATTTTTTTTCATTTTTTATGCTCTTGAATTCACTCATAAAAACTCATATAATTTACATTTTTGACACTCATAAAAAATAAGGAAACCTATGTACATCAAGTATAAGAGCAGAAAATAAATTTTAAATCTGAAGATGAAATTAGCACAGGAAAACTAACATTCATATTCATGTCAACATCACACGTTCATGATTTATTTATTGTTTATTTACTAGTTAAATGGTTTATCACAAAGTACAAACCCCACTATAGGACCTCCCACTAGTTCCTCCAATAGTTGGAACTAGTTTAACTAACTCTAACTCATATTTACTAAATTAATTAATTACAACTCAAAATAAACTCAACCAGGGCTCCTAAAAATTAGGAGCCTCTCTACATGACTCAAGTTAGGCCCTCAACTCAAATTAACTGAACCAAAAAAATAATTTAGGTAAGATGTACAATCTTTCATGAGATGTGGAATTACAATTTTTTCTAATTTAATTCAAGGGGAAATTAACTGAGAATCTTTCTTGGTGCCATTTTCAACACTCTATATTAGCAAGAAAGATATTATTAGATACCCCAATCTTGCCTATATGGAACTCGAATTTTCCTCTTGAAAACTCCTTGTTGAAGTTATTGGCATGATGTTGCTTAGTTGTTGGCTTAGCCTTTTTTCTGAATAATATGGTTAACTGCATAACACATGTTTGGTCATGTGTCCACCAAGTACATAAGTGAACCAACAAGCTTCATGTAATTGGTAGTTTGTACCACTTCACCTGAAGTATCATCTTCATTCCTCCAATTCCTTACTATAGGACTCTCCATGGGGTTTTCTCTCTCCATGTGAAACTTCTTTAGTATATCATTGGCATACTTTCCCTAAGAGACAAATAGTTCCCCATCTCCTTGCCAAATTTCCAAACCAAGGAAATAATGCATGAGCCACATGTCTTTCTTCTCAAATTCTTTTTTAAAAATTTTATCAGCTTATCATCACTCGTTATAATTAAATCATCGACATATATATTATAATCAATAATTTACCTTCAACCACAAATGGTTTCCTCGAGTCATTTGCTTGCCCAAAAAAATTTATTGCTTTGCAATCATATCTGCAATATGTAGACTTAGCACTGGTATACCAATTTCCCTCTCCACTAATTCTATGAATCTTATTAGAATCATTTCAAGGAATGTTTGGAGTTGTTGCACAAAACAAAACACTTTGTACTCATGTTAAATGGAAAACAAACCCATGAGATCACAAATTCTGAGGCTGGTGGAACATGGGAATTATTAGACTCTATATATATATATATGGGAATCAGTACCCTCTACAACATCAAATATCCATAAGTATTTGTTGTTACAATGACTTTGTCTAACTCGCAGCTATGAGATTCACTAAATGATCATTCAATTTCTGAAACAAGACTTGATATAGAAAGAAAACATAGAAATAAGTTTCATATTGTACTATTGTGGAAAAAACCAAATTTGTACTAACAATTCTTGGATGAACATCTATCACATTAATTTCAACATTGGTTCGAAGCTTGCATTAGAGGAAGTTTTGGCCTAAAAGTGGCCTCCTAAGGAAAAATAAAAAAATAATAGTTAAAATAATAAAATAAGAATTATGAATTTTGGAGGGAAAACTAGAAAACTACTTTTTTTAATTTTATTTCCAACTTATATCTTTATAGATTTACTCAAATTTAAAGTTTAGACACTCATTATATGAAAAATTAAATTCCACATTCAACGAGTACCTGCTATGCAAACTTTTGAGATGACCCGCATTGATAACAAATGCAGATACATTAAAAAATGTGTTAAACCATGTTTTTTCTAATGTATTTGTAATTTTTGTCAAGGCTGGTCTTCTCAAAAGTATACATAATGGGTACTTATTGGATGTGCAATTTAATATTTCATTTAATGAGTGCCTAAACTTGAAATTCGAGTAAACGTATAACGAGATAAGACAAAAATACAATTAAAAAAAAGTAGTTTTTCTTCTTTTCACTCCAAAATATTTACATGTACCTCTTTTTAAATTTAAAACATTTTGATTGGTTTACATATTATGATAAGAAATTACAAGAAAATTTCATGGGCACCTTTAGGATGAAATTTCCTCTAATGTTGAATAGTATTGAAAGGAACATCAAATGGTACATGGAAAAACAAAGTAATAAGTAAACGCTATAGTCAAGAAAGTGTATGTTTATGACCAAGGGTTATAACCAACTCGTAGTGGCAGTTTAAGTCTATCCATATTGTAAACCTTTAAAAACCCAAAAAATTTACCCTGAGATTTTCATTAGTAACATGCATACATTGGAATGTAAAAACTAGCATAACATAAGAGGAGCAGTATAAAGTCATTGTTTAACAAATGTGAGCAAGTTTTCTTGCACCGTAAGTAGCAATGAAGTTGAAACTGTTTTTCTTCAACTTGAGATTGAGATCTTGAGGGTCTAGTACTATTCCATGGTGAGCCCGAACAGAATAATAATAAATAAATGATGGGCATTAAACCTTAGGAAAAATCAAGCATGAATTAATGAAAACTACAAAGTAAGACACCAATGTTGATTAATATCATACCACGAAGTTTACATTAACGATTCTTGAAGCACCTCCATCTTTGAGAAGTAAAGGTAGGAGAAGGATTGTTAGGAATGTTGGTCCTATATGATTTACATGCATGTATTGCTTGTTTCCATCCTTAGGGAACTATTGTGGCTACGCAAGAATGATGTTTTAAAATATCGAAACATTGTGCTAAATTGAAAATTTTAGAGGTTAAGTGAAATAATTTGCTTAATTTTCTGGGAAGTTAAAATCTGAAACAAAAAAGTATTTTATTCACAGTACTAAGATTTTTATGAATCCTTCTACATTATTCAGATTGTTATTTTTCAATCTCATGAATACTCAAGAATGTTAGGGTGGTTCACCTAAACTCGACTTGGTCAAGTGGATCTCAAATGATGAATCCATTGTTTTTCCCATGGTATTCATGTGTAACATAGCATATTTAAAGACATAAATATTCTAGGTAAATTGGTCCCATGACAACTGGAATCCCAATAACTATGTTTTTAGAGACAACCACTTATCTCAGTGTTTAGGGATCAACCACTTCTCTCAATGCTTGCTGATCCTAACAAAAAAGATATTATATCTCCTCAACTAGTGATTCACATATATACATACCTCCCATTATGTAAATTTTGGCATTGTTGATGATAATTTGAAGGGGCACTTGATAGGACACCAGATTGGCAACAAAGGATCATGTTGATGGAAAGGGCATGAGCTCCAGTGCCATGACCGGATAGCATGGACTTATATTAGATGAAGCCAAGTGATTTACTGGAACAAATCAAGATTATAATTATAGTGAGCTCATACTTCTATGGAGAGGGGATCTCTATTGGCTTGCTTTTGTTGCCAGTGTCATTCTTGTGCAAGCTCCAAAGCATTTTTGTGTTATAAAATGACATGATAACATGGACACCATAGCATGGTCTCTGCACTTTAAAAAAATTAATCGAGCTATTCGGTGTACCTTATCACCACTTCGGGGACATGCTAGTTTTATGCTATGTAAAATTGTATATATTTTTTTCAATGCAAAATCATTTGTACATATAGATAGTATAATAATATAAAATATTTAGTTGAGGAAAAAAACTTATAAATTTCTAGAGACTATTAATTGACGACGACACTTTCAACCTAACAACAATTAGTTGTATCAATGCAAATCATATCACTTTCTTCTCTAAATATTTTTTATTTTAAAATGGAATTTTAAAGCTAACAAGAACCATTTGTCATGTTTCATAGGGTGACAAGGTTTTTTTCCATAATAGCATGACGAGGTTTTTCGGAAATTTGGGATTTAGAATAATGGTTAGAATGGTTGAGCTTGAGAAGTGTGGATGACAGTTTCTCCATTTCATATAGAACGCTCTGTAGGAGAATCCTGTGAAGATCGAGTTCTAGGGAGGTGTTTTTATGAGACGCTTGGTGCATTAGCATTTCAATTTTATTTTTTGCCTCTTCAAACTCGGACGCTCTGCGCTTGGGAGTCGCGAGTAGGGATTTTGCATCATTCATTAAACTCTCATAGATTTTATATAGTTTAGAAATTTCTTTGACATATTTGTAAGGAAACTTTCCTTTTTTTTCTGTTTCTCAGCTTGAGCCTCCGTCACTACCTGTACTCACTTCAATGTTGGCTAAGACAGGAATTTCATCCCATTTCGAACATTCTACAAAATGAAAAGTTCAAGGGAATGCAGAGCAATTTGAGGGGAATTTAGTTGGTTCAACTGAAAATTTCATTCAAGTTTACATTATCAATACAATTTTTCATCTTCAATGTTCATATCCTGCACCTCGTCATTCACGGTCAAACAAATGACGATCGCTCTAAATTCCTTTCCACGGGTACATTTCTTACTCGTCGGAGGATGAAGAAAATGGGTTGCTCAGATTAGATTGCATGAACCATGTTTGGAATAATAAAGTACGCAGAGAGAACGTAATTAGTTCTCAATTGAAAATAAATATAATTTTCAGCTAATAAAAATAAATTAATTAATTTTTAATTGAAATTGAGTTAAAATTCCAAAAGCAAGAAACCAACTTACAAAACATAACTAGAGACGCATTTATGTAGCTATAGTTGTAGATTAGAGTAGCCGTTGAATAGTGCCAACAATGGAAAAAATATAGTAGACCCCAGAATAGAACAGAGAAAATCCCACGTCAATGACAACAGGAAAAACGGCGTAACGTTTAGAATTTTAAATGATATAGCAGTGAAGGAGAAAGAGGATATGGAGGGATTGAATTCCAAGGGGATTAAATCTTCCAAGGACTTGTAAGTGTAGTTGGAAGTGTGCCAATATGTAATACTCATTTTTGTTGGGTCATGGATTCGACTCTAAATCAACTGATTTTCTTATAGGAATGGTTTGTTTTGCCACATGACAGGCCCATCAAGATAGTGGTGACACCCATCCTCAAGAATTACACAAAAATATATGCCCAAGAACACGAAGAAGAAAGAATTGAATGTGATGCTGAGATGACATTGATCACCCAAGTGGAAATTCAAGCATATTTGATAAGTGGAAAAAGAGACAGATCCAAGAGACCAAGAAGAGAGAAAATTGGTCTGCAATCCAAGTTAATGAGGAAGAGGAGGGCACAACAATATTCCTTATATTTCTTGAAGGTGGAGTAAACACTACTTAGAGCACGTTGTTTCATGTGGGGTGCTAGAGATCTTGGATCAAGTGATTGGAAGCTCCACAAAATGGTCTCCAACTTTTGAAACACATAAAGGAGCTTGAATCTAAGGAAATTAATGGATATTATCATATTTATGATGATGAGATGAGGCAAATAAAGTTAGTATAATAAAGTTTTTCAATCTTATTTGGAAAATTAGAATAGAGTAGAGTAGAACAGACAGTTAAACTTATGCAACAAACATATCAATGAAATAGAGAAATTAAATCGTAGACAAAATAAGAATTTTCTCAATGTTTAGGGTTAGTATAATGGGAGAGTGGTAGATCATTCCCAGGGGAGGCGAGTTATACTAATACAACTAGGTTAATTAAAAAAAAATAATAATAACCTTAATGCACCAGTGTTAATGAAAACTAAATATGAAAAACATGTCAAGACTTGGTTAAGAAAAGCCTATATTGAGTAGACCTAGTTAAGAAGAAGAGAGCCATAACCATATTTGCATACCTAGAATTGTAGATTGAAGTATATTTTGAGCATCGTAAACAATTTTAAAAAAGTTCAAATTTTTAATTATTGTTGGTTTTTAACAGTTCCTCTTATCTTTACCTACAAATCTTCAATACAAAAAGAAATAAAATAAGTAATATATAGATTGCTTCTCATAAGGGAGATAAGAATAAGTAATATAACATGTACCTAAAGCGAAAAGCCCATGGACAACTCTAAGAGATAGTGAGATAGTAACAAAATTTAGTTTTTCTTTTCGAGGGATGAACTTTCGAAATGAAATTTACTCCTCCTACTCCATAACCCACATGATTCAAACACTTACATAAGAGACCACACACATACTCGGTCAGTCGACCCCACATGCAGAATAGGGAATGGATAAATGTGGAAAAGTATGTTGAAATTGTGTAAGATGTGATATATCTATACTACCTTTGGATAGATACTTTAACTATCCATTACACTTGAGACAAATTATCAATTTTCTACCTTATCCAAATATTTTATATTAGATGGCCTATTCTATTTAAATTCATGGTTTTTCCATTATTTTCAATAACATATTTTAATTTAACATGTACTTTAACTTTTCATAGTTTATTTTATTTTATGGTATTTTGTGCGATTATCAATGGTTTACCTTATCCCTATATTAGATATGAGATGGGAAATTTAATTTAAATTCATGCTTTTTGTATTAATATGCTCTACAACCCAGTATAGGGCACACGTGTAGGTGTAATGTAATTTAGGTGAAGCCTACTTGCAAAATACCATAGGAAAAATTATTATTGATACCATGGACTAAATACTCTAGGATAAATAATACATTTATAACAGAGGTATGGTAAATAAATAAATATAAAAGAAGTATAGAGATGTATCTTAAATAAATAAAAATATATCAAATAGGATTAGAAATCAACATCTAATTATATACCAAGACTATGGGCCAAATACCATGGTAAATAAAAGAGGTATGGTAAATAAATAAAAATATAAATAAGCTAGAGGTTTGGTAAATAAATAAACACTCAAAAAGTATGTTTTATTTAGGTGAAGCCTATGGGTCAAATACCATGGAAAAAATTATTATTAATACCG
Organism: Pinus albicaulis; assembly: GCA_034641835.2. Lineage (NCBI taxonomy): Eukaryota > Viridiplantae > Streptophyta > Pinopsida > Pinales > Pinaceae > Pinus > Pinus albicaulis. The sequence continues at coordinate 1,495,008,683 of CM076575.1, forward strand.
TGCAAAAAAATATATTATTAACCCTAATATTAATATTAAAATAATAATAATATTAATATTAAAATAATAATAATAATAGTATTAAATATAAAATTAATATTATTAAATTTAACAACTTTGGGTTACTACAATATTAAATTTGTTATATTATAATATATATTAATACATCATGATATATATTAACTCTAGATATATAAGGGAGGGAAGAAAAAGACATAGAGTGGTAGAGGTGGAGAGATAAGGGGAGTGAGAAGGGAGAGATGGAGATAAATTGAAGGAGAGGGGAGAAGATGAATGAAGAGAGAGATAGGGAGAGGAGTCAGAAAGGTAGAGAAGGGTAAGAGGGGGAGAGGGAGACACAAAGATGGAGTGGGGAGAGAGAGAGGGAGAGAGGGAGGGAGATAGTGATAGGATTGGAGGGCAGAGAGAGAGAGAGAGATGGTGGAAGATAGAGGGAGTTAGGAGACAAAGGTAGAGACAAGGAGGGTGTGAGAGATGACTTGAAAAAGAGGACGAGAGAGGGAGGTATAGAGAGATGGATTTGGATGGGGAGAGAGGGATGGAAGAATAAATAGAAGGAGAGTGAGAAGTGGAGAGAGAGTGTGTATGTTTAGGGGTGAGACAAAGAGACAAACAAGGAGATATGGATAGAGAGAGGGAGTGACAAGGGAGATATGGAGAGAGTGTGTGTATGTTTGGGGTGAGATAAAGAAACAAAGAAGGATAGATGGAGATAAGGGGGAGAGAAGGAGAGAGAATGGATATAGTAATAAGTTGGAGAGAGAGAGAGAGAGAGAGAGAAAGAGAGAGAGTATTTCAGAGAGTGGAGAGAGGGAGGGAAAGAGAGATGGAGTTCGAGGGGAAGACAGAGGGAGGTAAGAAGAAAGACATATATAGATAAAGGTGGAGAAATAGATAGAGGGAGTGATAAGGAATATGGAGACAAAGGGAGAGAGGACAATAGGAGGAAAGAGAGATAGAAGCGGGGGAGAGGGAGAGAAGAGGAAGATAGAGATATCTAGAGAGGGAAGAAGAGAGATTGATAGATATGGAGTGAGAGAGTGTGTGTGTTTGGGGGGTGGGATAGAGAGAAAAATTAGAGATGGAGGGATATATAGATTTAGATGGGGGAAGAGATGGAAGATGATTTCTTTCACTAGATGCATTAATTTCAATGTAGATGGTGATTTCTAACCCTATTTGATTGCTTGCACTATATGCATTTATTATAGTGTAGATATTGATTTCTAACGATATATCATTTCTTGTACTAAATGCATTGATTTTAATATAGATGATTTCAAATCCTATTTGATTTCTTGCATTAAATGCATTGGTTTCAGTGTAGATGGTGATTTATAATCCTATTTAATTGCTTGCATTAGATGCATTGATTTCCATGTAGTTGTTGATTTCTAATTATATTTTATTTCTTGCACTTCCTATTTGATTGCTTGCACTAAATGCATTGATTTCAGTGCAGATGGTGATTTCTAATCCTATTTGCTTGCTTGCACAAAATGCATTGATTTCAGTGTAGATTTTGTTTTCTAATCCTATTTTCTTAATTGCACTATATGCATTCATTTAAATGTACATTATTTCTAATCATATATGAGTGCTTGCACTAAATGCATTGATTTCAATGTAGATGGTGATTTCTAATCCTATTTCATTTCTTGCACTAAATGCATTTATTTCAGTTTAAAGGTTGACTTCTAATCCTATTTTCTTACTTGCAGTAGACGCCTTGATTTGAGTGTAGATGTTGATTTCTAATCCTATTTGTTTGCTTTCATTAGATGTATTGATTTTCGTGCAGAAGTTGTTTTCTAATATTATTTAATTGATTGCATTAGATGCATCGATTTCAGTATAGATGTTTATTTCTGATTTGATGTAATTAGATGTATGAGAAGTTATTTTATAATATTATTTTATTGCTTGCATTAGATGCATCGATTTCAGTATAGATGTTTATTTCCGATTTGATGTAATTAGATGTATGAAGGATTAAATCGCTTGAGGTGCAAACTTCTTTTTTCAATGCAAAAATTGAGGAAAGGTTTGCACCTCGAGAGATTTGATCCCTCTCCATGCTTAATAGCTCCACAATTAAGATGGATTTAGGCTCTATCTAGATTTTAAGATCCAACCTGTCCTTTCTTTCAAACCTCTGTTAAGATCCATATTTGATCCCTCTTAACTCTCCTAAGATAGATCCAACCTATATCCCTCTCAGGAGATTTGATCCATTTGGGTGCTTGATAGATCCAGAGTTAAGATGGATCTAAGATGGATCTAGGTTGGATACAAACATATTTTTTTGGTGCAAAACTTGAGGAAAAGTTTGCACCTCGAGAGATTTGATCGCTCTTGGCACTTCATAGATCCAGAATTAAGATAGAGTGAAGATATATCTAGACTAGTATGCAAAAACTCAAATTATAATAATTAAATTTTATTATTATCATAATAATATAAATAATTATATAAAACCATATTTAATTAGACGTAAAATTCTTGTCTAATTAAAATAAATACATTATAAATAAATTATAACAATAACATTAATCAGTTTCAATTTAGGACATTAAAAAGTAATTAAAAAAAACACATAAAATGTTAAAAATAATAATAATAAAATGAAATTCTAACTCAACACATTTCCAAAAATAAGTCATAACATTAAACATAAAATTATTTTTCTAATTAAATTAAATTAAATGCATTATAAATAAATTATAACAATAACCTTAATCAATTTCAATTTAAGACATAAAAAAATTATTAAAATAATTACATAAAATATTAAAATAATAATAATAAAATAAACTTCTAACTAAAAACATTTTCAAAATAGATAATACCCTAATCTTAGAAGACTGGTCTTCAAAAATACAAAAGACCTGAGGCAATTTTAAAGTTATAAAACATACATGTATAATTACAAAAAAAAGTTACAAAACATGTAAGTATAATTAAAAAGTAAAATTACGAAACATCACATAAGTATAATTACAAAACTATGGACTATAGTTAATATAACTGCATTAAAATTAAAAAAACAAATGAAATTGGTTTCCGATTTAATTTAAAAATTTAATATCTAAAGAATATGTTAAGCATGTCGAGGAAACCACGGCTGAATTAAAGACGCATGTTGTGTTTTGGATAGTCTGGTCTCGGTTTGGTCCCGATAATTTCTGTTAATATGCTTTTTTAGTATTGTATTCAAGTCTGGGATTCTCGGTTGGTTCTAGACCTTCTGAAATGCATGTTTAAGAATGATCACTCAAAGCATACATTTGAGGTTATAGTAGTTGTTTGGTGGATTTCTGTGTTTTTTATTTCCGTCCCCATTTCTTTTTTCGAAATAATTCCAATTGATTTTCATATTTTAGTAATCTTTTCTGGCTGGGTAATCAGAAACCCTTTCAATTTTTATTTTTATTTTAAATTCCACAGGACCTGACATTTTCTATTATTTAGAGCAAGTTGCTAAATAAATACAACAGTGAGTTGGTGCCTCAACCTACCCGAAGGAAACAAGGTCTGTTGGCCACCTTAAAAAGTTAAAGGCCAACCAAAATCAGTATTGTTTCAATCTATCAGTAGCTGCTATTACTACTCGACTATGTCCATAATATTTACAGATGAAGCAACAACTATAAGTACTATTGACAAAAATCATACAGAAACCCTTTCAATTTTCAAAGCTTCTGTCTATGAATTGTTATTTTCGTGGAGTTAATCGAAACTCTAGCCACTTTGTGAATACTATTTTAATAACCCACAATCTGAGGAAGTATTATGACAATGGCAAGACTCAGTATGTCAAAATCCGAATGAAAGAAAATTGCAGTCCATACCCCAAGATTCCAGTTAATCAAAAAAATTTGGAATTTCATATTGATCCTAAGTTTTACATAGTTGCTACTATTCGATATATAGGGTTATTTTCAGTCAAAAGTTCATATAGTGGCATTCAGGGCAGAATGACAAAAGGTAAGGGAAGGAAGTTACAATCACCTCCAAACAAAAGAGGAAGAAAGAGCAATCAGTAGACTCTTGAAAAGCTTGCAAGCATTTATGAAACTGGGATTCCAAAGGATATTCAGAAAACTATACAGGGATGGGAAAGGGATAGTGATGATGAAGATGATGATATCTAAGAACAACAGGAAGGAATAGATTTTATTTCTGACCCAGGTAATACAAGAGGAAGAGTTTCTTTATTTCAACAATCTATCAAGACATATTGGAAAATAAAATAATTTTTAGCAAAGGCACTATCAAGTATGCAGGAAAAGCAAGTCAATTCTTCCATTCTTTTTGAGCTTCAACATATTAAACAGGATATGAGAGAAATGACAAAGGCGCAAATACAAGTAAATGCGAGAATAAAAAATATTGAGCAACAACTTCTCAATATGTAGCAAGGTGAGATGCCAGGGTCAATTGCAAAAGACCCGACACTTGTTGATTCATCAGATGGTTAACTCTTTGATAAGCTCAATTTTGTATGTTTTTTGAAGATATTAAGTGTACTCTCTGTCTTATTTGTAGTTTTTATGGACATAGTAAAGGATTATTAGCTCTTAGTAGAAGAAAAAACAATACCATTTTTGGTTGGCTTATAACTTTCTGAAGTGGCCAACAAACCTGGTTTCTTTCGAAGAGGTTGAGGCTACCAACAATTGCAAAATTTGTATAGCAACTTGCTCTTTTCAAAATAGAAAATAAACAAGACCTACCAAATTTGCAAAAAAAAAACATGTTCAATAAATTAATGTCATGGAAGATCAAAGAAAACCCAGAAAAGGGAAAAGTGATATGCAATTGAAGTTAATGAACAAGATGGCATGGAAATGTGCGTTGTAATACTTACATGGGGAGTAAACACTACTCAGAATCCGGTGCTGAGCATCTTGGATAAGGTAACCTCAACGAGAAGCACCAATCTAAAGAAATTGATGGAGATGCTTGTCTTTCTCAGCGTCCAAAATGCATCAAGGAGAACCCTGAATCGAAGGAAAATGATGGAGATGTTAATCTTTCTGAGGAATGCCTAGTACAATTGCACCAGTGTCAACTGAACCAGAGGGATTAACTGATAGATATGGGATATGTAAATTAATCATAAATCGCTCAATAAATGAGGGCTAGTCTAATGGGAGAATGACATAATCATTCCTAAGGGAGGTTAATAAAACTAACACAGTTGGGTTAAATGAAAAAAATTTGAGTCAAGGAAAACCGATAATTAGTAAATCTGGTTAAATTACTTACCAGACCAGAGCCAGAGCCATGTCTGCATACTTGGAGTGGTACAATAAATCTGGTTAAATTACTTATTACGAGTCAAGAGCCAGAGCCATGTCTGCAGAGTTGGAGTGGTACATTAAAGTATTATTTGAATATTATCAGCAACAAATAAAAGAGATCTAAATGACAGTGGCTATCTCCATCCCTCTATAGCAATATCAATATAATATAAATAAATTGCTGCCCACACCCGATGAAATAGTAATTTAAATGAAATATTTATATCGTGTACTTGAAATTAGAAATCATCAAATTTTATCTGGTAAATACATGAATTTTACAAAACAAAATGTATCTGGTTAGAAAGGGTTTTATTTATTTTTTTAAAGGGTTCAAAATGAAGAATATTTCGATAGAAGTTTAACAAAAATTCTATTAATAAAAAATGTATTATATTGCTTAATAAATTAATATTTTTTTCATAAAATATTTTTAAAAAAAATTATGATTAAAAAAATTATTTCATTTAATAAAAAGTAATTCAAATATTTAATTTGAAGAAAATGTTACATTAAAAAAAATACTACCTTTCATATTTATTTATATTAATTATTTAATAAGAAGGAATTAATAAATATTATAAAATTAAATAATTTAGAGAAAAATTTAATATACATATATATATTATAATTTCTTTTATTCTAAATAATTGGGAAAAATATAATTATTAGTGTAATTATTTAAATTTAATTCTTACTATTAACATATTGAACTGATAACTAATGTGATGATAACTTGGAGGCTTACTTAATTTGATTAAAAATAAAATTTGATGACCATTCTAAAGGATGTTAGGGTTTAAATTATTTTTATTTAACTAAAAATGTTAGTTTCTTAAATATTTTAAAATTTCAAAATATTAAAAAAAATCATTTTTATAAATTGATGATTAATTATATAAATAATACGACTTTAATTAAATAAATATAATAAATTAATCTACCTTTATTAATAATGCATTTTATCATTAATTTTAAACTACCTTTGGATATATACTACATCAAATTTTATATTCTTTAATTTTAATTATGGTTATTTCATATTTGCGAGGGCAAAATGTTTAAAAGTAAGATTGCATAATTTTATGTTTGAGTTGGGAAAATAGATATAGTGTGTTTTAATATCAATGGATTTAATCAAATATAAAAATAAAAATACAATGATGTTATTTGTCTATATAAAATTTTGTGTCTAATAAATAAATTAAGAGAAATGATAATCGTTTAATTGTTTAGATGATAATGATGATGATGGTTAACGTTTATTGAGACCAATCTTTGGTTTATTAGATCTAAAGAACCAAATTATTTGGTTTGATTTAAGAATTAATTCTTATGTTCAAAAAGCTTGGAGAGAAGCCTTCTAAGCTCACTATAATTTTGACATCTTAAGGATTATGAAATTGAGATCTAATGTGATTGTAAGTGGGGCACTCTAAGAGGAAGTGATTTTCATCCTCGATGTTCATATTCTCACACATGGCGGATCCTTTCCATCCATGGTGTTTCAGACACTGTCCAACGACCTGTTTCACTATAGAGCTCATGAGACTTCGTTTTAATATTGGTTATATTAATTTTCTTCTTTGAGCTAGTTAAAACAGAGACATACTTTTGATATTCTAAAGTGGGGTTGATGACCTCTTTATAATATCTTAATTTTCTTTTAGCTACTAAACATTTCTCACACCACATTTTTTTTTTTTAACTAATTTTTTTTATGTCAAAAAATTTAAACTCCAGAAATGGTAATTTATAATGAAGGAAAAAGAAACACGCTTTTAAAAATTTCCGAAAATGGTAATTTATGACGAACGAAAAATAAAAACACTTGAAAAAAATTAAATAGGTGAAGTTAATAAATACACGAGGAGATATCAGATGCTTTTTATCATAATAAACATTGCTGCACTCACACTAATATAATCTCTTACGTAAAATTAGTACTAAATTGGAAGCAAGTATACTTTTCCATAATGGAAATAATTGAATTAATTTTTAATTGAAAATAATTGAAACGCCTAAATGAACAAAGCACCTTAAAAAATAGAACTAGAGCCACCTGTGTGTACTTGGAGTTGCATATTTGACTAGGCTTTGAAAAGTGACAACAACCACCGGAACAGTACAGAGCAGAGCGCAACGACAGCCGATACCAAGATTGATTGATTACCCAACCAAGTGAAAGCAGGCTGAGATTCAGATTGATTACCCAACCAGAAATTCAACCACGTTTTGTTTAAGTGTATAAAGACCAAAATATCTCAGAGACCAAGGAAATCGAAGAAGATTTGAGTGGAAGAAAGACAAAGAGATCAAAGAGACCGAGAAGATGGAAAGTGATATGCAATCCAAGATAATGAACAAGAGGGCATGACAATGCGCCTTCTAATAATTGCAGGTGGAGTAAAGACTACTAAGAACCCACCATTCGAAGTTGGGGGCTGAGGATCGTGGATCAGGTAGCCTCAAGCTTCCAAACAATGGCTCTCAACTTCCAAAATGCATCAAGAAGAACCCTGAATCTAAGGAAATTGATAGAGATGCTTTGTCTTGACTCTTGATGAGGCTGAGGCTAGTAATGACCAGTGCAATTGCACCACCATCAATAAGGTTCTCCAGGCAAAGCAGAACAGAGTCGAGTAGAGCAGAATGGTTATGAACCAAATGGATTAATTGATAGGTAAACAGGGGGATTAAATTAATTAAAAAATTGTTGACTAAATTAGGGATAATCTATTTGGAAAGTGCCAAATCATTCCCAAGGGAGGCGAATAATAAAACTAATAGTTGGGATAAACTAAAAAAATAGATGGGAGTGAAACTAAATGAAAAAAAAGAAAAACATAATTTAACACTTAGGATCCAGAAAGCTTAATGAAAGGATAAAGTTAAAATATCTAGAAAAAGACAGCCAATATAGGAGTATATCGAGAGGGGTAGTTTGGAGTCGGGTTTCAAATGCAGAGCCCACATCCCCTGCTGAAGGTGAAAGACCACGAGGCTGGGAGTGTCCAGTGATATGTCAGTGGAGAAGAAAGAGAATAAGGAGGGATTTCAAGTTAGAAATAATTAATTCCTACTTGTCTATAGTTGTAATTCTCCATTTAAGGAGTTTGTTCCTACATAATAGGAAGTAGCTAGAATATAGTTTCTCCTAGTTTAGTGTGTGGTTGAGAAAATCTCTCAACCACATTACTGTACGTCCAAGATAGAATTCATATCTTCAGACTATTTCTTGTATAAATATGTGTGTAACATCTTTGATTGAGATATAGAATTTGATTAGAGTTTGCAGTGTGTTATTTCATCTTGGTATCAGAGCTTCAGAGCCCGTAAGGGTCTCTGGCCCCTTCCTAGGCATAGGAAAATATATAACTGTATTTGTATTAGTTTTATTAAATTTTTTTTTGTCCATCTTGCAACATCGGTAAGCGATCTTCTGAAGCTGGAGCATTTTTGTTAGGTGAATGCAAGTTGGAGGTTTAGCTGTGACGTTTGAGGTATGACAGCGTACAGGAATTCGAGAAATCTATTGCTGTGATCGACTGGTGGGCAGCGTTGCTACGTGAGCTGACGGTGTTGGCTCCCTCACGGTCGAGGCTTCAGAAGAAAATATTATGAAGCGCAAATCAAAGTGAATGAAATTTCATAGAAGAATCCAACAAGATTCTACATATGGACAGGCAGCAGGTGTCAATGAATTTCCCAAGAAGCCGCAGATGTTAACGCCCATGGATGACCTTGCATTAATGTCAGCCTGAATGGATCAATATCTACACACTGCGGGATGTGGATCTATTTCTGTTTGTGTGGCATGTGGATCCAGAATTGATATGGCTGTGCTTTTATCTAAAGGTGCAAGCTTTGTGTCAGGGAGGCTGTGAACTTCGCTGAAGACTGCCACATCCTGGATTTAACAGAAGAACTGTCTTGGTCATGTTGCCTCCCACAGCGCAGATAATGGAACGTAAAGTTTTATTTTCTCCGTGATTTTTAGGGTGGATCTGTGAATTCCAACAACGGATTGATTCTCTACGAAGGAAATCTTGAGCTCTGGTTTTGGACCTTGCCAAGCTTGAACGTGTCCATCGCTTGAGATCTGGTTTTGGAGCTTGCCAAGCCTGAACGCATCCATCCACAACCAGAAATGATCCCTGCCTGAACTAACCCTATTGTGTGGTGTGGCTTGTTCTTTGCGTATTTTCTCTTTTCTGCGAGGATCGATGGAGGGCAGAGCAGAAGAGCAGGTGGAGTTGGACAAGTCGGCTTTCTACGAACCTGTGGAAGCAGTGTCGGTTATAAATCCCAAGATCCCCAGGACTAGGACGATGCCGGTTGCAGCTACTATAATGATGAGCCGCGCTAAAAGCCAGAACGTGAGTTTTCTGCTCAGGGACTCGTGCCCGCCACACCGGATGAGTTCCATAATTAGCAGCCAAAGTTTGGATCTTGAATCCAGACATGTAGATTAGATTGACAATACTGAAGTCAATTATTTGTTGACGTTGTGAGCAGAGGAGCAGTGCAATGGAGTTCGCTGCAAGGGAATGTAGCGTGCAAGAGAGCATCAGTTGGAGAAAAGGAGACCAGTAGCTTAGAATTCCTTTCTGATATTGCTTGAAACGAACCACAAGTGGCCTGTTCTAATGATTCTGAAAGCAAGAAGGCGTTTTGCAGTACGGCAAGCTGCCCTCCGACAGTCAAAAACACCACAGCTGAAAATGAAAATTCATTAGTGATGACCTCCAAGAATGCTTGGAAATGAAGATTTGTTTGGACAGTAAAAGTGGTATTTTTTTTTCATTACACAATATACCCTGAAGATCAAAATTTCTTGAGGACGGTTTTAGCATGGGATAAGTTGGATTCGGGAGTTTATTTTATTCTTAGCTTTCAGAAATTTGTTGAGCATTCTGGTGTTCTTCTATATAAGAGGATATCAGGGAAAAATTTATTGGAGCAGCCATGGTATCAGCTATAGATCATTAAAAAATGGCTCGGGTGTTACTCCCCTTGCTGCATCTCTTTCGATATACACAAAAGGGAATAGTTTATGCTATTTAATTCTTTGATGATGTTTTAAAAAAAAAATTAATGTATTGATTAACTGTCATGACAATGAAACTGGTTGTCATTTAAGTGACATTAGTGTGACCAACTATTGTCACAATTCTGAGTGTGTGTTGGAACTGGTCATTCCAACACTAAATAAATTTGTAGGATATGATGAACACATGATAGTGAAAACGACATCAATTGGAGCTACATCAGAGATTGGAGGATGATCGAGATCGTGTTGCAGATTGTTAGCGGGCATGAGGAGGCATGCTTGAAAATAGTGACTAGCCTTGATACTGTGAATAGGGGAAGTGGCATTACATTGTGATGCCGGGAGAATTGGATACTGAAACGTGACGGAGGATTGGACTGTGGAGTCCTGGATTACTATTCTTGAAGGGAAAATTGTGTTCTCTTCGTGTGGCTGTGAGTGCCTATGTTCTGGTTTCCTTATCAGTGGACCCCTCATAGGTATCATTGGAATGTTTGCTGGTATGCTTGGCAAATAATCATCTTTGGGCAGAGAGGGAATTAATGTGAAGAGTTCATGTTTTATTTAGTTTCTTGGAATCATGCTTAAAGATCATTGAGCCTTATTGAGCCTAGCTAACTCAATGTAGGTAAAGTTATTTTGTTAGAATTAGCTACTCTAACAAATGATAGGTGAAACGTGGAGTTCCAAGAATTTACTTGATAACGACAAAGATGCCCAAGATGTGAACAACGAAAAGATGAGGTAAAGGAGCAGCAACAACGTTTATGGTGGACAACAAAGAAAATGTTTGTTTTAGATAGAGTGGTTTGTGGAATAGACTCGCTAGCATATTATAAGCAAGTCTAGATGGTTGTTGTAATGGTAATTATGTGTACCAAGAAGCTCCAAAATGTTGACGTATGGAATGTAAGCCCTGTAAAGGCATTTGAAAGTTCGTGGTGATCTTAAAACCACTTTATAATGGTTTGTGGTGATCCAGAAACCACACATATATCGCCTTTGTGGTTGGTTGGTGGTGAGCCAGAAACCACCTATAGAGCTTTTGTGGTTGAATCGCCTTTGTGGCTAAAAAGTGCCTTGTGGCTGCGTGTACACGAGAGCTTTGTGCTCGGTAGAGCAGGTGGACTGCAGTAACGTCTGGCTCACGGTCTCAAATGATTCATTAATCTCTTAGCAGAAGGGAGTTGGCGTGCTTTCTTCGCTGACAGTCTCGCTGAGAAGCGCAATTGGTGCAACTGTTCAGTACATTCTCGCGCCAACGCGCCAAATCACGAGATTGGCGTGGAAGCGCACAATAAACCCGCGTCAAGATTTTACTTTGCAAAGTTTTTGTTCTGCGCACGGATTTTTCGCACGGGAAGGCGCCACCTCACCTTCAGTGGAAGATCCGCGGGAAGCCTCATTTTCACTAGAAGATCTGCAAGAGTTGCAGATCTGAGAAGTTGCAGATCTGTCCGGGAGAGGCAGATTGTGTTTTAGGAGATTCTGCACATGCAATTCGCCCGATGGTGGTGGATTTGTAGGTACATATATGCAGTGATAATGGTCAACAGAATCATGTATGCGAAAGACATCCTGCAGGACTAGCGGTTGCAGCGGTCGGTACCCATGCATTCTAGTGGATGGTTATTCATTTATATGGACGTCGACATATTCTTTGTTATGCTTGACCACAACCAGACTTTGTGAATTAACATCATGACAAGTAGTCATTAGGGGGGGGAGTTAGAAATAATTAATTCCTACTTGTCTATGGTTGTAATTCTCCATTTGAGGAGTTTGGTCCTACGTAATAGTAAGTAGCTAGAATATAGTTTCTCCTAGTTTAGTGTGTGGTTGTGAGAATCTCTCAACCACATTACTGTACGTCCAAGATAGAATTCCTATCTTGAAACTATTGCTTGTATAAATATGTGTGTAACATCTTTGATTGAGATATAGAATTTGATTAGAGTTTGCAGTGTGTTATTTTATATTTTCATAGCATCGAGAATAATCTAATATATGGTCTGCCAATGAAGTCTAACGGCAGTTTGGAGTGTGCAGATTCGAACTCGCCTCTGCTGGGTCATGAATTGGACTCCAAACAATTCTGAGAAAGGTTTGTTGGGAGAAAGGGCCACTCTAGAACCCATCAAGGTTGTGTTGATGCTCATCTGGATGAATCTCAGAGACACAAAAACTAATACTAAGAAGAATAATGAAGTGTGAGGGATGCTGAGATTGAGATTCTTCACCCAACTGGAGAAAGACAAAGATATTTGAGAGACTGAGGAAAGGGAAAAGTGATATGCAATTCATGATAATGAACAAGAGGGCATGAAAATATGCCATGTAATGCTTGTAGGTGGAGTAAACACTGCTCAGAATCCACCATTGGATGTTGGGGCCGAGGATCATAGATCAGGTATCCTCAAGCTTCCTAGCAGTGGTTCCTAGCTTCCAAATTTCATCATTAAGAAGCCTGATTGATGAAGATGCTAGTCTTCATCATGTTGACGCTAGGAAGGCCTCGTACAATTGCACCACCGTCAATAAGGTTCTTCAGGACAAGCATAACACAGTCGAGTAGAGCAGAACATGCAATTAAACTTATGGAGGAAACATAGGAATGAACGAGATGGATTAACTGATCGACATGGGGCAAACAAGCTAGTTAAATTTATTAAGAAATAAAACTAACACAGTAGGGTTAAACGAGAATGCCATAATCATTCCTAAGAGAGGCAAATAAAACTAACACAGTGGGGTTAAACCACACACTTTATTTAATAATCATGCTACAATTAAATATGCTAAACATATAAAAACGGAGTCCACGAAGAAGAAAGCCTGATTTAGTGAGTTACCTGGTTAATCTACTGATAAGAAGAGGGCCAGAGCCAGAGCAATATCTGTATACCTGGAGTTGTGCTGCTGCCATCTCTGTATACCTGGAGATGTACATTAAATCAGGGTTCTAACATTATCAACTAGAAATAGAAGAGATCTGAAATGGCAATTGTGATCTTCATCATTCTAAAGAAATTTCAATATAACAAAAAGAAAGAAATTAGGCTGTAAATAGAAGAGCTCTTAGATGGAAATTGCGATCTTCGTTACTGTAAACAAATTTCAATATAACAAGAAAGAAAGAAAGAAATTAGGCAATAAATAAATTGCTTCTCATACCACAGGTCACATGAAATAATAATATCATGTATGTAATTGTAATTGTATGTTTATCATGTTTTTCAAATATGTAATTGTATGTTCCATAAGAGCATGACAAAGGTTTTTGGAAATTCAGAATTTAGGATAATGGTTGCTTAAATTTTCATGTTATTTCACCAACATAATATTGTATACCAATTAATCTTGTTATCGTATAAATTACAAGTTCATTTTCTTCACCATTATTTTATGGAAAATTCACAAGTTATCTTTTTGTATTTTAATTTTTACCATTTATTTCTTTCTATTTTTTTAAAATCCAAAACAATATAATTTTTATAATTTTATCTCATTTTTTATTAAGCAATTTTTATTTAAATAATTTATAATTATTTATATTTTAAATATATGATATTTTTCAGTAATGGTTACAAAATTTGAAATCAGTATCTCATTGCTATGATCTTTCTCTATAAATATATATAATTTGATATTTTAATGGAGACTTTTTTTCTGAACTAGATTTTAACATCAAGCTAAAATTTGTTTTTGTTAAATTTCTTTTAGAAATTCTATGTTCTATATGAGCCCATTTTTTTTAATAATGATAATTCAAATATTGAAGAGCCTCTCCAACATGGCATTTAATGCTTATTTTTGCTTAATATGACCATTGAATTGAACTCTCACTTTTAGCTTATAAATATGTTTTGGTTACTATGCTTCTCGATTTATGAGGAAAGAAGTGAGCAACCTTCTGGTAAAAGAGATTTCATACAAGTAACTTAATTTTTAATAATTCTATGTCAATTCTTTAAGTATTAATTTTTTTTCCTAATTATATTTAAGTGATATATTATTTATCTCTTATTCTCTTATTATATTTTTTCTTAGTTACTTTTTAGATGTATTGTCATCTTTTATTGTATTATTGTTTTTTTCATTATAATTTTTTCTTATCATGTTTTTATTATTATTTCCAACACATTTGCAAGATATATTTCCACATGTTTTCTCTTAATGGAGCTTAATGTTTCCTCACATTTATAATGATGCTCACATTTGTAATTAAGCCCTAATGTGAAGGATATAAATCATTCCTCCCCACTCATGGAATTTTCATAAAGAATATGGTGAGGTGGATGATCAAATGCTAATTAAAAGAGAAATGACAACTCTCTCTAGGTTGGAGCATCATACACATCACCATGCACTCACTGCAGTTGATGTCCTAATAATCAATGAAGTTTATGAGGTTGGTTGGTTTGTGTGACAATTGTACTTCAGTCCAGGGAGCATTACTACAACCACATAAGAATGGAAAGCATAATAGTCATGAATGATGTAGGGAACATCATTCTAAATAATAGCTTGCAAGAAATTTGGAAGATAGAAATACGTGTCCTTCTCAAGAATCATATTGTTCTACATGTTTGCACACCTAAGCTTTTATGAAATAGTTTTTGTTGGTATTGTAATTCAATCATTCTTAGCCACTTTTATTTTAAACATCATTGTAAGTTCAAAGATGTGGTTTTTAAATCGATAAGGAACTCTTGTTATTACTAGTCTCTTTTAGTCTATCCCTACCTTCTCTATATCACCTTCTCATCCATTCTTAATAATATTTGGCTTTCTTTAGTTCATTCTAGGTACACATGAAGCTCTAGGGTTTGAGTTAATTTCTCCTTGGTTTAGTTGTTTTTTTGACTATTCACCATCTCCCTCTCCAAACTAACAAAGCTTCGTACTAGTGACCCCAATTGTGGCATATATCCCAAGAACTCCTTCGATATAAGAAACATATTAGATGTGACTAGGCGTAAGGGGATATATCACATCAAATATTCTTTACATTTTGGCTTTGTAACTCTAGCAAGGTAAATATTATTTGAGAAGTATTTCTTGAATCCCCATTTTTTTATTTTCCTAATTCTCTCTATGATTTTATAGACATAAATTGAAATGTAGGAAAAATTATAACCCTATGGTGGATTTTACAATGATATAGGACAAAAATTAGTTCATAGACAGTGCTATTCATATAATTGAATTGTCATTAACCAACAATTTTTCGAATATAACTACAAATTAAAAGCAGAGGGTTATTCATTGGACTAGCAGTTTTGAGCTTCTTTCTGTGTTTTTAACGGCTTTATTTTTGCTAAATCATGGTTATAGGGATGGATAAATTATGTGATCCTTGTATGGATCTTGTTGATGATTTGATAAGTTATTGAATGCTACATTAATGTATGAGATAACAAGTTTTTAATGCAACTAGCATAAGAAGAGTAGTGAGCCTTCTCGATCATTCTCCAGCGAAATGAATGAGACCATGATTAGATATGCATTCATGAACTATAGCTACTATATTTATCATATATTTGTCGAAATTTATATCATGTATTTGGCACGTTTGGGAAATATATGATCATAAGTATTAATTATTCATACTTATTTTTATTTTAGAATTGGTTTTTAAAAGTTCTAGGAAGTTCTCAATAGTGGCTTGTTGGCTAGCCATAAAAATGTGACACTGATTTCGAAACTGTGCCCTTTGAACTAATAGATCTTGGCCATGGAGGAAGGCCCGTGCATGCTGCTGGAGTTTTCCAACCACATGAATAACTTAGCATGTGTGCAGCTGGGATGTTTGGTCTCGGAAAAATAAATTTTTAGCTCAGGGCAAACTCATCAACAAAAGTTGTCTGGTATCTGGGTGATGTGATGCTCCTGAGAGGCATCAATACATTTTCAGTTAGTAGACCTCACTTCCATCACTGGAACTTGAATTTTGGGTCATACCATAGTAACTCTCAGCTAATGTTTACCCTCGAGAGCTTGTGAAAGAGGGTAAATCTGTGATGGGGAGGTTACAATGTGGTATCAGAGCGAGGTTGAAACTCTTGCACTTAGGGTGAATGCAGATTATTATGCATGCATATAAGCTTTCTATATGTTTATCATGCATTTATATTAGCTATGTATTTTTATGGTTTTGATATCCATGTATGAGCTGATATTCTTGTGATGTTGTATCATGCTAATATAGATTGGCATGTGAAGATGGAATAGCCTCCCCTGGGATACCTTGACGTATGCTTTCGATTATGTTTTATTTAGCTAACAATGGAATATTGTAGCAAATAGAAGGCCGAGAGATGAAGAGGAGAATAGTTGATTATAGTTCATAGAAATATCCATACATGCTTGAAGAGACATTATTAGGATGGGAGAGATCAATTGAGTAGTAGGGATAGGGACATTCTCCTGGGTTGGAGCATACATTAAGAAATTTGAAGGTATAAATTGCGAGTTGTAAAGAAGGAAACGAGTATTTTATTGAGGCACATGAAAGGCTTTCCAAAGCTCAAGAAAATAAGGTAGATGTTAATGCAAGTATACTTCATATCCTTTAATATTTATAGAAGCATGGATAGTTGGAGATCGATCAAGGACGTGAAGAAAATACGAATGGTGTAGATGGAAGCAGGTCTTAGAAAGGGTATAAGATGGATGGATATGGTAAATGAAGAGTGGAAGATCCTTGGATACACCTGACAGGAGGTATAGGACTCATGGATTTTATTATAGCTTTGGTTCCAAGAGACATCATTGTCATCACTGCCAACATCCTTATAAGAGGAGTGAGAAGGGATATTTTCCATAAGAATTCAAGAAATACAAGAATTCTACTTTTGATAGGGAAATGAAGAGGTCAGAATATGCAAAAGCATGGCTTCCTGGGATGAAGAAGTTCTTCATATTGCATGATTATTCATAAAACATGAAATCTAATATAATGACCTTTAGTCCCAAGGGAAAAGAGGATATTTGGTGGGAATATGTTAAGCCACCAACCCAAACAACCAACCCATCAAACAGACCAGGCCATCGATAGAGGAGGGAGGATCAAAAATATGTTGAAATTGTGTGAGATTTGAGGTATATATACAATGTGTTTAAACAGATAGTTAAACCACCATTACCAATGACTTACATTATCCATATCTTTGATGTTAAATTATTTCTCTTCCAAATCCAAAATAGCACACTCTGCTTTTGGTTCATCCTTTTTTAGTTTAAATTCATTCTTTTAACTTTTTCAATACTTCTTTTATTCGGTTTTTAATTTAAATTCGATTTTAACCATTATTCATTTAATCTGTTATGTGCATGGTGGGAAGGAATCAAGTGTGTGGAAGATAGGCCCCTGAAGTGGAAATCAATTGAAGCAAGTTGAAATTTTGATTTTTTTTCTTTTTCTTTCTCTAATTTAATTAAAATTTGCTTGAATATGAAATTTAAAGTCACTTTTTTGTTTTACGACTTCAGAATGATGGATGGATAGCTCACATGGATTCCGAAAGTAATAAAAATTTAATAATAAAATAAAATTGAAATGGATAAATTTTAAAGGTTTGTAAATTTATAAAATAATTTTTAATTGAATGGTAATAAATTTCCTCATTAACTTCAAACAGAAATTTCTTAAAGTATGCATTTACATGTTTTTTTTTATGTGAAATTGTATATATTTCTTTTAATGCAAAATCATATGTATTTATAGATAGTATAATTATATAGGAGGTGAAAGAAGAGCAGTGGAGAGTCGAGGTTTTAGGGTTTGTAGGTCTCGCTTTCATGGCAAAACCGCGATGACCTCTCTCAAGAAAATAGATGAAAGGAAGCATGACCTTGTTCAAGAGGTTTTTGTCCCCAAAAGCGAGTCGTCAGGCGATGACGATATAGAGCTTCATTGCAGAAAATGGTGTCTGGAGATCCCTGTGGACACTGGCCCCCCTCCCACTTGCTCCAAACCTAGGTTTCGCCGTGCCCGAGAGGATTTATCGCACACCCTTGACAACATAGCATGGAAAATATTGTTTGGTGGGGTTAGGGTTTACGTGAGGAAATTCACCCACATACAACGGATTTGACCCGAGGGATGTGTTGTCAGCGGCACGTCCTTCAGCAAGGAAACCCATCAAATTGGAAGCGGTTCTACAGAGGCGACGAAAAATGGGTCAACCTCCCCTCTTCTTTTACCTGCACCTGTGGGTCTCTTTTGCAGAAAAAAGGACAAGGAAACCACTCGGTTCTTGGCAATAAAAGGACTCACTTGGAGACCCAAGCACCAAATAAATTCTCATACCCCGGGGCACTTGGAAATACAGGTGATTGGAGTTAAAAAAGACACACAAAAAACCAAGCATAAGGTATCACCTACCCATTTTCAAGTTTTTATTAGAACACCCAAGGGGGAAAATATATTACTTTGGGTAACCAGATCATAGATGGTATTTAATCTGAAGTAGAATCAAACAAACCATGGGTTTTGCAACATACCTACAATCACTCATCTACGGAGGTAAAATCTTACAAGACCGCAAGTCAATCAGAGAATCCCAAATCAGTCCAGGATCCACCATCGCCATCAATCTGAGGCTGAGGGGAGGAGCTACATAACAGGGCAGAACTAAAGGGCAAGAGAATCAATAACTCAAAACAGGAACACAACAAAGGGTGATCCTCCTACAAGAACATCCTGCAAGGGAAAAACAAAGAGAGTGCATCCATAGAACCATTCAGAAGTGCCCCGAGCGCATATATAGTAGAGGAACTGAATCACACACCAGAACTATCCATTGATAGACTAAAATAGATGAACATCGCACCACATATGAAGTAGAAGCACTTATTTACAGATTCAACTGCTTTTGGCCCAAACCAATGGAACTATTCCAGTGGATCTTAACAAGATGGACCATGGACAGTGAAATTTATATCTACTCCAAGGGTTTTTTCATTTTAAAACTTGCATCCTCGTAACTCAGAGACCTTATTCTCCGAGAGGGACCATGGTTCTGGGGTTCTATTGGACTGTTCATCACTCCATGGTTCCCAGAATTTGATGCAAATACTATGTCAATTTTGAAAATTCTAGTTTTGGTTAGGCTACACAACCTTCCCCTGCATTTATGGAATGAAAGCGTTCTAGAACGCATTGGGAAAACCATTGGGAAATGCATCAAAACAAACACACAACACTTGGAGGAAAGTATTTTCACCTTCGAACGCATCTGCGTGGAAGTTAATCTCAACAAAGGATTACCAGAAAGTATGCATTTGAAATACAAAAATAAAATATGGACATAGCCTCTAGATTATGAAAACACAGCATTTCGATGTAGAATTTGTAGGAAAACTGAGAATTTGCAAAAAACTTGTCGAGAGGCAAAAAGAGATAACAAAAAAAAGGGAAGGCACCAAAAGGGTGGCACTTCCCACCCTGTGATCTAGAGGAAGAAGTAGAAGATGCAATAGATGAACCAACACACAATGAGACCGACAAATCATCAGAAAAAATAGAAGTACAAAAAAAGGAAACACAAGATCCTTTTGACCCGCAAAACTCCTTGGAAAGGCCTGTAAAAGAGTCAAAGGATATGGAAAACGATGGGCTTAAATAGAATCATTGATCGGATACCTTAGATTCAGACAAGGATAATGGAGCACATATAGAAGGAAATCAACTCGTCCTTGTCTCTCCTTTGCCATCACAAGGGGAATGGTGCAATGTTGAGAAGAAAAAGGGAAGAAAAACTTGAATTTTCTCCTATATATATTGTTAGGATTTCTTGTATGATCATTGAACACTAGTCTTGACTGGTTTTTGGAATACTACTTGCTGATGTAACATGTAATTTTACTTTCATTGATAGAATTACGACTTTTTCCTTGGAAATTGTTTTTTAAAATTATACAAAATATTTACTTGAGGAAAAAATCTTATAAAGTTATAAAGACTATTAATTGACGATGACACTTGCCTTACTCTAATTTTAGGTATCCAAGGTTAGGTTATCTATAAGTTTATATATTATATATATAATTTCAATATTTATCAAGAATATTCCCTATAGGCGGTAAATAATCTCCCTAGATAGTACTTAGCTGGCAGAAGGTAACTAGCGAAGTCATAAAACAAATTGGATAACCTTTCCTTCCTTTAACTGGGAAATTCAAGATCTAGATATTCATGCAGATCTGCGGACTAACCATAATATCATATACAGAGAGATAGATCATTATAGCAGGAATTACACTCGCCTTCTTTTCCCACTGGTATAGAAGCATCCAAGATCGTCTCTTTATTTGAGATATTTACTAGCCACCATGATTAAATTGACCCCTTCCACTGATCCTCAGTAACTACTTATTCCTCCTTCCCAAGAGGTTTTTTCTTAAAGGAAAACCATATCCCCCCAGTCGAGAGTTCGCTTCGTTTCATAGTGGTCAAGCCTGCTTAACGCTTCATCACCCATATGAATGAGTGAGCTTTGAATCTCATAACAATTAGTCATATCAATGCAAATGATATCACTTTCTTCTCTAGAGCTTCGTATTTTTAAAAGATCCTCCATCTGTGGCAAAATATAATTGTTTTTAATAGTTAATTTGTTAAGCTACATGTAATCCATACACATCTGCAATGTACCATATTTATTTTTAATGAACAGTACCAGTGCCCCCTAAGGAGACACACTAGGGCGAATGTAGTCCTTGTCCAACAATTCCTGCAACTACATTTCTAACTCAATTATCTTAGGTACACTCATTCGGTATGGTGCTCATGACACAGGTATTGCCCCTGGCATTAGTTCGATGGTGAATTTGATATATCGCTTTAGAGGTAGTCCCAGTATGTTTTTAGGAAACAAATCCATAAATTCCTAAACTATTGGTACAATTATCCAACATAGGTGTTTTTTCCTTAGATTTAGTGAATCCTACCCTAATGGCATAAATATGACACCCTTTCTTGATGCATTTTCCCAGCTAGGAGTAAATCATGGGGTGCAATTGGAGTAGTTTCTTAATTCCTTGTAACTCCTGACAAGTACCATCTTCATCCATATAACTAATGGTTTTCTATTTACAATCCGCCACTGACCAATTCTCCTCTAACCAGTCCATTCCCAGTAGTAAATCATATGAACCCAAGGGTAAAATATTAAACTCAACATTTATATGTTGGTTCCCTATGTCTAGAGGGTAGTTTGAGACTTTGACATTAACCCTCCTCTTTTCCTAGTGGCTAGTTGCACTGACCAGGGACTCTTAAATTTCAGCAGTTGTAAATTATATTTTTCAACTATTCTGGGATTGATATAGCTTAAATTGGCACCCCGATGAGCTAAAATAGATAGAGTTTCAGAAAATAACTTACCTTCTAGTTCTATCGTTGTTGGATGGTAATTTTCTTCTCGATCCTCTAATGCAATGTTGATCCTTAGTATATTCCTTGCAACATCTCCCACTGTGGATGCTTCTTGCAAATTAGCTACAGTTTCATTTCTCCCATGGTGAGGACATTTTTTTGTAATAATGTGCTTCACCGTAGCCCCAACATTGCAGAGGAGGTTTCCGGGTCTGACAGTGGTCTGGTCTGTTGGATGCCTCAGTAGGCTAGTCTTCTGTTGGCCATTTGGGTTTTTGATGGTTTCTCCCAGATTGTCTATTAGCTGGGTTCCTTGCAGCATTTTTGTAGTTACCTATCCTACTGCTTTTAAAATTATGCGTAATATTCTTCCCTTTCTTTGGCGGCCAACTCGTACCAACATATCCTTTCATTTTCGATTGTTGATACCACATTCTTTATTTTTGAATGACATCATCCATAGTCCTTGGATTGACGAACTCAATCTTTTCCCTCATGTGAGCACGTAAACTACTCAAGAACTGTTGTACCTTTTCTTTTTCATCCTTCAAATCGGGTACATACCTCAGTAAGGAGGAAAATTTAGTTATGAACTCATCCATAGATAGTTGTCCCAACCTCAAAGCATGAAATTCTCAAGATTTTTCATCGTAGAAATGCAACCCTTAAAATACATTTAGAACTCGTCCCAAGTCACATTCTAGTCTTCAATTCCTCACAAATTTTTAACTTCCTCCCACCATAATGTATCTTTTTTCCCACAATTGGTAAATAGAAAAAGGAGCTTTGAGCTGGTTGCTATATTCATAAACTTGAAAATATTTATTCATGTTAATTATCCATGATTCTTCCACTTCTTTAGCCTCTCTGTCAAACGTTGGAGGCTTAGTTTTTCTAAATTCTCCCTATATTTATACTTTCTATTTTTTAATCTCTTGCTGATCAGAAACATTTACGGATTCTCCTTCATTGTAAGTTCTGATTCAATTAATTTGTTGGGTGTGCATTCCTTTGAGATTATCATTAGCTTTTTGTTGTTGTTCACCCTCATCCGGGTGCCCCTCTCAAGAGTGGGTTGTGTTGTACAATTATTATGCCTTTCTGAGAGGCTTTTGAGAATCCTCTCTTTTTCCTACATTAATCTCTCATTATCACTTCTTACTCAAACCATTGCTACCTAAATATGTTGCACTGTATCGAGAAGACTACTAGTCTGACGTCACCATTCCTCGATTAATCTACTGTTTTGATGATGTTGATCCACACTCAGTTGTACCCACATTTTTGGGTTCATTTCTACGTTAGGCAGAGGGTGAGCTTCCCCTGTGGCTCTGGGTGTTTGATATCTAGATCCTCTCCTCATTGTGATCTATCAACAATTTTTCCTTTCTTCCTGTGCTTGTGCACAATTTTAAATACAGCCAT
This sequence comes from Pinus albicaulis, assembly GCA_034641835.2. Lineage (NCBI taxonomy): Eukaryota > Viridiplantae > Streptophyta > Pinopsida > Pinales > Pinaceae > Pinus > Pinus albicaulis. Next base: position 1,495,031,871 of record CM076575.1, read on the forward strand.
TGCTATTATAATGGCCCATTCGGGTTGCATCTTGTGAATGCGACTCCAATACCATATGTCACAACTATTACCACATATATTTACATAGAAATTATTTCATTTATACAAAAAAATTATTATTTTTATTACGACTGTAGTTATTATTCAACATCATACAAGAATTATTTATAAATTGTTGTCCCCAAGTTTTATTTACTATACTTATCTCTGTACCTTGGGATTTTCCGCTTGCTATTGATTTTGACCACTATTAACATATTGTTCAAACCATATTATTAATGCTTTAATGTTATTACGTTATCATCGCATATATTTTCACATAATTGAAGTATTAAAAATCTTTTCAATAATGGGTTGATAACATGTAAGTCATTGTATTGGAATTACATAAACTTAATACTTGTTGTAGGCATGCATATCATAGAATTGGATTTTTCAGTAAAAAATATACGCATGCACCTAATTAATGAAAACCAAATCTCACATAAATTTTGGAAGATAGCTATAGGCTCTGTTCCATGCTCGTTTGTTAGAAATACTCTACAATTACTCAGCTCATGCACATCTTGATCCCTTTGTTGTCGCAGCGTGGTCCATTGTATGTACTTGTCCTCATAACTCCCTACGTAATAGTATTGTTCCTTGATGGCACCTTGGAAAGAATTCCAAGTGCATACGACCGAGAACAGAGAGGGTTTTGTCTCGTCCTTTTTCTCACAGTAGGTTTCCCACCAGTCCTTGACATGGGGGGTAGCTTTGAGGAGTGCAAAAATAATCTTCTCCCAGTCAGAAAAGTCATGAACCGAGAAATATCCTTCTAATATATTCAACCATCTATCTACGGCATCTGCATCTATTTTACCCTCAAATATGGGAACGTCAAAATTTACTTGTACCTTAAAGGGGTTCGCACCTCCAGAGTGGCTGTCGGATACAGATGCATCATCGGTGGGCAGCCGTTGAAGGATCTAGGCAAAGTTATCCACCATCGTGTTCCTTTGTTTTTTGAGGGCCTCCTCGAGCAATATTTTGATAGGATATCCTGCTCCCTCATCTTTCTTTTCATCCCCCATGGGCATCCATCAGGGTTCTTGAGGATGATATTGCAAAGGTTCCACCAGATTGAGCCCTAACTCCTTATACCCCTACCTCGTTGGGGACATGAAAAGAAGGATCGAGAGAAAGTAGACCTCTCTGATACCACTGAACCAGATTTATGCAAGAACGTACTAGAATAAACATATAACCATAAATACAAAGATGAAGTGGAAATAACACTTCATTTCATTAATATCAAGGAACGAAAATTTGATTACAAATAGAATAGAAAAAAACTAGCTAGGGCATTGGTAGCTATCTCTGAGAAGAGATGTGGCGGATACAGGCCTCTGAACTGAGTTACAATGAGGCTCGAGGGCCTGTTTATTATTTAGAAACAATGAAAAACCCTAGACATCCAAAACCCTAACCCTAGGGGATGAAGCGCCAAAACTATGTGCCCCGTTTGGGTAAATTGGTGTTTCAACTTCCCAGGGATGTAACTTTCGCATACGATCTCTGTTTGAAGAAAACCATACCTCGTTAGAAATATCTATCTGAGGACTAAAAATTTTGAGTGATAAAAATTGGTCCATGGACCCATTTTACTCTCAGTTTTTCCAAAAAACGTCATTTAGGGCCCCAAAATGGCTCCGGAAGTTCAAAGCCTGAAAAACTGCTAAAAATAGTAAGTTGTACCGAAACTGAAAAACTGAAAGAGACAATGGTGGGGCACCAAGTGTAATAGGCGGGTGACCACCAATATCAACCTGGATCACAATTCCCTCTTTCTGTGAATAACCCTTTGCTATGAGTCTAGCATTAAACTTTTCTACACTCCCATATGCATTGAATTTAGGTTTGTAAATCCACTTGCAACGTATGGGTATTTTTCCTTCAGGAAATTCAAATAATTCCCAAGTATTATTTCTAATAAAAGATTCAAATTCTTCATTCATTTCAGCCCTCCACTCATGAGATTAACTAGCTTCTTTATAATTTGTGGGCTCTATGACACTTAAAATATTTTACATTAAATCATAGTCTTTCAATCTAGCTGGTAGTTTAGTCTTCCTACCTGACCTTCTTGGTAAAGGACTCACCTCAAATCATTTTTCTTCAGACGTTAGCAAGCTAGACTTTCTGTTGTTGTTATTCCTACTTCTTATTTTCCTCACTACTTTCTTCCATCAACAATGGAATGTGCCACTCTTCAATATTTTTTTCCTGATTTCCTTCCTCAACCTACTCATGAAATAACACATCACCACTCACAAAAAATTTATGAGTTAAAGGATTAAACAAACTATAAGCTATAAAGTAAGTGTGATATCCTACAAATATGCATTTCATGCCCTTAGGGTCTAATTTCTTCCTATATTCCTTTGGAATATGTGCAAATGATTTTTATCCAAAAATGCTTAAATGATTCGCTACAAGCCTATATCCATAAAATGCTTCAAAAGGAGTTTTAAAATTAATACATTTAGTTGGACTCCTATTTTACAAGTAAACTGTAGTGTTGATTGCTTCAGCCCAAAAACCATTGGATAGACCCTTACCTTGTAACATACTTCATGCACAATACAGAAGGGTTTTGTTCTATGGTTCTGAAACTCCATTCTACTACAGAGTGTGACATACTTTAAATTGTTGAATAATCCCATGATTCATGCAAAATTTCATGAACTCTCCCAACTTGTATTCTCCCCCTTGATCAAGGCAGAAAATCTTAATGAATTTCTCTGTCTGCTTCTCTTCCATATTCTTAAATTATTTAAAGCATTGAAACGTATGGCTCTTATTTATAATGAAGTATACCCAGGAGAATATAGTGCAATTATCAGTAAAGGGTATAAAATAATATGCACAACCTAGCGATCTAGCATGCATAAGTCTGCATATATTTGTATGCACAAGCTCCAGAATATCTCTTTTTTCCTATCAACATTCAAGGGAAACACTTCCCTATGAATTTTCCCTAATGCACATCCATCACAATCTAAATGAACATTATGAAAAACAATAAGTCCATCAACCATACCTTTTCTCTGTAGCAACGTAAGATCTTGTAGATTAATATGACTGAATTTTTGATGCCAAAGATTCTCGGTTGCCAATCTTGTTGAAGCCAACGCTCGATGTGGCATGCTCTTGACGTTCAACCTATACAGGCCTCCCACATGCATTCCTGATGCAACTAGTTCCTTCCTACTGTCCTTTATGACACAGCATGTTCTGAAGAATTTTACATGCAGGTCATGATCTGCCATCATTGAAAAAAATATCAATTTCTTCTTCATCACGGGTACATACATCAACTTTTTACTATATTTGATATTACCATCAGGAAACATCACTGGAATATCATCGTACCGCTTAATATAGTAACATTTGTCATCACCTAGATATATGTTAGCTCCACAAGTAGTTTCCTCAAAAATCTCGAACCAATGTTTATTACCTGTTATATGTCATGATGCTCCTAAATCTATGAACCATGTTTCGACCTCATCCTCTTCAACAGATGAAAGATCATTTTCAACTACAAATAATTGAAGATCGTGACTATTACCTTCATTAGCAAAGTGACCCTTGTTATTTCTCTGTTTATTTCTAGTCTCATCTGTCTATCTCTTAAAACAAAACTTAGCTAAATGACTAGTTTTCCCATAGTAAAAACATTTAATGTCAGATTTGTAACCAATATTACTTAAAGACATACCTCTAAATGGTCTCTTTTGAAAAATGACATTGCATATATGTCCTTGTGGTTGTTTCCCATTGTATGGCTTCCTTTTCGCCATCAAAGAAATATGGGCACTCTGTGGTCTCAAAGTTTTTCATCGCTTTTCTTCCTGTAACAATATTTCCGTTAGCTCATCAAATGCAGGGCTTTATCCCTTGGAGACAAGCCTATGATTAACATATGGAATTCATTCGTCATCCCATTCAACGAAATTATGACCAGGTCGGAATCAGAAGCCTTCTCCCCGATCTCAAGCAATTTGTCCTTCAGGTCCTTGTCCCGTGCGATGAATCTAACAATGGATTCATTATCCTCCATACTCATGGAAAACAACTTGCCTTTAAGAGACAAGTTGCTATTGGTGTTCTACATCTGGTAAAGTTTCTTGAGGATAGTCCATATCTCATTGGACGATTTACAATCTCTGATATGTGGGATAATGTGTTCTTTAACAGACATATTCAATAAGACTTTCACCTTATTCTCCCTTTTATCCCAATCATTTATTAGTTTTTCCATGCCACCTACCAAAATGTTCGACTTCTGCTCATCGCCAATGACAATTAACCATGTGCTCGATCCCTCAAGAAAAATTTGTAGCTTGAATTTCCAATTAGTGAAATTGGTCACATCGAGCTTGTTATTCTTGTTGAGATAAAATTCTGTGAAATTATTCATTTTAGACTGATCGGATTCTAAATCCCTCGATCTTGATTTTATTTTAACCAAATGAACAATTACAATCTACAGTAAAACAATTAATCTCAACACATACCTAAACCTTGGAATCGATCACAAATTTATCTAATCTACCACCAATCTGGTTGATCTACCACCAATATACAATGATATCTATGTTTGCAAATCAGATATGCCATCAATATTGTAAAATCTCAAGCAGAGAATGGTAAAAAAAATAGTCAGAGCTCTTTGTCCACTAAAAAACCCCCGCAAACCACCTAGAATCTGAAACTGTGATTAAGGTATGTCACACTCGACAACCTAGACATCGAACCTGTGAGAAATGAGGCTATTATCTTTCCACTGGGGCACTGTAGATTCTCTTCTATAGTCTAACATAAAATAGCCTAGGCTAGCCTACTTTTTCTTAGCATGGACTAACCTAGACTATCCTAGTTTAGCCTTGCATCATAGCCTATCCTAGCTTAGCCTTGCATAGCTTAGCATAGAATAGCATAGAGTAACCTTCTTAGCCTAGCCTACGCTGGCCTAACCTATGCAAGCCTAGCTTAAGATAGCCTAGCTTAAGCTATCATAGCCTAAACTTACATAGCAAAGCCTAGCCTAACTTCTTCTAACCTAGCCTAGGCTAACCTAACCTACCATAGCCTAGCATAAACTAACCTAGCCTATCCTATCCTAACCTAACCTAACCTAACCTAACCTAAATTAGCCTAACCTAACCTAACGTAGCCTAGTGTATCCTAACCTAACCTAATCAAGTGTAGCCTAACCTAGCATATCTGAGACTAGTGTAGCCTAACATATCCTAACCTACACTAGCATAACATAGCCTAGCCTAACCTAACCTAACCTAGCCTGGCATAGCATGGCCTAGCCTATCCTAGCCTAAGCTAGCTTAGCCTAACCTAAACTAACCTAGCCTAGCCTAGTCTAACCCAACATAGCCTAACCTAACCTATCGTAGCCTAAACTAGCCTAACCTATCCTAACCTAGCCTAGCCGAAACTATGCTAGCCTAGCATAACCTAGCCTAGTGTAACCTAACCTTCCCTAACATAACCTATCCTAACCTGAGAAAAGTTAACCTAGCCTAATCTATCCTAAACTAGCCTCACCTGGCCTACCCTCCACTACACTAGCCTACCCTAGCCTACCCTAGCCTACTGTACCCTACCCTACTTACCATAATTTAGCCTACCATACCATGGCCTATTGTAACGTAGCCTTAAAAAAACTAGCCTAGCCTAGCCTAACCGATCCTAACTTATCCTAGCCTATCCCAGCCTACCCTATATTATCCTAAACTAACTTAACATAGCTTAACCTAGACTAGCCTAGCCTAGCCTAGCCTAACATATCCTAGCCTATCCCAACCTAACCTAACCTAGTCTAACCTAACCTAGCACCTACCCTACCTAGCCTACCTAACCTACCCTAGTCTAACCTAACCTAGTCTACCTAACCTAACCTAACCTAACCTACCTATCCTACCTAACCTAACCTAGCCTAACTGAACCTAACCTAGCGTAGCTTAGCTTAGCCTAAAATAACCTAGCCTAACTTACCTAATCTAGCCTAGCCTACATAATCTAGTCTAGCCTAGTCTACCCTACCTAACCTATCCAAGTGTAGCCTACCTAGCCTAGCCTACCTACCCTAACCAAACCTAGCCTAACCTAACCTAAAATAGCCTAGCCTAGCCTAGCCTAGCTTAATCTAATCTAAATTAGCCTACCTTTCCTACATAGCCTACTTAACCTACCTAGCTGACTTATCCTAACCTAGCCTAGCCTAGCCTAACCTAGCCTAGCCTAGCATAACCTAGCCCAGCCTAGCCTACCCAACCTAGCTTAGCCTAGCGTCGCCTACACTAGCCTACCCTAGAAATCCCTAACAACCCTATCCTAGCCAAGCCTAACCTATCCTAGCCTAAAGTAGCCTAGCATAACATACCTACGTAGCCTAGCCTAGCCTAGCCTAGCCTCACCTTGCCTATAATAGCCTAGCCTTCCTATCCTTCCTTAGAAAAACGTAGCCTAGTCTGGCCTAGCCTAACCTGACATACCCTACCATAGCCTAACCTATCCTAGCCTAGGCTATCATAGCCTAACCTAACCTATCCCAGCCTAGTGTAGCCTAACGTAACCTACCCTACCCTCACCTAGTCTAACCTAACCTAACCTAGACTAGCCTGGACTAGCCTAGGGTCACCAATCCTAGCCTAGGGTAACCTTGCCTAGCTTAGCCTAACCTAGCCTAGCCTAGCCTAACCTATCCTACCATAACCTAGCCTAGCCTAACCTATCCTAGCCTAGCCTTACCTAGCTAGCTTAGACTAGCTTATACTAACCTAGCCTAGCCTAACCTAACCTAGCATAGCCTACATTTCCTAACCTAGCCTAGCCTAATCTAGCCTAGCCTAACCTAGCCTAGCCTAACCTAACCTTACATAAACTAACCTAGCCGAGCCTAGCCTAACTTAACCTTACATAGACTAACCTAGCCTAGCCTATCCTATCCAAGCCTAACCTAACCTAGCTTATCCTACCATAACCATGCTTAGCCTACCCTAGACTAACCTTGCATAACTTAACCTTGCCTAGGCTAGCCTAACCTAGCCTTGCCTAGCCTAACCTAGCCTTGCCTATCCTAGCATAGCCTAGCCTAGCCTAGCCTAGTGTAGCCTAGAGTAGCCTAACCTAACCTAACCTAGCCTAACCTCGCCAAGCCTAGCCTAGGATATCCTAGCCTTACCTATCCTAGACTAACCTAACCTAACCTAGCATTGCCTAGCCTAATGTAACCTAGCCTAGTCTAGCCTTGCCTAAACTAACCTAACCTAATCTAATCTAGCTTAGCCTAGCCTAGCCTAGCCTACCTTAGACTACCCTAACCTAACCTAAAGTAGTGTAAACTAGGCTAACATAGTCTAACTTAGCTTAGCCTACAAATTTATGTCTATTGAAAAAATATTCTACATGTAAAACTCTAAATTGATACATAAATAAATTATCTAATAACGTAAATTTTCAATGTGATATATATATATATAGATAGATAATTGTCCATTTAATTAATTAAATAAAAAAAGTTATAAAAATAAATAAATTGTATAAGAAATAAATACCTAAAATTCATATATTCTATTTTTAAAGAAATATAAAACTAACAAAACAATAATATATAAAATATACGAATGTTTAAATAAATATAAAAACAATTCACTACTTAAAACCACAAAAACTTCTATTCAAAAAAATTCCTTTTTAGAGAAACAAATTAATATGAAAAAATCAATGAGCCTTTCATATTAATATAAAAGAGAAAACTAGACTTTCCTATTCCCAAATTCAACAAATGAAACTCGATAAAATGTACTAATAAATCCTTATAACTAAAATATAACCACAAAAAATATGTGATTGAGTATAAAATTGAAATACAAGGAAATTAATGGAGATGCTCGTCTTTATGATGATGAGACAAGGCAAAGAAAGCTAGGTACAATTTTTTCGATCCTATTGGGCAAAGTAGAACAGAGTATAGCAGAAATTTTCGATCCTATTGGGAAAATTAGAACATAGTATAGTAGAACAGGCGGTTAAGCTTATGGAAGAAACATATCAATGAACAGAACAGGCGGTTAAATTTATGGAGGAAACCTATCAAAGAACCAAGAGGAATTAACTCATAAACAACCAAAGGATTTTCTCAAAGACCACTTAAATTAATTAAGGAACATGTCGACCAAACCTAAGGATTTGCTTAGACACCACTTAAATTAATTAAGAAATATATCGATAAAATTTAGGGTTAATCTAATGGGATAGTGCGTGATCATTCCCAGGGAGGTTAGTTATACTAATACAATTGGGTTAATTAATTAAAAATTTTGGTTTAAAATTTTAGTTTAATACGATAATGTACCCAATCTTAAGGAAAACTAAATATAATAAACATATAAAAACCGGGTTAACCAAAGACTATAATCAGTAGACCTGCTTAAAAAGAAAAGAGCCACGACCATCTTTGCATACATAGAATTACAGATTGAAGTAGCATTTGAACAACGACCAGAGTTAAAAAAAAGTCAAAGTTTTAATGGTTGTGGTTTTTCAAACGGTTCCTATTATCTTTAACTGCAAATTTTCAATAAAAAGAAAAAAGAATAAGTAATATAAAGATTGTCTCTCATAGGGGAGATAAAAAAAGTGATATAACATGTACCTAAAAGAAAAACCCATGAACGACTCCAAAAGATATTGAGATAGTAACAAAAACCAGTATGTTTTTTCTATAATAAAAATACTTGTTTTTTTCATAATCAAAACACAATTACAATTGCCTTCTCCTCTTCCACCATAATCAAAATACAATTGCCTTCTCCTCTTACACCCTAGACCTATCTCAATAAAATTACCTCCTCCTCTTCCACCCCATACCTATCGAAATACAATTGTAAGATAATGTAAGATAACCGATTGGAATTTAACTAAAGATAATTTAACAGAAAGGATACAGAAGTGTTATGAAAAGAGAAATTTAATATAATAGGGTTAAACTGTGTTAATGAAAACTAAAGTAAAAAAATCGAGGTAAAAATCTAGTATCAAAAACAGCAACAATTGCCAAAACAGAGGAAAGCCCACGTCCCCAGGTGAAGGTCAAAGAGCATGAGGCAGAGAGGATAAAGAGGGATTGTATAGCAACCGGAGTAATTTCATATATGCTATGCTAACGAATTCTAACAACAGTTGGCAGTTTTGTAGATCCGTACTCGTTTTTGTTGGGTTTTGGAGTCAGCAAACTCTTTGATTCGGCTCTGAGAAAGGTTTGTTTGGTCACATATTAGGCCGCTTTAAAACCTGCCGAGGTAGTGGTGATGCTCATCTGGGGGAGAATATTAGAATATTACACACAAGACGCCCAATAAAAAGACAAGGAAAGAAGTGAGAGCGAAGCTGAGATTGAGATTGATTATCCAACTGGAAATTTAAGCACACTTGATAAGTGGAGAAGGACAAAGTGGTTCGAGATCCGAGATAACGAGGAAATTGATGGATATCTTTGTGATAAATGGAGAAACACAAAGACATCAAAAAGACCAAGAAAAAGGAAAAGTGAAAATGTACTAATAAATACTTATAACTAAAAATAATAATAAAAATATATATAATGATTATAAAATTGAAATATAAGGAAATTAATGGAGATGCTCGTCTTTATGATGATGAGACGAAGCAAAGAAAGCTAGGTACAAGTTTTTCGATCCTATTGGGCAAAGTAGAAGAGAGTATAGCAGAATTTTTCGATCCAATTGGGAAAATTAGAACATAGTGTAGTAGAGCAGGCGGTTAAACTTACGGAAGAAACGGATCAATGAACGAGAGGAATTAACTCATAAACAACCTAAGGATTTTCCCAAAGACCACTTAAATTAATTAAGAAACATATTATTCAAACCAAAGGATTTCCTTAGAGACCACTTAAATTAATTAAGAAATATATGGATAAAATTTAGGGTTAATCTAATGGGAGAGTGCGTGATCATTCCTAGGGAGGTTAGTTATACTAATACAATTGGGTTAATTAATTAAAAATTTTGGTTTAAAATTTTAGTTTAATAACGATAATGTACCGATGTTAATGAAAACTAAATATAATAAACAGGTAAAGACCAGGTTAACCAAAGACTATATTGAGTAGACCTGCTCAAGAAGAAAATAACCACAACCATCTTTCCATACATAGAATTGCAGATTGAAGTAGCATTTGAACAACGACCTGGATTAGAAAAGGTTCAAAGTTTTAATGGTTATGGTTTTTCAAACGGTCGCTCTTATCTTTAACTGCAAATTTTCAATAAAAAGAAAAATGAATAAGTAATATAAAGGTTGCTTCTCATAGGGGAGATAAAAGAAGTGATATAACAGGTACTTAAAAGGAAAAAACCTATGAAATAGAAATAATAGTTTGTTTTTTTTCTGTAATAGAAATACTTGTTTTTTTCATAGACAAAATGCAATTACAATTGCCTTCTCCTCTTCCACCATAATCAAAATACAATTGCCTTCTCCTCTTTCACGCTATACCTATCTCAATAAAATTACCTCCTCTTCCACCGAAATACAATTGTAAGATAATGTAAGATAACCGATTGGAGTTAAACTAAAGATAATTTAACACGAAGGATACAGAAGTGTTAATCAAAAGAGAAATTTAATATAATAGGGTTAAACTGTGTTAATGAAAAGTAAAGTAAAAAAATCGTCGAGGAAGCCAATCTATTAGTACCCAGAGTAGTAGCTTGGAGTAGGGTTTCAAAAACAGCAACAATAGCCAAAACAGAGGAAAGCCCACCTCCCCTGGTGAAGGTCAAAGAGCATGAGGCCGAGAGGATAAGGACGGATTGTATAGCAACAGGAGTAATTTCATATATGCTAGGATAACGAACTCTAACATCAGTTGGCAGTTTGTAGATCCGTACTCGTTTCTGTTGGGTTTGGGGCTCAGCAAACCCTTTGATTCGGCTCTGACAAAGGTTTGTTTGGTCACATATTGGGCCGCTTTAAAACCCGCCAAGGTGGTGGTGATGCTCATCTGGGGAAGAATATTACAGACAAGAAGCCCAATAAGAAGAGAAAGAAAAAAGTGAGAGCGATGCTGAGATTGAGATTGATTATCCAACTGGAAATTTAAGCTCACTTGATAAGTGGAGAAGGCCAAAGTGGTTCGAGATTCGAGATAACGAGGAAATTCAAGCAGATTTGATAAATGGAGAAACACAAAGACATCAAAAAGACCAAGAAAAAGGAAAAGTGATATGCAGTCCACGTTATGGCATGGCAATGTGCCTCGTAATACTTAGAGGGGGAGTAAACAGTGCTCAGAACCCACCATTCGAGGTTGGGGGCTGAGAATCTTGCATCAGCTAACCTCAATCTTCCCAACAATGGTTCTCAGCTTCCAAAATGCATCCAGGAGAAGTCTGAATCCAAGGAAATTGATAGGCATGCTAGTCTTTCTGAGGACGATATTAAGAATTCACAGTACAATTGCACCACTGTCACTTTCCACCACTGTCAATAAGGTTCTTCAGGCAAAGCAGAACAGAGTCGAGTAGAGCAGAACATGCGATTAAACTTATGGCTGAAACAAAGGAATGAACCAGAGAGATTCACCGATAGATATGGGGCAAATAGGCCAATTAAGTTAATGAAGAAATCGCTACCTAAATTAGGGCTAATCTATTGGGAGAGTGCCAGAATCACTCCCAGAGGGAGGCCAATAAAAGTAACAGAGTTGGTTTAAACGAAAAACTTGATTTAATAATCCTGATGCAAGAGGGTTAATGAAAATTAAATATCTTCAATATATAAAAGTTGAGTTAAGGAAAAGCTATATTTAGTAAACCGAATTAAATTACTTAAAAGACCAGAGCTAGAGCCAGAGCCATCGCAATGTCTTCATACTCGAGGTTGTACATTAAGACAGGGTACAATATAAAACAAATAAATTACTACTCATGAGAGATGACATACTAATTTATATGAAATAATAATATCATGTATTTGAAATCAGAAATCTTCAAATAATTCCGTATCTCTCCATAAACATCGAGAAAGTTCTTAAAATTATTTGTTAAAAAGCGTAACAGAGTCGAATAGCAGAACATGCGATTCAACTTACAACAGAAATAAAAGAATGAACCATAGGGATTGACCGATATAGATGGGTAAATAAGATGTTGTCCAATATTTATATTTAGGTGAGGAAGTTTGGTTCATACAGATTTTGTGGTTCAATATAGATTTATATATTTAAGTGAGGAAGTTAGGTTTTTATAAATTTTGTAGTTCAATACAAAGTTAAATATGCCTAAAAACTATTCCGGGTATGGATTTATTTAAGGCTAATATATATATATATATATATATATATATATATATATATATATATATATATATAAACTATTCAGGGTATGGATTTATTAAGGGTGTGGATTTATTTTAAATGGGAGACAATAATACTAACACAATTGTGTTAAACTAAAATCTTGATTTAATAATCATGATGTAACAGGGTTAGTAAAAAATTAAATATGTTCACTATATAAAAACAATGTTAAGAAAAGCTATATTTAATTAACCTCGTTAAATTACTTATCAGACCAGAGCCATCGCCATCACTGCATACTTGGAGTTATACATTAAAACAAGGTTTGAATATGATCTCATTGACTATTGTTATTTTCATCCCTCTATAGAAATTTTAAAATAAAATATTATGAGCACTAAATAAAAAAGATCTCAATAAGTAAACCGCCTCTCATGCCATATGAAGTAATAAAATCGTGTACATGAAATTAGAAATCCAAAAATAATACAATAACCCTCCATAAACATCTACGAAGGTTTTAAAATTCTTTCATATGATTTTTTTAAAATTCAAAACAAAAATAATTTTGTACAAAAGGTTTTAATTTTTTTTATAATTTTTAAAAATAGAGAATATTTTCATAGAAATAACAAAATTATATGAATAAAATAAATAATATAGTATTTAATTTTTATGATTGATTTTAAGAAAAATAAGGTGAATAAAATTATTTTAATAAAAAAATGTATTATATTATTTAATACTTATTAAATTAAAAACCAGATATATTTTTTCAAAATTTTTATAATTAAAAATAATTATTTCATTTTACGAAAATAATTATTTTAAAATAAAAGATAAATACAATTATAAATATAATTAATATATAAAAATAAAATTAGATAATCCCAAAAATTTAAAAAATATGTTATATAATTATATATATGAAAAAAAATAGCTATATGCTTATTATGTTAATTTGGGCCTAGAGTATGACTTAAAACTGTTTCTTCTTGGTTAAGAGCTAGTTTTCTTTGGAGTTAAAGGGGCATGCTAACTCCCTAAGATGTAGAAGCATTTGGCAAGAGTGAAAAACTACATCGTTATTCTATGTGGCGTGGTTTTCCTTGAATAAGGGTGATGAGTTATATTCTATGTGACATGGTTTTCCTTGAATAAGAGTGATGAGTCATCCTTCATTCACGGATAACAAGCCAAAAATTGGTGTCCTCACGACTGGTTTGTCAACTAAATTATGACAGGTTTTCCCACCATGTAAAGATGTTTATTATGTTAATTAGGTTTATTCTAAATATTTTAGAAAAATCACTTTTATCTTAATCATTTAGATTTAATTTTCACAAATAACATGTTGAAGTCATAACTAATGCATTATCATTAAAACTTGGAGCCTTAATAAACTTAAAATTTCTCAATACATTTAATCCCCACACACAAATATATTTTCAAAATTCACAACTAATATTTTTGTAATAATTATTCTTTTAAAAAACCTAAAATAATATAAATAAAAAAATATTAAAAACCAAATTATAATAAAACTCTATCACCATCGCAATAATATAATTAATATTATATAAAATAAAATACTAAAAATGATATTAAAATAAATTTACAACTTACAAAATAAAAAAACGTTTTCAAACTACATACCACTTGAAACATTAATTAAAAATTAAAAAAAAAACAAACGAAACGAAAATAAAACTTTCGTATGAACCGTTAAAGTTCGAAAACAGCATCTAAGCACATATTAATAAATAAATAAATAAACAAACAAAACCAAAATAAAACACTCATATGAACCGTTAATGTTAAAAAACATCATATAAGCACATTTAAAAAGTTATGCACTATGCATGATAATGAATGCAATGAACAATAATTGAAATATATTGCATTTCCAAAAATTGAACTTAAAAATTTAACGTCTGAATTCATGAAACAGAACAGGGCTTGGGGTCAAACTGATGAACAACAGGTTAAGCGTGCGAAGGAAACATGTTTGTTCCATTAATCTTATGGACGAAAAAACTATGGGAGCGAAACTAAAAGGAAAAAATAATTTAATACTCTGGGATGCAATCATTGTCTATATGCAGTCGATCACTCGTTCCTACTGCTCAAATCTTTTCAAAACAGGCTTGCTATATCCGATTATAGGTCATCTCTATCTGCATACTCAAGAAAATCAACTTTTTCTATCTCCAAATTTGTTATGATGTTTCTTGAGATTGCTTTCTACTTGATATCATTACGTGCTCATGGAGGTGTATCGGAGGAATTCTATCTTCTCTATATTACTCTTTTTCATTTGTTTTTTTTAATATTATGAACAAGGGTTGGATCTAGACCTGGTTATGTGGATGTCCAATCATTTGTATTGCTCCAACTTGTTAATGATCAAATTTCACTTGGGCAATTGATGGTGCCTTTCTCGCTGTGAGACCCTCTTTAGCTGAGATTATTGGACTATGTACTGTTTATATTCATCAATATAATCAGCGTTTTTTTCTTTAAAAAAAAAGAAAGGTCAATGAAAAGATAAATTTAAAATAAACATCGTTAAACGATGTTAATGAAAACTAATGTTAACAATTCGCGAAAAAGCAAGCCAATATGTGAGTATCCAGACTGGTAGATTGAAGTAGGGTTTGAAAAGCAGCAACAGTAGGCAGAACCGAGCATAGCCCACGTGATCTGTGAAGGCGAAAGATGATGAGGCCGGAAACTTCTAGTGATATGTCAGTGGAGGAGAAAAAGGACAGGGAGGGATTTCATGAGAGTAATTTAATATTTGGTCTCCCAATGAAGTCTAACGGCAGATGGCAGTGTGCAAATTCAAACTCATTTCCAAACAGTTCCGAGAATCTCACAGACATGAAAATTAATACTAACAAGAAGAACGAAATGAGAGTGATGTTGAGATTGAGATTGATCACTGAACTAGGTATTCAAGCAGATTTGATAGCTGTAGAAAGACAAAAAGGAAAGGGAAAAGTGATATGCAATTCATGTTAATGAACAAGAAGGCGTGAAAATGTGCCATGTAATCATACAAGCGGAGTCAATACTTCTCAGAACCCACTATTAGATCATGTAACCTTAAGCTTCCGAGCAGTGGTTTCTAACTTCCAAAATGCATCAATAAGAAGCCCGATTGATGGAGAAGATAGTCTTCATCAAGATGAGGCTAGGAAGTCCTGGTACAATTGCACCATCGTCAACAGAGAAGAACATGCCATTCAACGTATTCAGAAAAGAAAGGAATGAACCAGATGGATTAACTGATGCACACATGGGGTAAACATGCCGTTTAAATTAATCAAGAAATAGACGGACTAAATTAGGGTTAATCTAGTGAGAGAGTGCCCTAATAATTCCTGACGGACACAACCGACATAGTGGGGTTAAATAAGACACTTAAAAATCATGATGCAATTAAATATTCTAAACATATGAAAACAGAGTCGACGAAAAGCTATATTTAGTAAACATGGTTAATTTGCTAACAAGAAGAGAGGGAGAGCCATCTCTGTATACCGAGAGTTGTACATTAAAGCAGGGTTCGAACCTTAACAACCAGAAATAGAAGATATATTAAATGGAAATTGTGATCTTCACCACTCTAAACGAATTTGAATATAACAAGAAAGAAAGAAATTACGTAGTAAAAAAATTGCTTCTCATACCAGCAATCAAATGGAGTAAGAATATCATGTACCTGAAGTCTGAAACCCTCTAATAACTAAAGTTGAGGAAGCAAATCCAGTGACCAGGAGAGAGCCAGAGCCATCTCTACATACCTGGAGTTCGAAATTAGAGCAAGGTTCAGACATTATCAACAAGAAGAAATAGAAGAGATCTAAAATGGCAGTTGTTATCCTCATCACTCTTAAAATACAATTCAATATAACACACAAGAAAGAAATAAATTATGTAATAAAGAAATTGTATCTCATACCAGAGATCAAATGAAAAATAATATCATATAAGTAATCCTCAAATAACTCTAGATGATGAACCAAATTCAGCTGCTCTTGCCAGAAATTGTTCTTTCAGAGAGTGATATTACCAGTCCAATTGCCTCCTCTTCCTCTATCACATAACCCCGCGACTCAAACATAGACAGACACACAAACGCCAAACCACACAGGGACTCAGAGAGCCAACCCAACAAACATACCAAGCCATGGACTTAGACTTGAATGCCAAACCACACATGGACTGAGACTCGAACGCCATACCACACGCAGAGTCAGAAAGCCAAGTCAACAGACATAGCAGGCCATGGATAGAGGAGGGAGGAGCAATAATATGTTGAATTTGTGTGAGATTTCAGATATATATACACTCCCTTTCAACGGATAGTTGAACCACCATTACCAACGGCTTACATTATCCAAAAAAACACACTCTGCTTTTGTTTCATTTTAAATTCGGGCTTTTAACTTTTTCAATACTTTAGTTTTTTTGGCTTTTTAATTTAACTTCGATTTCAAGAATTAATCATTTATTCTGTTCTGTGCAGTGTGAGTGGTCGCTGAACAGTTGAAACAGGTCAAAATATTGATTTTTTCCCTGTAATTTAATTGAAATTGCTAATTAGCTTTTTGTTTACGCTTTTATAATGATGGATGGATAGCTCAGGTTTGACAATTTCCAAAATGGATTATGAGAGTAGTTAATAATAAAATAAAATTGAAATAGATAAGTCATAAAGGTTAATAAATTTACAAAATAATTTTTAATGGAATGGAAATTATTTTCCTCGTTAATTTCAAATATACATTTCTTAAAATTAATTAAACTATATAGTTACTTGTTGTCTGTTATGTCAAATGGTATATATACTTTTGCAAAATTATATTATATGAGTAGTCTAGTGATATAATTTTCTATGTTTAGGAAAAATTGTTATAAAGTTTTAAACATTATTAATTGAGGACGATTCTTTCAACATGATAAATATTCACTGTATCAATACTAATGATACCACTTTCTTCTCTAATACTTGTTACGCCGTACGTGTTTTTATTTGAAAAAAACCTTTCGGAGTGTCCTCGTGTCATAATATGAGCTCTTTGATCTTTTGTTAGATGATTGAAACGTCTTCCGCCCTTGGATCCACCGATTGAATTTTCAACTGACTCCTTGATTCACGTCGTTTAACAGTATCTTTAACTGTTAATCTGTAACGACCTGCCTCCCAAGTGATTACCTGTTCGTCTGTAATGACTGCTTCCTCATCCATCATACTTGCAGCACCGGTCAGGAGGCTGTGCTGGTATGGTATTCGTCGAGCTGTTGGACCCGGCTGTTGCAGTCGGAAAGTTGAGTAATCGAGGTGGCCATACCTGAAGATATCTTGGAAAAGCCGTCGGAGAATTTGAGGCTTGAAGCTCGAAGAACCGGACAGTTATTCAAGGAGTTGCGATCGACTTCAACTGGGAAGTTGAGAATGGCGGTGTAGCCCCTCATGGCGTAGGCAACCTGATCGTAAGCCATGGCCTCCTCCTCGCTCGTTTCAAAAGTTCCCAACCAGATGTGGATCCCATGCCTCGTTGAGTTGGTGTTTTCTTTTTGCCTTGCTATTTATTTGTACTTTTACATAAATCTTCAGAGCTATCTTCCAGAGAAAAATCAATAAACCAAAAGTTCGTTTTCTTTTTGCCTTGCTATTTCTATGTATTTTTATATAATTTTTCCAGGCTATCTCTCAGATAAAAATCATAAATAAACCAGAAGTTTGTTTTCTTTTTGCCTTGCTATTTCTTTGTACTTTTACATAAATCTTCCTGGCTATCTCCCAAACAAAATCAGGAAGCCAGAAGTTTGTGCCCTCATCGGGGGACTATTTCTAGAAGAAACCAGCAGTTTTTTTGGTTGGCTTAACTCGTGGGTATTTGAATCTTGAATGTCCATGTATACATAATAGGGAGATCGCCAATTAAGCTGCCCCATTGACCAAAACAAACCAGTCATCTTATAAGAAGGATTTATATAGAGATGTTCCCAGCGCAACAAACAAAAGAGAGATACCGAAATGTTAGATTAGTTGTTTTGGTTGGCTTAACTCGTGGGTATTTGAATCTTGAATTTCTGTTTATACATAATAGGGGGATCGTCAATTAAGCTGCCCCATTGACCAAAACAAAACAGTTATCTTATAACAAGGATTTATATAGAAAATTTCATGTGTAAATGTTCCTAGCGCAACAAACAAAAGAGATATTGAAATGTTAGATTTGTTTTTTTGGTTGGCTTAACTCGTGGGTATTTGAATCTTGAATTTTTGGGTATACATAACAGGGAGATCATCAATTAAGCTGCCCCATTGACCAAAAAAAAACTGTCAATCTTATAACAATGATTTATACAGAAATTTTCTTGTGTAAATGTTCACAACACAACAAACAAAAGAGATACCGAAATGTTAGATTAGTTTTCATTGTTCAAAAAACTTGTTTTTTATTTGTTCTTTTTGCTTTGCTAATCTTTGTGTATTTTTATATAATTCTTCCCAGTTATGTCCCAAACAAAAATCAATAAACTAGAAGTTTGTGTGCTCATATGAGTCATGACCACTATTTCCAAAACAGTCCTCAAAGCAAGAATTTTCAATACAGAAATTTTCATGTGTAAATGTTCCCAGCGCAACAAACAAAAGAGATACTTAAATGTTAGATTTGGTTTTTTGGTTGGCTTAACTCGTGGGTATTTGAATCTTGAATTTTTGTGTATACATAACAGGGGGATCGTCAATTAAGCTGCCCCATTGACCAAAACAAACCAGTCAATCTTATAACAATGATTTATACAGAAATTTCCATGTGTAAATGTTCTCAGCACAACAAACAAAAGAGATACCAAAATGTTAGATTAGTTTTAGTTGTTCAAAAAACTTGCTCTTTATCTATTCTTTTTTCTTTGCTAATCTTTATGTATTTTTATATAATTCTTCCCGGTTATATCCCAATCAAAAATCAATAAACTAGAAGTTTGTGCGCTCACATGAGTCATGACCACTATTTCCAGAACAGTCCTCAAAGCAAGAATTTATACAGAAAAATTCATGTGCAAGAGTTCTCAGCATAACAAACAATAGAGATCATTAATTCCCAAAAATGACTGATTTAAAGCTCGAAAAGACCAGAGCACAAGACTTAAAGGAAAAATGAACGAAAATAGTTAGCTGAGAGACCATCTTCCTCTTCACAATGTGCCAGCGCCCAGGATCCAACAAGACAATAGCTTTGGAAAGACCATCTGCCATCTCAATCCTTTCTCTGTACACATGTTGAAAGGGGATGCTAAAATTGGTTGTGATGAATTGGACACATTCTTAACATTAGACCTTCCATACTGCATGCTCCCTTCATCTAGGCTATCAAATCTTATGATTCACATAAATTTGGATATTAGACACATTCTTTCGATAGCAAGAGAGTCAACTATAAGGTCGTGAGCTCTGAATGATTGTTAATTGTTAATCCCTTTTGTAGACTAGCTTTAAACTTTAAGAAGTGATCATTCCTTTCAGAGAATTATTTCACCAGCTCCACTTACTACCCCTAAGCTACGTCATCAAAAAAAAACCCAGGCCATTGATTTATCAATTACTTCCACAACAACAATAACAATCTATTTGGGGGCTTGTTATCTTTAAAATGTTTGAAAAAACTAAGAATGTTCAATCCTTGCTATACACATCATTGATGTTAATTTATTTTCAAATAGGTTATCATTTTAATCTAACTAAATAGCCCCGGAAATGAGGTAAAGCTTTAAACTTCTTCATAGTATGATTTTCACACCAATTATTGAGCTGAGAGGTGCAATTTACAGTGCAGTATGACCCTGCTGTCAATTAGGTAATGTCTTCAAAAATTAATAAATTTTATTTTTGCTCATGTCGACCAAAGCATTAACCTAATCTTTAATTTTATTTAACTTGAATATTTAAATTATATGTAACTTAAATTATATTTAAATTATATAAATTATATTTAAATTTTTAATTATTAGATTTTTTTAAATTATTCTTCATAGATCAGTGATTTGACACACAATTATGTACTTAACAACACATTTCTATTCATTCTAGATTACTAAAATTGACCAAAATCACTACAAATATCTTTCTTAGCAACTATTGGATCTCTTTAAGAATCTTACGACGTTTCCTTTGCAACATCTAGTGATGGTGCAATTGCCAGTTTTAGTCTTTAAATGGCAACGTTAAAGTTTATAAGAACCATTGACCACATTTTTAAAATTTGTAATTATATGATCCATAAGAGTGTGATAGGGGTTTTTGGGGTGTTTTTGGGAACTTTGGAATTTAGAATAAATTTTATGTAAATTTCATTTTATGGTAATTTCAATAATGTAATATTGTATATTAATTAATTTTATAAATTACAAGTTGATTTTTTTCATTATTATTTCTTGGAAAACTCACGAGTTATCTATTTGTATTTTTTTACAAGTTGATTTTCTTCACCATTGTTTCATGGAAATTGACAACTTATTTATTTGTATTTTTTTCAATTATATTAAAAACACAATTTTTATAATTTTAACTCATTTCTTATAAGTAATTATTATTTTAATTATTTTTTAAATATTTATTTTTTTAAATATATAAGTTATTTTTTTACAACATTATATGTATGGTCAGAAAATTCAAGAAAAATATCCCATTGAGATTATATATATATATATATATATATATATATATATATATATATATTCAATAGAAAATTCTCTTTTCAACTATATTTACCCAAAGTTTAAATTTATTTTGAAAATTCTATGGTTTATATTACTATTTTTCTTAATAATGATAATTTAAATATTGAAGAGTCTCTCTAACATCACACATTTAATGCTTACTTTTTCTTATATGACCATTCTCACTTTTAGTTTATAAAAATGTTTTGGTTTGTGATTTTTTCAATCTATGAGTTAAGAAGTGAGCAACTTTTTAGTTAAAAAAGTTTCATATTAGTAAATTAGTTTTAATAATTTTATGTCACCTCTTGTTGCATTATTTTTTTTTCCTAATTATTTTTTAGTGAGATATAATTTATCTCTTATTCTCTTATTGTATTGATATATTTTTTCTTATTTGTTTTTTGATATATTGTCATCTTTTATAATATTGTTATATTTTTCATAATTTTATTATTATTATATTATATTATTTCCAAGTTATTTGTAGGAGATATATTGTTTTTACTTCGACATGTTGTTTTTCTTCACTGAACTTTATGGTTCCTTGCATTTATAAGGATACTCACATTTGCAGCCAAACCCTAATGGGAAGGATAAAAACCATTCCTCCCAACCCTCGTGAAATGTGAGCATTTTCATAAGGAATATGTTGACATGAGCGATTAGATATTCATTAAATGAAAAATGTCAACCCTCTCATAATGGAAGGAGCATGATATACATCACCATGCACCCAATACATTTGATGGCCTGGGAATGAATGGAGTCATGACTTTTGTTGGTTGGTAAGATATTTGTACCATGGAAATGAATGGAGTTCATGACTTTTGTTGGCTTGTAAGATAATTGTAGAATGGAATTCATGACTTTCGTTGGCTTGTAAGATAATTATACTTCGTTCCAGGGAGTATTACTACACCCACATAAGAATTTAAAGAATAATAGTCATGAATGATATAGAGAAAATCATTTTGTATAATGGGTTGCACGAAATTTGGAACATAGAAACATCAAACTTCCTCAAGAATCATATCTTTCTACATGTTTGCACACCTAAACTTTTATGAGCTATTTTTTATTGGTAATGTAAGTCAATTATTCTTTTCGAATTGTATTTTAAACATCATTATAAGTTCAAAGATACAAATTTTAAATTGATAAGGGTGATCCGAAAATAGCATAATTGACTATTTGCACCATTTCACGAAATAATAACTAAGGTTTCTTTCAAGTGCGAAAATAAGGAAAAAAATGAGTCTTTAACTTCCTTGATCATAAAAATTGAAATATGAAATGAAAAATGAAAAACATAGAAAATAAGAAAACACATAAAACTTGACGATGGATTTCGTCCCTCCTGGACTAAATCTCCAAGTCTGCTTCCATGTGGGCGTCCGTTGTATTAAAAATTATAATAAATTCTCTTTAGATTAAATACACCATTCTGGAATGTTCACACAAAGATCAATGACTACATTCAGAAGAGAGGCCTCGGCCTTATCTCTCCAACGCAACTTAAAAAACTCAAAAAGGCCCAATATTGGTCAAGTTATGCCTCAAAAGGCATATTATAGTCACAAATAACAACAATTCGACTAATGCACCTTTCAGCTTTGCCACTGATGGCACAATGGCAATACATTTTATAATGTCATGGGTGGGTCTAGAGGTCAAACCTGCAGAACTCTCTGGTGTAGGTTTTAACACTGTAGAGAAATTATCTGCAAATGAATCTTAAAAACAAAAATAAACAATAGCGATAGAATAAAACATAAAACAGATGTACACAAATATTTTCCCCTGGATCCCAAATCGGGACTACCAGCTCAATTTTTCATTATATTCCTTTTAGTGTTACAACACATATATACATGTCGAAGCATTTATAATCCCCAATCCATTAACCTTGGATTAGAACATAACCGTAGTTTCCTTAACGATATCTACAAAATACTAGTGGTCAAAAACCATCATGCCCCAAAACCATGTGCAAACCCATGCACAAAACCATGGGCGGGTCCTCCCACCCAAAAATAGGGTCCAAAAAATATTTCCTAGGGCGTTGCCTCGGATGCCAAAAAGAGGGGCTGCCACCCCCCTGTGACCCCCATACTACGCCCAACGTAGCGTACAGGAGGGACTATTAACCCCCCCTCCGCTTGTGACCTCCCCACACATGCGACTAATCGTGGACAGAATATAACACATACCCAACATTATCCCACTTGTTTCTTTCATTACGCAGGGGACCACAAGAAAGCTTAGTCATTAGTCTAGCTCCACAATACCCATTGTTTCTCTACACCAAGAGAACTTCTAAGTGCTCAAAGACTTCGTCAATGCATCTGCTACATTCTTCATAGTGTCCACCTTTACCAGAAACACCTTTTTATCCTCAACCATATCTCTCACAAAATGATATTGAACATCAATGTGCTTTGTCTTTGAATGATAAGCAGGGTTCTTAGCCGATAAAATTAAACTTTGGTTATCACAGTCTATCCTTATAGCTCGCTACACCAACCGAATACTTTAACAAAATCTCTGTAATTGAACTTCTTCCTTTCTTTCATGAGTGGTTGCCATGTATTATACCTCTGTAGTTGAAAGAGCCCCTAGAGAATGTCTTTTACTCATCCAACTGACTGCATCTCCAAATAGGGTAAACACAAACCCACTTGTAGATCTTATTTGGTCTGGATCTCCAGCTCACTCTGCATCAACAAAACCACATATGTCCAAAACTCTATCCAATCTTGGTATTCCTTTGTAGCACAAACCATAATCACTAATGACACACAAATATCTCAAAACACGCTTCACCGTTGTCCAATGCTCCTTCCTAGTTTTGACAGAAACCTGCTCAATACTCTCACTACGTATGAAATGTCTGGTCTAGTAAAAACCATTACATACACCAGGCTACCCACTCCACTTGCATATGGAACACAAGACATATCCTCCTCTTGTTCTTGTGTGTTGGGAAATTTTTCAGCAGATAAATTTACACCTACAAGAATAGGAACCTTCACCAATTTACTATCCTGCATATTGGAACTCTATAATATTGTCTCAACATACTTCTTCTGGCTTAACCAGAGCTTCCTCTTTGCCAATCCCTCTTAATTTTCATACCCAAAATATAGTTTGCAGCACCAAGATCCTTCATGTCGAATTTGGAGAACAATTGGGTCTTCAAATCCTGGATAATTTCTTTTTCATTTCCAATCAGAAACATATCATCCACATACAAGACCAAATAAATAAAACGGTCACCAATTAATTTAAAATATACAAAGTGATCCTATTCCATTTTGGTGAAGCCAAGTCCTCGTATATAGTTATCAAATTTCTGAAACCACATCCTTAGTGATTGTTTTAACCCATACAGAGACTTTTTTAACTTCCATACCAGTTATTTCTTACCCTTCACCATAAAGCCTTCAGGTTGCTTCATGTAGATCTCCTCTTCCAGATCCCTGTGAAGAAATGATGTCTTCACATCCATCTGTTCTACCTCAAAATCAAAGGCAACAACAACAGATAAAATTAATATAATCAAAGTAACCTTGGCAACAGGAGAAAAAATATCACCAAAATCAATTCCCGGCACCTCGGAATAACCTTTTGAGAAGAATATAGCTTTGTATCTCTCCACCTTTCCTTCTACATTCATCCTCTTCTTAAACACCCATTTTCTCCTGATGGGCTTCCTTCCGGCCAGCAACGCCACCATATCCCATGCCTAATTTTTGTGCCAGGATGCCATTTCATCAACCATGGCCTCCTTCCAATGTTTTCCATCCTCTGAATCTACTGCCTCCCTGACAATTTTGGGATCATCATCATTTATAGTTAAAGAAAAAATTTAACAGAAAGAAGAAGGACTATACCTTTCTAGTTTCCTTCTTTCTTAAACTAATCTTCTCAGAGCTGGAGTTTGTGGCTCTTCCTCTTCTAAATATTCTTCTATTGTAGAGTCTGATTCATCATCCTTTAGCTCAAACTCTATTCCCAGGTTTCTTTGGTAGGACTTCATGTTTACAACATCTTTCACCTCTCTAAACACCACATCTTGGCTGTACACAACCTTCCTTGTTTATGGGTTCCAAAGCTTGTAACCTTTTAAGCCATCCTTATACCCAATAAAGATGCACCTTTAAAATTTATTATCCAACTTGGTCCTTTTCTCCTTTGGAGCATGTACATATGCATCACATCCAAATACCCTTAGATGTGAAAGAGAGGGTTTATTACTATTCCATACCTCATGTGGAGTCTTATCCTCCAATGCTAATGAAGGTGATCTGTTAACTAGGTAACATGCAATCTCCACTGCTTCTGCCGAGAATTCCTGTCCTAACCCAGTACCACTGGGCATGCTTCTTGCCTTTTCCATCAACGTTCTGTTTGTTCCTTCTGCAACTCTATTTTGTTGAGGTGTGTATGTATTAGTCTTCTGTCATGATATACCACACTTCTTACAAAATTCTTCAAATTCCTTCTTGCAAAACTCTCCACCATTATCTGTCCTCAACACCTTTATCTTCTTCTTTGTCTGGTTTTCCTTCAGAGCCTTAAATTATTTATTTATGTTAAAGACTTCATATTTATTCCTCAAGAAATATATCCATGTATTCCTTGAGAATTCATCTATGAATGAAACATCGTATACAGATTTTCCCAATGATGGAATCGACACTGATCCAAACACATCATTGTGAACAAGCTCTAATACCTTATTCGCCCTCTTAGCACCAGAAGAAAAACAAACCCGATTTTGCATCATATATGCACAATGTTCACATAAATCCAAATCTTAAGAGAAATTAGACATACCCTCTACCATAGCACTTCCATGTAGTATCTAAAGGCCCTTCTCTCAAATATGTCCAAACCTTTGATGCCATAGCATGGTCTTTTCTCCACGGACCACTAGTATTTCCACTCCACTTTCAGCAACCAAAGAACTGTTACACACATCAATAACCATGCTACCCTTAAGCATTTATAGATTTCCAATGGAACTCCCCACATTAATACTAGTGCTCTCTGAACAATATTACAAGTATCTTTCTCGAACACTTTTTTTACACCTGCATCATCCATCTTGCTCACAAAAATCAAATTTTTGGCCAATATAGGAATATGCATAACACCAAGAAGTGTTCTAATCCTTCCACCTTGCAGCTTCAGCTTTACTTTTCCACGTCTGATGATTTTGGCCTTCCTATCATCCCATAAGAAGACATCACCACCATCATACTTCTCATACTCGCAGAACAACTCCCTATGGGGAGTGAAGTGAAAGGATGCACTTGATTCAATCAACCGTGTCTCATGATCTACATGTGTATTTGAATAAGAAGCCAAATACAGATACCCACCTTCATCCCAGGTGGTTTTTGCCTCTACAGAAGGAGCATCATCATATTCCTTTCCTTTCTGAGGAGCTTTAGACCCGTATTCCTTTTTTTAGTGCCCTTCCTTTCCACATTTTCAACACACCTTTACAAAATATTTTGGAGATTTAAATCTCCCTCTAGATTTAAATCTCCCACTCGAAAACTTATTCTTTTTTCTATTCTGGTACTTTCCTCATATAGATAAGTCATCTCCATCCTGGGCCTCCATATTTCTCTGTCTCATTTCCTCCAACAACAAGGCTGAGCCAATGTCATCAAAATTCAAGGTAGTTGTATTGCTACCAATTGCAATAACCAGATTGTCCCACGAATCTAGTAGAGAACACAACAAACTGATGCACTTATTTCATATGAGATTTTAATGTCAAAAGATAACAGCTGACTTAACATAGTATTGAAGGCCTTCATATGCTTTGTCACTAAGTCTCCATCCTTCATCCTCTGGTCATACATATTCTTCCGCAAGAACAATTTATTCACAAGAGACTTAGATTGGTAGAAAGTCCCTAGCTTATCCCACAAATTCTTCACCATAGCTTCTCCAGATACATTCAACAATAATGAATTTGAGACACAAAACCATATTCTACTCTTTTCCTTCTGATCCAACATCTTCAAGTCTTCATCTGACACTGCCGTTGGTTTAGTACTCGGATCTACCATGATCCACTGATCTTTATCCACAAGCAGATCCTCCATATTGAGCTTCAACAATCAAAACTCTAACCATTTAATTTATAGATATCTATCATTCCACATCTCACCATCTTCTTTCACCGCAAGAATCAATCCCGTGGATCTCCCACTTAATAGGGTCTACCACAAGCCTGATAAAAAAACCCCTCAATAGCAAAGGCATCCCCTTGAAGCCGAAACAACTCTGATACCACTTGTAGGTTTTAACCCTGTGAATATAGTATCTACAAATGAATCTTAAAAACAAAAAATAAATAATAGCAAGAGATTAAACATAAAACATATATACATAGATATTTTCCCCTAAATCCCGAATCGGGACTACTAGCTTGATTTTTCATTATATTCCTTTTAGTGTTACAACACATATATACATGCAAAATAATTCATAAACCCCATTCCATTAAACCTGGAATAGAACATAACCATAGTTCCATTGAAAGGATCTACAAAATACCAGGGGTCGAAAACCATCATGCCCCAAAACAATTTGCAAACCCATGCACAAAACCATGGGCAGATCTTGCCACCCAAAAATAGGGTCCAAAAAGAATTTCCCAGGGCACTACACCACACCTCGAATATGGTGGGATTCCACCCCCCCTTTTTTCCCCCATCTGCACCCGGCGCAATGTACATGGGGGGGCTTCAACCCCGCCCCCCCCCCCCCCCCTCGTGTGTGCGACTAATAAAAGAATGAATATAACACATACCAAACATCGAGATTTTGAATGGAAAAATTAGAATACGTTATAGCTATATACCAATTTTGTTACAACTAAATGTGTTATGACAACACCATATGTAATATTGTTTTAACCAAATTTTCTAGTATAGAAAATAGTTGAACCGATGGATACATATATCATAACCAAAGTTTGAACTTCGTATAACCTCACGCCATGTTTGTGGCATATAAAAAAAAATTAACAAACTCTGACGATGGCATATATTGTTTGATTAGTGAATGGGCGTTGGAATCCTCGTGAAATTAGTCGTAACCTCTGCACTATATTTAACAACCATTAGACTGGTGGTAATAACTTCCAACCTTGGTGTCATTTCAACAAATATAACCCGTGGCATTTGGTTGGACTCTCATGCCAAATTTGACAATTACTCCATGGTCAACTTTGGAAGCGTCAATAACTAATAGTTGGGTTTGGCAAGGCTATCAGATTTAGCGGAATCCACTGACCCTTCCCCCACATAACATTATAATAAAAATTAAATACAATATGGTGCCTTTGTATAACAAAATAAATGTTGTCTTATGAAGGTAAAGTTTTGTGACGTTGTTGCGAAGGTCATGGGTTCGACCCACAACTTGATAGTTGACCTCTACTGGTTTGACTTTGAGTGATAGGTAGTTTGACCACCACGTGTCCTGTTCTGACACCGCCACTTGGCCTGCAAAGACCCAATTTTTTGCGTGCTGGAGAAAAATTTTAGAGTGTGTTTTCTTCCCCATACTGAGGCCATTTTGCAAACCGAATATACCATCATAATCAGTGCAACGATCTCTTCGAATTTGCACTAGTTTCATGAGCATATGAGACTGTAAAATTTTGAGAATTTCAAGGATCACCCTTGATCAAAGGGACTCTATGTTTTTCTAGTCTCTTTTAGTCTATCCCTACCTTCTGTTTATCACCTTTTCATCCATTCCTAGTTATATTTTCCTCACTTTATTTTATTCCAGGAACACATTAAGATGAAATATTGGAGTGAATTTCTCCTCTGTTTAGTGATTTTTATGACAAGTTATCATCTCCCTCTCCATGCTAACATGACATAGTAACAGTGACCATAATTGGCACTTTGATATTGTTTGGGTCCTTTTTATAGGGTGAAATGTATTTTTTATAGTCTAAGGGGATCTTTTTGGTATGAAAATCCAATTATACCTCACACCATTTTGGATAGGAGACACATCTAGAATATTTGATTGGTTTCTATATCATATTGGGTGAAAATAAAATTTTGGATGAATAGAGTGAGAGAAAGAAAATCTAAATAAGACTCCTGATGAAGTAGACATTAGAAGAACTTATGGAAATACCTTAAGTAATAGACACAAATAATATTGTACCAAATTGGTAGATGATCATGAACCTCAAAGAAACAATGTTATAAAACTGTAATTAAGATACATGAATATAGAATTGTGCTAGCTATAAATTGTAAAAAAAATTGCAATTAATAACCAACATGAATGCACATATAAATCAGTAAAAAATCCTTTGAAATACATAAGCTTTAAATTAATGAAATAATTCATTAAATCTCAACGCATGGACAAAAACCATATATCATCAAACATAAACATGAATAGTCCTACAATGTTCAATAACATGTGAAAGAAATTATCTTCATGGCCTAAAAGAGCTTCTGAATATTGATGTTGAAATATGAAATTTACAATCACATAACTTATCCAAGAGACCCAATAGTAAGAACACAAAACTGTAATTTTAACTTCAAATAAGTGTACATGTTTTCTCTTTCAGAGTTCTCCAAAGAGTGTAGAACTAAGAGTCCTTTCATACTAGCTATGAGGGTATATCTATACAAAGTTAGATGACTCTTCACCTCCCATGACTTTTCAAGTACCCTCATGTTTGATTTCTATTTTATTTTATTTATAATTCTATTATATTTTCACATAACTATAGTAAAATTTAAAGTCATAAAATAAACACTTTTTATACAACTAAATCTGAAATAGCCAAGGTTAGAGATTGAACTTGTAATTGTTGACTTAGGTAAGTATGCCATGAATTGTAACAACTATTGTGGATTAGAATTTATTTGATATCAATTTTTCATAAGTAATATCATGCTTAAAATAAGTAGGTACTATTGTTTTCCTATTAGACTATAATTAGTGGAATTGTGTGGTGAGCATTTTATGCAACTTTGTTGGTTCCACCATGTGTTATTAAATATTCTCCTTAGTAGGCTTATGGTCCTTTTGAATGATGGCTAGCTTACATGGATCCATAATCTCTTGGATTTCTTGTTGCATTTATTATTTTGGCCTTATTTCTCCACGTGATCCAATGGGGATTATTTTGTGAGTTTTGATAAGAACATACATCATGCTATGCTATGAAGTTGGTAATAATTATTTAGATTTATGACAATGTATTCCCTACATTTTCCTGAGATCTCATGGCCAAATTAATATCTCCCTTGGAATTTCATTTATCTCATCTCTTTTTCTTAACATTGTCGATGCATACGAACATGTTCCATCAATACATTGTGTCTATAGCTGTTCACAAATCCTTCGGAAGCATACCTTTTTCTTTAAGTGCATTTTGAATGGAAATAAGTGTGGAAGCTTCCTTTAGAAGGGTGATCATTTCCTTGTATAGTATCTTCATGATATATTCCAACACTTTGTTTTTTCTAATGTTATTCCCCAGAAACATCATCATTAGATCTTGAAGCCAACTAAGCTTTATTCTCATGATGAAGCCTCTCATTTTCTTGTTGTGCATTTTTCAAGGTCCTTTCTAGTTCCTTGACCTTATCTAATAGGTGCCCAATGTTTCTTTCAATAGAAACAAATAATGAAAATCATGCCAAAGCAATGGGTAGAGTATTTTTCATGGTGTCTGACACTATATTTCATTTAGTAGTCATTGATATTGGTTTTTTTGGTTCTCAAACTAAGTAATTGTGTCTTTCTCGAATAATTATGCTAGAGTTGTGGTCAAACCTAGAACTCACAAGATATAGGACTTGAATTCCTTAGCTAGATGTCATACCCATCTCCTTGAGTGAAAAGTGACCTCTTATTAGTGGAATGAGAACTAGGGTAGGCGATTCAGCATCCATGCTAGGAAATATGAATTGAGCTTCCTTTTTATTCTACTCTTTATGTCTTGTTTCCTCTTGTGCCTTTTTATGAACTATTTATTTTTTCATCCCATCCTCTTCTTGTTTCATAGTTTCTTCATATTTATTTCTTATTTCTTCCTCCTATTTATTCTTTTCCACCTCTTATTT
The DNA here is from genome assembly GCA_034641835.2 of Pinus albicaulis. Classification (NCBI taxonomy): domain Eukaryota; kingdom Viridiplantae; phylum Streptophyta; class Pinopsida; order Pinales; family Pinaceae; genus Pinus; species Pinus albicaulis. The sequence continues at coordinate 1,495,063,140 of CM076575.1, forward strand.
CTTCCTTTATAAATTTTATTTATCCTTTCATTTGGATTTCAATTTCTTCTACTCTTTTTTCTTGGCCTCTTCATTTTCTCTTTCATATTTTTGGAAACCTTCTAGTCTTTACAATATTTTATTTTTGATGAATCTTTAGTAGTAGTTTAAACACCAATTATTGGGTAGGAAATCGAAGGTTCCTTCATTATTCAAGCCAATGTTCCTCATAATCTTATTCTTAGTTGGTATGCTACCTCATATAGAATGATTTTATCTGTGACTAATAGTGGAAGTTGGTATGTGGACTTGAATACTCCAAACATCTCGATATATGTAGCATTAGGTGGTGTGAACCATTTAGTAATTTCATTCAATATTGCCTTGGCATGGTGAGACATATAATGAGATTCACTGTCAAGGAGAATGTCAAATAGTGTAGAGATGAATCCTTATGTTATTCTTACATAAGACAACCTGTAATAATTCTCCTATAAATCCATAGAATAGATCTTAATCGGCTGAGTATCAGGGGAGAAAAATCATCTGCATTAGAACTTCTAGAATTCATATCTAGATCATGGTTAACTGAGAAGGTATGAGACCATGTAAAATTTTGGTTTCTTTCCTGCTGGAATAGTTTGAGCTTGTCTTATTCTTGTTTATATGGAAGGTGTATAAATATATACCTAGCTAAATATGCTTCCTTCTTGAGCACATGTGTACATTAATGGTACCCAAATCTCTTCTAATGTCTCTACATTCAACCTACCATATAATAAAACCACATGGCCACAACAAGCTAGTATGCTATTTTGCGAATCTTAGCTCTCTAGAACCCATTTGTCTTTTTACCTAAATTACTAGGTTTTTACCACCAAAATTTCAGGTGTCCTTGCTACTTACGATTTTTTTTTATACCATTCCACTATGAGTGCCATGTGAAATAATGGTGGCTTATAGGATTCAGTAATATGGGGGAACAACATTGCAGAAATCAAGTTCTCGCACCTATTTTAGATTTTATTAGCATACTATTATTTTTACTCGACTCTTACACATGCCAACGTATTTATAGGGAATGGAATGAGACGATAAATTCCGTTCCTACAGAGGGCCTATTGTTGGATTATCGGCAATAAGACATCAAGAAAAATCTAGATGGTGAATATTTTGAGTCCCTTTCTAAAGACGATTTATTGTTGGATTAAGGGTAGGGTCACATCAAGTGAAATCTAGATGCCAAATATTTAAATTTTTATCATCTACCATTTACTAAGTTAAAATTTCTAGATACAACTCCCATTAAAATTTAGTGGATTTTCTTCAGAAACATCTTTGTGTTGTCTCGCGCATATTCATGGCTTTGCGATATTTCATCAATATTGTATCAATGCATATGTACATATATTTTAAGGTTATATTTAAAAATCTGTAGCTCCTTCTGATATACTCTTTTAGTTGTATGTTAGTGAAATCTGTATTGGGAAAGCATCTCTTTTTGCAAAATTGGAGCATAAACTAATTCAATTAACCACAGATAAGGAAATAAATACATCACAAAAGAGTAGGGAGGTGAGAAAAAACACCTACAACCAAGGAACTAATCCTAACTAATCCTAACTTAAGGAGTTACGTTACAACCATGTAACCATTTCTCCATTAATATAATATAATATTAATTGTTTTCAGCTCTCCTCCTTAATGGAGAAAATATTATCATGAAGTCCTAACATCCCCCTAAACAATTGAAACTTTACTTTTCCAAGAGTCTTACTAAAAATATTAGCCACATTGTCACATCTTTTAAAATATTTAAAAAAAAAAACTTTTCACTAGACCTTTTCTCTAACAAAGTGAAACTAAGTATCTATGTGCTTCATGTTCTTATGAAACACTAGGTTGTTTTCCAACTTAATGGAACTTTGGTTGTCACATTTGATGACAATAACTTCTTTCTACTCTTCTCTTGCATCATGGATAAGCCTCCTCAACCACATATCTTCACACATTGTTGCGCATAATGCTTAGATTTTTACTACTCCACGCTATGTCTCCCAGATCCAACACTGAATGCATAACCCATGATATATCTTCGATCATCCAGGTTACCTACCCAATCAGAGTTTGAATAGCCTGCTAAAGTAAAATCATATGTATAAGTGTACCAAATACTGTAATCACTAGTACCATTAAGATACCTCAGTACACTTTTTGTTGCAACCCAATGAATTTGAATAGGTTTACACATAAACTGGTTCACACACTAATAGAGTATTCCAAGTCTGGTCTAGTTGTAGTCAGATATATCATACTACTAACTAGTTTCTTGTAAAAATTAGCATCCACCTCTTAAGATTCGTCGTCACTACACAATTTCATCTTCTGCTCCAAAGGAATTGATGTTGTCTTACACTCTTCCATTCTGAACTTTTTGAGCATCCCTCTGACACACTTCCCTTGACTAAGGATTTTTTTCGCATTGTTTATCCACACTTCCAAACCTATACAACAATTTAAACTTCCAAGGTATTTCATTTAAAAAACCCCTGACATATGCAATTTCATTTCTTTGGTTAATGCAAATGCATTACATGTTATAATCATTTCATCCACATACAAAGAAATCAAAATTATCTTCCCCTGGTCATCATACATAGTATATAGATTTGGATCATTCTTACTCCTGTGAAAACCATGATGTAATAAAAAAGAATCAATCTTCGCGTGCCAATACCTCAGTGCTTTTTTAAGTCGTAAAGGGTCATTTTCAATTTACAAACTAGATGCTCCTGCCCTTTTTTAACAAACCCTTCAGGATGCATTAAATAAACCTCTTCATTTAAATCACCATTTAGAAATGGATAATTAACATCTAACTAGTGTAGCTTCCACTCATGTTTTTTAGCTACAACAATTAACATTCTAATAGTATTCAGTTTGGCTATAGGAGCAAAGGTTTCTTTATAGTCAATTCCCTCTTTCTATGAATAACCCTTTTCTATGAGTCTAGCTTTAAACTTTTCTACACTACCATATGAATTGAATTTAGGTTTGTAAATACACTTGAAACTTATGGGTATTTTTCCTTCAGGAAATTCAACTAATTTCCAAGTATTATTTCTAATAATAGATTCAAATTATTCATTCATTTTGGCCCTCCACTCATGAGATTGACTAGCTTCTTTATAATTTTTGGGCTCTATAACACATAAAATTTTTTACATTAAAGCATAGTCTTTCAATATAGCTAGTAGTTTAGTTTTCCTACCTTATCTTCTCGGTAAGGGACTCACCTCAAATCTTTCTGCTTCAAACCTTATTGGGCTAGACTTACTGATGACATCACCTGCATCCTCTTTTTATTGTTATGTAAACTTTTCTACACTACCATATGAATTGAATTTAGGTTTTTAAATCCACTTAAAACCTATGGGTATTTTTCCTTCAGGCAATTCAACTAATTTCCAAGTATTATTTCTAATAATAGATTCAAATTCTTCATTCATTTTGGCCCTCCACTCATGAGATTGACTAGCTTCTCAATACTTTTTGGGCTCTATAACACATAGAATGTTTTACATTAAAGCATATTGTTTCAATCTAGCTGGTAGTTTAGTTTGCCTACATGATCTTCTCAGTAAGGGACTCACCTCAAATCTTTCTGCTTCAGACCTTAGCGAGCTAGACTTACAAATTACATCACCTGCATCCTCTTTCTGTTGTTATTGTTGCTACCTATTATTGTCCGCGCTGCTTTCTTCCATCAACAATGGAATTTTCCACTCTTCAATATTTTTCTCCTTATTTCCTTCCTCAGCGTACTCATTAAATAACACATCTCGCCTCGTAAATATTTTATGAGTTAAAGGATTAAACAAATTATAAGCTTTAAACTAAGTGAAATATCCTACAAATATGCATTTCATGGCCTTAGGGTCTAACTTCTTCATATCTTCCTCTGGAATATGGGCAAAGGATTTTGATCCAAAAACCCTTAAATGATTCACTGTAGGCTTATGTCCATAAAATGCTTCAAAAGAAGTTCTAAAATTGAGACATTTAGTTGGACTCCTATTTTTCAAGCAAACTGCAGTGTTGATTACTTCAGCCCAAAAATCATTGGATAGACCCTTACCTCGTAGCATACTTCGTGCACAATCCATAAGGGTTTTTTTTCTTTCATTCTGCAACTCCATTCTGCCGCAGAGTGTGAGGTACTTTAAACTGTTGAATAATCCCATGATTCATGCAAAATTTCAAGAACTCTCCCAACTTGTATTCTCCCCCTTGATCAAAGTGGAAAATCTTAATGAATTTCCATATCTCCTTCTCCACCATATTCTTAACTTCTTTAGAGCATTAAAATGCCTGCCTCTTATCTCTAATGGAGTATACCTAGCAGAAACTAGTGCAATCATCAGTAAAGAGTAGAAAATAATATGCACCACCTAATGATCTAGCCTGCATAGGTCTACATATATCTGTATGCACAAGATCCATAATATCTCTATTTATCCTATCAGCATTCAAAGGAAAACTTTCCCTATGCATTTTCCCTAATGCACATCCATCACAATCTAAATGAACATTATGAAAAATAGGAAGTCCATCAACCATACCTTTTCTTTACAGCAACATGAGATCTTGTAGATTAAGATGACTGAATCTTTGATGCCAAAGATTCTCGATTTTCGATCCTGTTGAAGCCAAATCTCAGTGTGTAATTCTCTTGATGTTCAACCTATACCGGCCTCCCACGTGCACTCCCAATGCAACTGGTTCCTTCTTACTGTCCTTTATGACACATCATGCTCTGAAGAATTCGACTTGTAGGTCATGATATGCCACCATTGAAACAAAGATCATGTTCTTCTTGATCACAGGTACATACATCACATTTTCAATATATCTGATATTACCATCAGGAAGCATTACTGGAATATCACCGTACCCATTAATCTAATAACCTTTGTCATCACCTAGATATATGTTATCTCCACAGGTAGTTTCTTCAAAATTCTCGAATGAATGTCTATTACCTATCATATGTTATGATGCTCCCGAATCTACGAACCATGTTTCGACCTCATCCTCCTCAAGCACTGAAAGAGCATAATCAACTATGAATAATCGAAGATCATGACTATGACCTTCGTCAGCAAAGTGCCCCTTATGCTTTCTCTGTTTATTTCCAATCTCATATGTCTATCTCTTAAAATAAAACTTAGTTAAATGACTGTTTTTCCAATTGTAAAAACATTTAATGTCAGATTTGTAACCATTATTACTTGAATACATACCTCTAAATGGTCTCTTTTGAAAAATGGCACCACATTTCTATCCCTGTGGTTGTTTCCCTTAGTATGGCTTATTCTTCTCCATCAGAGAAATAACGCCACTCTATGGTCTCAAATTTTATCGCTGCTCTTCTTCCTATAACAAGATTCTCATTAGCTCTTCAAATGTAGGGCTTGATCCCCTGTAAACAAGCCTATGATGAACATTTGTTATTCATTCTTCATCCCTTTCAATGTAATTATGACAAGGTCAGAATCAGTCAACTTCTTACCCTAGCCTAAGCTAGCCTAGCCTAAGCTAGCCTAGCCTAAGAAAGCCTAGCCTAAGATAGCCTAGCCTAAGCTAGCCTAGCCTAAGCTAGCCTAGCCTAAGCTAGCATAGCCTAAACTTCCATAGTAAAGCCTAGCCTAACTTCTTCTAAACTAGCCTAGGCTAACCTAACCTAGTAAAGACATCGCCACCATCATACTTATCATACTCACAGAACCAATCCCTATGGGGAGTGAAGTGAAAGGATGCAGTTGAGTCAATCAACCATGTCTCATGATCTACATGTGTATTTGAAGAAGAATCCAAATAAAGATACTAACCTTCATCCCAGGTGGTTTTTTCCTCTCCAAAAGGAGCATCATCATATCCCTTTCCTTTCTGAGGAGCTTTAAATCCGAAGTCCTTTTCATAATGCCCTTCCTTTCCACATTTCCAACACACCTTTACAAAATATTTTGGAGATTTAAATCTCCCTCTAGATTTAGATCTCCCACTCGAAACCTTATTCTTGTTTCTGTTCTAGTACTTTCCTCATATAGCTAAGTCATCTCCATCCTGGGCCTCCATATTTCTCTGTATCATTTCCTCCAACAACAAGGCTGAGCCAATGTCATCAAAATTCAAGGTAGTTGTATTGCTACCAATTGTGATAACCAGATTGTTCCACGAATCTAGTAGAGAACACAACAAACTGATGCACTTATTTCATCTAATATTTTAATATCAACAGATAACAGCTGACTTACCATAGTATTGAAGACCTTCATATGCTCTGTCACTGAGTCTCCATCCTTCATCCTCTGGTCATACATATTTTTCCGCAAGAACAATTTATTCACCAGAGACTTAGATTGGTAGAAAGTCCCTAGCTTTTCCCACAAAGTCTTCACCATAGCTTCCTCAGATACATTCAAAAACACTGAATCTGAGACACGGAACCATATTGTGCTCTTTGCGTTCTGATCCAACATCTTCAAGTCTTCATTTGACATTGCCGTTGGTTTAGTACCTGGAACTACGATGATCCACTGATCTTTATCCACAAGCAGATCCTCCATCTTGAGCTTCAACAACTCAAAACTTTAACCATTAAATTTATAGATATCTATCATTCCACTTCTCTCCATCTTCTTTCACCACAAGAATCGATCCCGCAGATCTCCCACTGAATAGGGTCTACCATAGGCTTGATAAAAAAACCCCTCAATAGGAAAGGCGTCCTCTTGAAGCCGAAACAACTATGATACCACTTGTAGGTTTTAAACCTGTGCATATACTATCTGCAAATGAATCTTAAAAATAGAAAATAAAAAATAGCAAGAGATTAAACATAAAACATATATACACAGATATTTTCCCCCGAATCCCAAATCAGGACTACTAAAAAAAATTTCTTGAGGCACTACACTGCACCCCGAATATGGCGGGCTTCTGCCCCCCCTTTTTTCCCCCTTCTGCACCCTACGCAATGTACAGGGGGTGTTGCGCCCCCCACATGTGCGACTAATAGAGGAAAGAATATAACACATACCCAACACCATGATTTTGAATGGAAAGCTTAGAATACGTTATAGCTATATAAAAATTTTGTTACAACTCAATGTGTTATGACAACACCATATGTAATATTGTTTTAACCAAATTTTCTAGTATAGAAAATAGTTGAACCGACAGATACATATATCATAACCAAAGTTTGAACTTCATATAACCTCATGCCATGTCTGTGGCATATAATTTTTTTTTAACAAACTATGACGATGGAATATATTGTTTGATTAGTGAATGGGTGGTGGAATCCCCATGAAATTATTCGTAACCTCCTCACTATATTTAACAACCATTAGACTAGTGGCAATAACTTCCAACCCCTATGGCATTTCAACAAATATAACCTGTGGCATTTGGTTGAACTCTCATGCTAAATTGGACGATTGCTCCATGGTCAACTTTGGAAGCATCGATAACTAATAGTTGGGATTGGCAGGGATGTCAGATCTAGCGAGATCCACTAACCCTTCCCCCACATAAAATTATAATAAAAATTAAATACAATATGGTGCCTTTGTATAACAAAATAAATGTTGTCGTATGAAGGTAAAGTTTTGTGACGTTTTTGCGGAGGTCATGGGTTCGACCCACAACTTAACAGTTGACCTCTACTGGTTTGACTTTGAGTGGTGGGTAGTTCGACCACCACGTGTCCTATTCTGACACTGCCACTTGGCCTGCAAAGACACAATTTTTTTTGTGTTGGATAAAAAATTCAGAGTGTGTTTTCTCCCCCATACTGAGGCCATTTTTCAAACCGAATATACCATCGGAATCAGTGCAACGAGCTCTTCGACTTTGCACTAGTTTCATCAGCATATGAGACTGTAAAAGTTTGAGAATTTCAAGGATCCTCCTTGATCAAAGGGTCTCTAGGTTTTTCTAGTCTCTGTTAGTCTATCCCTACCTTCTGTTTATCACCTTTTCATCCATTCCTAGTTATATTTGCCTCACTTTAGTTCATTCCAGGAACACATTAAGATAAAATATTTGAATGAATTTCTCCTCTGTTTAGTGGTTTTTATGACAAGTTATCATCTCCCTCTCCATACTAACATAACATAGTAACAATGACCATAATTGTGGAATATATCACAATAACTCCTTGGATAAAAAAATAATATATGTGACTAAGCATAAGGGGATAAATCACACAAAATGTTCTTTGAATTTTTGCTTTGTGACTCTAGCAAGGTAAATCTTAATGGAGAAGTATTGTTTTAATACCTATTTTCTTGTTTTCCTAATTATATTTGTATGTTCTCTCTATGATTTTCCAGACCTAAATTGAAATATATGGAAAAATATAACTCTATCATGGATTGTCTAATTATCTAGGACTAAACTTAGTTCTTGTAGATTCATACTACTAATTGTAATTTGATAAAACAATTGGACTGAATCTACTCTACCAACTACGGAAAATAATTTAAATGATCGCGAAATCTGGAAGCATACAAGAGGAATAATTCAATCAACACATAACACATAGGGTCTACCACAGGCCTGATAAAAAAACCCCTCAATAGCAAAGGCATCCCCTTGAAGCCGAAACAACTCTGATACCACTTGTAGGTTTTAACCCTGTGAATATACTATCTACAAATGAATCTTAAAAACAAAAAATAAATAATAGCAAGAGATTAAACATAAAACATATATACATAGATATTTTCCCCTAAATCCCAAATCGGGACTACCAGCTTGATTTTTCATTATATTCCTTTTAGTGTAACAACACATATATACATGCAAAAGAATTCATAAACCCCATTCCATTAAACCTGGAATAGAACATAACCATAGCTCCATTGAAAGGATCTACAAAATACCAGGGGTCGAAAACCATCATGCCCCAAAACAATTTGCAAACCCATGCACAAAACCATGGAAAGATCTGGCCACCCAAAAATAGGGTCCAAAAAGAATTTCCCAGGGCACTACACCACACCTCGAATATGGTGGGCTTCCACCCCCCCTTTTTTCCCCCATCTGCACCCGGCGCAATGTACATGGGGGGGCTTCAACCCCCCCCCCCCCCCTCGTGTGTGCGACTAATAAAGGAAAGAATATAACACATACCAAACATCGAGATTTTGAATGGAAAAATTAGAATACATTATAGCTATATACCAATTTTGTTACAACTAAATGTGTTATGACAACACCATATGTAATATTGTTTTAACCAAATTTTCTAGTATAGAAAATAGTTGAACTGATGGATACATATATCATAACCAAAGTTTGATCTTCGTATAACCTCACGCCATGTTTGTGGTATATAAAAAAAAATTAACAAACTCTGACGATGGCATATATTGTTTGATTAGTGAAAGGGCGTTGGAATCCTTGTGAAATTAGTCGTAACCTCCGCACTATATTTAACAACCATTATACTGGTGGTAATAACTTCCAACCTTGGTGTCATTTCAACAAATATAACCCGTGGCATTTGGTTGGACTCTCGTGCCAAATTTGACAATTACTCCATGGTCAACTTTGGAAGCGTCAATAACTAATAGTTGGGTTTGGCAAGGCTATCAGATTTAGCGAGATCCACTGACCCTTCCCCCACATAACATTATAATAAAAATTAAATAAAATATGGTGCCTTTGTATAACAAAATAAATGTTGTCTTATGAAGGTAAAGTTTTGTGACATTGTTGCGAAGGTCGTGGGTTCGACCCACAACTTGATAGTTGACCTCTACTGGTTTGACTTTGAGTGATAGGTAGTTTGACCACCATGTGTCCTAATCTGACACCGCCACTTGGCCTACAAAGACCCAATTTTTTGCGTGCTGGAGAAAAACTTCAGAGTGTGTTTTCTTCCCCATACTGAGGCCATTTTGCAAACCGAATATACCATCATAATCAGTGCAACGATCTCTTCGAATTTGCACTAGTTTCATGAGCATATGAGACTGTAAAAGTTTGAGAATTTCAAGGATCACCCTTGATCAAAGGGACTCTATGTTTTTCTAGTCTCTTTTAGTCTATCCCTACCTTCTATTTATCACCTTTTCATCCATTCCTAGTTATATTTGCCTCACTTTATTTCATTCCAGGAACACATTAAGATGAAATATTGGAGTGAATTTCTCCTCTGTTTAGTGATTTTTATGACAAGTTATCATCTCCCTCTCCATGCTAACATGGCATAGTAACAGTGACCATAATTGGCACTTTGATATTGTTTGGGTCCTTTTTATAGGGTGAAATGTATTCTTTATAGTCTAAGGGGATCTTTTTGGTATGAAAATCCAATTATACCTCACACCATTTTGGATAGGAGACCCATCTAGAATATTTGATTGGTTTCTATATCATATTGGGTGAAAATAAAATTTTGGATGAATAGAGTGAGAGAAAGAAAATCTAAATAAGACTCCTGATGAAGTAGACATTAGAAGAACTTATGGAAATACCTTAAGTAATAGACACAAATAATATTGTAGCAAATTGGTAGATGATCATGAACCTCAAAGAAACAACGTTATAAAACTGTAATTAAGATACATGAATATAGAATTGTGCTAGCTATAAATTGTAAAAAAAATTGCAATTAATAACCAACATGAATGCACATATAAATCAGTAAAAAAATCCTTTGAAAGACATAAGCTTTAAATTAATGAAATAATTCATTAATTCTCAACGCATGGACAAAAACCATATATCATCAAACATAAACATGAATAGTCCTACAATGTTCAATAACATGTGAAAGAAATTATCTTCATGGCCTAAAAAAGCTTCTGAATATTGATGTTGAAATATGAAATTTACAATCACATAACTTATCCAAGAGACCCAATAGTAAGAACACAAAACTGTAATTTTAACTTCAAATAAGTGTACATGTTTTCGCTTTCAGAGTTCTCCAAAGAGTGTAGAACTAAGAGTCCTTTCTTACTAGCTATGAGGGTATATCTATACAAAGTTAGATGACTCTTCACCTCCCATGACTTTTCAAGTACCCTCATGTTTGATTTCTATTTTATTTTATTTATAATTCTATTATATTTTCGCATAACTATAGTAAAATTTAAAATCATAAAATAAACACTTTTTATACAACTAAATCCGAAATAGCCAAGGTTAGAGATTGAACTTGTAATTGTTGACTTAGGTAAGTATGCCATGAATTGTAACAACTATTGTGGATTAGAATTTATTTGATATCAAATTTTCATAAGTAATATCATGCTTAAAATAAGTAGGTACTATTGTTTTCCTATTAGACTATAATTGGTGGAATTGTGTGGTGAGCATTTTATGCAACTTTGTTGGTTCCACCATGTGTTATTAAATAGTCTCCTTAGTAGGCTTATGGTCCTTTTGAATGATGGCTAGCTTACATGGATCCATAATCTCTTGGATTTCTTGTTGCATTTATTATTTTGTCCTTATTTCTCCACGTGATCCAATGGGGATTATTTTGTGAGTTTTGATAAGAACATACATCATGCTATGCTATGAAGTTGGTAATAATTATTTAGATTTATGACAATGTATTCCCTACATTTTCCTGAGATCTGATGGCCAAACTAATATCTCCCTTGGAATTTCATTTATCTCATCTCTTTTTGTTAACATTGTCGATGCATACGTACATGTTCCATCAATACATTATTTCTATAGCTGTTCACAAATCCTTCTGAAGCATACCTTTCTCTTTAAGTGCATTTTGAATGGAAATAAGTGTGGAAGCTTCCTTTAGAAGGGTGATCATTTCCTTGTATAGTATCTTCATGATATATTCCAACACTTTGTTTTTTCTAATGTTATTCCCCAGAAACATCATCATTAGATCTTGAAGCCAACTAAGCTTTATTCTCATGATGAAGCCTCTCATTTTCTTGTTGTGCATTTTTCAAGGTCCTTTCTAGTTCCTTGACCTTATCTAATAGGTGCCCAATGTTTCTTTCAATAGAAACAAATAATGAAAATCATGCCAAAGCAATGGGTAGAGTATTTTTCATGGTGTCTGACACTATATTTCATTCATTAGTCATTGATATTGGTTTTTTTGGTTCTCAAACTAAGTACTTGCGTCTTTCTCGAATAATTATGCTAGAGTTGTGGTCAAACCTAGAACTCACAAGATATAGGACTTGAATTCCTTAGCTAGATGTCATACCCATCTCCTTGAGTGAAAAGTGACCTCTTCTTAGTGGAATGAGAACTAGGGTAGGCGATTCAGCATCCATGCTAGGAAATAGGAATTGAGCTTCCTTTTTATTCTACTCTTTATGTCTTGTTTCCTCTTGTGCTTTTTTATTAACTATTTATTTTTTCATCCCATCCTCTTCTTGTTTCATAGTTTCTTCATATTTATTTCTTATTTCTTCCTCCTATTTATTCTTTTCCACCTCTTATTTCTTCCTTTATAAATTTTATTTATCCTTTCATTTGTATTTCAATTTCTTCTACTCTTTTTTCTTGGCCTCTTCATTTTCTCTTTCATATTTTTGGAAACCTTCTAGTCTTTACAATATTTTATTTTTGATGAATCTTTAGTAGTAGTTTAAACACCAATTATTGGGTAGGAAATCGAAGGTTCCTTCATTATTCAAGCCAATGTTCCTCAAAATCCTATTCTTAGTTGGTATGCTACCTCATATAGAATGATTTTATCTGTGACTAATAGTGGAAGTTGGTATGTGGACTTGAATACTCCAAACATCTCGATATATGTAGCATTAGGTGGTGTGAACCATTTAGTAATTTCATTCAATATTGCCTTGGCATGGTGAGACATATAATGAGATTCACTGTCAAGGAGAATGTCAAATAGTGTAGAGATGAATCCTTATGTTATTCTTACATAAGACAAGCTGTAATAATTCTCCTATAAATCCATAGAATAGATCTTAATCGGCTGAGTATCAGGGGAGAAAAATCATCTCCATTAGAACTTCTAGAATTCATATCTAGATCATGGTTAACTGAGAAGGTATGAGGCCATGTAAAATTTTGGTTTCTTTCCTGCTGGAATAGTTTGAACTTGTCTTATTCTTGTTTATATGGAAGGTGTATAAATATATACCTAGCTAAATATGCTTCCTTCTTGAGCACATGTGTACATTAATGGTACCCAAATCTCTTCCAATGTCTCTACATTCAACCTACCATATAATAAAACCACATGGCCACAACAAGCTAGTATGCTATTTTGTGCATCTTAGCTCTCTAGAACCCATTTGTCTTTTTACCTAAATTACTAGGTTTTTACCACCAAACTTTCAGGTGTCCTTGCTACTTACGATTTTTTTTTATACCATTCCACTATGAGTGCCATGTGAAATAATGGTGGCTTATAGGATTCAGTAATATGGGGGAACAACATTGCAGAAATCAAGTTCTCGCACCTATTTTATATTTTATTAGCATACTATTATTTTTACTCGACTCTTACACATGCCAACGTATTTATAGGGAATGGAATGAGACGATAAATTCTGTTCCTACAGAGGGCCTATTATTGGATTATCGGCAATAGCACATCAAGAAAAATCTAGATGGTGAATATTTTGAGTCCCTTTCTAAAGACGATTTATTGTTGGATTAAGGGTAGGGTCACATCAAGTGAAATCTAGATGCCAAATATTTAAATTTTTATCATCTACCATTTACTAAGTTAAAAGTTCTAGATACAACTCCCATTAAAATTTAGTGGATTTTCTTCAGAAACATCTTTGTGTTGTCTCACGCATATTCATGGCTTTGCGATATTTCATCAATATTGTATCAATGCATATGTACATATATTTTAAGTTTATATTTAAAAATCTGTAGCTCCTTCTGATATACTCTTTTAGTTGTATGTTAGTGAAATCTATATTGGGAAAGCATCTCTTTTTGCAAAATTGGAGCATAAACTAATTCAATTAACCACAGATAAGGAAATAAATACATCACAAAAGAGTAGGGAGGTGAGAAAAAACTCCTACAACCAAGGAACTAATCCTAACTAATCCTAACTTAAGGAGTTACGTTACAACCATGTAACCATTTCTCCATTAATATAATATAATATTAATTATTTTCAGCTCTCCTCCTTAATGGAGAAAATATTATCCTGAAGTCCTAACATCCCCCTAAACAATTGAAACTTTACTTTTCCAAGAGTCTTACTAAAAATATTAGCCACATTGTCACATGTTTTAAAATATTTAAAAAAAAAAAACTTTTCACTAGACCTTTTCTCTAACAAAGTGAAACTAAGTATCTATGTGCTTCATGTTCTTATGAAACACTAGGTTGTTTTCCAACTTAATGGAACTTTGGTTGTCACATTTGATGACAATAACTTCTTTCTACTCTTCTCCTGCATCATGGATAAGCCTCCTCAACCACATATCTTCACACATTGTTGCGCATAATGCTTAGATTTTTACTACTCCACGCTATGTCTCCCAGATCCAACACTGAATGCATAACCCATGATATATCTTCGATCATCCAGGTTACCTGCCCAATCAGAGTTTGAATAGCCTGCTAAAGTAAAATCATATGTATAAGTGTACCAAATACTGTAATCACTAGTACCATTAAGATACCTCAGTACACTTTTTGTTGCAACCCAATGAATTTGAATAGGTTTACACATAAACTGGTTCACACACTAATAGAGTATTCCAAGTCTGGTCTAGTTGTAGTCAGATATATCATACTACTAACTAGCTTCTTGTAAAAATTAGCATCCACCTCTTAAGATTCGTCGTCACTACACAATTTCATCTTCTGCTCCAAAGGAATCGATGTTGTCTTACACTCTTCCATTCTGAACTTTTTGAGCATCCCTCTGACACACTTCCCTTGACTAAGGATTTTTTTCGCATTGTTTATCCACACTTCCAAACCTATACAACAATTTAAACTTCCAAGGTATTTCATTTAAAAAACCCCTGACATATGCAATTTCATTTCTTTGGTTAATGCAAATGCATTACATGTTATAATCATTTCATCCACATACAAAGAAATCAAAATTATCTTCCCCTGGTCATCATACATAGTATATAGATTTGGATCATTCTTACTCATGTGAAAACCATGATGTAATAAAAAAGAACCAATCTTCGCGTGCCAATACCTGAGCAGGGTTTGAAAAGTAGCAACAGTAGGCAGAACAGAGCATAGCCCACGTGATATCTGAAGGTGAAAGAGGATGAGGCCGGAAGCTTCTAATGATATGTAAGTGGAGGAGAAAGAGGACAAAGAGGGATTTCATAGGAGTAATTTAATATATGGTTTGCCAATGAAGTCTAACGGCAGATGGCAGTGTGCAAATTCAAACTCATTTCCAAACAGTTCCGAGAATCTCAGAGACATAAAAATTAATACTAAGAAGAATAAAGAAATGAGAGTGATGCTGAGATTGAGATTGATCACTCAACTAGGTATTCAAGCAGATTTGATAACTGTAGAAAGACAAAGAGGAAAGGGAAAAGTGATATGCAATTCATGTTAATGAACAAGAAGGCGTGAAAACGTGCCATGTAATCCTTCAGGCGGAAGGATGAGTCAATACTTCTCAGAACCCACTATTAGATCATGTAACCTTAAGCTTCCGAGCAGTGGTTCCTAACTTCCAAAATACATCAATAAGAAGCCCGATTGATGGAGAAGATAGTCTTCATGAAGATGAGGCTAGGAAGTCCTGGTACAATTGCACCATCGTCAATAAGGTTCTTGAGGCAAAGCAGAACAGAGAAGAACATGCCATTCAACGTATTGAGAAAAAGAAGGAATGAACCAGATGGATTAACTGATACACACATGGGGTAAACATGCCGATTAAATTAATCAAGAAATAGACGGACTAAGTTAGGGTTAATCTAGTGAGAGAGTGCCCTAATAATTCGTGACGGACACAACCAACATAGTGGGGTTAAGCAAGACACTTAAAAATCATGATGCAATTAAATATTCTAAGCATATGAAAACAGAGTCGACGAAAAGCTATATTTAGTAAACATGGTTAATTTACTAACAAGAAGAGAGGGAGAGCCATCTCTGTATACCGAGAGTTGTACATTAAAGCAGGGTTCGAACCTTATCAACCAGAAATAGAAGATAACTAAACAAATTTCAATATAACAAGAAAGAAAGAAATTGCTTCTCAGACCAGAAATCAAATGAAGTAAAAATATCATGTACCTGAAGTCTGAAACCCTCTAATAACTAAAGCTGAGGAAGCAAATCGAGTGACAAGGAGAGAGCCAGAGCCATCTCTACATACCTGGAGTTCGAAATTAGAGCAAGGTTCAGACATTATCAACAAGAAGAAATAGAAGAGATCTAAAATGGCAGTTGTTATCCTCATCACTCTTAAAATACAATTCAATATAACAAACAAGAAAGAAATTATGTAATAAAGAAATTATATCCCATACCAGAGATCAAATAAAAAATAATATCATCTAAGTAATCCTCAAATAACTCTAGATGATGAACCAAATCCAGCTGCTCTTGCCAGAAATTGTTCTTTCAGAGACTGATATTACAAGTCCAATTGCCTCCTCTTCCTCAATCACATAACCCCGCGACTCAAACATAGATAGACACACAAACGCCAAACCACACATGGACTCAGAGAGCCAACCCAACAAACATACCAAGCCATGGACTGAGACTTGAATGCCAAACCACACATGGACTCAAACTCGAACGCCATACCACACGCAGAGTCAGAAAGCCAAGCCAACAGACATAGCAGGCCATGGATAGAGGAAGGAGGAGCAATAATACGTTGAATTTGTGTGAGATTTCAGATATATATACACTCCCTTTCAACGGATAGTTGAACCACCATTACCAAAGGCTTACATTATCCCAAAAAAACACTCTGCTTTTGTTTCATTTTAAATTCAAGCTTTTAACTTTTTCAATACTTTTCCTTTTTTGGCTTTTTAATTTAACTTCGATTTTAACAATTAATCATTTATTCTGTTCTCTGCAATGTGAGTGGTCGCTGAACAGTTGAAACATGTCAAAATATTGATTTTTTCCCTATAATTTAATTGAAATTGCTAATTAGCTTTTTGTTTACGCTTTTAAAATGATATTGCTAATTACCTTTTTGTTTACGCTTTTACGATGATGGATGGATAGCTCAGGTTTGACAATTTGCAAACTGGATTCTGAGAGTAGTTAATAATAAAATAAAATTGAAATAGATAAGTCATAAAGGTTAATAAATTTACAAACTAAATTTTAACGGAATGGAAATTATTTTCCTCGTTAATTTCAAATATGCATTTCTTAATTAATTAAAGTATACAGTTACTTGTTGTCTGTTATGTCAAATGGTATATATCCTTTTGCAAAATTATATTATGTAAGTAGTCTAATGATATAATTTTTTTTTAAGTTCAGGAAAAATTGTTATAAAGTTTTAAACGACGATTCTTTCAACATGACAAATATTTACTGTATCAATACTAATGATATCACTTTCTTCTCTAATACTTGTTTTAGTCTTTTAAATGGCAACTTTAAAAGTTTATAAGAACCATTTACCACGTTTTTAAAATATGTAATTTTATGTTCCATAAGAGCGTGATAGGGGTTTTTGGGTGTCTTTGGGAACTTTGGAATTTAGAATAAATTTTATGTAAATTTCATTTTCTGGTAATTTCAATAACTAATATTGTATACTAATTAATTTTATAAATTATAAGTTGATTTTTTTCATTATTATTTCTTGGAAAACTCACAAATTATCTATTTGTATTTTTTTACAAGTTGATTTTCTTCACCATTGTTTCATGGAAATTGATAAGTTATTTATTTGTATTTTTTCCAAATATGTTAAAAACACAATTTTTATAATTTTAACTCATTTCTTATAAGTCAATATTATTTTAATTATTTATAAATATTTATTTTTTTTAAATATATAAGTTATATTTTTACAACATTATATGTAGGGTCAGAAAATTCAAGATAAATATCCCATTGAGATATATATATATATATATACACTCAATAGAAAATTTCCTTTTCAACTATATTTTACCCAAAGTTTAAATATATTTTGAAAATTCTATGGTTTATATTACTATTTTTCTTAATAATGATAATTTAAATATTGAAGAGTCTCTCTAACATCACACATTTAACATCACACATTTAGTGCTTATTTTTTCTTATATGACCATTCTCAGTTTTAGTTTATAAAAATGTTTTCGTTTGTGAGTTTTTCGATCTATGAGTTAAGAAGTGAGCAACTTTTTGGTTAAAAAAGTTTCATATCGGTAACTTAGTTTTAATAATTTTATGTCACCTCTTGTTGGATTATTTTTTTTTTCCTAATTATTTTTTTATGTCACCTCTTGTTGCATTATTCTTTTTTTTCCTAATTATTTTTAAGTGAGATATAATTTATCTCTTATTCTCTTATTGTATTGATATATTTTTTCTTATTTGCTTTTTGATATATTGTCATTTTTTATAATATTGTTATATTTTTCATACTTCTATTATTATTATTATATTATATTATTTCCAAGTCATTTGTAGGAGATATATTGTTTTTACTGCGACATGTTGTTTTTCTTCACTGAGCTTTATGGTTTCTTGCATTTATAATGATGCTCACATTTGCAACCAAACCCTAATGGGAAGGATAAAAACCATTCCTCCCAACCCTCGTGAAATGTGAGCATTTTCATAAGGAATATGTTGACATGAGCGATTAGATATTCATTAAAAGAAAAATTTCAACCCTCTCATAATGGAAGGAGCATGATATACATCACCATGCACCCAATTCATTTGATGGCCTGGGAATGAATGGAGTTCATGACTTTTGTTGGTTGGTAAGATATTTGTAGCCTGGAAATGAATGGAGTTCATGACTTTCGTTGGCTTGTAAGATAATTGTACTTAGTTCTAGGGAGTATTACTACACCCAAATAAGAATTTGAAGCATAATAGTCATGAATGATATAGAGAAAATGATTCTGGATAATGGGTTGCAGGAAAGTTGGAACATAGAAACATCGACCTTCCTCAAGAATCATATTTTTCTACATGTTTGCACACCTCAGCTTTTATGAGCGTCAATCATTCTTTTCCAATTGTATTTTAAACATCATTATAAGTTCAAAGATAGAAATTTTAAATTGATAAGGGTGATCCGAAAATAGCATAATTGACTATTTGCACCATTTCACGAAATATTAACTAAGGTTTCTTTCATAAGGAAAAAAATGAGTCTTTAAGTGACTTGATCATAAAAATTGAAATATGAAATGAAAAATGAAAAATAGAGAAAATAAGAAAACACATAAAACTTGACGATGGAGTTCGTCCCTCCTGGACTAAATCTCTTAGTCTGCTTCCAAGTGGGCATCCGTTGTATTAAAAATTTTCATAAATTCTCTTTACATTAAATACACACTTCTGGAATGTTCACATAGACATCAATGACTACATTCAGAAGATAGGCCTCAGCCTTATCTCTCCAACGCAACTTAAAAAACTCAAAAAGGCCCAATATTGGTCAAGTTATGCCTCAAAAGGCATATTATAGGCACAAATAACAATAGCTTGACTGACGCACCTTTCAGCTTTGCCACTGATGGCACAATGGAAATACATTTTATAATGTCATGGGTAGGTCCAGAGGTCAAACCTGTAAAACTCTTTGGTGTAGGTTTTAACACTGTAGAGAAATTATCTGCAAATGAATCTTAAAAAAATAAAATAAAAAATAGCGAGAGAATAAAAAATTAAACATATATACACAAATATTTTCCCCTGGATCCCAAATCGGGACTACCAGCTTGATTTTTCATTATATTCCTTTTAGTGTTACAACACATATATACATGTCAAAGAATTCATAATCCCCAATCCATTAACCTTGGATTATAACATAACCATAGTTTCCTTAACGAGATCTACAAAATACTAGTGGCCGAAAACCATCATGCCCCAAAACCATGGGTGGGTCCGCCCACCCAAAAATAGGGTCCAAAAAAAATTTCTCGGGGTGTTGCCTCGGACACCAAACAGGGGGGCTACCACCCCCCTGTGACCCCCATACTACGTCCAACGTAGCGTATAGGAGGGGCTATCAACCCCCCCCCCCCCTCCCCCCTTGTGACCTCCCTGCACATGCAACTAATCGTGGAAAGAATATAACACATACCCAACATTCTCCCACTTGTTTCTTTCATTAAACAGGGGACCATAAGAGAGCTTAGTCATTAGTCTAGCTCTGCAACACCCATTGTTTCTCTACACCAAGAGAAATTCTAATTGCTCATAGAATTTGTCGATGCATCTGCTACATTCTTCATAGTGTCCACCTTTACCAGCAACACCCTTTTATCCTCAACCATATCTCTCACAAAGTGATACTAAACATCAATGTGCTTTGTCTTTGAATGATAAGCAGGGTTCTTAGCCAAGAAAAGTAAACTTTGGCTATCACAGTCTATCCTTATAGCTCACTACACCAACCCAATACTTTAACAAAATCTCTGTAACCGAACTGCTTCCTTGCTTTCATGAGTGGCTGCCATGTATTCTGTCTCTGTAGTTGAAAGAGCCACTACAAAATGTCTTTTAATCATCCAACTGACTGCACATCCAAATAGGGTAAACACATACCCACTTGTAGATCTTCTTTGGTTCGTATCTCCAGCCCAGTCTGCATCAACAAAACCATAGATGTCCAAAACTCTATCCAATCCTGGTCTTCCCTTGTAGCACAAAACATAATCACTAATGCCATGCAAATATCTTAAAACATGGTTCACCGTTGTCCAATGCTCCTTCCTAGTTTTGACAGAAACCTGCTCAATACTCCCACTACATATGAAATGCCTGGTCTAGTACAAACCATTACATACATCAGGCTACCCAATCCACTTGCATATGGAACACAGAACATATCCTCCTCTTGTTCTTGTACGTTGGCACATTGTTCATAAGATAAATTTACACCTACAGGAATAGGAACCTTCACCGATTTACTATCTTGCATATTGGACCTCTGCAATATTGTCTCAACATACTTCCTCTGGCTTAACCAGAGCTTCCTCTTTGTCGATCCCTCTTAATTTTCATAACCAAAATATAGTTTGCAACACCAAGATCCTTCATGTTGAATTTGGAGAACAATTGGGTCTTCAAATCCTGGATAATTTCTTTTTCATTTGCAATCAGCAACATATCATCCACATACAAGACCAAATAAATAAAACGGTCACCAATTAATTTAAAATATACAAAGTGATCCTCTTCGATTTTGGTGAAGCCAAGTCCTCGTATATAGTTATCAAATCTCTGAAACCATATCCTTAGTGACTGTTTTAACCGATACAGATACTTTTTTAACCTACATACCAGTTATTTCTTACCCTTCACCATAAAGCCTTCAGGTTTCTTCATGTAGATCTCCTCTTCCAGATCCTTGTGAAGAAATGATGTCTTCACATCCATCTGATCTATCTCAAAATCAAAGGCAACAACAACAGATAAAAGTAATATAATCAAAGTAACCTTAGCAATAGGAGAAAAAATATCACCAAAGTCAATTCCAGGCACCTCGAAATAACCTTTTGAGACCAATCTAGCTTTGTATCTCTCCACCTTTCCTTCTACATTCGTCCTCTTCTTAAACACCCATTTTATCCCGATGGGCTTCCTTCCAGCCAACAACTCCACCATATCCCATGCCTAATTTTTGTGCAAGGATGCCATTTCATCAACCATGGCCTCCTTCCAAATTTTTGCATCCTCTGAATCTACTGCCTCCCTGACAATTTTGGGATCATCATCATTTATGGTTAAATAAAAAATTTAACATAAAGCAAATGGATTATACCTTTCTGGTTTCCCTCTTTCCTGAACTCACCCGATTTTGCATCCGATATGCAGAATGTTCACAGAAATCGAAATCTAGTGAGAAATTAGACATACCTTCTACCATACCACTTTCATGCAGTATCTAAAAGCCCTTCTCTCCAATATGTCCAAGCCTTTGATGCCATAGCATGGTCTTTTCTCCACAGACCACTAGTATTTCCGCTCCACTTTCAGGAACCAAAGAACCGTTACACCCATCAATAACCATGCTACCCTTAAGCTTGTACAGATTTCCAATCGAACTCCCCACATTAATACCCGTGCTCTCTGAACAATATTATAGGTATCTTTCTCGAACAATTTTTTTACGCCTGCATCATCCATCTTGCTCACATAAAGCAAATTTTTGGCCAATATAGGAATACGCAGAGCACCAGGAAGTGTTCTAATCCTTCCACCTTGTAGCTTCAGCTTGACCTTTCCACGTCTGAAGATTTTGGCCTTTTTTATCATCCCATAAGAAGACATCGCCACCATCATACTTATCATACTCACAGAACCAATCCCTATGGGGAGTGAAGTGAAAGGATGCACTTGAGTCAATCAACCATGTCTCATGATCTACATGTGTATTTGAAGAAGAAGCCAAATAAAGATACTAACCTTCATCCCAGGTGGTTTTTGCCTCTCGAAAAGGAGCATCATCATATCCCTTTCCTTTCTGAGGAGCTTTAAATCCGAAGTCCTTTTCATAGTGCCCTTCCTTTCCACATTTCCAACACACATTTACAAAATATTTTGGAGATTTAAATCTCCCTCTAGATTTAGATCTCCCACTTGAAACCTTATTCTTGTTTCTGTTCTAGTACTTTCCTCATATAGGTAAGTCATCTCCATCCTGGGCCTCCATATTTCTCTGTATCATTTCCTCCAACAACAAGGCTGAGCCAATGTCATCAAAATTCAAGGTAGTTGTATTGCTACCAATTGTGATAACCAGATTGTTCCACGAATCTAGTAGAGAACACAACAAACTGATGCACTTATTTCATCTAATATTTTAATATCAACAGATAACAGCTGACTTACCATAGTATTGAAGGCCTTCATATGCTCTGTCACTGAGTCTCCATCCTTCATCCTCTGGTCATACATCTTTTTCCGCAAGAACAATTTATTCACCAGAGACTTAGATTGGTAGAAAGTCCCTAGCTTTTCCCACAAAGTCTTCACCATAGCTTCCTCAGATACATTCAAAAACACTGAATCTGAGACACAGAACCATATTGTGCTCTTTTCGTTCTGATCCAACATCTTCAAGTCTTCATTTGACATTGCCGTTGGTTTAGTACCTGGAACTACGATGATCCACTGATCTTTATCCACAAGCAGATCCTCCATCTTGAGCTTCAACAACTCAAAACTTTAACCATTAAATTTATAGATATCTATCATTCCACTTCTCGCCATCTTCTTTCACCACAAGAATCGATCCCGCAGATCTCCCACTGAATAGGGTCTACCATAGGCTTGATAAAAAAACCCCTCAATAGGAAAGGCGTCCCCTTGAAGCCGAAACAACTATGATACCACTTGTAGGTTTTAAACCTGTGCATATACTATCTGCAAATGAATCTTATAAATAGAAAATAAAAAATAGCAAGAGATTAAACATAAAACATATATACACAGATATTTTCCCCTGAATCCCAAATCGGGACTACCAAAAAAATTTTCTCGAGGCACTACACTGCACCCCGAATATGGTGGGCTTCTGCCCCCCCTTTGTTCCCCCTTCTGCACCCTACGCAATGTACAGGGGGGGTTGCGCCCCCCACGTGTGCGACTAATAGACGAAAGAATATAACACATACCCAACACTGTGATTTTGAGTGGAAAACTTAGAATACGTTATAGCTATATAACAATTTTGTTACAACTCAATGTGTTATGGCAACACCATATGTAATATTGTTTTAACCAAATTTTCTAGTATAACAAATAGTTGAACCGACGGATACATATATCATAACCAAAGTTTGAACTTCATATAACCTCATGCCATGTCTGTGGCATATAAAAAAAATTTAACAAACTATGACGATGGAATATATTGTTTGATTAGTGAATGGGTGGTGGAATCCCCATGAAATTATGCGTAACCTCCACACTATATTTAACAACCATTAGACTAGTGGCAATAACTTCCAACCCCTATGGCATTTCAACAAATATAACCCGTGGCATTTGGTTGGACTCTCATGCTAAATTGGACGATTGCTCCATGGTAAACTTTGGAAGCATCGATAACTAATAGTTGGGATTGGCAGGGATGTCAGATCTAGCGGGATCCACTAACCCTTCCCCCACATAAAATTATAATAAAAATTAAATACAATATGGTGCCTTTGTATAACAAAATAAATGTTGTCATATGAAGGTAAAGTTTTGTGACGTTTTTGTGGAGGTCATGGGTTCGACCCACAACTTGACAGTTGACCTCTACTGGTTTGACTTTGAGTGGTGGGTAGTTCGACCACCACGTGTCCTATTCTGACACTGCTACTTGGCCTGCAAAGACCCAAATTTTTGTGTGTTGGATAAAAAATTCAGAGTGTGTTTTCTCCCCCATACTGTGGCCATTTTTCAAACTGAATATACCATCGGAATCAGTGCAACGAGCTCTTCAACTTTGCACTAGTTTCATGAGCATATGAGACTGTAAAAGTTTGAGAATTTCAAGGATCCTCCCTGATCAAAGGGACTCTAGGTTTTTCTAGTCTCTGTTAGTCTATCCCTACCTTCTGTTTATCACCTTTTCATCCATTCCTAGTTATATTTGCCTCACTTTAGTTCATTCCAGGAACACATTAAGCTAAAATATTTGAATGAATTTCTCCTATGTTTAGTGGTTTTTATGACAAGTTATCATCTCCCTCTCCATACTAACATAACATAGTAACAATGACCATAATTGTGGAATATATCACAATAACTCCTTGGATAAAAAAATAATATATGTGACTAAGCATAAGGGGATAAATCACACAAAATGTTCTTTGAATTTTTGCTTTGTGACTCTAGCAAGGTAAATCTTAATGGAGAAGTATTGTTTTAATACCTATTTTCTTGTTTTCCTAATTATATTTGTATGTTCTCTCTATGATTTTCCGGACCTAAATTGAAATATATGGAAAAATATAACTCTATCATGGATTGTCTAATTATCTAGGACTAAACTTAGTTCTTGTAGATTCAAACTACTAATTGTAATTTGATAAAACAATTGGATTGAATCTACTCTATCAACTACGGAAAATAATTTAAATGATCGCGAAATCTGGAAGCATACAAGAGGAATAATTCAATCAACACATAACACAATGATTTCCTGGGGAAAGCCATTGCTAAAATCCTCATTATCTATATATTTTATTGGTCAAAAAATATGAGAATATTAAAATGCTTTTTTCAAGCCGGAGAAACATATGCACTATCTCTATTTGTCTCATTGCTTACTAGACAAATCTTGGGAAATAATTAACCAATTTTCTCCTTTCCCATGTCCCTGTTTCCTTGCGTTTTTTTTTTTTTTTTCTTTCGAAATTATCCCCTATTAATAAGGAAAATGCTCAATTCGAATTGCAAAATACAGCATACGCCTTCCTTTGACTGCATGCACCACCTGTACAATTTGAATGATTATACAACTGATAATACACTACCCTTAAACTCCAATCTCAAATAGGTAACTCATAGATTTGATCATATGCTCCGCGTAAAAGCTTAAAAATGAAAGTGATCTGAATTGGTTAGAAAATTGATCACAACTAAGAGCTCGCCATCAAGAATATGACACAATTAATTTTGTCGAAAACAAAGTCAGGATGAAGAAGATAGAGCATGTTGTTCATTTTCCTAAATAGCTAAAAAAATTCTAGAACAGAGACAAGTTGATGACATGGCAACTTAGTCAGCATACCAAGTATATTAATGGATATTATTTAGTTTTTTCCCAGTGGCACCGTGACAAGTTTCACAACATGATTCATCAATGAACTTTGAAGGTGCTTTTTTTTCTCTATATCTGCTCCTGAGGTTGAATAAGATTTTTTTTTATATGATTGGGGACAACCCAACTAGAGGTTGACATATGGTGCAGCCAGGGGCCGCCACGTGCCCCCTTTGGCGAACCCTCTCCAAATTTATATTAACTCATTACATGGTTGAATTATTTATGTTTTCTAAAGTCTGAATACCTTGGTCAAAATATCTATTTACATCAAATGTCAAAGGTCCACATTAAATTTTTATTCTAAGGTCGAAATTGCATTTGGTTTATATTACAAAGCCCAAAACTATATTGGTGGATTAAACATATATTATGGGCGTGCATTTTATTTCAACCGAAGGTTTGATATAGTGCAAAGTTTGGGCACACATATATATAGTGCAAAATTTGGGTGCACATGTATTGAAGAAAAATGTATTTGGATGGGCGGAGCTCGGTGTCAACCCTGCAAACTCACATGTGCCAATGGACCAGCTAACCATTAGCCCACATCATGATCCTTGAAAAGTATATGCGCTAAAATCTATTTATTGTTATATGATTCAACCAACGGGGGTTTGGAGCGGGCCAACCCCCTCCCCATGATAGCAAGCCATACAACCAGACACAGGTGGAATTTATAAGCGCAGGATTAAGTTTAAATTTCATATTTACTAACATTAATCCCACATTTAACATTTATCTGATTTTTAATCCAGGATTTAACTAATCCACAATTATCCATGTTAATCCGGTTTTAATTAATTTAAATTACAGTTAACCTAGGTTTAAATTTTGGTTGTTTTACTAGTTTCTGCAGATGGCCAACTTAAGCGGACTTATCTAGACTCTTCTCCAAATTTGGAGGACATTTCCTAGGAAAATTGAATGAGCCATATCTTGAGAAATTTTCAACCAATTTTGTCTCAAAAAGAGTTATTCCTATCAAATTGGCATGATATGAATCCATTGGTACATGTTGCAGAGGCAGATGAGAAATTATAAAGGGATATTTTTAACTTTTAAGAAAAAAGAAGCCTAGCACCACTAGGAGGGAAGGCCATGCCTAGATTAGCTGAAGACCAAATTTAGAGAATGAAGAGTCATTTATGAATGTTTTGGACATTCTGGACATGTTAAAGCATGTTTCAAGAGTTTTAGGTTAATGTAAACGAAAAAATTTGAAATTTTGATCTAATAGAGCGGCTGAAGCCATGGAAGCTAGACCATGGAGATGTAGCCCATGAGGGGTGAGCTCCTTCATAAAAGCTTTGTGTTTATGGATCAAATATGTTGTTTTTTTCTTCCTTTTTTTGTTGATGTTCAACATATTTATTTCATGCTTTATGCTTTTGAATTCACTCATTAAAACTCAACTAATTTACTTGTTTGACACACATAAACAAAAAGGAACCCTATGTACATCAAGCATAATATCAAAAAATAAATTTTAAGTATGAAGAAGAAATTAGTTTAAAAACTAACATTAATACTCAGATCAAGTTGGTATCAGAGCGTGGATGAAAGACAAGGTTATTTTCTTGATAATTTCTTGAGCTTTGTCAAAGTTTAATGGGTGCAAATTTGTGATGCTAACAAGGTTAGAGTTACAGAGAGGTGAACGTAAATTATTGGTTTCAAGTCTTGAGATTAGGACACAAAGAAGGAGAGCTACAAGAGAACCATCTACACACAAAGTTTCACTCACAGTTGCACTTGAAGCACCTCAAGTTTTGTCTCAAGAAGATGAGATTGAGGAGGTACAAGTTGTACAAGAAGTGGAGTTAATTGAAGAGGTACAAGCACCATAAACTAATTTTGAATCCATAGCCATCATGTTAGGTGTTGGATAAATTCAAGATCATTCAGATGAGGCTGATGTCAAGAGATACTTCAATGACAAAAAGAGGATGGTTAAAATTATGTTTGGTACATTTACTCCTGGGATGGAAGGAGAAGGCTCTAAGCCTCCACATGGAGAAGGAGCTTCAGATGATAAGAAGGATGAAGAGAAGAGTTAAAAGGGTAGTGGAGGAAAGCCAGCTCCATATCCACCATCTTCAACATCCTCATCATCACCATAAGCATCATCTTCCACTTCCACCACAAAAACCACACATACTCACTCAAAAGTCACAAAAGGAAAAACGCCCTTACTCAAACTTTATGTCAAATTTCAGCTTCCAATGTATAAT
Source organism: Pinus albicaulis (assembly GCA_034641835.2). NCBI lineage: Eukaryota > Viridiplantae > Streptophyta > Pinopsida > Pinales > Pinaceae > Pinus > Pinus albicaulis. The sequence continues at coordinate 1,495,091,322 of CM076575.1, forward strand.
GGTGAGATAAATGCAGAAATATTGGACAATTGGATACGTTAATTGGAGGTGTATTACAAAATTCAGAACCTTGATGAAGATGACATAAAGATTCAGTTGACTTCTTTGAGGATGGAAGGATAAGCACTTGTATGGTGGGAAGTAAGGATTCAATAAGAGATTGAAAACTATGGTAAGATCTCTATGTCTTGTTCAAGTTTTATTTATTCAATTAAAAGGAAACTATATTCATTAGCTCACATGAAAAAGGAAATTTAGGAGAAGAGCTCTTATTTTGGGTATTAACTTATATTCTCAAGAAACTTTGTTAAAGTACATTGGAGGTTTCCACAATTAACTTAGGCACACTATTCTCATGTTTAATCCCACAAATATAGCTGATGTTTGTGTTCAAACCACACACTTAGAAGCAATATGGAAACATAACATAGATGAGGAAAGTGATAGTGAGGGTAAAGGAAAGGGAAAGTTTTATGGAAGAGGAAAGAGGAATAGCTCTGTCAAAAGAGAGAGAAAAAATCACATGTAAACATTGTTTGAATAATGGCCGTGATGAATACCACAGTTGGAAAATTCATCTAGAGTTCAAGCCAGAGAAGCAGGGAAAATTGTTGCTATAATTGAACATGACTTAGGGTTAGATTCAGGAGATGAGACAAATATTACAACCCTGTTTTTGAAAGGTAAGAACATAGCGAGCACTAGTTCTTGAAATTGTTCCAATGTTACTCAAGATGAAAATAAAAGAATATAACTTTTCTATATTGGAGTTGTCTCTAAACCTACCAAGATTGATACACTTTTTGACAGTGGGTAACAAGCTAACTTGATATCCAAATACTTGGTTAAGCAGCTAAACTTTGAAACTATTAGACATCCAAGGCTTTATCCTTTAGGGTGGATATGCAAGAATGCAAACTTGCAGGTTACAAAGAAGTGCATACTAATATTCGCCATCAATTCAAACTTTGTTGATGAAGTTGAACTTGATGTGGTGCTTCTTGAGATATCAAGTATTGTATTAGGAAGTCCTTATATTTATGATAGGAAAGAAATATTTTATCGCCATGAGAAAAAGTATCACTTTTTTGAAGATGGTCTTGAGTTCATAGTTAGAGCACATAAGAAGAAGACAATCTTGTCTCTTATACATGCGGCATAAATGAAGAGGATAGTGAATGCAAGTCAGAATTTGACATTATTGATGATCAAACATAGATATGTTTTTAATAAAACCTTTAAAAAGATACATTGAATTAACAAGCTGAATTCATTGAGGTTTCTTATTCTTGTAATGACATGTTTCATGATTCTATCAGGTTTCCTTTGAAACGAGGTGAACAAGATGTAAAAAATTTATAGTAGTCAACAACAATGTTGAGCCGTGTTGGAAACAAGATGTCGGTGCAAGAGAGTGCAAAGGTCAAAGAGGAAGTGGCAAAGTATCTTGACAAAGAAGACATGGGTTCCACAAATGCTTGTTTTGGGCTTCCAAAAGGTACATGGAAATGGCAAATATACTTGGTCAATATTCGAGGCAAGTACAAAGCAAGAGTAGTTAACAATTGCCATGATGGTAGTGTGCAAGGTGAGACAATTTTAAGTTTCCTTTAATTAATGACCAAGGTAGGAACAACTGTGTTTCTGCATGAATAACTTGATGCTCTCCAAATTCATGGAAATTTCAGCATGATGGTGTCAATGACAGTAAGAGAAGGTTGCAAGAATCAAGGAAAATTTTAACATTTTGTGAAAATCTCAATTTGATGAAAATGGGAAAATTTCAGTGGATAGAGATTGGAAGGGTGAGGGGACAGTACCCTCATATATATGATCATTAATCAAAGATATTTTTGGGTCCAAAAGGCTTCTAGTGGGGAGGAATGATCGGGTGCTTAGTGTAAAAGATAAAAAAACAAAAGTGCTTAGAATTGATTCGAAACTGAACTACAACGAATATCGTGTCGCTAGGAATCAAGCACAATTCATTTCATTAAAAAACAGAGTTGAGATGAAGAAGATAGAGCATGTTGTTCATTTTCCTAAATAGATAAAAATATTGCAGAACAATGACAGGTTGATGACATGGCAGTGCAGTCAGCATATCAGGTATATTCAGGGAATATTCTTTAGTTTTTGCCTAGTGGTACTTTGACATGTGTCATAACACGATTCACCAGTGATCTTTGAAGGTGAATTTTTTTTTATATCTTCTCCTAACGTTGAATGAGAAATTTTTTTAATGATTTGGGATAGCCCAACCAGAGGCTGACAGGTGGTGTATCTAGGGGCCGCCACATGCCCCCTTTGGTGGACCCACTCCAATGTTTGATTAACTCATTGGATGGTTGAATTATTTGTATTTTCAAAATTCCAAAGACCTTGGTCGAAATCCGAATTAACATCAAGGTTCAAAGGTCTGCATTACATTTTTATGCTAAGGTCGAAATTGCATTTTCTTCATATTACAAATCCTGAAACTATATTGGTGTATTAAACATATATTACGCACGAGCATTTTATTTAAACCGAAGGTATGATATAGTGCAATGTTTGGGCGCACATATAGTGGAGAAAAATCTATATTGAATGGGAGGAGGTCGGGGTCGACCCCACGACCTCCACTGCACCAACGAATGGGATAACCATTATCCCACATCATGATCCTTCAAAAGTATAGGTGAATACATCTCTTTATTGTTATATGATTCGACTAGTGGGTGTTTGGAGGGGGTTAGCCCCGCGAGCCAGCCCCCTCCCCATCAGACCAAGTCAAACAACCACAAGCGAGCAGAATTCATAAGCACGGGATTAAGTTTAAATTTTAGATTTACTAACATTAATCCCATGTTTAACATTTATCTGATTTATAATCTAGGATTTAAATAATCCACACTTATCCCCGTTAATCCGATTTTAATTAATTTAAAATGTAGTTAATATTGGCAGATATTTCTGCGGTTCCACCAATGTCGATGGACTTTCCAACTTCAGCGGACTTCCTAGGAAAATTAAATGAGCCATATCTTGAGTGATGTTCGACCAATTTAGGCTCAGGAAGAGTCGTTCCTAGCAGATTGGCATGCTATGAATCCATTAGTATAGGTTACAGTGGTAGAGGAGAAATTCAAAAGGTATTTTTGTCACATTGAAGAAAAAGGAAGGCCAGGGACACTAGGAGGGAAGGCCATGCCTAGATTAGCTAAAGACCAAATTAAGAGAATGAAGAGTAATTTATGAATGTTTTGGACATTATAAACTCATCAAAGCATTTTTCAGGAGTTGTAGGTGAAGTAAATAGATTATTTTTCACTTTTGAGCTAATACAGAGGCCCAAACCATGGAAATTGGACCAAGGAGATGTAGCTCAGGAGGGGTGAACTCGTTCATCAAAACTCTGTGTTGATGGATCAATTGTGATGGTTTTTTGTTCTTGTTTTTTATGTTGTTCAACATATTTTTATTTTATTTTTTATGCTCTTGAATTCACTCATAAAAACTCATATAATTTACATTTTTGACACTCATAAAAAATAAGGAAACCTATGTACATCAAGAGCAGAAAATAAATTTTAAATCTGAAGATGAAATTAGCACAACAAAACTAACATTCATATTCATGTCAACATCACACGTTCATGATTTATTTATTGTTTATTTACTAGTTAAATGGTTCATCATAAAGTACAAACCCCACTACAGGACCTCCCACTAGTTCCTCCAATAGTTAGAACTAGTTTAACTCACTCTACCTCATATTTACTAAATTAATTAATTACAACTCAAAATAAACTCAACCAGGTCTCCTAAAAATTAGGAGCCTGTCTACATGACTCAAGTTAGGCCCTCAACTCAAATTAACTGAACCAAAAAAATAATTTAGGTAATATGTACAATCTTTCATGAGCTGTGGAATTACAATTTTTTCTAATTTAATTCAAGGGGAAATTAACTTAGAATCTTTCTTAGTGCCATTTTCAACACTCTGTATCAGCAAGAAAGATATTATCAGATACCCCAATCTTACCTATATGGAACTCGAATTTTCCTCTTCACAATTCCTTGTTCAAGTTATCGGCATCATGTTGCTTAGTTGTTGGCTTAACATTTTTATGAATTATATGGTTAACTGTATAACACATGTTTGGTCATGTGTCCACCAAGTACATAAGTGAACCAACAAGCTTCATGTAATTGGTAGTTTGTACCACTTCGCCTGAAGTAGCATCTCCATTCCTCCAATTCTTTACTATAGGACTCTCCATGGGTTTTTATCTCTCCATGTGAAACTTCTTTAGTATATCATTGGCATACTTTCCTGAGAGACACACAGTTCCCCATCTCCTTGCCAAATTTCCAAACCAAGGAAATAATTCATGAGCCCCATGTCTTTCTTTTCAAATTCTCTTTTTAAGATTTTATCATCTTACCATCACTCGTTATAATTAAAACATCGACATATATATTATAATCAATAATTTACCTTCAACCACAAATGGTTTCCTCGAGTCATTTGCTTGTCTGAAAATTTTTATTGCTTTGCAATCATATCTGTAATATGTAGACTTAGCACTGGTATACCAATTTCCCTCTCCACTAATTCTATGAATCTTATTAGAATCATTTCAAGGAATGTTTGGAGTTGTTGCACAAAACAAAGAACTTTGTACTCCTGTTAAATGGAAAAAAAACCCATGAGATCACAAATTCCAACGCTGGTGAAACATGGTAATTATTAGACTCTATATATATATGGGAATGATTACCTTCTGCGGCATCAAATATCCATAAGTATTTGTTGTTACAATGACTTGTTCTAACTCCCAGCTATGAGATTGACTAAATAATCATTCAATTTCTGAAACAATACTTGATATAGAAAGAAAACATAGAAATAAGTTTCATATTGTACTATTGTAGAACAAACCAAATTTGTACTAACAATTCTTGGATGAACATCTATCACATTAATTTCAACATTGGTTCGAATCTTGCATTAGAAGAATTTTTGGCGTAAAAGTGGCCTCCTAAGGAAAAATAATAAAATAATAGTTAAAATAATAAAATAAGAATTATGAATTTTGGAGGGAAAACTAGAAAACGACTTTTTTTAATTATATTTCCAACTTATATCTTTATATATTTACTCAAATTTAAATTTTAGACACTCATTATATGAAAAATTAAATTCCACATTCAACGAGTACCTTCTATGCAAACTTTTGAGATGACCCGCATTGATAACAAATGCAGATACATTAAAAAATGTGTTAAACCATGTTTTTTCTAATAAATTTGCAATTTTTGTCAAGGCCGGTCTTCTCAAAAGTATATATAATGGGTACTTATTGGATGTGTAATTTAATATTTCATTTAATGAGTGCCTAAACTTGAAATTCGAGTAAACGTATAATGAGATAAGAAAAAAATACAATTAAAAAAAAGTAGTTTTTCTTCTTTTCACTCCAAAATATTTACATGTACCTCTTTTTAAATTTAAAACATTTTGATTGGTTTACATATTATGACAGGAAATTACAAGAAAATTTCATGGGCACTTTTAGGATGAAATTTCCTCTAATGTGGAATAGTACTGAAAGGAACATCAACTGGTACATGGAAAAACAAAGTAATAAGTTAACGCTATAGTCAAGAAAGTGTATGTTTATGACCAAGGGTTATAACCAACTCGTAGTGGCAGTTTAAGTCTATCCGTATTGTAAACCTTTAAAAACCCAAAAATTTTACCCTGAGATTTTCACTAGTAACATACATACATTGGAATGTAAAAACTAGCATAACATAAGCGGAGCAGTACAAAGTCATTGTTTAAAAAATGTGGGCAAGTTTTCTTGCACCGTAAGTAGCAATGCAGTTGAAAGTATTTTTCTTCAACTTGAGATTGAGATCTTGAGGGTCCTGTACTATTCCATGGTGAGCCTGGACGGATTAATAATAAAGACATGGTGGGCATTAAACCTTAGGAAAAATCAAGCATGAATTCATGAAAATTACAATGTAAGACACCAATGTTGATTAATATCATACCATGAAGTTTACGTTAACGATTCTTGAAGCACCTCCATCTTTGAGAAGTAAAGGTAGGAGAAGGATTGTTAGGAATGTTGGTCCCATATGATTTACTTGCATGCATTGCTTGTTTCCATTCTTAGGGAACTGTTGTGGCTATGAAATCATGATGTTTTAAAATATCGAAACATTGTGTTGTATTGAATATTTTAGAAGTTAAGTGAAATAATTTGCTTAATTTTCTGGGAAGTTAAAATTTGAAACAAAAAATTATTTTATTCACATTACTAAGATTTTAATGAATCCTTCTACATTATTCAGATTGTTATTTTTTAATCTCATGAATACTCAAGAATGTTAGGGTGGTTCACCTAAACTCGACTTGGTCAAGTGGAGCTCAAATAATGAATCCATTGTTTTTCCCATGGTATTCATGTGTAACATAGCATATTTAAAGACATAAATATTATAGGTAAATTGGTCCCATGACAAGTGGAATCCCAATAACTATGTTTTTAGAGACAACCACTTATCTCAGTGTTTAGGGATCAACCACTTCTCTCAATGCCCGTTGATCCTAAAAAAAAATATATTATATCTCCTCAACTAGTGATTCACATATATACATACCTCCCATTATGTAAATTTTGGCATTGTTGATGATAATGTGAAGGGGCACTTGATAGGACACCAGATTGGCAACAAAGGATCACGTTGATGGAAAGGACATGAGCTCCGGTGCCATGACTGGATAGCATGGACTTATATTAGATGAAGCCAAGTGATTTACTGGAACAAATCAATATTATAATTATAGTGAGCTCATACTTCTATGGAGAGGGGATCTCTATTGCCTTGGTTTTGTTGCCATTGTCATTGTTGTGCAAGCTCCAAAGCATTTTTGTGTTATAAAATGACATGATAACATGGACACCATAGCATGGTCTCTGCACTTTAAAAAAATGAATCGAGCTATTCGGTATTCCTTATCACCACTTCGGAGACATGCTAGTTTTATGCTATGTAAAATTGTATATATTTTTTTCGATGCAAAATCATTTGTACATATAGATAGTATAATAATATAAAATATTTAGTTGAGGAAAAAAACTTATAAATTTCTAGAGTCTATTAATTGACGACGACACTTTCAACCCAACAAAAATTAGTCATATCAATGCAAATCATATCACTTTCTTCTCTAAATATTTTGTATTTTAAAATGGAACTTTAAAGCTAACAAGGACCATTTATCATGTTTCATAGGGTGACAAGGTTTTTTTCCATAATATCATGACGAGGTTTTTTAGAAGTTTGGGATTTAGAATAATGGTTAGAATGGTCAAGCTTGAGAAGTGTGGATGATAGTTTCTCCATTTCATATAGAACGCTCTATAGGAGAAGCCCGTGAGGATCGAGTTCCAGGGAGGTGTTTTTATGAGACGCTTGGTGCATTAGCATTTCAATTTTATTTTCTGCCTCTTCAAACTCGGACGCTCTGCACTTGGGAGTCGCGAGTAGGGATTTTGCATCATTCATTAAACTCTCATAGATTTTATATAGTTTAGAACTTTCTTTGACATATTTTTAAGGAAACTTTCCTTTTTTTTATGTTTCTCAGCCTGAGCCTCCGTCACTACATGTACTCACTTCAATTTTGGCTAAGATAGGAATTTCATCCCATTTCAAACATTCTACGAAATGAAAAGTTCAAGGGGAATGAAGAGCAAGCTCAGGGGAATTTAGTCGGTTCAACTGAAAATTTCATTCAATTTTACATTATCAAATCATTTTTTCATCTTCAATTTTCATATCCTGCACCTCGCCATTCACGGTCAAACAAACGACGATTGCTCTAAATTCCTTTCCACGGGTACATTTCTTACTCACCAGAGGATGATGAAAATGGGTTGCTCAGATTGGATTGCATGAACCATGTTTGGACTAATAAAGTAAGCAAAGAGAACGTAATTAGTTCTCGGTTGAAAATAAATATAATTTTTAGCTGATAAAAATAAATAAATTAATTTTTAATTGAAATTAAGTTAAAATTCCAAAAGCAAGAAAGCAACTTACAAAAAATAACTAGAGCTGCCTTTATGTAGCTCTAGTTGTAGATTAGAGTAGGTGTTGAATAGTGCCAACAATGAAAAAAACATAGTAGACCCCAGAATAGAACAGAGAAAATCCCACATCAATGATAACAGGAAAAACAACGTAACGTTTAGAATTTTAAATTATATAGCAGTGAAGGAGAAAGAGGATATGGAGGGATTGAATTGCAAGGGGAGTAATCTAGAATATGATCTTCCAAGGACTTGTAAGTGTAGTTGGAAGTGTGCCAATAGGTAATAATCATTTTTTTGGGGTCATGGATTCGACTCCAAATCAACTGATTTTCTTATAGGAATGGTTTGTTTTGTCACATGACAGGCCCATCAAGATAGTGGTGACACCCGTCCTTAAGAATTACACAAAAATATATGCCCAAGACCACAAAGAAGAAAGAAGTGAATATGATTCTGAGATGAAATTGATCACCCAGGTGGAAATTCAAGCATATTTGATAAGTGGAAAAAGAGAGAGATCCAAGAGACCAAGAAGAGGGAAAATTGGTCTGCAATCCAAGTTAACGAGGAAGAGGAGGGCACAACAATATTCCTTATATTTCTTGAAGGTGGAGTAAACACTACTTAGAGCACTTTGTTTCATGTGGGGTGCTCAAGATCTTGGATCATGTGATCTGAAGCTCCACAAAATGGTTTCCATCTGTTGAAACACATAAAGGAGCTTGAATCTAAGGAAATTAATGGATATTATCGTCTTTATGATGATGAGACGAGGCAAATAAAGTTAGCTATAATAAATTTTTTCAATCTTATTTGGAAAATTAGAATAGAGTAGAGTAGAACAAACAGTTAAACTTATGTAACAAACATATCAATGAAATAAAGGAATTAACTCATAGACAACATAAGGATTTTCTCAATGTTTAGGGTTAGTATAATGGGAGAGTGGTAGATCATTCCCAGGGGAGGTGAGTTATACTAAAACAAGTGGGTTAATTAAATTTTTTTTTTAATAACCTTAATGCACCAGTGTTAATGAAAACTAAATATGAAAAACATGTCAAAACTAGGTTAAGCAAAGCCGATATTGAGTAGACCTAGTTAAGAAGAAGAGAGCCACAACCATCTTTGCATACCTAGAATTGTAGATTGAAGTATATTTTGAGCATCGTCAACAATTAAAACAAAGTTCAAAGTTTTAATTATTGTTGGTTTTTAACAGTTCCTCTTATCATTACCTACAAATTTTCAATACAAAAAGAAAGAAAATAAGTAATATATAGATTGCTTCTCATAAGGGAGATAAGAAGAAGTAATATAACATGTACCTAAAGCGAAACGCCCGTGGACGACTCTAAGAGATAGTGAGATAGTAGCAAAATTTAGTTTTTCTTTTTGAGGGATGAACTTTCGAAATGCAATTTACTCCTCCTACTCCATAACCCACATGATTCAGACACTTACATAAGAGACCACACACATACTCGGTCAGTCAACCCCACATGCAGAATAGGGAATGGATAAATGTGGAAAAGTATGTTGAAATTGTGTAAGATGTGATATAGCTATACTACCTTTGGATAGATACTTTAACTATCCATTACACTTGAGACGAATTATCAATTGTCTACCTTATCCAAATATTTATATTAGATGGCCTATTCTATTTAAATTCATGGTTTTTCCATTACTTTCAATAGCATATTTTAATTTAACATGTACTTTAACTTTTCATAGTTTATTTTATTTTATGGTATTTTGTGCGATTATCAATGGTTTACCTTATCCCTATATTATATATGATATGGGACATTTAATTTAAATTCATGTTTTTTGTATTAATATGCTCTACAACCCAGTATAGAACACATGTGTAGGTGTAATGTAATTTAGGTGAAGCCTACTTGCGAAAGACCATAGGACAAATTATTATTGATACCATGGACTAAATACTATAGGATAAATAATATATTTGTAACAGAGGTATGGTAAATAAATAAATATAAAAGAAGTATAGAGATGTATCTTAAATAAATAAAAATATATCAAATAGGATTAGAAATCAACATCTAATTATATACCAAGACTATGGGCCAAATACCATGGTAAATAAAAGAGGTATGGTAAATAAATAAAAATATAAATAAGCTAGAGGTTTGGTAAATAAATAAACACTCAAAGCCTATGGGTCAAATAGCATGGAACAAATTATTATTAATACCATGCAAAAAATATATTATTAACCCTAATATCAATATTAAAATAATGATAATATTAATATTAAAATAATAATAATAATAGTGGGCGGAAACGTGAAGCTGGGTTACACTTTTGTGAGAATCGGGGGCCGAAATTTTTTTTCAGCAATAGTTCGGCCGAACATTTTATAAATTTCAGCCGAACTATATAATAGTTCCATTTAGATTGACGGCACAGTGACAACGCAACAAACTGAATTTTTGCCGGAGATTTGGAAAACCGGCAAGAGAAGTTCGTCCAAACTTATAAAAAAATTCGGCCGAACTTTTACTTTTAAAATAGTTCGGCCGAACTATTTTCTATAAATAAATCGCCCACGAAGTTTGTAAGGTTACCCTTTTCATTTTTGGCGTGATTTTTGCTGTTCCTGTCGTTGGTGTTCTGTTTCTCCTTGCCACGCTCTCTGTTCCTGCTGGCCGCGTTGTTGCTCTGTTCCGCACTGGTGCTCTATTCCTGATGTCACGTCCGCGCTCTTCAAAATCCGCCGGGTATGTCTGCGTCATTCTAATCAGTATTAGAGTGTCATGGTCCCTGCCTGCACGCCCCAACGATTGTTCTTTTCTTTAACTTTGTATTTGCCACTGGCCTCCTAATGTGGTATTGTCATGATGTTTGCGGATATATAAAGTTCTCCTGTTTTCCTTGTAGGTGTTTTATATTGATATCATGGTTTTTATTGTAGTTTTCAACTTTTTAATACTAGTTATATCATCATGGTATGTAGTACTATGTTTTTACTTTCGAAGAGCAATGAACAATTATGGTTTTCATTGTAATATGATTATATACATATTTTCTTTATAAAATAGATTAATCAGCATGGTATCATGGTTTCTAATGTAATATGTAACTTTTTAAGAGCAATATATTGTGAAGGTTTCTAATAGTATTCTTCGACATTCTAACAACAATATGGTTTTCAATGTAATATGATAGTTAGCCATTTGCAGGGTACATTGGAACAAATAATCTGATTCTTAAATAATCCGAAGATAATCGAGAGAAACAAATGCATAGCCACATTAAATAATACTTGAAAGAATTTAATAAGACTACCTCTATCACGAAACCTTAGTTGGAAGATACCTGCAAGTTGAATCATTTGTGTTCCTGTGTATAGTTGTTGTTTTTGCGTTCTCGTATTTTTATAACCTCTTGGTGAAATGCGCACTTGCGAATCTCGTAAAATTTGGAGTGATTGGGGGAATAACGATGGAATAAGCACTTCCTAACGAAACCAACAATCTAATCAAAATAATGCCATAATCTAACAAAACCAGCAATCTAATCAAAATAATGCCATAATCAAATTCAAAATATTAGAGGAAGACCCATTCGTAATTAGACCAACAATCTAGACAATGTCGTAATCAAAATAATGCCATAATCAAAATATTAGAGGAGGAAGACCAATTCTAATGTGCCATAATCAAAATATTAGAGGGAGAAGTCCAATTCATAACTAGACTAGCAATCTAGACAATGTCATAATCAAAATATTAGAGGAAGACCAATTCTTAACTAGACCAACAATCTAGACAATGCCATAATCAAAATATTAGAGGAAGACCAATTCAAGACTTGCAATCTAGAAAATGCCTTTCAACTGTAGTTCAAATATCAACCATGGCTCAAATATCCTTATTCTTCTCTTCCAACTATATGGTTCAACTATCCTTCTCTATGTCCTCTTCAACTCTAGTTCAAATATCCTTCTCTATGTCCTCTTCAACTATATGGTTCAACTATCCTTCTCTATGTCCTCTTCAACTATGGTTCAAAGATCCTTCACTATGTCCTTCTCTTCAACTATAGTTCAAATATCCTTCTCTATGTCCTCTTCAACTATAGTTCAAATATCCTTACCCTTCTCTTCAAATATAGTTCAAATATCCTTACCCTTCTCTTCAAATATAGTTCAAATATATTTTTATACAATGATGCCAACTTCTAAATTCGTCCTCCTCTTCATCTATAGTTCAAATATCTTTGTCTTTAACCATAGTTCAAATATCTTTTTCTATAGTTCAAATATATTTCTCTTCAACCATAGTTCAAATATCTTTTTCTACATGGATGCCAACTTCTAAATTATTTGTCTTGATTCTTTTTCCTTTTTTTCCCTGAATAGCTAGTTGCTTGTAAAATTTGAGTTTCCAAAAATCTGAATATGTCTATTGTTCTTCTCTTCAACTATGGTTCAAATATCCTTCCCTATGTCTCTCTCTTCAACTATAGTTCAAATATCCTTTTCTATATGTCTAAATTCTTTTATAGAAATAAAATAATTTGGCCCCTATTTTTAAGGTCATTTGAATTGATGCATAGTCAAAGTAAAACTCCATGGCTTTCGATTGATCATTATCTTTACTTTATGGAGGGATAAACTTGTAGCATGCACCATTGAAACTCCTTCAATATGTTCATTGTTTTTTTGGTTCAATTATCCTTCTCTATGTCGTCCTCTTCAACTATTGTTCAAATATCCTTTTCTAAACTCCTTCAATATGTCCATTGTTCTTTGGCTCATATCCTTCTTTATCTCCTCCTCTTCAACTATCATTCAAACATTGTTCAAATATCCTTTTCCAGATGGATGCCAATTTTAGATAAATTCTTTGTCTTGATTCTTTTCTTTTCCCTTTTCCCCTGTATAGCCAGTTGATTGTAAACTTTGAGTTTCCAAAAAAGTGAATTTGTGAAAACTCTTTTTCATTTGTAAATAGTGGTCGATTTTTGCAGGTGATTTGAAGATAGAAATAAAATAATTTGACCCCGTTTTTTATGGCCATTTGCAATTGATGCACTTTAACTAAAGTAACTCCATGGATTTGGATTATTACTGGGGCATTAGACTCTTTTCCTTGAAGCAAATGGCTAAGAAATTTTTAGTGCGTGAAGGATCGCATCTTTCTTTTGAAAGTAACCTTCTCCTTAGCGAGTCAAAATCCCCCATCGGAAGAGCTTCTGAAGACCTACAGGTCTTTAGATGATTTCCAAAAATGCTAGGTCACCTCCAGATTTGAACTAGACCAATATTGAATGACCTAATACAAGTTTTACATATTCCAAACATTTTGAAAGAAGGAACATTCCAGGAAAACATGCCAAAAACATTTCTTATTGTTTTGACAAAGGGGGGACACCACCCAGTATTACATTTAAACCTCCCATTTTTTTGATGAAGGGGACACCACCCAAGATAACATTTAAACCTTTGTTGGAGGGATTCCCATGTAGGAACCTTATTCATCATGAGATACTATAGATATTTTAGATTTTGGACGATATTTTGATTTCCAGATTACTTGCCTTCCTCCAACATTTTGGCTTTATCTCAAAATATTCAAATAAACAAAACATAGTTTTGGATTATAAGAACCATTAATGGAGAAGTTTGTCAGATGAATATGACCATCACCAAAGGCTTGAAAATATTCAAATAAACAAAACATAGTTTTGGATTATAAAAACCATTAATGGAGAAAACCCAAATTAGTTCATCCAATTTGTCTGTTAGGTGAATATGACCATCACCAAAGGTTTGAATGTAATTCAACCAAGAAGCTTTGAAGTCATCATCCATACCCAAATCTTCAGCCAACCACCATCCTTGATGCCAAAATGAAGAAAGATCTGAGATTGCAATCCTTGGTCTTCAAGTGAGTCAATCAAAGGGTAGAAGGCAGGATATGATGTAGGCCCACTCCGAGGCCATGGATCAAGACCCAAATGAACTATCACTTTTTCTAAAACCTATGCTAAATCAATACCAATGAATATGAAAAGTCACCAAAGGCTTGAAAATATTCAAATAAACAAAACATAGTTTTGGATTTATAGGAACCATTAATGGAGAAAACCCAAATTAGTTCATCCAGTTTGTGTCATATGAATATGACCATCACCAATGCTTGAATGTAATTAATTCAGCGAAGAAAATTTGAAGTCATCATCCATATCCAAATCTTAAGCCAATAACCATCCTTGATTGCAATCCTTGGCGGAAGGCAGGTTATGACGTAGGCCGCTCCGAGGCCATGGATCAATACCCAAATGAACTATCACTTTGTCCAAAACCTATGGTAAATCAATACCAATAATGTCAAATCTGTTGAAACAACATGAAAAATAATAAATAAATATGTTTGATCTTGGTTTATTCAGCAATCCAATTTTCAATGGATAAAGGATCAATGCATTTTTGAATCACCAATTTTCAATGTATTTTTGATTCACCATTTAAGTTCATAAATTGTCTAGAGATCAACACCACCCACATTTGGCAACCAAATCCTTGGAAAATAAATATAAATTTTTTAAACCCTAGGCACCAATAGCTGGGGGTTTAAAACCTTCTTATTTTTCCCTGAACCATAGAGAAGAGGAGCATAAATTTTGAATCTTTACGAAAATATTTTTGGCAATCCACCCTATAAGGAGGCCCAATACACTAGAATGACCTCTAACACTAATTTTGTAAGGACCAGACACTGATTTTGTAAAGACCAGGAAAACAGCATGGGAAAGCCATATTTTACAACAACTATTCAATATTTTATCAACCTTAGCAACCAACCAGACCCAATGTTCATTTATATAACAGTAGTACATCCATAAGAAATGAGCCAACATGTGCAATGTGAAGAGGTGTGTCTCCATATAGGCTGATTTGAATACTTGTGTGAATTCGACTTGTAGGAGAGTTATTTAGGCCAACTTTGTATATTTTAGAGAATACATGAATTGGTGTATATGGAATGTCTATAATTGCAAGATATATTTACTGCAATGGCTTACTTTTAACACAATCTTCAAATGAGTAGTACTTCCTATATACAATTGTCACCTTAATACAAATAGGACTTCCATTTTTTCTCGGAAACTAACTATTTAGTTTCAGTTTGTTAAACATAACTTATACATTAAGCTATAGGAGATAAATCAAAGAAGCATTTGAATGTAAATTAAAAATGTGTAATAATTATGTCCTCATTTAATATGTACAATATGTTTGGTTGAATCCACATGAAAAACAAGACTCCCAACCTTGAGAAGAGGAAATTGCATCCTATTTCTCCCCCCTAGCACAATTACCAGTATAGTTAGAATTTAACAGCCCCAAACTGGATTTTACTCTCAGGTACTGGAACCTCTACAAAGGTTCGACCTGGAAACATAGGTTTTCCTTAGGTTTCTCCACTGGTTCTATGTTAGACTTGGATAACCTACAACAACATCCTTCTTTTCATTTTTTATATCCCCTCTTGGATAACCATAATATCTTGAAATGGAGCTAGCCAACTCAAATATAGTATTGCAAATCCATGGCTAAGTTAGATGAGGATTACATATGGTCTTGAATGAGCATTTGGACTCTTTAGATATATATCTAAAGAGTCCAAAAGCTCATTCAAGACCATATGTAATACATAGCCTCCTCATCTAATATATAAAACTTTAATCCATGTGCTTAACCTTCACATTGACACAAATGGAATACAATTTTACTCACTGCTTTATGATAGAAAAATATGCAGATGAATATTGCCCACATATCCGAAGTCAAAAGGGATAGATTAAAAAGGGATGCTCCGGTCATCTATAAAAGATAAATTAAAGAAGCATGAAATATTAAAGTAATGTAAATTAGATATGCGTACCAATTATGTTCATATAACACAACAAATAGATGATTCAATACAAATGTCACATACAAGTAATATTTATCTCATGGGCCTTCAGCTTAAATTATATATCTAGCATAATAAATTAAGCTATAGGAGATAAATCAAAGAAGCATTTGAATGTAAATTAAAAATGTGTAATAATTATGTCTTCATTTAATATGTACAATATGTTTTGTTGAATCCACATGAAAAACAAGACTCCCAACCGTGAGAAGACGAAATTACATCCTATTTCTCCCCCCTAGCACAATTACCAGTACAGTTAGAATTTAACAGCCCCAAACTGGATTTTACTCTCAGGTACTAGAACCTCTACAAAGGTTCGACATGGAAACATAGTTTTTCCTTAGGTTTCTCTATTGGTTCTATGTCCAACTTGGATAACCTACAACAACATCCTTCTTTTCATTTTTTATATCCCCTCTTCGATAACCATAATATCTTGAAATGGAGCTAGCCAACTCAAATATAGTATTGCAAATCCTTGGCTAAGTTAGATGAGGATTACATATGGTCTTGAATGAGCATTTGGACTCTTTAGATATGCACACCAATTATGTTCATATAATACAACAAATAGATGATTCAATACAAATGTCACATAGAAGTCATATTTATCTCATGGGCCTTCAACTTAAATTATATATCTAGCATTACATTAAGCTATAGGAGATAAATCAAAGAAGCATTTGAATGTAAATTAAACATGTGTAATAATTATATGTCCTTTATAGTTCAATAAATAGATAATAATTTGGCTCAACTATGCCTTATACTCAACTATGCCTTGTACATGTTTTCCTTTAAACCTTTACTTTCATAGCACATTTTCATCAAAAATTTTATTTGTCAATTTTTTATTATATATTATGTTTTTTAATTAATTAATAACGACCATTATTACCGAAAGGGATTTTACAAATTTATCTTTTATAAAATGAATTATGGGGGGCATATTGAGATGGTTATCTCACCTTTTACTGATTCTTCTAATATTCCTAGAATTTTATGAAAGAAAATATGAATTTGAAATGTTTGTATAAATTTAATGAGGATACATGAGTTGATTTGGAGAAGACCATCATCACTTATGTCTATATTGAGACAGGGCATCATCAAAATAAAAACCAAGTATAAATTGTAGTAATCCTAGAATCATGCTTTACATATAAGGTAAAATTGGGGAACTCATGACTTGTACTATAGATAAAAAAACATTTACCCTTACCAAAAAATATATGATAAAAATTGACAAAATACGCAAGTTTAAGCTTAAGGGTATATAATCCTTCTTGCCTTCCATATAGATAATGAAAATGATTGTTCCAAGTCTCATGTTGCTTCTCATGTTATTTTATAAACCCTGATTGGAAAGAAAAATAGGAGGGCAGAAATGTAAGAAATATAAAACATAATGAAACACAATGTAAGAAATAGAGAACATAATGAAACAAACACATACATATATCTCTAGACAATCAATACAATTATTTTCTTATGAATCCTTATGGGAGACAAGCAACCCTAAAAATTAATGATGCTCTAGACTCCTTTTTCCCTAGGAAATCCTTATGGGAGAAAAACAACACTAAAATGTAAACATGCTCTAGAGTTAGCTATTGAATTTTAGCGTGTAAGGTTGCTATAAAAACTTAACTTCATACATTTTTCTCTCTAACTTCACACTCCTAGTTGTATTTTCAACTATGGAACAAAATACAATAACACAAAATGGAAATCTTATTCCTCCTAGTGGCCAAGTATTTAACATAGCGTGATAGCCAATTAGGTGTAAGATTTGACTCTGTCAACCATTAACGAGGTTTGTGATTTTAGAACTTTTATAGAGTCTTGTTAAAATTCCACATGTAGCTAGCTTGCCATGCATGAGTAATGGGGCTAAAATGTCATTCTCTCGTACCATGACCTGGTCAACATGATAGGTCAACTTACTAAAGGCATAAATTTTGAATGAAATTCATTTGATGTTTTTCTTGCACCATTGGATATGTCTTTAAGTGTAGAATAATGGTCAAGATTTCAACACAAGGGATAATCGTTTGACCCCCAGAAATGTCATTTAATACCTTAAAATGACTCCAAAAGGTTTTAGACCCCAATTCTCCACCCACCATTAAAATGACCCTACAAGTTGATTCTTTCAGTTTTTTCACTCTATAAGCATCAAAATATAATATGACAAATAAGTTTTTTCAGTTTTTTCAGTTGATCCATTTATGGTAAAGAAATAAAATAGTTCTATCAATTCCACCTTGCAACTCTAAGAGACATTGAATTTAATTTCATCTCAAGAAATGTGTGAAGTTGGTATTACACACCCAATTGGACAACCTCGAGGAGAAAACATTTCTCCCACTTTATTTGTTGGCATAACCTAGTAAGTGTTATTCACTAGCATGTACTTTGTAAAGGCCTTTCAACCTAGTTCCCATTCAACTCCATCCACCAGGTTGTATAGGATTCCAAGCCTAATTTCATAAAAAGTAAGTTGGGGATGATCACATTGACTTGCTTGATGACATGTCTATGAAGATCAACTACCTTGAACTATTTTTTTGCGTAGGGAAAGAGACACATTCCCATGTCTGAGCATGAAAACGTTCTTTGATATTGTTAATGCCTCTAGTGTTTACTTCTACAAGTTCTATAGGCAGAGTCTGTAAAGGGCCAGGTAGCCTCTCGATCTCATATTTTATGAAAGGTGACATATCTAGTAAATTCCCCTACAGTCAATCTCTGGAATGGATCTAAATAGAAGTTCTTCATTTTAATATCTGTAAAACACAACTACTTTAAGGTAAACTATGTACATGTGTCATTTCTTCCACAAACTAAAGTGTATAAGTAGGAAATTTTATACCAAGTGTGCTCCCACCATGTAAAGCGCAATTTGGTGAACTTATCATTTTTATAATATATTTTTTGATTAAATTTAGTTTCACACATGATCAATTATTGCTTTGAAAGTTGTGTTCTACATAATTTGTGTAAACTAAATTACAAATTGATTTTTTGAAATCTATTTTGTGAATGTCGACCAATAGATATATATCATGAAGGATGAAAGACGAAGATCAGCTGAATCCCATATGGAGGTTCAGGGATCGGAGGATGTTCACGGTATTTAAATATAATCTTAAATCTCCATACATGTGTGTACATATGGAATTGATTTTTTTATTAACTTTGTGAGTGAAATTAGTTGTTAATAAGTTTCATATTTTAATTTTTAGTAGGCAAGAGGAGAAGGGTTTCTACTCCATCCATGGAGCGTGGCCAAGGTTCAACCGGTTGAGGTATGAGTGGTAGCAGGTTGCGGGAAGGGGGTGATATTTATTCCCCTGAAGGCCAATCAACAGCTGCTGGTTCTCAATAGGGTCACTGTGGGTCTGGTTCTCAACAGCGTCATTCTGGGGTTGGTTCTCAGCAGGGTCATGTTGGAGATGATGTTAACCAACAACATCAAGGTTGACATCAATTTCAATATTTTTTCATTAAATTTGTACAAATTTTTTTACACGTGTTTTTTCTAATATATGAAATTATATATATATTGATGCAGAGGCTAAAAATGTTTGAGCCATTGGTCAAAATAGATGCAGGGCAGCGCGCTACATTCAAGAAGAAGGCTGTCAACCCAACACAACTTATCTGGCTGAGATTACTGATATACCATGGGAAACGAACATGGAAGAATGCACCTTACAAAGGTGTCAAAGCCTTCATGCAAAATTGCAAAGAGATCTCGAGGCTTTGTCTCTACCTGCTGAGAGTAGACAAAACCTAGAAATAGTTACACATTCATTGGGTGAAATGGTAAATGTGTAGAGAAATTTGGGGCCAACGACTGATTCGTTTGTAGAACTGATGAGAAAGAGAAAATAAATAGTGATAGGTCCCGATAAATAGCAGGACATAAAACAAAGAGTTACAAGAGTAGATGACAAGTCAATGTTTAATTATAAGGAAGGGCCAAAAAGAAACATGTTGAAGGTGCAGTATTTCAAGCACCCAGACAAAGCTGCTTATTTGTATGATCGACATCTTGTGGCCTTTGGAAGGCTTCCATGGAACAATGAGGTTCCTGTTTATTTTGCACAAATGTTTTATGCATAATTTTTTTTGGGTATGAAACCCGACTAGAATGACCTTCCTTCATAATTTTTTGGCCCGGGGAGAGGTCGATTATATCAACGTAAGGGCACTAAGCGAGATGTGGAGTTGCCTCGCCCTGAGCCGCCATTGGTGAGTCAACCATTTCGAGTCGAAACCCTGCGATCAGAGATGGATGTGACTTCTCAAATAAGTCATGAAGCAAGAGATGTTATGATCGACAATGTTCATAGCGGATTGAGTGGAGTCAATCTTTGTTTAAATCGACAAAGAGCACGTGAAAATGCACGTGCCAATTTTGTTTATCGTACAGATGAGGATATTTACAACATGAATGTTGAAGATCTCCGAACATATGCAATAAATTGTCACAATGGTCTGCAAGACCTAATTTTTCGTGAGGAAGAGGGCACCAGAACGGTATGTGTTAGTGACCTTAGGGTTTGAAATTATATTTACATATGCATGTGTACAATTTGTAATAAATACATGTGTATGTACACATGTATACATTTCTTTGTATGTGTACATTAATCTAACAAAAATGTATGATTATATGTTAAAACACCATTTGCAGTTCTCAGGCATGATGCGTGATGAAAATGTTAATATTACATTCGGGACCTCTGGCTCAAACGATGCAGATGGGTCTGACCATCATGATATGTTGGAACATGTATGTTAGTGTTTTTTAAGTGACTCTAAAATAAATAATTGTTGCCACACATGTACATGTATGTATATATATAATTTGATAAAATGTTTTAACAGGTACCAATTCCGTCTGATATTTTTGGGATGGCGGTACCTTCTTGTTCCTTAGGAGATGTACCTTCTACTTCATTGGGAGAGGTGCCACAAGTACTGAAGTGCACACAAGTTCAAAATTTTATGTTTAAGTTATATATATATATATATATATATATATATATATATATATATATATATATATATATATATATATATTATACCTCAAAAAGTTCCATTAAAAATTGGGATATATAGAGAGAGAGATCTATATTTTGAGTTATTTAAAAATTTTTGAATTTAGGTTCCTATAGAAGATTTTTTTAATCCAGGGACTCTAACAACAGAGATAGGAACATCCACAACATTTGAACAAGTTGTCTTTAGTTCCTTTTTTTAATATTATTGAAAATAAGTTTATATATGTACACGTGCATTTTCATTTGAAAGTTATATATATATATATTTAACTGTACATGTATATTGTACAGGTTACCACTGCAGATGTTTCTATGGCAGAACCTCTTCATCAAATGGAGAGGGAACCTTATGAGGTATTGCATGATTTTTTTGTTATATTTTGTTTTTTGTATGAAGTTCTAGATATATATATTCTCATTCATTTTAAAACTTCAAATTTTAATGTTCAAGTACATGTGCATTGTGTATGATGGTTTCCTATTCACAGGACAGGGCGCTACTCGAGACCCAGACGCTAGATCCTCCATTTGATGGACAAGATTTATAGATTTGATTTCAAAATTTAGATGGTTTTAAAATTTGCTAAACTTGATACAGTTTGATACTTGTGAGATTTACAATTTTTGGACATATTTTATTACATTGTTATTATATAATTTGTTTTATTTAATTTTTGGATGGTTTTAGTACTTTTGGCATGTGAATGTGAAGTAATGTTGTCATCTGAACTACATTTGGCATATGATATTTAATGTTAAATGTTTTTGTTGGATAGTTGATTTATAATTGGCATGGCATCTGAAGTTTTTAAAACTACATGAATGATAGAATGTGAACCTACATTTGCACATGTGGTAAATTGAAATGTTACTTGTAACAAGACAATCCCCATTGATTTCATTACAGTATATGTTGATTTCTTATTTGATATAATTGCATGTATGATGGTACATTACTTTTAAAGTCATTGGATTAATAGTGTTCATTGATTTCAGTGTAAGCGCAAAAAATTATTGACAATGTAGAACGATTTTTCTGTTATAATAATTAAACCTAATAATATTGGAGAGCAAGAGAGACTTGAGGTATGGTGTTTACTACAAGAGTTCGAGCTAAATATTTAAATGGTTTACCTATGTGTTGATTTCTGATTTGATATAATTGCATGTATGGTGGTACATTACTTGTAAAGTCATTGGATTAATAGTGTTCATTGATTTCAGTGTAAGTGCAAAAAATTATTGACAATGTAGAATGATTTTTGTGTTATAATAATTAAACCTAATAATATTGGAGAGCAAGAGAGAGTTGAGGTATGGTGTTTACTACAAGAGTTCGAGCTAAATATTTAAATGGTTTACCTATGTGTTGATTTCTGATTTGATATAATTGCATGTATAATGGTACATTACTTGTAAAGTCATTGGATTAATAGTGTTCATTGGTTTCAGTGTAAGCGCAAAAAATTATTGACAATGTAGAATGATTTTTGTGTTATAATAATTAAACATAATAATATTGGAGAGCAAGAGAGACTTGAGGTATGGTGTTTACTACAAGAGTTCGAGCTAAATATTTAAATGGTTTACCTATGTGTTGATTTCTGATTTGATATAATTGCATGTGTGATGGTACATTACTTGTAAAGTCATTGGATTAATAGTGTTCATTGATTTCAGTGTAAGCGCAAAAAATTATTGACAATGTAGAACGATTTTTGTGTTATAATAATTAAACCTAATAATATTGGAGAGCAAGAGAGACAAGGTATGGTATTTACTACAAGAGTTCGAGCTAAATATTTAAATGGTTTATGATTTATGATTTTTACTTTCTTTTTAATATAATCGATACGGAAAGATGACAAAACTAATAAGGGTGACAATAAGAATAGAAGAAGAAAATAGTTTAAGATTGATCACAATAAATGCTATTTGTAATTGATTACATTCTAATTGCTATTTTTAATTGATTACATTCTAATTATTCACATTCTATCATTCAATATTATTACATTGTCACTTTGCATTCAAAAATTTTATTTGATCATTTTCCATTATTAAAGTTATTCTACAATATTTATCATCTCAACAAATTGAGGTAACTAAGAAAATTTAAAATTAAAATGACTTGATAAATCTCAAATATATTTAGCATATTTAAAACTGTTATATTAATATTAGATGTATTTACATATTATTGATAAAATGAATCATATGTTTCTCATATTATCGATAGTTTTTTCTTAGTTGCACACGACTGAAACCAACTTAGATCCATCTTAACTACGGATCTATCACGCACCGAGAGGGATCAAATCTCTTGAGCTGCAAACCTTTCTTCAAGTTTTGCATTCAAAAATGAGGTTTGCACCTCTAGATATTTGATCCCTCTCAGTGCTAGATAGATCCATAGTTATGATGGATCTAGGAAAATAACTTTCTAAAAATAAGGGAAAAGCAGCATAGGGAACAATTAGGAGTAGATTTAGGGCATAGGGAACAATTAGGAGTAAATTTAGGAACATGTGATAGTTGGGTGAGATAAAATCATATATTTTAATAAAATAATGGGAATTTGTAGGAGAGACAAATAGTGGATATGACATGTATTTTGGTGAATAATAAAATTTATGGAATTAAAAAATTAATTATTTTCGTTTGTGAAAACAAGATTCACACCTAATCCTCACCTAAAAGACTATTTATTAAACACATTATTATTAAAGGGATGAGGAGATTTCTAGGTTTTGAGCTCCCCATTGTTAGATGAGTGTCGTAATGGCATTCCATGTATTTTTGTGAGAACTTATGATATTGTGATATTCTAATTACGAAATAGTGATCTTGAGTACATGTTGGATAATGTAGTAGATAGGAACTTTTTGATAAGGGGAGATAAGGGATGTGACCAAATTCCTATCAGTGAAATTTTTTTTCTTCACCTTCCTATAATTCCATTGTAGCTTTGGGGGCCAAAGGTAAGAAGAGTACCTTGGAATTTCTTGGGTGAAAAACCAAGTAGGTCACCAACTTTGGTCAACTGCATTGGAATTCATTAAAGAATTGGTCATTGGAGGTGCTTCAAGCTAGGAGTGAGCATCGTCACCAACCTACATTGAATATTTTACACTCCCTAGGGTGAATGATACTTTAAATTGATTGACAGTCTAAGACTTTCGAATTTTTCCGAATGTCAAATGAACTTACAAAGCTAGTATTTATAATATCCTAGTAGGTCATTTGGTGACAACTTTTACCGGAAACTTGAAACAAAGAGAATCTATCCTTGGCTAGGACATCATGTAAGATGCATGTCATAAACAGTAAAATTGTACTTAAAATCTGAGATTCGGGCAAGTGGGGACAACCACTTGTTATCTCGTCCCTTGGAGGCTAGACAATATGGGGACCGAATCTGACCTTACAAAATAAAGTGAAATAATTTGTACCATACGGTCAGAAAAAATATACAAGAACAATTAATTTCATTCTATAATATATATATATATCCAATACATATAACATTTTTCATCAATGCACATGTATAGAAAAACTACTTTCAGTTGATACTAGAGCACGTGCTTGTACCCAAACAATTTGTAACATGTGCAAACCACAAATAACATAAGCAACTCAATTTTTAGTTGAGTATTGGAAGTTCTAAAACATATTTAACCCAAAGATAATAAATTGTTGGACACTTCACTCAAAAAAATTCTAATGGAATTCCATCTTCAATAATCCATTCATGATCGGATTTTGACATTTTCCATTTCTTAATTTTCGATTTTTTCTTTGATTGAATTTCTATCAACTTTATGTGTGCTGCACACACCAAGTGACTATATTGACAACCTATGGAATCATAGTCTTCAACGTAAACAAATTCTCCACTTTGATGAGTTTGTCTGAAAAAATAACCTTTCAGTATAATAGACCCTCTATCATACTGAAATCCGTGATCATCATAGTCTTGTAACAATTTCATTTTTCGTTCAGTGCAACGCATCAAATAATACTTCACATTTTCATCGTTGTCAATAGGTGCTATTACAGCAAAAACATCTCCTCCACAATAAAATAAAATTTCAACATTTAATTATGCATATTTAAATTTATTTCTAGATCTTTAAATCATTAGAAAGTAATTCAAATGTTACCTTCTCTAACAAGATCAGAAAATCGATCACCATCGGATGATATTGTAGTTTCTTCTGATTGCATTTCTTCAAACATTGCAACAGAGATTTTTCCCTTTGTATTTAGCTCTGTATGTTTCCAATCGTTCACGTACATTTTGTTTTCACAAACGTCATTGGATTTTGTGTTGTCTATGCAAACATCACAAAAACAAGAATATTTTCTTTTATCCAATGCAAACACATTTGTGGACAACTTTGTTTGAATTGAATGTAATTTTTGAGTCCCTTTTATTGTTTCAAAGTCATTTCCAATTGATCTATCTATGTCTCCGATTCCAATATGCCAGAAAAACCTTTATATGGAAAATTAGAAAAAGAATTTGTAAATATGATATCAAAACACAATTAAAAATAATCGTTGCATGATAAATGTACAATGTTTAAAATTAGATTTCCAATATAAATTAAATTGAATGTACCTTTGCACTTGTCTTGATGGGTTAATTTCATGGCTTAGAGCAGTGATGCACCATTGAACAACTTCTTCAGTGTTCACAAGTCAGCGTGTGGAGTGGTTCATTTGATATCTTCGAAGTACTCATTTTATGCATGCTCCTGCACCGTCATGTTCTCCTTTTCCATGGCCAGTCTCAAAAAAATTCCAACAATGTTTAATACAGGTTTTCTTATGAAGACAACACAACCAAAAGAATGATCGTGAAGATTTGAATTGACCTGCGCATCTGTCTAACCATATCCAATGTTCATTGAATGTTATTCCACGATTTTTCAATGAATCATAAATTCTTCCAAAACAATGTTGTACAAAACATGTATCACGTGTACAATCGTCACTGATATAAAAGTGATATTCTTTAATGATATGTCGATTTTCACTCGTGATTTCTATATGATCGACATTTTGTTCAGCTTTTCTATATAGAATATGGACGAGCATGGAGACTTGGTCAGAATGATAGTATTCACTCTGAATTTCTTTTTGTGGAACAAATGTGTAGTTTTCTACAAAATCAATCACTGACAAAATGGTCCCTGGTGGAAAAACTTCACGAGATTTTTTGAATTGCAAGTCTTGCCATCGAGCTCTATGGGAATTTTTGGTGTATTTGTAAATTTCTACCTCAAACTTTCTCAAAAAGTCTATCAGAAAAATTTCGTCTTCTCGTAATTCGATTCTTTTAACACTATTTGCACCTTGAATCGATGTACCAATATATTCATATCTCTTCCATTTCACTTTCATGTTCGACAATGATTGATCATTTATATCAATACGATATTTGTTTTGAAATTTAGTCAAATTTCCACAATCATTGCATATTTTACCACCAACACATCTCTTTTTGTAAAATAGTTCATCGCTTTCTCTTTCACATAGAATTTGAGATATGAATTCATGGATAGTGGAAGGAGGAGGTGAATCCTTCCATAATGTTCTACCAAAATCAAGGAATGTGTCATAATATAACTCAAATTCCACATGATAACGGAAACAACAAGTGTCGCGTACGGTGATAGGTTTTACATACCATGGTTTTTGTTGAACAAAAGCACTGAGTGAAACATGAATTTGACGATTCTCTTCTTTGAAATTGTTGAATAACTCTAACTGAGTGGTTTCCAAGAGATGTTTTTCATGTTCTTCGTATTGATTTCGTGCTATTCTTCTTCGCATCACATGTCTTGCAGTTGGTGAAACATGCGAATTATTCTTCCAATATTCATATATTATTTTTTTAACATTTTCTCCAAGTCTATCTTTGTATGGTTGCCTACAAATAGCTCTCCAACAAGCGAGTTCATCATTTACATCTATTTGCAGTCGAAATTTTCGATGTTTGTGTAGATTTTTTCGCGAGGTTCCCAGTGCTCGTGCCATAGATGTTATCAAACGATTCTCTTGAGTACTTGGTGAAACCATTGCCATCTGTATTCCTCTACGTATATTTGAAACATCTTTATCTCTAGATCTCTTAATTGACTTTATAGCACTAACATTTTTTATCACTTCTTCCTTCATTTTTTTATCTTTGGTTGATTTTCGAATACCCAATGGTGTCGTTGCTTCTTTTAATTTCTTTGATGATAGGAGACCTTTCAACATTTGAGCTTGAACTGTCACTCACTCATTTAAGAAATAATCTTTAAAAATGCAGTTGACACGATATCGTATAACATGGTCAGGTTTTTTTATCTCCATGTGTGTGAGTGTCAACATTTTCTAACATCTCATTATCGATAGTGATTTCATCTGTACATATTCGAAAAACTAGTACATATTCAATAAATCACTAAATTAATAAATATGTCAATAAATATTAGGAAAATTTTAAATATATCAATAGATCATAATATTTACATTTACATACCCGCTTCAATTTTTCCTTGAGGTTTATTTTCTTCTTCAATATTTTGAGGAGTATCTCTGTTTGTTTACATTAAACCAAATATTTTTCAAATTAGTTCATCAAATAAAAATTAAGTTTCACCTTTTACATTAGAAAAATTTTAAATATATCAATAGATCATAATATTTACATTTACATACCTGCTTCAATTTCTGCTTGAGGTTGATTTTCTTCTTCAATATTTTGAGGAATATCTCTATCTGTTTACATTAAACAAAATATTTTCAAACTAGTTCATCAAATAAAAATTAAGCTTCACATTTTACATTGGGAAAATTTTAAAAATATATCAATAGATCATAATATTTACATTTACATAACTGCTTCAATTTCTGCTTGAGGTTGATTTTCCTCTTCAATATTTGAGAGGGCTTCTAACTTTATTTTGCGAGATTGTCTCGTTTCTTCTCTACGTGTCTCAGGGTCTCTTTTTCGATCATATTTTCTCACACAAGTTCTTCGATTTCCCATGATAATAGGGTATGAAGTTCAAAAAATTTCCTTCAAAAAATTAGACAATAACTCAATTACAAAAAATATCACAAAATATTTAATTTAAAAAAATTCAGTGTAATTTTTTTGTAAAAAATACATACTCCAATCCAAAACACAGACTTTAAAAAATTCGAGAGAAAAATGTCTTATAAAAATGAAACGAAATTCAAAAGATTTACTTTAACTCAAAACACGTACATACCTCCAAGAAATTTTTTACAATTTTTGCCAAAATCACGTCGCCTCCAAGAAATGTCCTCCAAAAAAATTCTGTAAACCCAAAATTGTAAAATCAATTTGCTTCCAAGAAATGCTCTTAAACCCAAACCTTGAAGAAAAGTTTTTGAACCCAAACCAAGATTTTGTAAAATCAATTTGCTTCCAAGAAATGCTCTTTTCCCAAACCTTGAAGAAAAGCTTTTGAACCCAAACCAAGATCTTTGTAAAATGAGATGAAGTGTGCGAAATGTGCGAAAATTGTGAATCATTTTGCGGAAATTTATATTGACGCGAAATGTGTTTTTAGTAGGGGGCTCCACAAAACTTTCCGGCTGACGGAGAGTTACAGAATAGTTCGGCCGAACTTTTGTTAAAAATTTCGGCCGAACTATTGCGACGTTCGAGTTAACGACTCTTAAGTGGAAAACATAGTTCGGCTGAACTTGGACTAGAAGTTCGGCCGAACTCACGCGTCACCAATTACGCAAAACCAGGCTATGAAAACGGTTCTGCCACTTTGGGCTGATTACACTCCATGAAAAGTTGTTAATTAACTATCGGAACCAAGACAAGCATTTTCAGAATTGAATCTACTTTCAGGAAATATAAATTTTATGGAATTTCATAAATGTTTATTAATTTTAATTATTTTTCTAATAAAATAGGTGCAAACAACTTCTGAGGTTCGTCATGATTCAGTGAAATCAAAATTTTGTATCTCCCAAAATACATTGTAAAAAAAATTGAAAAAATTATGGGGCATTACATTGGTCCGTCGACTCTAATGGGTAGCTTTTATATTTTTAGTTTATAACTTATATGTTAAGAAATTTCTTGCCATGCGAAACATATCCAAAATACACAGTTTTTCGTATTGGACCACTTCAAAAAATTCTAGTAATTATGATATGCATCCATTGGCTTTGTAAATATGACAAAAACAAAGTAGACTCTGTCTAGATTGTTGTAACACATTTTGTTTTTTCAAAAACACAAATTTTCAATGAATACAACATTGCGACATAACATGACTTCTTATGAATCCTTTGATTGTTAAGAAACACACACTCAAAGAAACGTTAAGTTGACATATCAAATCTGCATAAAAAAATTTCAAAAAATAAGTAATAGAAAGCTAACAAAATTTCTCACAACTTTTATTTTTATCGCAAAATTAAATTCTACACAGAAAAATTGTTATAGTTTGCAGAAAGTTGAAGAACCGAAAAAAATGAAAATTTGTTCTCAAAAAAGGGAAAAAAGTGTAACCCAGCTTCACATTTTCACCCTAATATGCACATGAGGTAACTTTTTAAAGATCGTGAAATATATGTATATCTATAGATATACATATCATGGATGATCATTTTCCACATGATTCTTTGAGGCGATCATCAATCGAGTCTCATGCATCTTCTATAGGGGGATGTCATGGATAAAAGGGAATAACAAATGAATCGGGGGAGGTCCACCATGATCATGGTATATACGTGCTTATGTGAAAGTTTTTAAATGATATTTGAATATAATCATATGTACATCTATATACATATGGAATTGATTTTTTTATTAATTTAGCTTTAAATTAATGTATAATAAATTTCTTTTTTTAGGAGCATCTCAAACTAGGTCGAAAAGACTACCTAGTCAATCAATGGAGGGTCATTGTTCACACAGGGCCATTGTTCACACCATCGTTATATATATATATATATATATATATATATATATAGATATATATATATATATATATATATATATATATATATATATATATATATATTGAATTTATTTTCTATTTTTTTAGAAGCTTTGCTCACTATGTCGTCACGTGAGGGTGTTCAACGTTCTCCTAGTGGTCAACAAGCTCAATCTATGGGTGGTCATGCTCGTGCTCAACCATCTCTGGGCGGGCATGATGGTGTTCAACCATCTCCGGGTGGTCACAATCTCAATCGAATCTTCATGATCCTCATCATTTTGGTAAATTATATATATATATATATATATATATATATATATATATATATATATATATATGTTAAAACAAATTTGTAAATGTAAATGAATTGTATGTACATATGCATGTACACGTCTGTCTTTCATGTGTATGAATACATTTGTTCACATGTTTTTATGTTTTTTTAATTTTATATATTGATGTGCAGAGGGTGAAAATGTTGTTCGAAATAGACATAAGCGATGCTAGACAATTCAAGAAGAAGGTTGTACACCAACCAGCACTTATCCATCTGATATTCCTTATGACCTTCCTTGGGAAACAAACTTCCAAGAATGTATATTATTGAGGTGAAAAATTCATTATTAAAAATTAAGGAAATATATTATGATTTTGGAGCTCGTTGCAAAGATACGAGAGAGCTTAGAAATAGTTGTGCACTCTCTAAGCTCATTTCTCGAAATTTATGTGAAGCTTGGGCCAACCATGGATTGATTTGTATATATGATGAGGCATAGAAAGGAAGAAGTAATGGGACCCTATAAATGGGTCAAGTTTAGTAAAGGGGTTATAAAATCAAATGAAAAATATATGTTTAATTTGAAAGAAGGGCCGACAAGAAATATGCTCAAGGTGCAATATTTCAAGCACCCTGATATAGCCAACCATTTGTATGATAGGTTCCTTGTAGCGTATGGAAAGCTTCCATGGAATGACGAGGTTCCAATTTATTTCGTAAATTTATTTTGTGCACAATTATTTTTTGGTATGAAACCTAATTATAATGACCTTCCATTTGAATATTATTGTACTAGGAGAGGTCAGTTATGTGATTGTAAGGACGCATTACATGATATTGAATTTCTTTGCCCTCTGCCACCTTTGGTACATCAACCTCCACGTCTGGTAAATTTTCAGTCAGAGATGGATGCCACTTATCAAATTGGTCGAGAAGGAAGACATTCCATTATAGACAACATCTAGAGTTCATTCATTGGAATTAACATTAGTCTAAATCGACAAAGTGCACGAGCCAATGCATGTGCTAATTTGGTAGTTAAAATAGATGAAGAAATACATAATATGAATATTGAGGAGCTTAAAGCATATGCAAAGGGTTGTTGTAATGGTTGGAAATACCTAATTTTTCATGAGGAAGAGGGTGTGGGATCGATATGTGTTAATGGTTAAGGTGGGTATTTTAATGTAACTTGTAATTTGCATGTGTTAATGTCAATTCACATACATTAAATTGTTAATTTTTTCAGATATAATCTAAAAAAATTGTATCATATGTTCGCCATTTTCAATTTACTCGTTTGTTGAACAAAAATTTTGATAATATCACGGTCCAAGGTTCAAGTACCAATCGAGATGATATTTTGAGAAATGTTATTTTTTAAGAGTTCATGTTAATACAGTTATTATTCTACTTTTATTATATCGGTATTGTGAGGACATGTTTTTAAAATAAATAATTATGTACATATATATTAAATGTTAACATATTATTATTACAACCAAAATTTTTGATATGGCTCCACCCTCTTCCTCCCTATTAGGAGATTTGTCAAATATTCCATTGCCACAAGTATTGAATATTTCACTTATGTTTTGTTTTAAAATAAAGTGAAAGTTTCATTTAAAAATGAGATAGATTTATCTTACAGTTTTAAAATTTTCAAATTTTAGGTTTGCCGAGACAATTTCCATTCTCTGGTGACTTTAGTGATGAAATCGACTATGGGGATATGATCATCCAAACCATTTGAAAATTTTGTCTAACAAATTTATTTTTAATAAATTGTGAGTTTATGCATTTTCATGTCCAATTTTAAAATTTTAATATATACATGTACATGTATTGTACAAGACATCCAGATGGGAGAAATGCAGGGGGGAAACCATGAGTTATTGCATGGGATTTGAAACTTTAGTTGGTTACAGGGATTGAATTGTCTAGACAATTTGAAAATGTTGATACCTAACTTTTTTCATATTGATCTAGTTTATGCTTTTTCATTTTCAATTTTAGAACTTTAATATATATCTGTGTGTGTGTGTGTGTGTGTGTGTGTGTACATTTTATCCATGAGGGTGCAATGCATGGTGAACACCACAAGGAACAATGGAGGGGGAACACCATGAGGTATTGCATGGAATTTGAATCTTTTAAAAAATATATATATATGATTACATTCTCATTTAACTTTAAAACATTAAAATTTAATTTTAAAGTACAAAATCTTATGTATATATGCAATTTTAAATATTGTGCATTGCCCCCGTGATTGAGATGAGAGCACGAGGAGGTTGATAGATCGTATATTTTAGCCAAATTCTCTAAATTGATTCAACTTTTTATTTCATTCTTTTTATGTTATATTTACTTTTATCATATTTAAAGTAAAACTATTTATTACGAATTGATGCATATTTTTATTTGAAAAATTTATATTATATATTTACTTTTATAATGATATCAATTTTGGACATATTTTAAATCTAGAACTATTTATTATGATTTAATACATGCTAATTTTGGAGTTTATGAACATTTTACATGGTACAATTCTAATGATGCATGTTTTGATGCTTAAAACTTGGTTTTACATATTTAAGTTCATGAATATGTAGCAATGAAAGTAAAATTGCATTTAATTGGTACATTTTTCATGATCATTGTTGTAATGTTAGTAGATGATTCTTAGGTTTTGTTTAAAGTTTCTTTGTCACTTGTTATTTAAAATGAATCTATTAAAATTGCAAATTGCAAAACATGGTACATTTTGCATTTTAATGAATCTTATAATTTGGTGTATATGTCTAAAACAATCATAAAAATTGCATTATAAAATATGGTATGTACATTTTTCATTCATTTATCTAGAAAGGCTACTATGGATGTCGAATGATAGTTAATTTTTAATATAAAGTTTTTCATGTGCAAACATACTATAATATTGCATTATAAAACATGGTACAATTTGCATGATGCATGGTTTGTTGCCTAATTGTTTTACATATTTAAGTTGATGAATATGTAGCAATGAAAGTAAAATTTTATTTCTAGTTAGTACATTTTGCATTCAATCATTCTTGTTAGCACCTAATTTGGACCTTGGGCTGAAAGAAGGCAAATCAGGGTAACCTCAAACCACGCTTAGCCTTGTAGCTAGCCCTACAAGGTCAAGAGAGGGCTCTCTTCGGGAAAAATATTCAATGAAATATAAGAGTAAACTGATTTTAGGCTAGGTATAATAATTGGAAATGTTTTTTATAAATTTTGAAGGTAGTAGGATTAGATAGGTTGGGCAGTTTGAAACTGGGGAATTAAATCAGAGACACAGGGTATTTCATGGGGCAAGGTAGGCAGGGATTTTAACAATTCATTTTAAATAATGATGAGATGAGTAAGACTGGTGAGGAGCTGAAAATGGCATAGGAGATGGATCCCTTTCAAACAGTAGAAAACATAGAATATTGAATGCTTTCCCAAGGCAGAGAATTATACAATGGATTCTACCTATCTATCTTGAAAGTATTCAACCAAAAATGTGAATGAATGAATAGTAAACATAACAATTAACATATGAACACAAAGGAAAAAACAATGCTAAAATCCATACCACAGGGATCCCACAAATCATAGCTGCATATCTTTACTAATTCCCTGCCAAACTGTTACAAATGGAGCGCAGAGCGTCCTTAATTATTTCCAACTTATTCCACACTTTATTCCCTCCTTACAATGATTCGAAAATTACATTAAATAGACATAATTTTTAGGGGATTAGATCCACAAAAAGATGAGCTATTTTATTAGCTCATAAACCAAAATCTGAACATAGGAAAAAGACCAACAGTATGCCCCTGAAAAGGAGGGGAAGCAATACATTTCAACATCTGGAGGATTTGCAGTTGCTCGAACATAGGAGAATAAAGAAAAATTTGGGAGCCATTCCTCCTTTTTTATCGTTGTTGTCCTGCCTCTGTTTCATAATTAGTTCGCGGCCTTTTATCTTTTGAAGAAAAACCAACTGTCGAAGGAAATGCCTTGAAACGATGAAAAACCATATTTTCCATTTAATGAAGAAAAATCCCCTTTTTGGGTGAAAAGGAGCAAAGGAAAGGATGGTGGGCCCACGTTGCGATCGCAAATCGCAATCAAAAGAGGGGAGGGGGTGTATCACATAGCAGAGGAAATGCGATTGGGAATTTTGTGATGCAATGGTGTATAGAGGGAGTCTCATGGGGAAATCGCAATCGCAAATCGGAGGTCGCAGCGGAAGAGGAGTGGGCACGTTGAAATGATAACTTGCGATGCGATGGAGCAGACACAATGGAGTAATACAATAAAGTGGCGAGGGAAAATGATGTTTGATAGTGTAATAGAGAAATCCCTTTAAAACAAATTAAAAGGAGTTTTGCACTTTTACAAAGGGAAAAACCATTTTCATTTGAAAAAGGTGGAAGGGATTAAGGTGGGACACATGGAAATTACAATCGCAATCAGAAGGGGGAGGGGTTTAACACATAGCAACGGGGATGCAACATGCAATTGCGATGGGAATAAAACTTTGGTGGGACCGGGGGTAAATCGTGATCGCAATCAGGAAAGGGGGTGGGTTTTAGGTGCTTGGAAATGAAATATGTGATTGGCGATATGCGATTCATTGCATCGGGGAAATCGGAAGAGGGAAAGCGGGGTTATGGGTGATCGGATTGGCGAAGCGATGTGATCGCATCAGAGGTGGGTCAATCGGAGGTGACTCAATCGGGAGTTGGCCCAATTGGGAGTAACTCAATCGGGAGTTGCGATTTAAAAGGTGCGATCGGATTGGGGGAGGGGACTTACGATCAGATTGGAGGAGGGGACTTGTGATCAGATCGAAGGAAAGGCATTATAATGAAAAAATTTTAAAATTATATGAAATAAAGTCTAAGGGACAAATGAGAAAGGGGTAAGGTTAGGCTATTGGGGACTTTTGTTCACTTAAGCATAATTTTCAATCCAGGAGTCAGTTTTGAGAGTATAATATACCGTTGGAAATTTCTTTCTGAGCTCTTTCTGATGGACATACTTAGAACATGATTTTGTACTTAAAACACAATGGAAACACCTTTTAAAAGTAGGGTGCTGGCTTTGTGGAGATAGCAGCTTCTGAAGTGCAGCTTATTACATATGAAGACATAAAATTACATAATAAATAATAATAAAAAGTAAAGTATCATGTTTTCACCTCAAAACATGGTTTTGAGGTGAAAATTACATCAAGCTCGATAGAAGAATTCTTTGATCTTTCCAGATACTGTGCTTTGAGTTTATTTTTCCTCCTCATGATCTTGCTGATATTTATTGACACTTGAATCATTAATTTGACCATGATGAGACCTTAGAACCTAATGAGACCAACCCTATGACCTACTAATATGGATTCATAGTGAAATTGAATCATGACTGAAGACCATAGAGAGAGGAATCAGCAAGTTTTTGCATGAGGGAAAACTGATGAAAAACCACTACCATCAATGAATCCATGACCTAATGGAATGATGAAAATTTATGGTATGGGACTCCTAATATGAAAATGCAAAAGAGTAAGTTTGATCACTGATGGTAGTATGACAAGACTGACACTAACAATTCTTATAATGTTAGTCTAGATTATTCTTAGGTTTTGATTAAAGTTGTTTCAATATCAATTTATTTAAAATGAATCTATTAAAATTTAAAATTACAAAACATGATACATTTTGCATTTGAATTAATCTTATAATTAGGTATATATGTGTAAAACAAGCATAACTTAGTATTGTTTGCATTCATGTATAAAAAGGCTAATATGGATGTTGTTTGATAGTTATATTTTAATATAAAGTTGTTTGAATGCAAAAGCATACTATAAAATTGCATTATAAACATGGTACAATTTGCAAGATGCATGGTTTGATGCTTAAAGGTTTTACATATTTAAGTTCATGAATATGTAGAAATGAAAGTAAATTTGCATTTAGTTGGTACATTTTGCATTCAATCATTCTTGTAATGTTAGTAGATTATTCTTAGGTTTTGTTTAAACTTATTTCAATGTCAAGTTATTTAAAAGAATCTATTAAAATTGCAAATTAAAAAACATGGTACATTTTGCATTTGAATGAATATTATAATTAGGAGTAGATATCTAAAACAATCAAAAAAATTAAAAATTGCATTATAAAATATGGTATGTACATTTTTCATTAATGTATAGAAAGGGTACTATGGATTTTGGTTGATAGTTAACTTTCAATATAACGTTGTTTGAATGCACAAGCATACTAGATAAAATTGGATTATAAAACATGGCCCACAATTTGCATGATGTATGGTTTGAAGCTTTTAAAGATTTTACATAATTAAGTTCATGAATATGTAGAAATGGAAGTAAATTTGCATTTAGTTGGTACATTTTTCATTCAATCATTCTTATAATGTTAGTAGATGATTTTTAGGTTTTGTTAAAAAAATTTTTGTCAATTTATTTAAAATGAATCTAGTAAAATTGCAAATTACAAAACATGGTACATTTTGAATTCATGTATCAAATCGTTTAAGACCATATAATGTATACATATAAATTACTTGTCGTGCATGAAAACTGATATAAGTAGCATCAAATCCTCAATAGACCTACATAACAGGAAGAAAAAATATAACTTTGTAACTCAATACAAGACCCAGTGAGCATCGCTTTCACATCATCATTCTTAAGAATATTCAACTTAAGAATGCACAAAAGGAAAGGCTAGAATGTACTTGAACTCTAAGTTCTCAAAGATGAATCCAAGGAGAAGAAATTGTTGGGTAGTTAAATTTAAAAAATTCTAATGGAATGCCATCCTCAATGATCTATTCATGGTCAGCTTTTGACATTATCCATTTCTTAACTTTCTATTTTTTATTTTATTGAACTTCTATCAACTTTATGCACGTTTCACATACCAAGTGACTATATTGATAACTTATGACACCGGGTTGATAGTCTTGAAAGTAAACATTACTCTCAATTTCATGAGTTTTTTGGAAAAAATAACCTTTCAGTATAATAGACCCTCTTTCATATATAAAATATTTATCATCATAGTATTCCAATAGCTTCATCTTTCGTTCAGTGCACCGTGTCAAAAAATACTTTACATTTTATGTGTTGTTAATGGGTGCAACTACAACAAAAATATCTCCATCACAATCAAACAAGTGTAAATTCATATCATGATTAACATGAAATTAACTTTATCAACATGGGCATGATTTTATTATCTATTTCTAGATCTCTATATTTTAACTATTATCTACATACTTATATGGAATGATTTTAAAAATATAAAGCACACACACACACACACACACAGAGATATATATATATATATATATATATATATATATATATATATATATATATATATATATATATATATATATATATATATATATATATATATATATATATATATATATATCCTTTGAAAGAAATTGAAATGTTACTTTCTCTAACAAGATCAGAAACTCAATCACCTTTAGATGATACTATAATCTCCTTTGATTCCATCTCTTCGAGACTTGCAATTGAAATTTTCCTCATTGTATTTAGATTTGTATGTTTCCAAGCTTTTAGATACATATTTTTTTCACAAACATAATTGGATTGTGTATCCTCTATGCAAATAGGACAAAAAAAGGAATCTTTTCTTTTATCAAATAAAAACGCATTTTGGTACTCCTTTGTTTTAATTGAATGCAGTTTTCGAGTCCCTTTTACTATTTCATCTTCATATGTAATCAATCTAAGTACATATTGGACTCTAAAATGCCAAAAAAATTCTATATAGAAAATTCAATGAAGAATTTAAATATCCTATTTTAAATACAATTTATATATCAAAGATAATTATCATGATATTGTTTAAACTATAGAATTTATAAATGTTTAAAATTAGAAAATTAATAAAAATTATTATATATTAAAACTATATACAAGTTAATTTGTATATATGCACATATCTCCATACCTCCCTTGATGGGTTAGTCTCATGGCTTAGTGCAACAATGCACCACTGAACAACTTGTTCAGCTGAGCCAAGTCAGCTTTTAGAGTGTTCCATTTTGATATCTTTGAAGTGCTTGTTTTATACATACCCCTGCACCATCATGTTCTCCTTTTCCATGATCAGTCTTAAAGACATTCCAACAATGTTTAATGTGGATTTTCATACGAAGACGACAGAACCAAAATAATGATCATGAAGATTTGAATTGACCTACGCATCCATCTGACCATATCCAAAGTTCATTTAATTTTATTCCACAAACTTTCAATGAGACATAAATATTATCAAAAAAATGTTGTACAAAATGTGTATCATGTGTATGATCATCGCTGATATAAAAGTGATATTATTTAATAACATGTCAATTCCCACTGGTGCTTTCCATATGATCAACATTTAGTTCATCATGTCTATATAGAATATGGAAAAGCATAGAGACTTGATCACAATGATAATATTCACTCTTTATTTCATTTTGTGCAACAAATGTGTAATTCTCTGCAAAATCAACTATTGGCAAAATGGTCTCTAGTGGAAAAATTGCACAGAATTTTTTGAATTGTAGGTCTTTCCATCGAGCTCTATGCGAATTCTTGGTGTATTTATAATTTTTTGTCTCAAATTTCTTCAAAAACTTTATCAGATAAATTCTTCTTTTTGTAAATCAATCATTTTAGCACTTGTACTATTATTTGAACTAATCGATGTATGGATATATTCATATCTCTTCCATTTCACTTTTAGGTTGGATAATGATTGATCATTTATATGAATAGGCTACTTCTTGTGAAATAAAGTCAAATTTCCTCAATGATCACATTTTTTACCACCAACACATTTATTTTGGTAAAATAATTCATGACTTTCTCTTGCACATAGAATTTTAGATATGAAATCATGGATAGTGGAAGGAGGTGAATTTTTCCAAAATGTTTTACAAAAATTAAGGAAGGTGTCATAAGATAATTGAAATTATACTTGATAATGACAACAACAAGTGTTATGTACAGTGATAGGTTTAACATGTCATGGTTTTTGTTGCACAAAAGTACTGATTGACACATTAATTCCACGATCCTCTTCTATGAACTTATTGAACAACTCTATCAGAGTGGTGTCCAAGATATGTTTTTCATGTTCTTCATATTGATTTTGTGTTATTATTTGTCACATCACATCCCTTTATTTTGGTGAAGCACGTGAATTTTTTATCCAATATTCATATATTATTTTTTTATCATCTTCTCCAAGTCTATCTTTGAATGTTTTCCTAGAGAAAACTATCCAGCAAGCGAGCTCACCATTTACATCTATTTTCAATTGAAATTTCATATGCTTTTGCAATGTTATTTGTGAGGCCCCTAATTCTTTTTCCATAGATTTTACCAAATGATGTTCTTTACTACTTGATGAAACCACTTCCACTTGCATTTCTCTGCGTTCATCTATATCACTTTTCTTTCTAGATATTCCAGTTGATTTTAGAGAATTATTTATATTTCTAATCACATTTTTATGTTTTGTTGGTTTTTGAATACCCAATAGAGTTGTATCTTCTTTTAATTTCTTTGATGTTAAGAGACCTCTCAAAATTTGGGCTTGAACTGTCACATTTTCATCTTTGAAGAACTTGTCAATAATGAGCTTAACACGATAACGTATAACATGGTAAATTTTTTTATCTCCATATGTGTCACTGTCAACATTTTCTAACAGATCATCATCGATATTTATTTCATATGTACATATAAGAATTAAATGTAAATGGGTATAAATATTCATTAAATAATTAGATTAAAAAATAGAGTTTGAGTGAAATTGAAATTAATAAATATGTATAATTTCAATAATATACATGATATATATATATATATATATATATATATATATATATATATATATATATATATATATATATATATATATATATATATATATATATATATATATATATATATATATACACACCTGGTGATTCAACTTCTTCACTTGAATCTCTTTCAACAACCTCATCAATCATTAGTTCATCATCTTTTTAAATTTTTCTTTCGACATTTTCAATCTCATCATCAATGTTATGAGGAATATCTATCTCTGTTTACATTGCAAAATATTTCTCAACTTAGTTCATCAAATAAAAATTAAATTTCACAATACACCAATTAAATTTTAAATATCATTTATAATATTTACATTTACATACCTACTTCAAATTCTAGTTGAGATGGATTTTCCCTTTCAATATTTAAGTGTCTTTCCTTCTTTTTTTTGTAATAATTTCTCCAGTACTTTCTACAGGCCTCAATGTCGCTTATTCAATCATATTTTCTCTTGCAATTTATTTGATTTCCCGTGACAATTCAACCTATGTATATTTTTAAAATCCAACCCAAAAAATTCAATTACAAAATTTCGCCACCCAAAAAAAAAAAAAAAAAACTCACTTTCAAAAGTTACACAAAAAGGCTCATTTTAAAAATTCAGCACAAAAGACTAAATTTCAAAAAAACTCACTTTAAAAATTCAGCCAAAAGTATTTACTCTAAAAAAAACTCACTTTAAAAATTCAGCCAAAAGTAGTTACTCTAAAAAAAACTCACTTTAAAAATTCAGCCAAAAACACTTACTTTAATAATTAATCCCAAAAAAAATCCTTTAAAAATTAAGCCCAAAAAATTTCCTTTAAATATTTAGCCCAAAAGATTTAGTTTAAAAGTTCAATCCAAATAAGAAAAGAGTGTTAAAATATTGTTTAAGCTTCATTTATTTATATCGTGAGGGCGAAACGTTTTTTTTCAGAGGATCGCATCGTTTCATTTTTGCGGTCAACAAAAAATATAGACACATTTTCGGCCAAACTTTTAAATTAATTCAGCTGAATTAGTTTTCCATTTATTTTAACAGCCTTGATGACAAACACAAGTTCATTCGAATGTGTTTTTTAGTTCAACTGAACTACTTTAACCTGCAACTCTGCAACAACTCGGCTCTGATTACCTTTCTCCAACTTCATATTCGTTAAACTCCATCAAATTTGGTTAATTTACTTTCAGAACCAATACCAACATTTGTAGAATTGAATCTACTTTCAGAAGATATAAATTTTATGGAATTTCATAGACATTTGATAATTTTAATTCATTTTCTAATAAAATGTATGCAAAAAAATTATGAAGGTCATTATGATTCAATGAAATCAAAATTTTGTATCTTCCAAAATACACTGTAAAAAAATATGAAAAATTATGGTTCATTACATTGTTATGTCTTCGATAATGGGTAGTTTCTATATTTTTAGTTTTTAACTAATATGGTGAGATACTTGATGCTATGCTAAACATATTCAAAATTTGTAGTTTTTTCATATTGGTCACTTCAAAAAATTCTATTAATTATGATATGCATCAGTCGATTTCGTAATATAATGATATTGAAGTAGAGTCATTCTACATTGTTACAACACATTTTTTTTTCAAAAATGCCACATTAACTAAGAATACACTAGTGCAAAAAAAGGACATTTTTATGAATCCCTTTATTTTTAAAGAACATAGAGTTAAACAATTGCGAAGTTGACAGATCAAATGTGAATAAAAAAATTCGAATAGAAAGCCAACAAAATTTGTGACAAGTTTTCTTTTTATTGTAAAATGAATTTCTCAACGTAAAAATTTATCTGGCTTGCCGAAAGTTGAATAACTTCTAAAAATGATATTTTTTTCTCAAAAAAGGGAAAAATGTCAACTTCACATTTTCACCTAATCATCTTCAAAAATAATTGGGAAGAGAACTTGTAACATATTTGGTAGGTCCTTAAACCCCTGCAGCAACAAAACCAATGTGCCAACTTGGAGAAATGCACCTTTGGCATGAACCAAGTCCAATATCTGGGTTACATCATTGATGAACAAGGCATGCATGTGGATCCTGCTAAGATCCAAGTCATTCAGGATTGGCCAGCCCTGACCAGTTTAACAAAGCTTCACAAATTTTTGGGCCTTACCAATTTATATAAAAGGTTCATTTTGGAGTTCTCTCATATCACTAGGCCTTTGAGTCAAGTTACTAAGGGCAAAGTGAAAGAAATTTTTTTCTAGTCTGAGTCCCAATAGAAGTCATTCATTGAACTCAAGCATCTCCTTTTCTCTACACCAATACTCACATTGCTAGTCTCACATCAACCATTTTAAATTGAGACAAATGCCTCTAACTATTCTATTACTGCAATTCTCACCCAACAAGGGTATCTAGTGGCCTATCACAACGAAACACTCTATTATACAATTCATAAATACCCCACCTACAATAAAAAGATGTATTCCATCATGAAGACTTGTTGGAAGTGGAAACATTACATTATGAGAAAGG
Organism: Pinus albicaulis; assembly: GCA_034641835.2. Lineage (NCBI taxonomy): Eukaryota > Viridiplantae > Streptophyta > Pinopsida > Pinales > Pinaceae > Pinus > Pinus albicaulis. The sequence continues at coordinate 1,495,134,158 of CM076575.1, forward strand.
AGATTATCATCCACCAAGATCATCGAACTCTTCAGTTTATACAGACACAACAGATTCAGTTGCATAATTATCGCTATTATAAATGGTCCACATATCTACAACAATTTTAATGTAACATTAAGTACCAACAAGGTAGCACCAATAATGTTGCATATTGTCTCAGTCGACCACTAGTTATGGTGTTGACATTCATTTTTCACTCTTCTAGGCACGAGAATTCTAGATGGTGACAAATTTAAAAAAATGATCTATAATTTTTCACCACATACCATATGTTGATGGATGGAAAGAAATTTCTATAGTTCCACCTCCAGGACATTGTTATGCCACCTGGGACACCTTTGTGTTCCTTCAAATACGTGTGCCAAGATGATTTTAGAGGTGAACTACAGCTGGGCTGCAAGACACTTTGGTTTAGAGAAGACATTGGTAGTACTACATAAAGATATTTATTTCCCAAATCTTCAATAGGAGGTTGGAAAATATATTAGATCTTGCACTAACTGTGTCATCGCCAAGCTAACCATTAAGAATAAAGGCATGTATACTCATTTTCCTACTCCTAGACGATCCTGGAAATCTATCTCCATGGAATATATGTATGGATTTCCTTCTACCAAGCATGGAAACGGCTGCGTATTCGTATTCATTGATAGATATCCTAAGATGACCATATTGGATTCCTACAAGAAGAGTATCACATTAGAATCCATTGTCAAATTCTTGTTTGAACGAGTGTGGGTATATTTTGGGATCTTGCTAACCATTATATCGGATATGGATAATAGGTTCCTAAGTGCATTATGGTAATCGTTGGACACCAAGCTCACCAAGTTGACTACAATCCACCCCTAGCTTAATGGCCAGATAGAGGTCATTAATGCGATGATTTTGCACATACTACGCATGTACAAATCTAAGCATTCATGATCTTGGGATGAGAGTCTTCCCTATGTGCAACCCAGTTATAACAGACCTATCCATATCTCGACTGGCCATAACCCCTTTCAAGTGGGTATGGGATTTCAACCAATATGTCCTATTGATGTCACACTACCTCTTGCAACTACACAGGAAGAATTTGTCCATGTTCAGTATGAAGTTGATAAATAAAACATGTTTATTGAATGCATTCGACACATCTTCCAACAAGTTCACGACATATTAGATAAAGTTAATGCTACGTAAAAACAACAACATGACCAACACCGAGTGCCACAGAATTTTTAGGTGGGTGACAAAGTTTGGTTGCATTTGTAGAAAGAACACCCTATCAGAGCCCATCAGAAGCTTCAACCACTCTGATATGGGCCCTACACCATCACCAAGGTAGTGGGAGAGAATTTTTTTGAGCTAAGTATCCCCCCATTCCTTGGCTTGCACCTTCAATGTTGTCTGCCTTCGGCCATATTTTCCACCATTGTTGGACACATGAGATATTGTTTGACACCAACAGAGCTCAACCCATATTGCACTGAACATGCTAGGACTAATTAGATCATGCACACACAGATCAAGAACACTCGAACAGAGGATCCAATTTCATTGAGTTGTCAAAGTTGGTTAACTCTCTCACTACGGCAAGTGGCTAACCAGGGACAAAGTTCAGCAAAAGTTTCCCCATCTCACCGAAGCACTCAATTCAATGGGCACCATTGCTTCTTGAGGGGCTGACTGATCCAGATGGATATTGGTGGCCACTCACCTATTCCGCTTTGAAACAAACATTATTTCATTTCAGTTTCCTTAATTTTAGCCCAACTTTATATTTTTGGTAGTTTGTTGGATCATGACCTTCTAGAGTTCTTTTGAGGCCCTAAACAACATTTTTTTGGAAAATGCGCCAAAACACTAGGCAAGGGAAGGGGCAGGAATATAGGTCCTCAGATAGATCCTTCTTATGAGGTATTTTTCATGCGAAAAAAATACCATATTCCCAAGTTATAGCCCCAGGAAGTTTGCGTTCCAACTAATCCCAGTGGGGCCCACAAACATTTGGTGCTTCATCTCCTAGGGTTAGGGTTTTGGATGTTGAGGGTTTTCCATTGTTTCTCAATAATAAAAATTCCTCTCATCTTCATTGTAACACAGTTCAGTAAACATGTATCCATCACATCTCTTCTCAGGGATAAGCTCCCATGGATCGAGCTAGTTTTTTTTCTCGTGTATGTATATAATTTTCAGAATTTTTTATTTATGAATTGAATTTTTGTTTTTTTGTGTCTTCATGTTTTTGTTTGAATCTATACTTCATTTTTTTCCTTCATAAATCTAGATCGGGCATGGCAGCCATGAGCAGGCGGGATAGAGGCATAGGGAATTACTGACACCGATAATAGATTTGCAGAACTACTCACTAGGTATGGGGATATGCTTGAAGAAGGACAGAAATGAGCCATGATTCCACCTCCATCCATAGACGATGTAAGCCTCTTCGCACAATAATTAGGTGATATGATAAACTAGTGAGAAGGGTGATGAACGATGTATGATGACGAGGGGAAAGTTAATGTAGCCGTTCTACGAAAATTAATTTGAATGTTCTAGTTCGTAGTAGAGTATGAATTATGGGCTAGGTGGCCATCGTCATGGCATTGACATGCATCAAGTTCAAGCAACCTCTATCGAGGAATAATATTAGAGTTTATAATATAGGGTTTATAATATAGGATGTTTAATATATAGGTTTTAATATTATGGTTATATATGTCAAGGTTTCTAATATATGGTGTTTAATATTACAACCTTGTAATATATAGGGTTTATAATATATAGTGGAGCAAGCATGGCATTTTAAAAATATTAATGATAGTATTAATTGAGCTGGGAGGCTCATTATGTAGCCCAGTTTGAGGGGATTTGTAAGTTTGTCCGTTTTTCTGTTCCATTTTAAAATAAAATTAAAAATTAAAAATTATTTTCTAAATAGAAAAATAATGTTGGATATAATAAAAAAATGAATATAAGTAAAAAAAATTGTGAGTAAGATGTTTAAATCTTATACTTTTCGAAAATAATTCAACAAGAGATTTAAATAAAATATTTGAAGATCTACGTTATCTAATTTATGTCTATTTCAACTTCATATATACCGATACATAGGAAAAATTTGTTAAAATAAAATATTTTAATGTTGTATATAATAAAATATTCAATTGGGTTATTAACAAAATATTTTAATACTAATTAATATTGACATAGACTTAAAAAATATTAAATTTTCAACCGATAGATCCATACTTAAGATGCATCTATGTTGGTGATATTAACATTAACATGCACCCTAGAGTGTCATTGTTAAGTGAAAGTTACTCACTTAGTTGATTGCTTAACTTCTACTTACTTATAGAACTATTATAACTGCATATTAATTAATATCAATGCTAATATTAATATTGGATCCCTACAATATACCTAATAATTTGCAATGTGGTTGATATAACTCTACTAGCTTATATCAATCTCATTTACTAATGTGATTGTCCATGTATTTAATAAACTCCCTATCAACTTTTATTAATACTATTTTGCTAATTTTAATTAAAGAGAATATATATATATATATATTACTAAACATCATATTGAATAAATTAATATTACATTTATTTAAATATTTTTTTGCATGGAAAAATATAATAGTTTATTTCTATTTATATTATTAAACATAATTTTCCTACCATGCCTTGTGGAGTTGTCAAAGATATATTTTTACCTAAATATTTTATTTTTAAAAATTATTTAATATTGTTAGATCTGAGATTTTTGTGATCCATAAAATAGATAAATCTTAATGATGTGATTAATCCAAAAAGACATTTATCTATTTATTTAATATTATAAATGAAACTAAACAATTTTTCCTTTCATATAAAAATATCTTTAAATAAAATAGAATATAAATTTATTTTAATAAAATATAAATTTTATCAATATACATTACATCATGCAAACTGTAGTTAACATAGGTTTTTAACATTACATCATGCAACTTATAACTGGGATAAATCTTTTCATTCTTTATTAATCTCTCCAATTTTAGATTTTTTTTACAATATGGTTGGTGAAGTTCTTCATAACCATGTATATATTGAAATTTTTTATATTATTTTAAATTTAATATAAATAATAATAATAATAATAATTATATAATATTTTTAATATACAAATTTATAAATAATATAACATTATTTTTATTTTAACTTATCTAGAAAAATCAATAAACTTTATAAATTTTATTTTTTGTTTTTTTTATTATTTTTTGTTTTAATTGAATTGAATTTAATATAATAGTCTCCCAATTTAAATTTATTGAAACACTTATTCATCCCTTAATTATTAAACCTATTACAAACAAATATGTATTTCATATAATTGTTTAACAAATATGTGTCCCAAATAATCCCTTTTATTAAAGGTATTTCAAACAAATATGTATTTCATATAACTGTTTAACAAATATGTGTCCCACATAATTATTTAAACAAACCAATGTTAGGATGGAATCATATGACACTCGTATAAGGTTAATCCCTAACATTAAATATGGATTTCTTATCATTATATAACAAATATGTGTCCCAAATAATTATTTAAACAAACCAATGTTGAGATAGAATAATATGTAAAAGGTTAATCCTTAACATTAAATGTGTATTTCATATAATTGTTTAACAAATATGTGTCCCAAATAATCCCTTAATTAATTTTAAAGGTATTTCAAACAAATATGTATTTCATATAATTGTTTAACAAATATGTGTCCCACATAATAATTTAAACAAACCAATATAAAAATAAAATCATATGACACTCATACAAGATTTATCCCCAACATTCAGAAATATGAAAATTTTCAAATTTAACTTTTAAATTGAAGGTGTCTACTTAGCATCCTTATTTTATAAATGGAATACATTATTTTTATGTGAAATTTAGAAGTAAAAATCTTAAATTTGAAAAATACTAAATTTAAACCTTAAATATTTGATAAATGGAATATGTTATTTTAAGGTGAAACGTAGAAATACAAATCTTAAGCATTAATGCTTGTAACTAGTATTTTATGTCTATTAATTTTTGTGACAAGTAGAATGTAATAATATTTATATATATTTTTTATTGTTTGAAATATTTTTTTTTAATTTAAAATTACTATATATTAATTAAATTAAATTTATTTTAATTTAAAAATATTAAAATTTAAAATATTCATAAAATTTATTTATTTATTTTTAATTTTAATAAATCTATTATTATAATAATGAAGTCTTAATAAATAATTTGAATTTATAATATATTGATTTTAATTGCAATAAATATATTTTAGTATGTTTAGAATAAAATGTTTAGAATTAATTATTTGTATTGTATTTTTTTAAAGGAAGAAGATTTTTTATTTCAAGAGCTTAAGCATGTCCCATAAATATATATGACGAGAGACATATTCTAATTTCCTTAGGAGACTCACTCAATTATTAGTGTTATTTTATTCCTTTTACTTAATTTATGTTATAAACTTTAGGACTAGTGACTTAGGATCAAGCAGAGAGGATTAGCCTTGTACTGGTGTCATATGATTATATCCTAACATTGGTTTGTTTAAATAATTATGTGGGACACATATTTGTTAAACAATTATATGAAATACATACTTGTTTGAAATTAAGGGATTATTTGGGACACATGTTTGTTTGAAATACATTTAATAATTAAAGGATTATTTGGGATGCATATTTGGATGAATTTCACCAGCCAAAGTATGTTGGTACAATTCATGCCTTCAAGAAAATTGTTGCATTCAGTCATTCTTATAATGTGTTGTAGCTGCTACAACACCACCCAAAATTTTGGGTATATTTAAAATTTCGGGTTCCCCCTCTGCTCGCTTAGGCGTTGGAGTCTTTAACCTGATCTGCAATCGACTACATCCCAGTGACCTATCCCCAACCCCTCATGAGTTGTCTCGCCATCATGATCAGATGTCCTTATTGCAATCACGCCATATGTGGGGAGGATCATCTAGCGTGCCCCCGAACACTCTTGTCGCAGTCACGCCGTATGTAATAAGATTGACATGCATATGTTTGAATAGAAACCTGTCTTGTATCGATCATTAATAGCTCCCTCGCCATGGGTCATTAAGCAAGTTGTTTGAATACCTCTCTTATGCTCATTGGTCTCATATGTTTTATCTAGGGACACCTTTCGCGAAGAATAACTATGAACTAATTAATGTGATGTGTTTATGCAGGTCAATCCCCGACAAATAAACTCATCAATGATTGTCATGGCATTGAGGAAATAAGATTAAGCTCAATGACAAGGATGCACCCACAAGTGTGGTGAAAGAGCAAGTTAACATTTTCAGAGGGATGATGATGTGTCGTGTGTTCATTCCCTCAAAGAAACAAGGAGGCACTGGGCACCAGGAAAATCTTATTGATAACACCATTGATATTAAAAGATAAGGGTTTCTCGCGTCATTAACGGAGGTGCCATCTCAAGAACGCACATTTTGATGTTGGCAAGACAATGACGCAGCAAAAGGGGTTTCTTCTATCTTCCGCAGTTGAATAAAATGGTTCACGAGTTTGAAATGCATCTTGAGAAGCATCAAAGAGGTCATCACTGTCAATTTGGTGATTCAATTTGAATTTGCTCCTTTCAGTACCTCCTCATCCATCGAAGTACAGAGGTAGAGGTGATTGTTCAGGAAATGGGTGCATTAATACTGTTGGCGCAATTTCAAATATCTAAATGTACCTTTGAGAAGCAAGTTGTTGTCGGACCCCAAGCTACAAGGCAGGCGCCAATGTGTGTGGACCAAAGTTATGGTTTAGTACAATTAAACCAAGGCAAAATCCATGTAAAACCAAGGCATAACATTATAAAAGGCGCGCAGGCGAGGGATCAAAGTTTGCGTTGTATATTTATGCCAAGGGGCAAATACATATGATTTTTTTTAATCCATTCGAGGCAGATATATATAAGATGGTCAAATTTAAAGATTGAAATGGTGGAACGAAACCAATGTCTACGTTGCATGACTTATATATGAACGAACTTTTTCCACGCCGAAGTCTACGTATAGGTGAATATATAATGGTCGTATTTTGTTTTGAAAACGTGGAGCGATGTGCAAGAGTTGTATTCATTGGGACGGAGTTTTATTTTTTGGAGAAGACATAAATATTTGGTCAAAGGCGTTTTTGGAGCCAAACATCCCGATGGTGGGTTCCAAACTGTCATGAAACATTCGGAGTGGATACACAGTAATCCAAAGCGGTGTTTAACACGAGACAAAACCCACGGTGGCATATTGAAACAACTATAGTGCGATGGTGATGATTTATGCTTTGAGCGCTGCGAGAATAATATAAACAAAGAGAAGGCATTATGGATAAGTTCAAAGGCTCGAAGGCGTTTTCAGCTTACGGTAAAAGTATATACCTGTCAAACGTTATGGTAATAACACGGGTCAGAACGTTATGCAAGTGCAGTATGTGAGTTTAAAACGTTTGGTGGCTGTCATGTTATGTTGCAAATATGAAGCGGAGAGTTCCGAATGGACGCCAACGTTTCGATGGGGTAGTGTTAATTCACGTGGACCAGGCGTAGATGATGGTCAACCTTAGTTGGAAACTCGGCGCAGAACCACACAGACACGATGCATGGAGCCCAGCATTCGCCATTTACGTTGCATGGAGCCAAACTTACCGTTGAAACAATATATATATGTTGCAGTCAGCCTTTCAACGTGGGGCAGAGCCACCTCGCCACATACAGCTGGAGGCCAGCATGCCGACGGTGGAGTTCTCACTACAGTGAAACGTGGCAACGTGATTGTAGTACGTTGATTGGTCTGCACGAATGAAATTTTGGATGCGTTTATCCCCAAGTCTGCATGGCAACTGTCATGGACAGACCATGCAGTGCTGAAATAGAATCCCAGTGATTTTTGCTGCCTTCTGTAACCCGGGCGGCAATATTCCAGGAGAAAATCACTCCTTAAATCCGCTGCACTGGTCATTTTTAGAAAGACATTATCTCTGTAGATTCGCTGGGATCTAATTTTTCAATGTTGCCATTACTGACAACATCTAGCTGCCTCCACAGAGCCAATTTTCGATGGCGTTTTCCCTGTACTCTGTCCCAACACACTAAGAAACCTAATCATTACATCCCACGTGATTTCATTCAGTGCATTTTCCATTTGCAGGCTCATGCTGGATTGAGCTTCTCACCATGGAAGAGGAATGATGATAATCGAGTGTTGCACCAGAACGAGCCACGGTAAGAGAGACAGGTCGATGCATCTGTTTGCATGCAGGTTAAGATGAAAGAGATGGTGATGAGACTACAACGCATCGCTGGACAGAAAAGCGAAAGCGGAGTGCTTGAATTGCAGAGGAGTTCCACGATAGGTGCTGAAACGCACCACTCCAAATGTTGAAATGACAGGGAGGAGCTCACAACTGTCCAGAGGTCGCAGAGTCGCCCCAAAATGCAACCTCCCTCAGATGGCAAACGCCCACGCCCATCTGAAAATAGAGCCGCATTCTTGAAACGCGTATTGGGCATCTTTTTATGAGTAGCTGGCTGCGATGTGGTAAAAGGTGAAATGAACCTGAAAGGCACCCATATAGCATGGAGAAACCCCAGCTCAACAAACAGATAATTTCAAGCTGGATGCAACAATGGAAGTTCATCCTCTCTACAGCAAAGCGGGTGATATTAAACACTTAGCAGCCACATTCTGATTTACCCATGGTGGTGTACCTGGAGACAATCTGAGGAAGCCTCTTGCTCTGCAATACCCACTTTATCTAGGACCATACAGGGGGCCAAGTTTATCTTTAAAATCTCCTGGTTTTATATGCCAATATACCCTTTTATGCATCTACGTTGATATATTCATAATTTCCTCAACATGCATAAAATATTCGTATGAGTAAGGTTGATTTAACAGGTCACACGTGGCTGATTTAATTCGCATATCTGCAGATTATATGAAAAGATACTGATCCACTCGGTTGTCTTGCAGGTAATACAAGGAAACAGAAATGCCCATCCAAATTAAGAAGACTGCGAACTCCCTCCGGAGGATGCGAAGCTGTGTTTCAAATCAACCTCGGAACCTAGTATTATGTGGATGATCAACATCACCGGCAGATCAAAGCTGCTTTCACGCATGGCGAGGGCTAAGGATGGCCCCGGAAGAACAAGGTTAGAAAAACTCTGAAAGAGAAATGCAGAAGGTAGGACCGAAGGTCGCAAGGCCGTATCTCTTTGATTTTTCGCCTTTTGCGACCCCGCGACCCAGCGACCTAGTCGCAAGGTCGCATCTCTTTGGCTTTTCTGTCCTTTGCGACCTTGCGACCCAGCGACCTAGTCGCAAGGTCGCAAGGTCGCATCTCTTCGATTTTTCGCCTTTTGCGACCCCGCGACCCAGCGACCTAGTCGCAAGGTCGCATCTCTTCGATTTTTCGCCTTTTGCGACCCCGCGACCCAGCGACCTAGTCGCAAGGTCGCAAGGTCGCATCTCTTCGATTTTTCACCTTTTGCGACCCCGCAACCCAGCGACCTAGTTGCAAGGTCGCAAGGTCGCATATTTTCGGTTTTTCCCTTTTTGCGACCCTGCGACCCAGTGACCTAGTCGCAAGGTCGCAAGGTCGCATACCTTCGGTTTGTCCACCTTTGCGACGCCGCGACCCAGCGACCTAGTCGCAAGGTCGCAAGGTCGCATACCTTCGATTTGTCCACCTTTGCGACCTCGCGACTCAGCGACCTAGTCGCAAAGTCGCAAGGTCGCATTCTCTCATTTTCTTACACCTTGCGACCCCGCGACCCAGTCAGGTCGCAGGTCGCAACAGCAGCCAGGTCGCAGGTCGCAACAGCGGACCAGGTCGCAAGTCGCAAAAGGAATGGGTCGCAAGGCAACCCAACGGTCAAGAAGGTGAACAGTCAAGGAAGCCCAATGGGCAGTTTTGGCATTATAAATACTCCTACGGGAGCTTGTAACAGAGGCTTTTTCTTTTTGGAATACTCAAGAGCTACATTGTATTGTATTAAAAGACCATATTCTTAGACATATGAATACGAATACTTGCTAAAACCCCTTTGTCGGATGATGTATGTTGTTGTGACAGCGCTATGTGTATTTCTTGAACAGTTTCAGAACATCCTATGATTAATGAAACTGGATTTTATAATAATATCATTTATGCATCATGTTTATCTATGCTTGTATTTATGATGTTCAGTTTTATCGCTTTCTAAATGAATGTTAATACCTTTGTCTATTAGCATTTCATTTTATCTTTCAGAAGTAAGAAGGAATATTTCCATTAAGAACTGTTTCTTCTGTGGCAAGATACCTTGCAAGCATGACCCCAAAGACATGCTGTTAACTGCATCTCTTCGGGCGTATGTGTCTTATTCATTCTCTTGCTACGCATAGCGTTGTAGACATGTTCCATGCATCAATCATGTATTTCGTATCCTATGGATAAGTGTGTGTCCGCAGGTTTAATCAGGTTCTTTTGAGACCAGGAGGGAAGGCGTCTTAAGCGGTAGCTGGACCCACACTCCGGATGGGATCCCTACTCCAAACGGTTTAAGGTCTAATTGGGAATTTTTACCGGGGAGATCCCCTACTGTTGGCTGGAAAAAATTTCCCGTCAACAGAATTGGTGCTAGAAGGAGGGCCTAAACCTCCGACCATATGTTTAACGAAAAGGGGGGGGGGCAGATGACAGGTTGAGCCCCTTAGAGCCTGCAGTTAATCTCATATATATAATGGCTCGTTCCCGAATCATTCTCCCGAGATGTTTGTCGGAGTTTTATGAACCTGGATACTTCATCCCCGATAAACTTATGTATCACTCGTCCCAGTTAAAATTTGATGGTGAAAATGGGGTGTCCATAACCCAACACTATTCAGATTTTTGTGACTTTGGTGAGTGTTATGAAATTGAAAATGAAGGTTTCATTTGTTTGCTTCTCTTCCTCACTCTCGAAGGTCGCGCTAAGCAATGGTGCTGCACTTTGCCGGAATCTTCCATCCATTCATTTGAACAACTCGCCAGTGAATTACACCAAGCTTTTCACATGTATGATTTTCATAACGTTTTACTAAAGATAAATGACATCAGAATGGAACCTCATGAATCTTTAGATGAGTTCTCTATCAGATTCGTTCATTATTGTTTTGAGTTCCCTGAAAAGGATGTCGATTGGAGGTTGTTAAGAGAACAGTTCGCGTATGCGATTCTCGTTTCCTTTGAACCATTTCAGTTAGCAACTCGACCTGAGCCTAGTGTTCCCTATGACAACCCGCAAGTCAATGGTTGTTCTGACCTTGAGTCTTTCACGTACCATGTCGAATCTGAACATCTCAGTGGCTCATTATCTCTTTTGGCTCATCAAACCTATCCCAAGCCCACTCAATGTCTCCCTGGACTTAGTCCTAAATCTGGTTCACATTCGGATCATGAATATGGTTCACAGTCGGATTATGAAACTGGTTCATATTCAGACTATGAATCTGGTTCACATTCGGATTATGAATCTGGTTCATATTTGGATTATGAATCTGGTTCAGATTCAGATGATGAATCTAGTTCATATTCGGATGATGAATCTGGTTCACATTCAGATTATGAATCTGGTTCAGATTCGGATTATGAATCTGGTTCACATACGTATTATGAATCGACTCCTACCCTGCATAAAGTTTATTCCCTTACAAGGCCTGTCAAATCATTGTGTCCTCTGAACGACACGGATGTGCATGTTGAAAAGCCTCGTGTGGTTAACACCCCTGCGATTCAATCTTTTCGTTCATTATTTCCTAGTTTGTTTCTCGATCCCGCCACACCAGTAATTTCTTCGGGACATTCAAAATTGCCTTATACTGGTATTTGCAACAATCATAAGCACGCAGATGGTGTTTCACAATCACAATCCCAAGTCGATGATTCTTTTAAATCTGATTTTTCTCACTTGGGATCTTTAGACAGCCATAGGAGCGATTCCCCGTCTGAACAACTTCAAGATGTCCCCGTTATCGATCCATCCCAGTTGGTAAATCCCAGGGAGCCTAACTTGCTAGGTACCGAACTTGACCAAACCGATGGTTGCAGCGATCACTCCTTATCTGAAAACATATTCAATCATACCGCTGACGACCGTCACTCAAATCTCTTTGCTGACCATACGAAGACACCTGAATTCGATGATCCGCTTTGGGAAGATTCAAGTACCCATCAGAAATTCGAAGCGCTTCAGCTTCTGCCAATCGTTTCTGAAATGATGATCCCCAAATACCATGCTCCTCCCAGCATAGCCGCGGTAAATCCACCCTACCTTGGCGAATCTAAAGAATCTGATATATCGATCTATCAATCAATCAGCGCGCAAACATTGGACCAAATTGATACAAATCCCACTGACATTTTGCAGCTCACCATAATGCATGATGCCATCCATTCGCCTGTTAACCTCGCCCAACCATCAAAGTTGGGAAGCGCTCCGATCAAAGGTCCGGAGTTTGTTCAAGGCGATGAAAATTTTCAGGCTCCACTTAATGTGGATTCAGATCCCCATACCCTCGACCAAACCCAGGAGCAACCCTAGACTAGGGTTTTCTAAACTAGGGTTTCTACGCTTGGATGCGCATGCATCTATAATTCGCATGTCACTTCCTTATTGTTTCCATTCCATAAAAATGATTGTTCTCAACACCATGATAAGATTGCTCTGGTCACCATCAAACCTATTCTGCTGATGCTTTACTAAACAGCAGAAACATCTTAAACCTCCCACAGACTTAGATTGTGTAAGAATGACAGGTCGTTTAATAATAAGAGTTTCAAGAACATATTGCTGTGTATCAAGATGAGTTTGATTCAACAAGTGCACCATCTATTCCGCATGTTCTTTGGTAGGTATCTATGATCTTCGTCCCATTGCACCTGCTCCTCAGGTAAATTTTGTTGCTACTGCACTTTTTTGGATACTGGCTCTAATCTTGATCATTTTTGTCGTTGCAGGATGCAAATTAATGCGGTGGCTGCACTGGAAAACTAATTTTACATAACCTGACCGCATCATTGGTTGAACTAGGGTTTAGGTGTAGGCTAGCTAGAACCTGCAATAAAATTTTTAGTTCAAAGTTAATTAGGTTTACTTGCAAAAAAATTTATTTCATAGTTTAAAAGTATGTTTGTTGTTTTGTTTATGATTAATATTTTAGGCATCATCATGTTAAAAGTATTTTCCTTTCAATTCCTTTTCAGTTACTTTTTATTTCATAAATAATCATTGCTTGTATTACGCCTCTTTGCCACCTACAACTGGTTGATCGTTCCCGCACACGGCGTCGCATTGCATCTTGAGCATCGCCTTTTACATTACGTCGTACTCTCTCTTCCTCACATCATTTATGTCATGTCGCCTGCCACTGCGCGAGCTCTCATTGCAACCCTATCACCTTGCAGTCTCGTTTTGCCCCGATTGCTGAAGCAGTAACCCCTTTGTTTTTGCGTGTGGTTGTGGTGGCTATCTCAAGAGGCAGCTTTCTCTTAGGATCGGCCATCAAAGTCGTACTCTCAACAAGATACCTATGACTCTAAAATTATTTAGCCAGGGAGATACGAGCCGGTTGCTTGTGGGAAACCGAATGAGTTTAAAGAGCCCATACCCGTAGGCTAAGCCTTGTGCCCAGCATAGTCTTTGATTTTTTTTTTAAAAAGAAAAAGTGATCTATTTTGCGTGCTTCACCTATTGTGGTGAATGGGATGTGAAAGTTTGGCACAAGGGAAAACCCAAAGCAGGATATCTTTCAGTTTCTGCAAAACAAGGAACAACCTCTCTTAGTCGTAAAATAAGTCGGGATCCCTCATCCGCCCATGAAAAATAAGTGCCATGAGCACATGAAAATAAGTGCCACGAGCACATGCAAATAAGTGTTGTAAGCACATGAAACAAATAAGGGTAAAGGATCGAGAAAGGCTTCCTGTGCAGAGAGGTAATGCAACGACTCCACCGGGGTACTAACCAAGCTCGCTGGCAGCGGAGCAACGTTTGTGATTTCTTGAAGTGACTCCGCCGGGGTACTGTCCATGCCTGCTGGCAGCGGAGCAACACCAGAAGCTTACTTTAAAAAATCCTGAGAATAATAAACCCAGTGCCTTGCTCTTCACATCATCATCTAGCTACTGGCGTCTGTGAGCTTTCTCTTAATGTGTTCTGAATAGGGGGACTTAGCTGAGGCATGAGGATTAGGCACACCTGTAAAGGGCAATTGTAACACAAATGTTACCCGCGGAACTTGTTCAATATTCCCTTGCATCATTATCCAGACTCAAACTATTGTGGTCATATTGACAGAGATGCTGGATTATACCAGTGGTTCGCCATTTGTTGTAGCCGCTACAACACCACCCAAAATTTTGGGTATATTTAAAATTTCGGGTTCCCCCTCTTCTCGCTTAGGCGTTGGAGTCTTTAACCTGATCTGCATCGACTACATCCCAGTGACCTATCCCCAACCCCTCATGATTTGTCTCGCCATCATGATCAGATGACCTTATTGCAATCATGCCATATGTGGGGAGGATCATCCAGCGTGCGCCCGAACACTCTTGTCGCAGTCGCGCCATATGTAATAAGATTGACATGCATATGTTTGAATAGAATCCTGTCTTGTATCAATCATTAATAGCTCCCTCGCTATGGGTCATTAAGCAAGTTGTTTGAATACCTCTCTTATTCTCATTGGTCTCATATGTTTTATCTAGGGACACCTTTCACGAAGAATAACTATGAACTAATTAATGTGATGTGTTTATGCAGGTCAATCCTCGACAAATAAACTCATCAATGATTGTCATGGCACTGAGGGAATAAGATTAAGCTCAATGACAAGGATGCACCCACAAGTGTGGTGAAAGAGCAAGTTAATGATTTTCAGAGGGATGATGAGTGGTCGTGTGTGTTCTTCCCCTTTAAGAAACAAGGAGGCACTGGGCACCAGGAAAATCTTATTGATAACACCGTTGATATTAAAAGATAAGGGTTTCTCGCGTCGTTAATGGAGGTGCCATCTCAAGAACGCACATTTTGATGTTGGCAAGACAATGACGCAGCAAAAGGGGTTTCTTCTATCTTCCGCAGTTGAATAAAATGGTTCACGAGTTTGAAATGCGTCTTGATAAGCATCAAAGAGGTCATCACTGTCAATTTGGTGATTCAATGTGAATTTGCTCCTTTCAGTACCTCCTCATCCATCAAAGTACAGAGGTAGAGATGATTGTTCAGGAAATGGGTGCATTAATAGTGTTGGCGCAATTTCAAATATCTAAATGTACCTTTGAGAAGCAAGTTGTTGTCAGACCCCAAGCTACAAGGCAGGCGCCAATGTGTGGACCAAAGTTATGGTTTAGTACGATTAAACCAAGGAAAAATCCATGTGGTTTCAAGGCCATAAGAAATTGCGGGGCAAAACCAAGGCATAACATTATAAAAGGTGCGCAGGCAAGGGATCAAAGTTGCGTTGTATATTTATGCCAAGGGGCAAATACATATGATTTTTTTAAATCCATTCGAGGAAGATATATATAAGAGGGTCAACTTTAAAGATTGAAATGGTGGAACGAAACCAATGTCTACGTTGCATGACTCATATATGAACAAACTTTTTCCACGCCGAAGTCTACGTATTAGGTGAATATATAATGGTCGTGTTTTATTTTGAAAACGTGGAGCGATGTGCAAGAGTTGTATTCATTGGGGCGGAGTTTTATTATTTGGAGAAGACATAAATATTTTTTCAAAGGCGTTTTTACCAAACTCACAGATGGTGGGTTCCAAACTATCATAAAACATTCGGAGTGGATACACAGTCACCCAAAGCGGTGTTTAACATGAGACAAAACCCACGGTGGCATATTAAAATAACTATAGTGCGATCATGATAATTTATGCTTTGAGTGCTGCGAGAATAATATAAACAAAGAGAAGGCATCATGGATAAGTTCAAAGGCTCGAAGGCATTTTCAGCTTACGATAAAATTATATACCTGTCAAACGTTATGGTAATAACACAGGTCGGAACGTTATGCAAGTGCAGTATGTAAGTTTAAAACGTTTGGTGGCTGTCATGTTACGTTGCAAATATAAAGCTGAGAGTTCCGAATGGATGCCAACGTTTTGATGGGTAGTGTTAATTCAATGGGACTGTGCGTAGATGACGGCCAACCTTAGTTGGAAACTTTACACAGAACCACACGTACACGATGCATGGAAATGGTCATTCGCCATTTACGTTGCATGGAGCCAAACTTACCGTTGAAATAATATATATATGTTAAATGTACTTTCAATCTGGGGTGAGCTACTCCCATACATACAGCTGGAGGCCAGCATGCCGATGGTGGAGTTCTCACTACAGTGAAACGTGGCAACGTGATTGTAATACGTTGATTGGTCTACACGAATGAAATTTTGGATGCGTTTATCCCCAAGTCTGCATGGCAACTATCATGGACAGACCATGCAGTGCTGAAATAGAATTCGAGTGATTTTTGCTGCCTTCTGTAACCCGGACGACAATATTCCAGGTGAAAATCACTCCTTAAATCCGCTGCACTGGTCACGTTATCTCTGCAGATTCGCTGGGATCTAATTTTTCAATGTTGCCACTACTGACAACGACTAGCTATCTCCACAGAGCTAATTTTCAATGGCGTTTTCCCTGTACTCTGTCCCAATGCACTAAGAAACCTAATCATCACATCCCACGCGATTTCATTCAGCACATTTTCCATTTGCAGGCTCATGCCGGATTGAGCTTCTCACCATGGAAGAGAATGATGATGATCGAGTGTTGCACCAGAACGAGCCACGGTAAAAGAGACAGGTCGATGCATCTGTTTGCATGCAGGTTAAGATGAAAGAGATGGTGATGAGACTACAATGCATCGCTGGACAGAAAAGCGAAAGTGGAATGCTTGAATTGCAGAGGAGTTCCACGATAGGTGCTGAAACGCACCACTCCAAATGTTGAAACGACAGGGAGGAGGTCACAATTGTCCAGAGGTCGCAGAGTCGCCCCAAAATGTGACCTCACTCAGATGGCAAACGCCCACGCCCATCTGAACATAGAGCTGCATTCTTGAAACACGTATTGGGCATCTTTTTATGAGTAGCAGGCTGCGATGTGGTAAAAGGTGAAATGAACCTGAAAGTTGCCCCATATAGCACGGAGAAACCCCAGCTCAACAAACAGATAATTTCAAGCTGCATGCAATAATGGAAGTTCGTCCTCTCTGTAACAAAGCAGGTGATATTAAACACTTAGCAGCCACATTCTGATTTACTCATGGTGGTGTACCTAGAGACAATCTGAGGAAGCCTCTTGCTTTGCAATACCCACTTTATCTAGGACCATACAGGGGGCCAAGATGATCTTTAAAATCTCCTGGTTTTATGTGCCAATATACCTTTTATGCATCTACGTTGATATATTCATAATTTCCTCAACATGCATAAAATATTTGTATGAGTAAGGCTGATTTAACAGGTCACACGTGGCTGATTTAATTCGCATATCTACAGATTATATGAAAAGATATTGATCCACTCTGTTGTCTTGCAGGTAATACAAGGAAACAGAAATGCCCGTCCAAATTAAGAAGACTGCGAACTCCCTCCAAAGGATGCGAAGCTGTGTTTCAAATCAACCTCGGAACCTAGTATTATGTGGATGATCAACATCACTGGCAGATCAAAACTGTTTTCACGCATGGCGAGGGCTAAGGCTGGCCTCGGAAGAACAAGGTTACAAAAACACTGAAAGAGAAATGCAGAAGGGAGGACCGAAGGTCTCAAGGCCGTATCTCTTTGATTTTTCGCCTTTTGCGACCCCGCGACCCAGCGACCTAGTCTCAAGGTCGCAAGGTCGCATCTCTTCGATTTTGCACCTTTTGCGACCCCGCAACCCAGCGACCTAGTCGCAAGGTCGCAAGGTCGCATCTCTTTGGTTTTTCTATCTTTTGCGACCTTGCGACCCAGCGACCTAGTCGCAAGGTCGCAAGGTCGCATCTCTTCGATTTTTCGCCTTTTGCGACCCTGCGACCCAGCAACCTAGTCGCAAGGTCGCAAGGTCGCATCTCTTTGGTTTTTCCGTCTTTTGCGACCCCGCGACCTAGTCTCAAGGTTGCAAGGTCGCATACCTTCGGTTTGTCCACCTTTGCGACCTCACGACTCATACGGGACGAATGGCAAGGTCGCAAGGTCGCATACCTTTGGTTTGTCCACTCCTTTATGCATCATGACCAACACCTAGTCGCAAAGTCGCAAGGTCGCATTCTCTCATTTTCTTACACCTTATGCAGGTCGCGACCCAACCCAGGTCGCAGGTGCAGTCGCAACAAAGCACCAGGTCGTGTGTCGCAAAAGGAATGGGTCGTAAGGTAACCCAACGGTCAAGAAGGTGAACAGTCAAGGAAACCCAACGGGTAGTTTTGGCATTATAAATACTCCTACGGGAGCTTGTATGGGGGGCTTTTCTTTTTGGAAGACTCAAGAGTTACATTGTATTGTATTGAAAGACCCTATTCTTAGACATATGAATACGAATACTTGCTAAAACCCCTTTGTCGGATGATGTATGTTGCTGTGACAGCACTATGTGTATTTCTTGAATAGTTTCAGAACATCGTATGATTAATGAAACTGCATTTTCTAATAATATCATTTATGGATCATGTTTATCTATGCTTGTATTAATGATATTCAATTTTATCGCTTTCTAAATGAATGTTAATACCTTTGTCTATTAGCATTTCGTTTTATCTTTCAGAAGTAAGAAGGAATCTTGCCATTGAGAATTGTTTCTTCTGTGGTAAGATACCTCGCAAGCATGACCCCAAAGACGTGTCGTTAACTGAATCTCTTCGGGCGTATGTGTCTTATTCATTCTCTTGCTACGTATAGTGTTGTAGACATGTTCCATGCATCAATCATGTATTTCGTATCCTATGGATAAGTGTGTGTCCGCAGGTTTAATCAGGTTCTTTTGAGACCAGGAGGGAAGGCATCTTAAGCGGTAGCCGGTCCCACACCCCGGATGGGATCCCTACTCCAAACGGTTTAAGGTCTAATTGGGACTTTTTACCGGGGAGATCCCCTACTGTTGGCTGGACAAATTTTCCCGTCAACATAATGTTAGTAAATAATTCTTACGTTTTGTTCAAAGTTATTTCAATATCAAGTTATTTAAAACGAATCTATTAAAATTGCAGATCACAAAACATGGTACATTTTACATTTGAATGAACCTTATAATTAGGTGTAGATGTCTAAAACAATCATAAAATTTTAAAATTGCATTATAAAATATGGTATGTACATTTTGCATTAATGTATAGAAAGGGTATTATGGATGTCAGTTGATAGTTAAATTTTAATATAAATTTGTTTGAATGCACAAACATACTAGATAAAATTGGATTATAAAACATGTCCCACAATTTGCATGATGCATGGTTTGATGCTTTTAAAGGTTTTACATAATCAAGTTCATGAATATGTAGCAATGGAAGTAAATTTGCATTTAGTTGGTACATTTTTCATTGAATCATTCTTATAATGTTAGTACATGGTTTTTAGGTTTTGTTTAAAGTTGTTTTGTCAATTTTTTTAAAATGAATCTAGTAAAATTTTAAATTACAAAACATGGTACATTTTGCATTTGAATGAATCTTATAATTTTTTGTAGATGTATAAAACAATCATAGCTTAAAATTGCATTATAAAATATGTCATATACATTTTGCATTCATGTATGAAATTTTTTAAGACCACAAAATGTATACATATAAATTACCTTTTGTGCATGCAAACATAATATCAGTAGCATGAAATCCTCAATACACCTACATAACAGGAAGTATACATATAGCTTTGTAACTCAATACAAGACCCAATGAGCATCACTTTCACATCATCATTCTTAAGAATTTACAACTTAAGAATGCACAAAAATAAAGGCTAGCAATGTACTTGAACTCTAAGTTCTCAAAGATGAATTCAAGGAGAAGAAATTATTGGGCAGTTCAATTAAAAAAAAATTAATTGAAGGCCATCCTCAATGATCTATTCATGGTCAGCTTTTAACATTCTCCATTTCTTAACTTTCTATTTTTTCTTTTATTGAACTTATATCATATTTATGTGCGTTGTACACACCAAGAAACTATATTGATAACTTATGGCATCGAATTGATAGTCTTGAAAGTAAACATTACTCTCAGTTTGATGAGTTTCTTGGAAAAAATGGCCTTTCAGTATAATAGGCCCTCTTTCATATATAAAATTGTTATCATCATAGTCTTCCAATATCTTAATCTTTTGTTCAATGCACCGCCTCAAATAATACTTGATGTTTTATGTGTTGTTAATGGATAAAACTACAACAAAAATATCTCCAACACAACAAAACAAGTGTAAATTCATATCATAATTAACATGAAAGTAACTTTATCAACATGGACTTGATTTTATTATCTATTTCTAGATCTCTATATTTTAACTATTATCTAGATAATTATACGCAATTATTTTAAAAACATAAAACACACACACACACACACACATATCCTTTGAAAAAAAATGAAATGTTACCTTCTCTAACAATATCAAAAACTCAATCACCTTCAGATGATACTATAGTCTCCTTTGATTCCATCTCTTCGATGCTTGCAACTCAAATTTTCCCCTTTGTATTTAGTTTTGTATGTTGCCAAGATTTTAGATACATATTGTTTTCACAAACATAATTGGATTGTGTGTCCTCTATGAAAATAAGACAAAAGCAAGAATCTTTTCTTTTATCAAATGCAAACACATTTTGGTACTCCTTTGTTTTAATTGAATGCATTTTTTGAGTCCTTTTTACTATTTAATCTTCATATGTAATTGATCTATGTACATCTCGGACTTTAATATGCCAAAAAAAACCTATATAAAAAAATCAAAGAAGAATTTAAATATGTTATTTAAATACAATTTATATATCAAAGATAATCATCGTGATATTTTTTAAACTATAGAATTTTTAAAATTAGAAAATTAATAAAAACTATCATATATTAAAACTATATACAAGTTAATTTGTATATATGCACAAACCTCTGTACCTCCCTTGATGGGTTAGTCTCATGGTTTAGTAAAAAAATGCACCATTGAGCAACTTGTTCAACTGAGACAAGTTAGTTTTTAGAGTGGTCCATTTGATATCTTCGAAGTGCTCATTTTATACGTGCCCCTGCACCATCATGTTCTCCTTTTCCATGATCAGGTTCAAATAAATTATAAAAATGTTTAATGTACGTTTTCATATGAAGACGACACAACCAAAATAATGATCATGAAGATTTGAATTGACCTACGCATCCATCTCACCATATCCAATGTTCATTTAATTTTATTCCACTGCCTTTTAATGAGTCATAAATCTTATCAAAAAATTGTTGTACAAAATGTATATCATGTGTACGATCATCGTTGATATAGAAGTGATATTCTTTAATAACATGTCAATTCCCACTGGTGCTTTCCATACGATCAACATTTTTTTCAGCATGTCTACATAGAATATGGACAAGCATAGAGACTTGGTCATAATCCTAATATTCACTCTGTATTTCATTTTTTGCAACAAATGTGTAATTCTCTGCAAAATCAACAATTGAAAAAATGGTCCCTGGTGGAAATTTTTCACGAGATTTTTTGAATTGTAGGTCTTTCCATCTATCTCTATGCGAATTCTTAGTGTATTTATAAATTTTTGTCTCAAATTTCTTCAAAAACTCTATAACATAAATTTCTTCTTCTTGTAAATTAATCATTTTAGCACTTGTACTACTATTTGAACTAAACAGTGTATGGATATATTCATATCTCTTCCGTTTCACTTTTAGGTTGGACAATGATTGATCATTTTTATCAATGGGATATTTCTTGTGAAATGAAGCCACAATGATCACATTTTTTACCACCTACATATTTCTTTTGGTAAAATAATTCATGACTTTCTCTTGCACATAGAATTTCAGATATGAAATCATGGATAGTGGAAGGAGGAGGTGAATTTTTCCAAAATAAATTACCAAAATTAAGGAAGGTGTCATAATATTATTGAAATTCAACATGATAATGACAAAAACAAGTGTTGTGTACAGCGATAGGTTTAACATACCATGGTCTTTGTTGCACAAAATTACCAATTAAGACATTAATTCCATGATTCTCTTCTATGAACTTATTGAAAAACTCTATCTGAGTGGTGTCCAATATATGTTTTGCATGTTCTTCATATTGATTTCTTGTTATTCTTCACTACATCACATCCCTTTATTTTGGTGAAACACGCGAATTTTTCATCCAAAATTCATATATTATTTTTTTAACATCTCCTCCAAGTCTATATTTGTATGTTTTCATACAAAAAACTATCCATCAAGTGAGCTCATCATTTACATCTATTTTCAATCGAAAATTCCTATAATTGTGCAATGTTATTTGTAAGGTCCCTAATGCTTTTGTCGTAGATTTTACCAAACGATGTTATTTAGTACTTGATGAAACCACTTCCATTTGCATTTCTCTGTTGAACCTTTGGTTAAACTGAGAGGAGGGGGGGGGTGAATCAGTTTAACACATTCATAATATTTTAAACTTTTTATTAAACCTTATATACACCTTCATTTCATGTCCAACTTAATACGTGAGTACTCTTAGAGTGTGAGCAGCAAGTATTAATATAATATAACAACAGACTTAATATGAGAGAAGTAGGCATTAAGCAGGTGATATAAATCAGATCAACACATAAACATCATGCACAGAGACACCAGATATAAGTGGAAACCCATAAAGGGAGAAAACCACATCTTATTATTGTTGTGATGCAAAGGCAAGCTCCAACTCCCTCTCACCACTGTTTTTCTGCAGGCACCAACCCACAGGAGGCTCCTACCTCAATTCTGCAAGCTACAACTTGCAAGGAAGCACCAACTCCCTTCAATTTTCTGCAGGCACCAACCTACAGGAGGCTCCACCCTCAGTCAGCTACAACTGACAGCTATCAAGCTGCAACTTGATAGGGAAGCTCCAACTTCCTTAATTTATCAAACTGAATGTTCGCTGATTTACCTCAGATATCAGCTCTGTTCTGTAGCTTCTCTTTCTGCTCTTCTTTTCTTAATATTCTCTACCTTACACTTCTATACTCTGCCTTCTCTATATTTTTTCTCTCTAACCTCTCTTTTGCATATCAAGATGATATTATTTATAAGGATTTTCTTGTGACTGTTAGCATTCCTCAATGAATTTGGAATGGACAGCCATACCTCTTCGCTTTCTACCTTTTCATTTCTTTCACTCGCTCATTCAGAAAATATAAGGACATGCATTAATTTCAATATTACAGTGGGAGCTTTGTTTTCCTCCGGAGACTTGCCAATGCATCAAAAACAATATAAACCAATTAAAATATTACATTTAATTACAATGAGAGCTCCATCTCACTTATACAGCCTTTTGGATCGCTGTGCATTTGTCTTTTGTTTGACTGTGTTTGTCCCTTTCTCTCCTCTGTGTGCCTTTTTGTTTATGGCTGCTGCGTAACTCCTGTATTTATGAACTGCATTTTTTATTTTTATATCAGCGCTATATATATATATATATATATATATATATATGAAACTGCTGACTGTAATTCTGGGAAAATTCCAACCCTTTACGCACAACAAGTGTCTTGTTGATGTGGGAGTTCCGCAAGCGGAACATACATACATCACAATTGTTTTATGTTCAGAATCGCCGTCCACCTTGGGCCGAGGCCCATGGGTCCACAGCCCACGCGACATAATTTAATACAACCACAAACACAACTTCAGCTCTTGGCTTAATTATAAGATGTTTTAATCATATAATCTGCCCTTTTAATACAAATTAACACACTCTCGGCGTAATAGAAAAAAAAAACTGTTTAATACATAAAATGCCCTTTCGGGCCCACCATCCGATTGCGATTGATCGCAATCGCAACTCGAATACTCCCGATGCGATTGTTGTATTATCTGTCCGATGCGATTGACTACTCCTGCTACGATTGCGATTGATCACTCCTGCTCCGATTGCGATTGATAACCAATCGCTCGAATACCCGATGCGATTGACCACTCCTACTCCGATTGCGATCGTATCACTTCCTTTCACATCGCGTTTGCCGATGCGATTAGGCTAGATTTCAAACTTGTTAAAACATAACTTATAGACCCATCGGTCCGAGTCAATC
The DNA here is from genome assembly GCA_034641835.2 of Pinus albicaulis. Lineage (NCBI taxonomy): Eukaryota > Viridiplantae > Streptophyta > Pinopsida > Pinales > Pinaceae > Pinus > Pinus albicaulis. The sequence continues at coordinate 1,495,158,525 of CM076575.1, forward strand.
GCAAGTCTTTTAATATATGTTCTGACAATTTGTTTCTTTCCGATGCGATTGACCACTGTTCACTGCATTTTTCCAATGCAACTGGAACTCAAATACTTATTAATCATAGTTTATAAGCCCATCGGGTCCTGGCTTCAATCGCAATCGCAAGTCTTTTAATATATGTTCTGACAATTTGTTTCTTTCCGATGCGATTGACCACTGTTCACTGCATTTTTCCAATGCAACTGGAACTCAAATACTTATTAATCATAGTTTATAAGCCCATCGGGTCCTGGCTTCAATCGCAATCGCAAGTCTTTTAATATATGTTCCGACGGTCTGTTTCTTTCCGATGCGATTGACCATTGTTCACTGCATTTTGCCGATGCGATTGGAACTCAAATACTTATTAATCACAGTTTATAATCCCATCGGGTCCGGGCTTTAATCACAATTGCAAGTATTTTAATATATGTTCCGACGGTCTGTTTCTTTCCGATGCGATTGACCACTGTTCACTGCATTTTGCCGATGCGATTGGAACTGGACTTCAAACACTTGTTTAAACATGATTTATAGACCCATCGGGTCCAGAGCTTAATCGCAATCACAATTCTTTGGTTGCATGTTCCACTGCCCTTATAATCTCTGTTGTGATTGGGAAGGGCCCCACCTTATATTACTTCTTTTATTTGGATCTCTATTATGTACGTATATGGTTATACATATATATATATAAGGGTCCCACCTTATATTACTACATTTCTTTGATCTCTGTACGTATATGTATATATATATATATATATATATATATATATATATATATATATATATATATATATATATATATATATGTATGTATATATATATATATATATATATATATATATATATATATATATATATATATATATGTTTTGGTCCTTTGAATATAAAGCACAATACTTTGCCGCTGGAGTATACGATTCCCGGAATGAAATTTATATTAACTATGCATTACATTGCCGCTTGGGTTATGATTCCCGGAATTATATTTATGTTATGTGTAACGCCTGGCTGGGTAAAGATTCTCGGAATTGTATACATATATCCTCCGGCTGAGGTAGCGATTCTCAGAATTTATTTATATATATATATATATATATATATATACGCCCGACCGGGGTAAAGATTTCGAAATTGTATACATATATCCTCCAAAATTCGAGGTAGTGATTCTCGAATTTAGTTATATATATATATATATATATATATATATATATATATATATATATATATATATATATATATATATATATATATATATATTCACCTTGTGTGAAACGAAATATCTTCGTAATAATAGTTGTTTCTCTGCAATAATAGTTGTGTCTCTGCCTCTACTGCTTCTGTCGCTCTGCGTCTGCCTTTACTGATGTGATAACGGTTCTGCCTCTGCTTCTAATAATGGTTCTGCCTCTGTTATATTCACTTCTTCCTTCGCCTGTCTCTCTCTTTGCTGCTTCCTTTGCATGTATCTCTCTTTGTTGCCTCCTTTGACATCAATGACAACATTTCCAACATTCTCTACGTGCATCTATATTGCTCTCCTTTCTAGATCTCCCAATTGATTTTAGAGCATTATTTATATTTTGAATCATATTTTCCTTCACCTTTTTATCTTTTTTTGATTTTCCAATACCGAATAGATTTGTAGATTCTTTTAATTTCTTTGATGTTAAAGAGATCTCTCAAATTTTCGGCTTGAACTGTCACATTTTCATATTTGAAGAACTTATCAATAATGAGTTTAACACGATATCATATAACATGGTCAGTTTTTTTTATCTACATATGTGTCAGTATCAACATTTTCTGACATCTCATCATCGATATTTATTTCATCTGTACATACAAGAATTAGATGTAAATGGGTATAAATATTCATTAAATAATTAAATTAAAAAAATAGAGTTTGAATGAAATTGAAACTAATAAATATGTATAATTTCAACAATACACATGACATATATATACATACCTGGTGATTCAACTTCTTCACTTGAATCTCTTTCAACATCCTCAACAACCTCATCAATCATTGGTTCCTTATCTTTTTCACCTTTTATTTCAACATTTTCAATCTCATCATCAATGTTATGAGGAATATCTCTCTATGTTTACATTGCAAAATATTTTTTAAATTAGTTCATCAAATAAAAATTAAATTTCACAATACACAACTTTCAAATTTCACAAATTTCACAAAATTTACACACAAAAACTCACTTTAAAAATTCAGCACAAATGAATAACATTAAAAAGAACTCACTTTGAAAATTCAGCCAAAAACGTTTACTTTCCAAAAACTCACTTTAAAAACACTTACTTTAAGAATTAATCCCAAAAAAAATCCTTTAAAAATTAAGCCCAAAAAGTTTCCTTTAAATATTTAGCCCAAAAGATTTAGTTTAAAAGTTCAGTCCAAATGAGGAAGGAGTGTGAAAATAGTGTTTAGACTTCGTTCATTTATATCGTGAGGGTGAAACATTTTGTTCAGAGGGCCGCATCGTTTCATTTTTGCAGCCGACGAAAAATATAGACACATTTTCGACCTAAATTTTAAATTAATTCAGCTGAATTAGTTTTCTATGTATTTTAACAGCCTCAATGACAAACACAACTTAGGTCGAATGTGTTTTTAGTTCGAACGAACTACTTTAACCTGCAACTCTACAACAACTTAGTCTGATCACCTTTCTCCAACTTCTGATTGGTTAAACTCCATCAAATTTGGTGAATTTAATTTCAAAACCAATACCAACATTTGCATAATTGAATCTACTTTCAGTAGATATAAATTTTATGTAATTTCATAGATATTTACTAATTTTAATTCATTTTCTAATAAAATGTGTGGAAAAAAATTCTGAACGTCATTATGATTCAGTGAAATCAAAATTTTGTATCTTCCAAAATACACTTTAAAAAAACATGAAAAATTATGGTTCATTGTTCCGACTTCCATAATGGGTAGTTTCTATATTTTTATTATTTAACTAATATGTTGAGATACTTGATGCTATGCTAAACATATTCAAAATCTACAATTTTTTCATATTGGTTCAATTCAAAAAAATCTAGTAATTATGATATGCCTCAGTTGGTTTCGTAAATATAACGATCTTGAAGTAGAGTCTATCTACATTGTTGCAACATATTTTTTTTTAAACACCAAGTTAACAAAAAATACACTAGTGGCAAAAAAAATGACATTTTATGAATCCCTTGATTTTTTAAGAACACAGTTACACAATTTCTAAGTTTATAGATAAAATGTGAATGAAAAAATTCTAAAAATAAGTAATAAAAAGCTAATAAAATTTCTAACAAGTTTTCTTCTTATTGTAAAGTGAAATTCTAAATAGAAAAAGTTCTTTCACTTGCCGAAAGTTGAAGAACTTCTAGAAATGATATTTTTTTCTCAAAAAATGGCAAAAAGTTTAACCCAACTTTAAATTTTCACCTGAACATCTTCGAAAATAGTTGGAAAGAGAACTTGTAACATATTTGGTAGCTCATTCAAACCCTGCAGTAACACAACCAATGTGCCAACTTGGAGAAATGCACCTTTGGCATGAACCAGGTTCAATATTTAGGTTACATAATTGATGAACAAGGCATGCATGTTGATTTGGCTAAGATCTAAACCATTCAGGATTTTCCAGCCCCGACCATTTTAACAAAGCTTCATAAATTTTTGGGCCTTGCCAATTTATATAAAAGTTCATTTTTGAATTCTCTCATATCACTAGGCCTTTGAGTCAAGTTACTAAGTGTAAAGTGAAAGTAATGTTTTCTATTCTGAGTCCCAATAGAAGTCATTCATTGAACTGAAGCATCTCCTTTGCTCTACACCAATACTCATATTTCTATTCTTGCATCAACCATTAGAAATTGAGACAAATTCCTCTAAATATGCTATTAGTGCAGTTCTCACCCTTCAAGGTTATCTAGTGGCCTATCACAGCGAAACACTCTATGATACAATTCAGAAATACCCCACCTACGATAAGAGATGTATTCCATCGTGAAGACTTGTTGGAAGTGGAAACATCACATTATGGGGAAGGAGATAATCATCCACACAGATCATTGACCTCTTCAGTTTATACAGACACAACAATTCAGTTTCGAAATTACCACCATTATAAATGGTCCACATATCTACAACAATTTCATCTAAACATTAAGTACAAGAAGGGTAGCACCAATAATGTTGCATATTGCCTTATTCGACCACTAGTTATGGAGTTTACATTCATTCTTCACTCTTCTAGGCACGAGACTTCTAGATGGCCGCAACTTTACAAAAATGACTTTGAATTTTCCACCACATACCATATGTTGATGGATGGCAAGCAAGTTCTATACTTCCACCTCCGGGACGCATTTTTATGCCACCTAGGACACCTTTGTGTTCCTTTAAGTGAGTGTTCCAAAATGATTTTAGAGGTGTGCTAAAATTGGGTTACATGACACTTTGGTTTAGAGAAGACATTGGTAATACTACACAAATATTTTTATTTCCCAAATATTCGATAGGAGGTTGCAAAATATATCAAATCCTTCACTAACAGTGTCATCGCCAAGCTAACGATTAAGAATCAAGGCATGTATACTCCTTTTGCTACTCCTAGTCGACCCTGGAAATCCATTTCGATGGAATGTATGTCTGGATTTCTTTCTACTAAGCATGGAAATGAATTCGTATTCATAGATGATGATAGGTTTCCTAATATGGCCATATTGACTTCCTGCAAGAAGAGTATCACATCAAAAGCCACATTCAAACTCTTGTTTGAATGAGTGTAGGTATATTTGGGGATCTCACTGACCATTATATCGGATGTGGATAGTAGGTTCCTAAGCGCATTCTGGTAATTTTTGGACACCAAGCTCACTAAATCGAATGCAATCCACCCCCAGCTTGATGGCCAGACAAAAGTTGTCAACGGGGTGATTGTGCACATACTTCACATGTAAAAATATAAGCATTCACAATCTTGGGATGAGAGTCTTCCCTATGTGAAACACAGTTATAACAAACCTCTCCATATCTTGAGTGGCCATAACCCCTTTCAAGTGGGTATGGGATTTCAACCAATATGTCCCATTGATGTTGCACTAACTCTTGCAACTACACAGGAATAATTTGTTCACGTTCAGTCTGAAGTTGATAAAGGCAACAGATTTATTGAATGCATTCGACACATCTTTCTACAAGTTCATGACATCTTATATAAATCCAATGCTAAGTATAAACAACAACATGACGAACACCGAGTGCCACATAAGTTTTAGGTGGGTGACAAAGTTTGGTTGCATTTGTAGAAATAACGCCTTACCGGAGCCCATCGGAAGCTTAGACCACTTTGATATGGGCCATACACCATAACCAAGGTAGTGGGAGACAAAATTTTTGAGCTAAGTATCCCCCCATTCCTTGGCTTGCACCCCGTATTAAATGTGGCTTGCCTTTGACCATATTTCCACCAATGTTGGACACATGAGATATTGTTGAGAAAATGAAACCAACATATCTCAACCCAAATTTCACTAAAGATGCTAGTACTGATTATATCATGCACACACAGATCAAGAACACTCCCCAATAAAGGATCCAACTGTGTCGAGTTGTCAAAGTTGGCTGACTCCTACACTAAGGCAAGTGGATAACCAGGGACTAAGTTCAGCAGAAGTTTCCCCATCTCATGGAAGCACTCAATTCAATGGGGACCATTTCTTCTTAAGGGGGTGACTGATCCAGATGGATATTGGTAGCCACTCGCCTATTCCACTTCGACCCAAACACTATTTCCCTTCAGTTTTGTTAATTCTAGCACAACTTTATATTTTTGGTAGTTTTTTGGGTCATGAACTTCTAGAGTTGTTTGAGGACCTAAACAACATTTTTTAGGAAAATGTGTCAAACCTCTAGGTAAGGGAAGGGGCAGGGGCCTGCTAGGAATTTTTTTTCCCTCAGGAGATCCTTCTAATGATGTATTGTTCGCGCCAAACAAATATCATATTCCCAAGTTATAATCCTCAGAACTTTGTGTTCCAAGTAATCCTAGTGGGGCCCACAAACGTTTGGCTCTTCATATGCTAGGGTTAGGGTTTTGGATGTTGAGGGTTTTCCATTGTTTCTGAATAATAAAAATGACTATCATCCTCATTGTAACACGGTTCAGTAAACATGTATCCATCACATCTCTTCTCAGGGATAAGCTACCATGGACTGAGCTAGTTTATTTCTCTTATGTATGTATACAATTTTTAGCATTTGTTGTTTATGAATTGAAGTTTTGTTTCACTTTTTCTATGTGTTTTGGTTTGAATATGTACTTCATTTCGTTCCTTCATAAATCTAGATCAGGCATGATGGCCATGAGTAGGCGGGATGGAGGCATAAGGAATTACTCACGCCGATAATAGATTTGCAGAACTGCTCACCCGGTATGGGGATATGCTTGAAGAAGGACGAAAATTAGCCATGATTCCACCTTCATCCATAGACGATGTAAGCCTCTTCGCACAAAAATTAGGCGATATGACCAACTAGTGAGAGGGTGATGGATGATGTATGATGACCTGGGGCAAGTTAATGTAGCCATTCTACAAAAACTAAACGAAATGTTCTAGTTCACAGTAGAGTATGAATTATGGGCTAGGTGGCCATCATCATGGCATCGACATGCATCGATTTCAAGCACCCTCTATGGGGGAATAATATTAGATTTTAAAATACAAAGTTTATAATATAGGGTGTTTAATATATAGGGTTTAATATTCTGGTTATATGTGTCAAGGTTTCTAATATATGGTTTTTAATATTACGGTCTTATAATATATAGGCTTTATAATATATAGTGGAGCAGTCATGGTGTTTTAAAAATATTAATGATAGCATTAATGGGGATGTGAAAGTTTTTTTGTCTGTCCTTTCCATTTTAAAATAAAATTATAAATTATATATAATGTTCTAAATAGAAAAATAATGTCGACTATAATTTAAATATATATATATATATATATATATATATATATATATATAAATATATATATATATATATATATATATATATATATATATATATATATATATATATATATATATATATATATATATATATATATATATATATATATATATATATATATATATATATATATATATATATAAGTAAAAAAAATGTGTGAGTGAGATGTTTAAATCTTATACTTTTCGATAATATTTCAACAAGAGATTTAAATAAGATATTTGAATATCTATGTTATCTAATTTATGTCTATGTTAACTTCATATATACTGATACATAGAAAAAAAATTTGTTAAAATAAAATATTTTAATGTTGTATATAAAAAAATATTCAATGTGAGTTATCAATAAAATATTTTAATTAATATTGGCATATACTTAAAAAATGTTAAATTTGGGCTCATGTTAGATCCATACTTAAGATGGATCTATGTTGGTGATATTAACATTAACATGCACCCTAGAGTTTCATTGTTAAGTAAAAGTTACTCAGTTGATTACTTAACTTATACTTACTTATATAATTATTATAATTCCATATTAATTAATATCAATGCTAATATTAATATTAGATCCCTACAATATACCTAATAATTATTAATGTGGTTGATATAACTCTACTAGCTTATATCAAGCACATTTACTAATGTAAGTGTGCATGTGTATCAACTACATATGTTAATGTGATTGTGCATGTATTTAATACAAGCCTTATCAACCAAGTTTATTAATACTATTTTGCTAATTTTAATAAAAGAGTGTGTGTGTATATATATATAATTCTAATTCAAGCATAAATTTTATACACCTAAAGATTGCATACATTTCTAATTTAAACATAAATTTTTATAGACTGGAGACTGAAGGTGGAAGATAAACTTATAGTTTACTAAAATTATATTGAATAAGTTAATATTAGGTTTATTTAAAGATTGATTTGCATGGAAAAATGTAATAGTTTATCTCTATTTATATTATTAAACAGAATTTTCTAAACATGATGTGTGGAGTTGTCAAAGATATATTTTTATCTAAATATTTTATTTTTTTAAATGATTTAATATCATTAGATCTGGGATTTTTGTGATCCATAAAGTAGAAAGAAAGCTCATCTGTCTATCCTATAGGATCTGGGCAAACAGATTTCTTTAGGGGATTTTGATATGGTGCCACCGAGAGAGATCCTCCTAAATGTGGAGTAGGTACTGCTTTATTTCTTAACCAAGGCCATCATTATCTTATGTGATATCCTTTTTGGAGGTGAATCAATAGAAATGAGAAATGTGTGAGTGAGATGTTTTAATCTTATACTTCTCGAAAATATTTCAACAAGAGATTTAAATAAGATATTTGAATATCTATGTTATCTAATTTATGTCTATGTCAACTTCATATATACTGATACATAGAAAAAAAAATTGTTAAAATAAAATATTTTAATTTTGTATAGAAAAAATATTCAATGTGAGTTACAATAAAATATTTTAGTTAATATTGGCATATACTTTAAAAATGTTAAATTTGGGCTCTTGTTAGATCCATACTTAAGATGGATCTATGTTGGTGATATTAACATTAACATGCACCCTAGAGTTTCGTTGTTAAGTAAAAGTTACTCAGTTGATTACTTAACTTATACTTACCTACATAATTATTATAATTGCATATTAATTAATATCAATGCTAATATTAATACTAGATCCCTACAATATACCTAATAATTATTAATGTGGTTGATATAACTCTACTAGCTTATATTGAGCACATTTACTAATGTAATTGTGCATGTGTATCAACTACATATGTTAATGTGATTGTGCATGTGTTTAATACAAGCCTTATCAACCAAGTTTATTAATACTATTTAGTTAATTTTAATGAAAGAGTGTGTGTGTATATATATATTAACATTAACATGCACCCTAAAGTTTCATTGTTAATTAAAAGTTACTCAGTTGATTACTTAACTTATACTTACTTATATAATTATTATAATTTCATATTAATTAATATCAATGCTAATATTAATATTAGATCCCTACAATATACCTAATAATTATTAATGTGGTTGATATAACTCTACTAGCTTATATCGAGCACATTTACTAATGTAATTGTGCATGTGTATCAACTACATATGTTAATATGATTGTGCATGTGTTTAATACAAGCCTTATCAACCAAGTTTATTAATACTATTTTGCTAATTTTAATAAAAGAGAGTGTATATATATATATATATGATTCTAATTCAAGCATAAATTTTATACACCTAAAGATGGCATACATTTCTAATTTAAACATAAATTTTTATAAACTGGAGACTAAAGGTGGAAGATAAACTTATAGTTTACTAAAAAATATATTGAATAAGTTAATATTAGGTTTATTTAAAGATTGTTTTGCATGGAAAAATATAATAGTTTATCTCTATTTATATTATTAAACAGAATTTTCTAAACATGATGTGTGGAGTTGTCAAAGATATATTTTTATCTAAATATTTTATTTTTTAAAATGATTTAATATCATTACATCTGGGATTTTTGTGATCCATAAAGTAGAAAGAAAGCTCGTCTGTCTATCCTGTCGAATCTGGGCAAACAGATTTCTTTAGAGGATTTTGATATGGTGCCACCCAGGGAGATCCTCCTAAATGTGGAGTAGGTACTGCTTTATTTCTTAGCCAAGGCCATCATTATCTTATGTGATATCCTTTTTGGAGGTGAATCAACAGAAATGAGAAATGTGTGAGTGAGATGTTTAAATCTTATACTTCTTGAAAATATTTCAACAAGAGATTTAAATAAGATATTTGAATATCTATGTTATCTAATTTATGTCTATGTCAACTTCATATATACTGATACATAGAAAAAAAAATTGTTAAAATAAAATATTTTAATTTTGTATATAAAAAAATATTCAATGTGAGTTACAATAACATATTTTAGTTAATATTGGCATATACTTTAAAAATGTTAAATTTGGGCTCTTGTTAGATCCATACTTAAGATGGATCTATGTTGGTGATATTAACATTAACATGCACCCTAGAGTTTCATTGTTAAGTAAAAGTTACTCAGTTGATTACTTAACTTATACTTACCTACATAATTATTATAATTGCATATTAATTAATATCAATGCTAATATTAATATTAGATCCCTACAATATACCTAATAATTATTAATGTGGTTGATATAACTCTACTAGCTTATATTGAGCACATTTACTAATGTAATTGTGCATGTGTATCAACTACATATGTTAATGTGATTGTGCATGTGTTTAATACAAGCCTTATCAACCAAGTTTATTAATACTATTTTGCTAATTTTAATAAAAGAGTGTGTGTATATATGTGTGTGTGTGTGATTCTAATTCAAGCATAAATTTTATATTTAAACATAAATTTTTATAGACCGAACACTGAAGGTGGAAGATAAACTTATAGTTTACTAAAAATTATATTGAATAAGTTAATATTAGGTTTATTTAAAGATTGTTTTGCATGGAAAAATATAATAGTTTATCTCTATTTATATTATTAAACAGAATTTTCTAAACATGACTTGTGGAGTTGTCAAAGAAATATTTTTATCTAAATATTTTATTTTTTTAAATTATTTAATATCATTAGATCTGGGATTTTTGTGATCCATAAAGTAAAGTAAATAAATCTTAATGATATAATTAATCCAAAAAAACATTTAACTACTTATTTAATATTATAAATAAAACTAAACAATATTCCTTTTCATATAAAAATATCTTTAAGTAAAATAGAATATTAATTTATTTTAATAAAATATAAATTTTATCACTATACATAAAATCTTGCAAACTGTAGTTAACATAGGTTTTTAACATTCCATCATGAAAACTATAACTGGGATAAATCTTTTCATTCTTTATTAATCTCTATCGAGTTATATATTAATAAAATCGAATATTAATTTATTCAATGATATTTGTAGTAAAATATAAATTTTATCACTATACATTGCATCATGCAAACTGTACTTAACATAGGTTTTTAACATTACGTCATGCAAACTATAACTGGGATAAATCTTTTCATTCTTTATTAATATCTCTCGAGTTATATATTAAAAAAATAGAATATTAATTTATTCAATGATATTTTTAGTAAAATATAAATTTTATCACTATACAATACATCATGCAAACTGTACTTAACATAGGTTTTTAACATTACATCATGCAAACTATAACTGGGATAAATCTTTTCATTCTTTATTAATCTCTCTGGACTTTTATATATATATATATATAAAACGATGCATGGTCAGCGGCATCTCAGTTAGAAGCGCAGTTTTCTTTTTTTTAATAGAGAACTTACACTTTCAAATCAAATACAACTCCACGAGCGTCAACTACAAGATTTTATTTGTATATAATAAAGAAAAATTACATTGGCTTCGGACGCAAACATGCAAACAAAATTAAGTTAAAAATGGCGTGGAACTCCAAGTCAAATCTCTTATAAATAGAGTGCATTCCCTGTAGAGTACACCATTCGTTTTTTCGCTAAGCTTTCAGTATTGTCCTTCCCCTCTGTGGCTGTAGAACAAACATGGCTCAATCAGCTACATCTCCTTGTGCTCCCTGCAAATTATTCTTTATTTGCTTGTTAATGCTTTCCATGTTACCTCATTTGATGGAATGCAGGCCGCTTGTGCCCAAGATTTCAAGGCCTGAGCATGAAAAACCCGTACTTCATGGGTTGAGAGTAGGTCTTGTGCATAGAGATTCACCACTTTCTCCATTGTTTCCAGGGAATATTACATCAACTGAACGGGTCAAGCAAGCAGTGCGACGCAGTCAAGAGAGGCTGGAAACACTGCAGAGGACTGTAGCTCTGAATGGTGGTCAAGTCGCTCATAAAAATTCAGAAATCGAAGCTACAGTAAGTGCAGGAAGTGGAGAATATACGATGACGTTAGAAATTGGTCAGCAGCCTATACAATATTCTGCAGTTCTAGACACTAGTAGTGACTTTATATGGACACAGTGCATGCCCTGTAATGATTGCTCTAATCAAGGCGATGCAATCTATGATCCTTCCCAGTCCTCCTCTTACGGGACGGTCGCATGCGAAAGCCCTCAGTGCCAGACAAGCCCTAATTCCTATTGCTCTTCTGATGCGTGCCATTACTTTTACCAGAATTCTGATTACTTCACCTCAGGGATCCTTTCAAACGAGACTTTTACCTTTTTAGGTTCGTCAGTCGACCAGATCGTGTTTGGTTGCGGCCAAACCAATGGAGGCCACTTACCACAAGGAGCTGTAGGGTTTGGACGAGGTTCCTTATCCTTAGTTTCACAGCTTGCTTCATTAGGGTTCGGTAATAAGTTTTCATACTGTCTCCAGCGTTTTAACGAACCTTCTTACATGGTCAGCCCTTTGGTTATAGGCGACAGTGCTACCATGAATGCCGATGTTTACAGTTCAACTGCTTTTATGCAAAACAGCGCGCATTCAAATTTATATTATCTTTCGTTGGACGGAATTAGCGTTGGAGGTGAATTATTGAATATCGATGCTGGTACTTTTGATATTCAAGATGATGGCAGTGGAGGGTTTATCATAGACTCTGGAACCGCATTCACACTTCTGCATAAGGATGCATATAATGTTTTGAAGAAGGCCCTGATTTCTGCCATTCACTTTCCGCAAACCGATGGCTCTGCATTGGGACTAGACCTCTGTTTTGACATACATCCCGACCATCACTTTCGGCTTTCCTCCCATCAATTTCCGACTATCACTTTCACCTTTCAGGGAGAAGATTATGATTTGCAGTCGGAACACTATTTCTACGTTCATGGCACCACTTTCTGCCTGACAATGCTGCCGAGTTCAAGCATGTCCATATTAGGCAATTTTCAGCAGCAGTACTACCAAATTCTCTATGACAACGGCAACAACCTGCTCTCTTTTGCACCCACGGATTGTGATACCTTGACATAAGCAAGCACATGGATAGGTCTTCTCTCCTATAGATTCGACACGTTATTAAAGTCAGAATTTTGTCTCTCTTCCTATAATTTCTTAGATGATTAAAGTCGTAGAATTGTGTGTCTCTTCCTATAAGCATATGTAAACAGTTTTTTAGACTATATGTTAATGAGTAAACAAGGTGATTTTTCTGATTTCAAATTCATTGAACCATGGATTCTTTATTTTGCATGGAATATTGATAATCTCATGAAAGGCCAAAGTAATAAAAGCTGGTTACTCATTCAATGAGATATTTAAGGCTATATTAATATTAATTGGGCTTTCCTCTAAAAATATACTTCACATCTAATAACTGTGCAAATGTATAACTGAGGTAATCTTAACGGAGTCTTCTTGAGGAATTGGAAATCTTTTCATGTTTTAACATTCGTATTGCAAGTAAGTTCCGATATGAGAGTCTGCATGATTGAAATATGTCAATAATACATATTGCAATAATGTAAATAGATTTAGCAACGAATTTGTTGGAGTGTGCAAGAAATTCAAATCTCCTAATTCCTCGTTGCCCAATCTGGTTGGGAGTACTCCTAATTCCTCCTTGTCCAATCTGGTTCTCAGTACTCCCAACGATAAGGGTGTAAATAATAAGGAAATTGATTAGAATTTTAATCTGAATTTAACTCCGCAACTATGAAATTTTAGGAATATGATGAACCACACTCGATAAGGGTGATAAATTATAAGGAAATTGATTAGAATTTTAATTTGAATTAACTTACTAACCATGAAATTTTAAGAAAATGATAAATCATACTGGTTAGTTTTAAATTATTGATAAATCATACTGGTTAGTTTTAAATTATTTGACAAAATATGATTAGACGTAATTATCACATCTAAAATATGTATATACATTTCTATGAATCACATCACAAAAACCAAATTCCTAATAAAAATCTTCTTATATTTAAGATAGGCAGTGAATTATTATATATTTTTGTTTGAATTAAGAGTCGATATCTATTAGTATATCTGAGATGGGTGGTGAATCTTATGGAAAGCAATGTAAAGAATTATATACTTTTGTTTGAATTAAGAATCCATATCTATTAGATCAGTGTCTATTCTTTGCTGTAAGGGACTAAACCGAATTCAAGGAGTTGAGACAAACTCCTGTTCACAATTGTAGCATGACAGGATGGACACCTCGTTACAGAATTAGCTGATACAAAAATAATATCCCCTTCCTAAACAGAACTAAAACTTATCTCTGCTAAAGTCTATGCAGTATTCTCATCGACTCCCAGTCTTCGGCAACGTGGAAATTAAATAAATTATAAAGTGAATGTAATCTATCACACTTTTTTGAAAATTGATGTATTTCTAGATTTGGTATAATATTTTCTAATCATAGAAGAACCTTCTTTAATTTGAGCATTCTTTCTCAAATATATTTGTATTTCTTGAATTTTACTTTGTACAGTCAACCATTAAAATTTGAAATTATAATTTATTTGATTCCAATAAGCTCCATTCATGTAACAAAACGTCATTCTGTTTAAAGTCTATGAATATTTTCTTAATAGTTAGTTATAACCTGTACAGGGTAATTATAATTGCAATATATTATATACATTTATATCGTCAACATTGCATGGAGCATTCTAGCTTTTGCAGTTATTTGCGTTTATAATATACGGTGGGCTAGCAATTAGGTTATTTTCTATGATAAACTAATTTCTTCAGAAATTATTAGTAAGATTATAGAAAAACTTTGTAAAGAATTTGGCTCGGGGTTAAAGGAGAAAGAAAGCTCGTCTGTCTATCCTGTCGGATCTGGGCAAACGGATTTCTTTAGGGGATTTTGATATGGTGCCACCGAGGGAGATCCTCCTAAATGTGGAGTAGGTACTGCTTTATTTCTTAACCAAGGCCATCATTATCTTATGTGATATTCTTTTTGGAGGTGAATCAACAGAAAGGTAGAATTTACTGCTCACAAAAGCTGAATTCACTTTCTTCTAGACTCTTCTATACCTAGTTAGAGATATCATTAGAAATGGATTTTTTTTAAATGAGAATCTTTTTCTCGAACTCAACTAGTAGGCACACAACTTATCAAACTGCTCACAAAAGCCGAATTCACTTTCTTCCAGACTCTTCTATATCTAGGTAGAGATATCATTAGAAATGGAGTTTTTTTAAATGAGAATCTTTTTCTCACCTACACAGAGAATTCAACTAGTAGGCACACAAGTTATCAAAGGAAGTTATTTAGCTCTCAACAAGTTTTTTTGAAAAAAAATATATATATATATATATTATATTATATTATATTATGGAGAAAAATATAATATCTTCACTCTTTTATTAATTATAATATTAACAAGTGTTGTAGAGTAGTTTGGTCCCTGTCATTTAATTGGAAATTATGTTTTCATAATAATTGCAAACTGATATATGAAATGGAAAAAATTAATTGCCAAAAGACAAGAAGTTGCATTAATTTTGATCAAAACTAAAATTACAACCACTTACTTAAGTTATTTTCAATTATTTAAGTTGGAACACTTTAAGTGTGAAAAAATAAATTATATTGATTATTCCTTGTTTTCTTTTTTTGAGGGGAATAATAATAAGAATGATAAAATTTGGAATGAAAAGGACTAGCTAAAAAACTAATTCCAGTTCCAAAGCACTTAGTTATAGACAATTATCCACTCCTCTAGAGATAAAAAAGAAATCTCAGTGAGGAGAGGGGATTCTTTTGGATGGTTCCAAGAGGGAACAGAAAAAAAGAAGTTTGAAGAACATCAGAAAAGAGGATTCTTTTGGATGGTTCCAAGAGGGAACAGAAAGAAAGAATTCTGAAGAACTTCAAAACATTGTTGTAGAGTAATCCAAAGCTAGACATGGACTAGTGGAATCTAGGCTAGAAAGTGGTCTAGATGCCTAATTAGGTTCATAATGAAAACTCTGAATTGTTAATGAGAAGAGGAAGTCATAGCCTCTCTCATGGTTGGGTGGAGTAGATTTTCCTCTCCATAATTTTATGGTAACCTAATTTCATTGTGGAAAAATAGAAAGTACTCTACTACTAAGTCATGTATTGTTAGAAAGATTTTTGTTTATGTTATTGTGTTACTACTTCTTTAAAGTGCATAGTGGGCATAATCTTACCTTGTGTCAAACCTCTGGTTTTTCTATGGTGTTACTATCTCATTATGCATATAGTGGTATGGTCTCATTCTGTGCCAAATTGTTCTTTATATAAAATGGCCAATATTAATTAAAAGTTTAGGAATTGTACTCTATAAATTTAGAAGGCATTAGCTAGGAACATAGAAACCGAGGTCTAACGGTATGGTGTAGAATGGATATATATATATATATATATATATATATATATATATATATATATATATATATATATATATATATATGCACAAGAAAATTCATTTATACGATTGACATAAGACTGTCGAAATTATGTGGACTAGCACGGTTAATCTCCCAGCCAAGCCTTATGAGCATCCTAGAGAGAGTCCCATCTCGATCCATGGAGAAATTTTTTCCAATTATAAAAGTCAGGGTGTTAACTATATATATACATACATAAAATTCCAAAGGGAGAATACCCACTGAAAACATTTAAAAGGAAAAGGAAATTATTACAGAATGAGAATTCATATCCTAGCAGTAACAGTGATTACTTGCATAAACGTAGACAACCATTCTCTTCAAACTAAATGATACTGAAAACCTTTTGAGTAACATAGAAAACCCATAACAACTGCAAAATTTGAATATATATATATATATATATGTTTTGTGTATACAAAGAGAACCCATAACAACTACAAAACTTGAACATATATATACAAGCATATACTTTCAGAAAGGAAATGTTAAAACCACACCAAAAATTTTGAAACATATTTCAATATGCCTTGAGGTCGGAACTGTGGGTCAATATTAAACCCTCAGAGTTTCGATACTACATAAATTTGTGTATTAAGAAAGGAATTAGCTAACATAAAACAACATATCTGTTATTAACTTAAAACCCTGAGATTCTTTAGTGGCAGACTATTTCCAGAACAAACGAAAACTCTAAGCTAACAAGTAATAACCCCTTACAAGAAGACCCTGGAATTTTACGATTCAGGGAGCAAAGGAAAAAACCTGGTAAGGTATGCAGCTCACCTTTACTTTTTTAACATTGTGTTTATCATGGAAGATTTAGATTTGTTAATCGAGGAAACCTGCCACTAGGAAGGCATATAAGGAGGTAGGTTCCATTGAAAATCAGTCAAGAAGCAAAACCATCAAGGCATAAACTGAAAAAAAAAAAATAATAAATAAATAAATAAAAATTAAAATAAATAAATAAATAATAATAATAATAATAAAATAAATAAATAAATAATAATAATAATAATAAATAAATAAAAATAAAAATAAAAATCTTACATGTAGTAAGTGATTCAAAAACCCTTCTGATTCCTGCACGAAGAACACCATTACGAGAATGTTGTTGTATAGGGTAACTCTTGCAAACAAATCACGAAGTGGGATAAGATTCCTCAACTTAGGAAAGAAACTATATACGGGTTTACTCCTTAACCAAAAACAAGAGGGTTACAATACCAACACCTCTTAAACATTACCTTAAGCGGCCGGAAAATGCATCTAAAAGGTGTACAACTGTGAAGAACGAGAAAACCTAAATCAAACCATCTACCGGAGTGTTGTTGATGTATCCTATATCACCAAATGAAGTTGGGGTTACAACCAGGAACCAGATGCAGGTGTGCGCCCTGTACCTTGATGAAGCAACCTCGAAAATGAATGACAAAATCGGGATATCCCGGTTAGTTTTCCTAATAACCTTCCAAATGCATCTTGGTTGTAGGATTCAACCCTAAGTTGATCTATAGTGCATATGGCGCCACTTGTTCTCAACTAAGACTTCGAGAAGACCTCAACAAATGTGATTTGGGACACCTGGTGCCCGCTCAACACCAGCTGGAGAGGTTATTACACCGAATAATCAATGTTTCCAAATAAAATATATGGATAATTATTAAACAAGACAAGTGGGAGAGTTTATATATTAATCTTTGAGCCCTTGGTACATAGAAATTACATCTTACCATTATTAAAGGTGTAAATAATGTATTCTATGGTCAAATCATCCCATGTATAATGATCGTGAGTTTAATATTATCTCGTATGGCTTTATGTAAATTTTCATGAGTCAATTTTTTTTTATGCCTATGGTGTTATTAACTTAGTGTGTGTGTCAAAGTGGTATCAGAGCACAAGGTTTCCACACTATGGCCTGAATGAGAAAAATAAAATTGTAATAATGATATTTGTTGGATTGTACATATTGACTAGAGATTAAGGAAGTGAACAATGAGAAGAGCAACTGGAGGTCATATTTCAGCGAGACCGACAGGGAGAGTTGCTCCGCTGCCAAATCCAGAAGTGAATCTAGAAATGTGGGTGTATATGAATGTGGAACAACAACATCAAACCATAGGCTATTAGAAGAACAACAACGTCAAAAAAACAGGTTGTTGGAAACAGTTCAGCAGTTGCAGGCCGAAATGGTCCAAGTAAGAACAGATAATGAAATACTACTAAGGGAACAAGAAATAATTTTAAAGAGTCTATCTAATCGGAAAAATCATCGAACTTACTAAACAAGTTTGGAGTGTGACACCCGAGATGAAGATGAGAAACAAAAATTTGTTGAAGAGAACCCACAAGGAAGCCACGCACAAAAAAGTGATAGGAAAATTGCATGTAATGAGGAATAATCAGGAATTGTCTCAACCCAGCATAAAATCAAGCAACAAAAAGTGGATTTATAGGGGTAATTCAGGAAGATAAAACCTCCAAATTTTGACGAAGAATCAGAGGAGGCTGCAGAGGCCTGGATTATCAACACGAATAAATATTTGAAGGTTTATGAATATAGAAATAAACTCAAATCCAATTTTTCCATATATCAGCTCCAGGGGAAAGCTAATTTATGGTGGGAAGAGTTCAAGAATTTTCGAGGAGTAGAGGACTAGAATGTAAAACCTGGGATGATTCTCAAAAATATATAAATATAAATACTTAACAAAACACTTCTACAATGAAAAATCTAAAGGGTTTCATGATTTGAGATTGGGACAGATTACCATGAATGAGTATATAACCAAATTTACCTCCTTACTAAGGTATGTACCTTATCTTCGGGAAGAGAAGGCTAAGGTACAACACTTCTTGAGCAGTTTGCCTACATACATGAAGGAAAGGACAAAATTTGACAGTGCAAAAACCATGGACGAAGCAATCCGGAAAGCTCGAATGTGATACCAACAAACAAATCAAAAAGGAGATTCCAGCAAAAGTTGGTCGCAAAAGAAAAGTCAAAATGGTACTTAGAATTTTAGAGGCACCAAACCCAGTAATTTTAAGAATTCACAAAGAAATATGTAAGTAAGAAGTCTAGAAGGAATAAGCAAAAATTCTAGTGGCGGGTAGAGGATAGACCTACAAAAGCCTCCAACAGACCGGAACCTAGTCAGATGCAAAAACCCCCTTTGCAATGTTGGGGTTGTGTAGAATATCGTTATTATAATAATTGTCCCCACCATGCTAAAAATGAATCTGTGGCTAATTTACAAGAAGCCTCTATGGTTGGGGAGGTAACCAGGAGCATGCCAAGGATTAATGCATCGCTAGAAGACCAGCAAGAAGATTATCAACCCACCATGGTAGAATTAGAAGGTAAGCTTCTTACTCAATCTATATCTATTTTAGTGGAACCTGGTGCTAGCTTAATTTACGTTAGCCCCAAAGTAGTTGAGAAATGTGGTTTACAATCTCAGAAATTAAAAACCCTTGGTTGGTACAATTAGCCACGGGATATAGCAGGAGAGTGTCTGACAAGGTATCAAATTATTTCATTGAGATAGGAAAAACAATTATAAATGCAGAATTGAATATTTTTCCTTTGGGGTCCTATGACTTATTACTTGGGATGAATTTTCTGGAGGGACATTAGTCCCTTGTGGATTGTAAAAAGAAATATATTAACTATTTGGAAGAATATGGGTATCGGAAAGAGATCTAGGGAGTTAGGAAACCCGTCAAATTATGTCCCATTACTTACTCCCAATTACGCAAGTGCATTACAAAAGGTTGTATGATTTATGCAATTCAAGTAGGATATTCCAATTCTAAGGATAACATCATTACCTTAGAAAAATATATTAATAATTCAGGAATTTACTGATGTATTTCCTAAAAGTATTTTGGGATTTCCTCCAAAGCGGGATATTGATTTTACTATATAATAAATTCCCAGAGCAGCACCAGTATCTCGAGCCCCCTATTGAATGAGTGTACTAGAAATGACAAAATTAAAAATGCAATTGCAGTATTTACTGGATAAAGGGTACATTCACCCCACTGTATTCCTTAGGGAGCCTCAGTTCTATTTGTCAAAAATAAGGATGGTACACTGCGAATGTGCTTTGATTATAGGTAGATTAACAAATTAACCATAAAAAATAAGTACCCTTTGCCTCGTATAGACGATATTTTTGATCAAGTTAAGGGTGTAACATTTTTTTCTAAAATTGACCTGAGTTCTGGGTATCATCGGATTCGACTTAAACATGAATATATTTATGACAACTTTATGAAATCATTATGGGCACTACCAGTTCGTGGTGTTATCTTTCAGACTGACCAATGCGCCTGCAACTTTCATGAGCCTCATGAATGACATCTTTCACCCTTTTCTGGACAAGTTTGTTTTGATTTTTATTGATGATATATTAATTTATTCAAAAAACTTGGAGGAACATAAAGAGAATTTACGTATTTTGTTGCAAACCTTATGGAAGCATCAACTACATGAAAAATTTAGTAAATGTGATTTTGACAAGGACCAAATTCAATATTTGGGCCATGTTATTTCGGTTGAAGGAATAACAGTCGACTTGGAGAAAATCAAAACCATTAGGGAATGGTCGGTACCCAAGAATGTGGTTGATATACGCTCCTTCATGGGGTTAGCAAGGTACTATCGACACTTTATTGAGGGATTTTCTCGAATCGCATATCTTGTCACTTGATTACAATGAAAAGGAAGGACTTTAAATTGGACAAGAGACTGCTGAAACAATTTCAAACAATTGAAACATATGTTAACTACCACGTGTTGAATTGAGGGGTCTTGACCCAGGTTCAGAGGTTAAGGTTTGCCAAAAAACCCCTATACTACTGGCTCTTTCAGCAGTGACCTGGTTGCGCAGGCCAAAGTCTCACCCGAAGCAGTATGGGAGGGTGTTGGAACCAGGCTTCCGCACCCTGAGAGGGAGTAGGTAAGCCTAGGCAGATCTGTGTTTGCAACCTCTCGCATTCACACAGAAAAGTCTATTTGCAGGTTCGTTAATAGCACAATCGGCAATTAATCATAACAGAGCTATTACCATGCACAGATCTAGTCAGTACCTTTGCATCCACGTGCGTATCAGCATTTACCAGTACATAATATCATAAATGCATCAAGAAAATATCACAAATATACTTCATACCATAACACAGATATATTCGCAGCATAAACATATAGCACAGATGTATTCACAGCACTAGACAGATTTTGAAGATTCGCATCAACAGTAGCACAATAAATCTAGATAACACAGAGATACTTCAACTATACCCGCATATATTAGCATCCAAAAACCTAGTTACAGCCCAACATAGCCTGTGCACACAGCTAGCAGGGTCCGCACACAACAGGACTAAGGATCTTCGCGCACACAGCTAGCAGGAGTCCTTACCCAAAATAACCCAGACATATCTAATAGTTCGCACGTAGCATCAGTCTTAATTTCATGCCTTCCTTCTAGACTCCAAATATTCATCTATTTATACGACTTAGCCTACGCTTTCCTGTGGTCCGCAAATCGTGGTTTGCGGACTCTAGGTCTACCCTTTAACCCATTACAATGCATTCAGGGCTTTGACCTACCCAAAAACCCCTACATTAGACTAATTAATATAAAAATATACAAAATTCGCAGCTTTAGGGAGCCCTGTTCCAACAAGCCCCCAACACAATCTTGTGACTCACCCCGAGTCACAGTTTGGGGGAATCTTCATTCATTCTTTGAGCTGCTCCAGGGCGGTAATAAGTAGTGGCAGTACTTGAAGGTTATGCTCAGTGGCTATCTGCGCTATTTCCACCAGTTTCTGTGATGGAGGTTCTTCTGAGGCAGTGATGATCCTTTCAAGAGCCTGGTTCAGTCGTTGGACCGCCCCATCTATGTCTTGTGAGAGCTTTAGGGCTTCCTCTGACCAGGTTGTCAAATGGTTGCTGAGGGTTTTCTTTTTGCATTGGAGCACAACAACGTCGCTACAAAGAGTATGGCTGGTTTGGAGTCGTGCAAAGCGATGAGCGGGAACAAGAGTAGACATTGTTGCTTCCAGTCGTTCTAAATCCTGCTCCTTCTAGGTTAATTCCTAATCAATCTCATGGAGGAGAGGGTTGTGTTGTATGTGGGACCAAATTTCCATAGCTTTTTCCAGCAGAGTGACACCCTGACTGACTTGCGCCGAGATAGTAGCAGTGGCCTCTGCAATTAGTGTAGCTCGTTGGGCATGTTCCTCCGAGGGGGTCCTAGGCTGGAGCTTGGCTTGCAGCGACGCAATCTGAAGCTTGAACTCGGCCCTAACAGTGGATACCTCAGCCCTGGATGCCTTTAGAGCGGCTACCAGACCCTCAACCTTGGCCTGGGGCTCAACAAATGCAGGAATGACGCGAGGCATATCTTCGCACAGTCGATCAAGTAGTTTTTCCAAGGTAGCCTACTGCGCGAGGAGGGCATCATGCACAGCCTGGATCTGGGCAGCTTCAGCAGTGTGGGTCACAACATCATGCTCGGCTGCGCTGAGGTGTTGTTGGGCGCGGAGTTCTCGATGTTGTACTTCACTAATGAGGGCCATAAGTAGCTCACGCAGCTACTCATTGGGTAGCCGACTTACAACAAGGGTGACTGGACCTCCCTAGACCTAGCAGTAGAGGCCGGCGGGTTCCATTGTAAGGGTGACACCTGGGAGCTGGCAGGGCCAACTATCCGTAGTGGATGGTAATGCAGTAACAGGTCCCTGCTGGCCCAATGACCCTGCATGACCCTTGCTTTCTAAATTCTGCGTCTCTCGCTCGCTGCTTGCTAGAGTCTGCCTTGCTTGATCAACGCTCGCTTGAAGACTGTCTGCTGTGAGCCAAAGGGCTCACATCTCTGTCTGCAATCTGTCCAATGCAGCCTTGTTCCGTTCTTCCCAAGTAAGCCATTGATCAGCAGCCACGGTGGTGATAACATCAACAATCTTATCCAGGTCATCCTTTGTCAAGGTACTGTCCACATTGGTACGAACCTTATTGGCCTTGCGCTTCTTGCGAGGTCCTTGGGATGATTCGCAAGTACGTTAGAGATTCGTGGGGACCGACGTATCTACCAATTCTTCATCATTGAAGGTCTAGTCTGGCTGGGATTCTGACATGGTAGTACTGCTATGAGTCGTTCGTGGCGGAATTTCTGGCGTCGTTGCTGAGCCAAGCAGAATGGAGGGCCTGGGTACTACAGGGATACCGGACATACTTGCTGCATTGACAGTGGAAGGTAGGGCAGCTACCTTCCACTCTGCCGGCCAAGTATCGATAACCCGTTGAATGTCAGCCTCGGTCGTCATGTATGGTAGATTAAGCCAAGTACGTGCTCTATGAGCCCGGATTTGCACATTATGCATTGTAACCTAGAAGGCAGCAATGTGCCTGTACTTTTCGTAGACTGTCGAGGATAGGCGTAGTTGGGAATCAATGGCTGCGAAGAGACTGCCCTCGTAGAGTAGCCAGAAGGTCTTATTTTCTTCAACACGCTGGGGGTCCATGGAATCCCAGAGATCGAAAAATCGTGTTCCTTCACATGTGCCATGCTCTAGGGGGAAAGAACGCATCTTCCAGGAAACTAACACAATTAGCAAGATCGGCCATGAGTAGTAGAATGCTTTGCCTCACTCCTGAGCCTCAAGCACGTTGTCAAGGAATTCTTCTACTAGATACTGGGACCAGTTATAACAGACGCCCTTCTCACATTGACCCACAACCTGAATGACATGAGTAGGGGTGGAGGCGGCCTCACATTTCCGCATCATCTTGCAAGTGAGGATCTGAGTGCCCAAACGGGTGCCAGGGTCCGAAATTTTATCAATCTGGAAGCCCCTCTTGTTACGCTTGACCCCGTATGCAGATCGAACGATTTTAGCGAGGTGATGCTCATATTTCTTTCCTGTGCCATCCCACGGATTGGGCCCATGCATCGGAAGGCTGGTAATGCAGTGAATGAGAGCATCATCTATTGGTGTGCAGTCTTAGAGCCACAAACAGCCATCATGAACCAATGCCAGCAATTGGCGCACAATCAGGCTAGTAATATTGTAGCGGCTGAAGTGAGGAAGACGCAGTAAATTCAGGATTCCAGCCCCAGCTAGCCCCTTAGCCCAAACCATCGACTCCACCTTGGGTACACCATCTTCAATGACCTGTTCTAAATATAGGTATGGAGCTAGCACAGGGAAAGCATCCAGGTTACCCAAATCATTATTGTCAAACATGATCCAACAACGTCCGAAGACAGGAGCGAACAACGTTTACGTTGGGCATGCGTGTCGCTGATCTGTGTGGTCAAACATATGGGGGCAACCATGTCAGCGGGGTCACCTATAGACCCTCTTCTGAAAGGGTCATGGGATTCGGAGGGGCAGGGTTCGAAGGGGCCACCAGTGATTTCTTCTGAGGTATTTTCGTGGGGGACTGTCGAGTTCGAGGGGTGTTACATTGAAATTTGTCACCATGACGTTTTAGTACTCCCTTAGAAGTCTACAACATCAAAGTTCCTAAATTCAAGCCTTGAAATTGAGAGAAAATCTCATAAAAGTCTTAAAAACACTTGTATCGCACTTTCTCTTAACATTTCCTGTGGTGCCGCACTTTTTTGCTCTAAATCATGCAGAGCTAAATGCACTTTTTATTCATTAAAGGTGCGGACCCCTATAAAAGGTAAAACAAAGGTGGAAAGTAACATTTAGAAGCCCAGCAGTCAAATATGGAAGCTTCTAGAAGCAGTTATCCGGTCGAAGGTTCGCTCCTATCATGTATGTTCATTCCTCCATTATGGGAGCCTACCCCTTGATTTATGGAGCCCAATCCCTTCAAAAGAGCATTCTATCCCTTCTTATGTAGAACCATAACCTCCTCTCTTTTCCTATAAATTGAAGCCATAGTGCAGCTTCAAAGGTTAGAGTTAGTGAGTTAGACTTGGAGAATTTTTGAGGAGAAACATTGTAGAGACTCATACTCTCATAGCTAATCATTATATGGGAATGATTACACACCCATGTGATTTTAGCTAAGAGAGTGCAAGGCTTGTCAGAGTAAAGGAAACGCCTATTCCGGACCCCAGGAAGGCCTGTATGACATCAAGGCGGACACAGTTGTAAGGCTCTTCTTTATTTAAGTTAATACGAATGAATATTGTTTTCTCAATGAGTTCTTTAGTTAAATAGCTTATTTATCATGTTTAATAAATGGGTTATTTAATTAATTATCTCATTTCTTGAATTCCTTGATCATCTTGATAGATGTTTGATTCATGAATTAATTTATTATGCAGGTGCTTTTGATCTGTTCTTGTGTTTGTGATTGCAGATCCTTGACGACGACTTTCTTCAAGCCACTGGAAAGGAGATCAGCGCTAGACTACAAGTAGGTTTCTAAAACCCTATTATAATTAATTCCAAGTCAAACAATATCTAGAGAAAATGGTTTTTATTTATCCGTTTTTTGGTAGCTATCCGTAGGACACTTGGGAGGTCTGTCTTGTCCGCAAGAACGACTTATCCATCCAACAAGGGGAATTGTGAGGTTTTCCGCCCACCCACCGTGCTTGCTTAAACATCCCTTTTCATTTCCGCATGGCTGAGGTGGAAGCAACTTCTTCTGCTACGAGGGTTACTTCGCGAACTTCATCATATTATTCTTCCTCAGAGGTCATCTTAGGCAGGGGGCCACCGGGGTTAGTACCATGCATCCTAGCTTGGAAGATAAACTCGACAGAGCTACCGTCAGATGGTGCGGCTTCAGAAGTCATGCGGACAACCAAAAGAAGAAATATATCAAAGCATTTGAGGGTTGAGAAGCTAGACCAAGTCATGAACCCCGCGGTCTGAACAATCCCTAATTTGTAGCCATCCTGAGGGGAAGCCAGCTCATAATGCCTTAATTTCCCTTCATTATTGTGGGAATGGTACTTAGTCCTCATAAGTCGCCATATTAATTGTTTGTAACCCGCTCCCCCAAGTGGGAGGCATGATTCCCCAAGCGCATATCTGGTTCCAACGGTTAACTTTCCCCATTTTGCAATCCCCCAATGCAGGGAGAAACTTCCCTGTGCATCAACCCTGCGCACCCACACACTGACCCTGCGCCTACTATACCTATCCTAGCTACTCCGACCATATAGTCATTTGATGTGGTATGGCTTCATCTAGATGCCATTGACATAGCCTAGTACCATATCACCCCGCAGTGTGGCTAACCGGACAACTCCCCCATTAGTGATTTCCTTTACCATGTAGGGGCCTAGCTAGTGCTAACAGAACTTTCTTGGGTGTTTTTTGAACTGGCTATCATAGAGCAAGACCAATTATCCCTCCGAAAAGCTCTTTTGCCGAATATGCCTATCGTGCCATGCTTTTTCTTTGGTTTTCTTAACTTGTTAATGAAAGTTAGTGATGAATCGATCTTCTTCCAAGGCGATGAGCTGCGCTAAGCGCTCTTCCATGATACCAGGCCCCGCCATGTTCGTAAAGGCTGCGATGCGCAGGCTATGAACAATATATTCCATGGGCATAATGGCCTCCTTTCCATAAACCATCCAAAATGGTGTTTTCCCTGTCATATTCTTGCATGTGGTGCTATAGGCCCAAAGGACTGACGGGACACGCACGTCCCAGTCACTACGATTGGCATTGCAGACCTTAGTCAGTGCTTACTCCAAGATTTTATTGAAAGATTCTACTGCTCCATTTTCCTATGGATGATATGGGGTAATTTTCACGTGGTGGATCCGAAACTCTTCAGTCAAAGCCTCTATTGTTTCATTAACAAAATGCGTAGCTCTATCCCTCATAAAGATCTTTGGGCAGCCAAACCTAATCAGAATATGTTCAAAGATAAAGTGTGCAGCGGTATCTGCAGTGCAATCCTTCACAGCTTGTGCTTCAGTGCATCGAGTCGCATAATCGGTCACAGTGATGATTTAGCGCACACCTGTCTTCTTTCCTGGCGGATTGATGGGCTCGACGAAGTCGATGGCCCATTTGTCAAATGCTTGCAGGGCCATATGTGGTTGTAGGGGAATTTTTTCCCTGCACGAGGGCCTTCCCGTCCTCTGGCACGTATCACAGCCTTTGCAATAATCATGAGAGTCACTATGCAGCATAGGCCACCATAACCCGGCTCTTAGGATCTTCTATGTTGTCACCTTTCCTATGTAGTGACCTCCTGCTATGCCCCCTGTGAACTTATGCTAAGATGGCTTGCCACTCATGCTCCAAGATGTATCTTCGCAGCACTTCGTCGGCTCCCAAATTATATAGGTGACCTGAAATAATGGTAAAATCGGTTGCACGGGTTATCAACTCTTTCTTTTGTTGTACTGAATATTTTGCAGGTGTTGTCACTGTAGTCAAGAAGTGAATGATGTCAGCGAAGTGCGCATCCACTACCTTAATAGCGAATAGTTGCGCATTCGACAATCCTTCCTCTAGGTTGGTCGGCTCTTCGCCATTTTCGATCCAGGATAGGTGATCTGGCCCAACATTCAACTTTCCCGGTTTTATGATGATCTCAAAGTCATATTCTTGAAACAGCAAAAGCCATCGATAGATTCCCCCCCACCCCAACACAGGCTTATTCACCAGGTACTTCAAAGCTAAGTGATCAATGAACATCTTGAAATTCCCACCCAATAAGTAATGTCGGTATTTCTGTAGGGCATACACCATGGCTAGCCCTTCGCGCTCAGTAGTGGAGTAGTTACACTCTGCACTAGAGAGATTTATGCTGGCAAACACAACTGGAAGGTCAATGTCTCCCTCCCCTGTCTGTGTCAAGATAGCTCCTAGGGAAATCCCTGAAGCGTCGACATGGACATGAAACACCTTCGCCCAGTAGGGAAATTTGAGGATAGGCACAGAGACCATCTTCTCCTTGAGTAACTCAAATATTTTCTGACACTCGTCATCCCAACAGAATGATACCTCCTTTTCAGAAATTTTTCCATAGGTGCTGGGATTAGTGCGTACCCTTGAATAAACTTCCTATCGTAGCCTGTGTGTCCGAGGATCGAGCGCAGCTACTTCTTAGTTGTAGGAATGGCCAAGTTGATGATAACCGCCACTTTTGCAGGGTTGACCATCAGCCCTTGTCGACAAACTATGTGACCTAATAAGATCCCAAATGGTACGCATAATATGCACTTCTTGATATTCACAGAGATTTGGTGCTTCCTGCAGGCGTCCAGCATCATGCACAAGTTCAAGACATGACTCTTTACTAACCCAAACATAGTCCAATCATCAAAATATACCTCCAAGAACTTATGGATAAATTCCTTAAATACTGCAACCACTACCCGCGAAAAGATGGCAGGGGCATTTTTTAGTCCAAATGGCATAATAGTGTACTGAAACGAACCCCATTTAGTGGCGTACATGGTTTTTATGTGATCTTCAAGCGCGATCCTGATCTGATGATAGCCCGAGAACCCATCAGTGAACAAGTATGCCTCCTGCCCCCCTACGCTATCAAGGATTTCATCTGAGAATAGCGTAGGAAAGGGATCATGTATGCAAGCATCATTCAATTTGTGTAGGTCAACACAGATTTGTATCTCTCCCTTAGTATTTTTCTCCTGAACCACCATAGGACTTACCCAGTCTTACTGTTCGACCGGTTCGATGATACCTGCAATGAGCATTTTGTCAATTTCATCCTTGACTTTCTGTTTATACTTGGGGTTCAACTGATAAGGGCATTGCTTTACCGGGCGCGCATCTGGTTTTAAAGTGATACGCATGACTCCAAGGTCCCCTGTGATCCCCTTGAGCTTCGAAATTTTTGTCGGGAATAAGTCCTAGTATTCCTTGAGGAGTTCTGCCACCTTTCCCACAGTATCATCATCCCAGTAGTCCCCAATTTTAGCTATCTTAGGCTACGCCTCCGTTCCAATGTTGACTTCTCATAGCTTCAGAGGTTTAGTGACATCAAAAATCTGCAGGGTGGTCCAGCAACTGCTTGCCGACTTTGGGATAGAGAAATTTCGTGGGTCATCATCGCATTCTTCGATTGATAAATTGCGGCAGTTGACAATATCCTGCATCTGTGTTTCCCACGTTGGTGCCCCATGTGTTGCGCACAAGCGTGATTCATTAAATACTAGGGCATCAATGTCCTGCAGGACTTCATCGAGTGCTTTTGTTCCTCCTATCAACCCAAATGTCCCTACAATACCATGCGGTTGGGATCGGCCCCAAGGCATGAACAAACAGATGGACCCATTCCTCTGTAGTTTTTTTGCCCCATTCTTTCATCCATGCTGACAAGTGCTCATGCGGATCCCCTAGGCCTAAGAAATTCTTTACGCGCAAGTGAGCCGGATGTTCGAACCGTAAGACCATCATGTCGTGACATTCTTCCCAATCCTAGAATGCCCCCTTATGCGTGTCCCACCACCTCGCAAGAGTTGTGTGCATGGCAATATTAAGGGCTCATAGCCTTCGTTCTCTTGGGACTTCAAATAAGGTTCGCAAAAACTCCTTAATGCTACCAAATCCATCAAATTAGGGCAAGTTTCTTACCTCTAAGGAAATACACTGGAAGCTCTTTGTGATCCTAAGACGGTGCAGCGTAGAGACATCATGTAACCTATTCTACCAATTTTCTACCTCCCCATCGAAGTCAGAAAAACATTCACTATCTTTCTCCCAGCAGAGCATGCCCTTAGCTGTAGGATTGATCCAATCTTCATCTTGAGTGGTCAATTTATAGATGTGATCCACATCCTATTCTTCGCGCACTAGTTCTGTATATTTCTCTCCTTCCGCAGGATCTAGCAGGATTATCACCTAGGTACCTTCATTCTCAAAGACCATACTTCTTTTCTTTAGGTTGATAGTACCTCCCATATCTATAGCCCAATCTAGCCCTAGAAGCGCAGGTTAAGGATCTGCATCGTCCACAATCTGGATTATTTCAAAGTCAGCGCGTACCTTAATTCCTGCAATGTCTACCATAATTTTCAACAGCCTCCCCAATGGTATGATCTTCTATTGGTTAGCCATGCGCAGCTATATAGTGTACCATTCGATCTTCAGTTATCCCATCCGTTGTCATGTCTACTTAGGCAGGACATTCACATCTGATCGTAGGTCTAAGATGACCTGATCCATCTCATAGTCGCCAATCTGCGTAGTAAGACGCATCTCTCGACCAGTGCATTTCTTGTGTTTGTAAATTTTGTTCACATCCTTAACTTCTATGACGGGGTTAGATTTTTCTGCGCAGCTATATATTGGTGCTTGAAGATTTTCTACTGCCTTCTGATTGCGCAGCAGCTTCATACATGCCTGCAAAAATGGTTTGACCTCGTTATCTGCTTTGAGGTTTGCAGGATCCTGAGAAGTAGATGCCTCAACCTTAGTAAAGTCTTTGCGAGCTGCGACAAAGGTTTATTTTTCCTTCTGTAGGTCCAAACCTTCTTGTTTGATAGCTGATTTTCAGATAAGAAGCTCAGCCGCAGCTTTTTCCTAAACTCCCCCAGTGGCCATGCCGCTACGTGTTATGACATTGATGCTTGGTCCTTTGTCTCGTGGTTTTGATTTAACCCTTTTCACATTCTGCGTAGGTGTCTGTTTCTTTTCCTGCATTTTTGCTATCAGAATTGGACAGTCTTCAATCACATGGTCTAGCTGTCTACAATACCTGCAATATTTCCTCACATGGTTCGGGCAGTCCCTCGCAAAGTGTCCTACTTCTCCATAGTTATAATAGATCAGTTTCCCTCTTCCCTGACCTGCGCCTCCACCCCTCCCCCCTCCTCTACCCCTGGCTGGGCAGCCTCCTCTACTTGAGGGAGATAGAGGCGACAAGGGGTCAGCCTGCATCCTATATAAGTTTCCTCGGTTCATCATTAGGTCGTATGTCTGACAGTTCTGTTCGTCATGCCCCACAGCTGAGCAAAATCAGCACCATTGTTGCTTAAATTCTGGAACATAAGCGGCTAGACGAGGGCAGTGGTTTGTATCATGAAGTCCTACTATGCAACAGTCAGTGCACCACAAGGCCGGACTACTTGGTCCTGCACCTTCCCTAGGATGTAATGGGTTGGGCCCCCCAACCTGCATATAATTTTCCAATAGAGGGCACTGATCCTTGGTGTGCCCAAACACCCTACATCTTATGCACCATACATCTAGGTTGGCTTCTTTCCCTTGCTCCTTGCACAGGTTCTGGATTTCGAGATGCATTGCCTGTAGCTACCCTTGGATCTGTTGTACCCCCAACTAAGCATCATCTCTCAGTGCGGCTTTCAACTTCATAGCAATATCCAAGGATTTTTCTTGCGAGTCAATGGCTTTATGACCCATGGGCCCACGCAGGTGAGGTAGTAACATAGCGATGAACCATTCCTTGTGTTTTCTATCATCATACAGAAATTCCCCCACTCTGATCACCCTCTTTAGTCGCTAGTCAGCCTCCCATACAGACTCAGAGGGCCCTTGTTTGAAATATTTTAGGTCATTCACTATATGAGAATAAGACTTAGGCTTCTGAAACTGTTGTTTAAGGGCATCCTTAACCTCTTGAATGGTTGCATTCACATGCTAAGCTACGTATCCCATATACTAGTCCAGGGTTCTTCCTTCGAAGGCGAGGGATAGCTGCACCCTTTTTATGGCATCACTGGCCACATTTTTCACAGTCCATATTGACTCTGCGACAAACCAGAACCGGTACATATCTTCATCCCCTACACCTTTGAAGTTAGGTAGCTTCATGTGTGAGGCCATATCGTCTTCTGGTGGAGGTGGTGGTGTGGGTGAGTTCTTACCCCTATGTTGACTTGAGGGTGGTGTAGCTGGAGGGCTATGCGCAGCCAAATCTCTTACTAGACTGTAGATAGATCTATCTCCTTCTTGATTAGTTCAGTAGTATTCACCACTTAGCGGGGTGCTCTCACTCAGATCAGGGGTCATTCACTCGGTGTGGCTACACAGAATGCCTTTCTCTCACAGTAATACTTTTATTAACAAAGGCAATGTTTTCATGAACTTACCTCGAAACCCTTTGAAAAACCTCCACTCTACTTTTGAATAGGATATGAACTAATCAACTGCGAATTCTGTCACAAATCCTACCAGCACGCTATCCACTCAGTGATCTACCGTACGGGTGATGGTATTGTCAGCTCTTTCCAATTGCTGGATCAAATCTAGAGTCCACTGCGTGACCCGCTTGTCCTTCCAACACGTCTGGAGATCTACGAGCCTAGATAGCCACTCCTGCAGCTCGTGTGCAAAGGTTACAAAGAAAATTTCATATACCTCAGTAAAAATGTACTTATTTTTCCACTTCTCAGCTGTCAATTTTGTGCTACAGTTCTCTTTTATAGCAAATTCCTAAACATGTCTTTCGAACCACTCTTCAATTTATGCCTTCCCAGGTCTCCAATGGCCTCGTGGAATTACCCAATCTCTCTCTCAAAATTCTCCCGGTCCCAGCAACGAAACCATTTGTTTGCTTGAGGGGTCTTGACCCAAGTTCAGAGGTCAAGTTTTCCAACAAACCCCTATACTATTGGCCCTTTTAGCAGTGACCTACTTGCGCAGGCCAAAGTCTCACCCGAAGCAGTATGGGAGGGTGTTGGAACCAAGCTTACGCACCCTGAGAGGGAGTAGGTAAGCCTAGGAAAATTTGTGTTCGCAACCTCTCACATTCACACAGATAGGTCTATTTTTAGGTTCGTTAATAGTACAATCCGCAATTAATCATAACAGAGCTATTACCATGCACAGATCTAGTCAGTACCTTCAAATCCACATGCGTATCATTCATTACCAGTACATAATATCATAGACGCATCAATAACATATCACAGATATACTTCATACCATAACACAAATATATTCGTAGCATAAACAGATAGCACAGAGGTATTCACAGCACCAGACAGATTCCGAAGATTCGCATCAACAGTAGCACAATAAATCTAGATAACACAAAGATACTTCAACTATACCCACATATATTAGCATCCAAAAACCCAGTTACAACCTAACACAGCCTGCGCACACAACCAGAAGGGTTTGTACATAGCAGGACTGAGGATCTCTGCGCACACAGCCAGCAAGAGTCCTTACCCAAAACAACCCAAACAGATCTAAGAGTTCACACGTAGCATTAGTCTTAATTTCATGCCTACCCTCTAGACTCCAAATACTCATCTATTTATATTGACTTAGCCTACGCTTTCCTGTGGTCTACAAACCGTGGTTTGTGGACAGTCGGTCTACCCTTTGACCCATTACAATGCGTTTGGGGCTTTGACCTACCCCAAAACCCTTGCGTTAGACTAATTAATACAAAAATATACAAAATTCGCGGCTTTAGGGAGCCCCATTCCAACACTGCCCTAGTACTGAAGATCATTGATCTGAATCAAGAGTTTGAGGTCTGCACGGATGCAAATCAATAAGGAGTGGGGATAGTATTAACCTAGGAGGGGAAATTCATTTCATATGAGTCGTGGAATCTAAAATATTACGAGCAGAAATACTCTTCTTATGATTTTGAACTAATTGTTGTGGTTCATGCCCTCAAAGTATGGAGATATTATCTTTTGGGATTTTTTTTTTGTTGAAAACGAACCACACCAGTCTGACGAGTTATTTAAAGCCAATTTGAATGCCCGCCAAGCAATATGGAATGCATTTATGAGTGAATTTGAGTTTGAAATTCAGCATTTTAAAGGAAAAAAAAATCGTGTTATCGACAATTTGAGTATAAAAATACATTGTATTTATGAACTCTGTTATAACCGGATATAATTTAAGTTTCAGAAAAAAAATTAAATAAGAAGTACATAAATATCATTAATATAAATTTTTATGGAAGCAAGCGCATCAACTGAATAGCCAAGGGAAATAGTCAGATTAGCAAGTGAATAATGAGAATTTGTTGACCTTTCAGGGAAGGATATATATTCCCAATCAAATGTCTCTCAGAGAATTGATCGTAGGTGAATACCATAGAATTCCCTATGTTGCCCATCTCGGTTGCCAAAAGACGTTTTCAACAATTAAGAAGGATTATTTTTGGCCTGGGATGTGCAAGGACATTGCATAATATCTAATTAGATGCATGTAATGTCAGCACGTTAAAGCTAAGCATCAAAACCCTTCCGGTTTATGAAAACCCATACCTTACCAGAACGGAAGTGGGAAGTTATCTCAGTAGACTTTATTACTAGTCTACCTTGATCTAAGAAGTATAACAATTCAATAATGGCAGTGGTAGACAAACTCAGTAAAACAAATCACTTTATACCAAAACAATCTAATTATAGAAGAGTTCAAATTGTTGATATCTTTATGAATGAAATATTTATATTGCATGGTGTTCCTTAGGCAGTTATATTAGATAGGGATGTAAAATTTAACTCTGCATTCTGGAAAGCCCCCTTTATGGGTCTGAGAAATCAGATTTAGTTTAGCACTGCATACCATCAAAAAATGGATGGGCAGATTGAACGTGTGAATCAAGTGTTGGAGGATATGTTGTGAATGTATGTCATGGAAAAACCCAATAAATGGGAGGAACATTTACATTTAGTATAATTTGCATATAATAATGGATATCATGAGTAATTAAAAATGAGTCCATTTGAAGTATTGAATGGTAGGAAATGTAGAACTCCCATTAACTAGACTATTCCTGAAAATAAATTGATTCCCAGACCAGAGATGTTAGAAGATATGGAACGAGAGGTAAAGAAAATCTGAAAAAAAATTAAAAGTTGCGCAAGAAAGGAAGAAATCTTATGATTATCGGAAAAGAACCTACTAGGAATTCTAGGTTGGGGACCATGTGTATGTTTGAATTAAACCTAAGAAAATCACTTTGAGGTGGACTATTTGTGCAAAGCTTTCTCCCCGGTTTTGTGGCCCATTCCAAATGCTAGAAAGAATAGGACCAGTGACCTATCGACTGGCTCTACCCAGTCACATAAGAGTGCATAATGTGTTTCAAGTGTCATTATTAAATAGATATGTGCATGACCGTAGATGTGTAGTTCATTGGCAGAATGTTCACGTAAAATTTTAATTGTTATTATTTCATTTAAGATAAAGAGGTATGCACCATGTGTATGTTTGAATTAAACCTAAGAAAATGACTTTGAGGTGGACTAGTTGTGCAAAGATTTCTCCCTGGTTTTGTGGCCCATTCCAAATGCTGGAAAGAATAGGACTGGTGGCCTATAAACTGGCTCTACCCAGCCACATAAGAGTGCATAATGTGTTTCAAGTGTCATTATTAAATAGATATGTGTATGACCCTAGACGTGTAGTTCATTGGCAGAATGTTCACGTAAAATTTTAATTGTTATTATTTCATTTAAGATAAAGAGGTATGCATATTAATTGTGGTAATTGCTAAATGTTCAGGTCGAACCGGATGGAGAGTTACTAGTAGAACCTCAGCACATCCTCGAACAAAGAGAAATAACATTACATAGGTGATCCATCACCCAGGTTAGAAAGTACTCTACTACTAAGTCATGTATTGTTAGAAAGAGTTTTGTTTATGTTACCGTGTTATTACTTCTTTAAAGTGCGCAGTGGGCATAATCTTAACTTGTGTTAAACCTATGATTTTTCTATGGTGTTACTATCTCATTGTGCATACAGTGGTATGGTCTCATTCTGTGCCAAATTGTTCTTTATATAAATGTCTAGTGTTAATTAAAAGTTTAGGAACTGTACTCTATAAATTTAGAAGGCATTAACTAGGAACATTGAAACCGAGGTCTAATGGTATCGTGTAACAAAATATATATATATATATATATATATATGCACAATAAAATTCATTTATAGGATTGACATAAGACTCTCGAAAATATGTGGACTAGTAGGGTTAGTCTCTCGACCAAGCCTTGTACGCAACCTAGAGAGAGTCCCGTCTTGATTCATGGAGAAAATATTTCCAAATATAAAATTCAGCGTGTTAACAATATCTATACATACATAAAATTCTAAAGGGAGAATACCCACTTTCTACAAGCAATTAAGAACCCTGGTAATGAAGACATTTAAAAGGAAAAGGAAATTAATACAAAATGGGAATTCATATCCTAGCAATAATAGTGATTACTTGCATGAACGTAGACAACCATTCTCTTCAAACTAAGTGATACTGATAACTTTATGTGTAACAGAGAAAACCCATAACAACTGCAAAATTTGAACATATATATATTCTATGTATACAGAGAGAACCCATAACAACTACAAAAATTGAACATATATATAAAAGCATATACTTTCATAAATAAAATGCTAAAACCACAACAAACATTTTAAAACATATTTGAATATGCCTCGAGGGCAGAACTGTGGGTCAACATTAAACCTTCGGAGTTTCGATACGAGATAAATCTGTGTATTAAGAAAGGAATTAGCTAACATACAACAACATATCCTCTATTAACTTAAAACCCTAAGATTCTTCAGTGACAGACGATTTCCATAAGAAAAGAAAAATGTAAGCTAACAACTAATAACCCATTACAAGAACATCCTGTAATTTTACAATTCAGGGAGCAATGGAAAAAACCCGGTAACGTATGCACATCACCTTTACTTTTCTAGCACTGTGTTTATCTAAGATGCGTAGGGTAGGGTTAACACCCTCCGAGTTTTGGCAGAACAGGGAATATTTAGAATTGTTAATCAAGGGAACCTACCAACCGGAAGACATATAAGGAGGTAGGTTCCATTGATAATTAGTCAAGAAGCAAAACCATTAAGGCATGAACTGAAGAAGAAAAAAAGTGAACTTACCTGTAGTAAGTGATTCGAAAATCCTTCTGATTCCTGCACGAAGAACTCCATTACAGGAATGTTGTTGCATAGGGTAACTCTTGCAAAAAAAATCACGAAGTGGGATAAGATTCCTCAACTTAGGAAAGAAACTATGGATGGGTTTACTCCTTAACCAAAAAAAAGAGCGTTACAATACCAACACCTCTGAAACATTACCTTAAGCAACCGGAAAACACATCTGAAAGGTGTACAACTATGAAGAACGAGAAAACCTGAATCAAACCATCTACTAGAGTGTTATTGTTGTATCATATATCACCAAATGAAGTTGGGGTTACAACCAAGAACCAGATGCATGTGCACAACTTGTACCTTGATGAAACAACCTCGAAAATGAATGACAAAACCAATATACCCTCGGTTAGTTTTCCCAATAACCTTCCAAATGCATCTTACTTGTAGGATTCAACCCTAGTTTTATCTACAGTGTATATGGCGCTACTTGTTCTTGGTTGAGACTTCGAGAAGACCTCAACAAATGTGATCCGGGACACCTGGTGCCCGCTCAACACTAACTGGAGAGGTTATTACACCGAATAATCAATGTTTCCAAATAAAATATACGGATAATTATTAGACAAGACAAGTGGGAGAGTTTATATATTAATCTTTGAGCCCTTGGTACATAGCAATTACATCCTACCATTATTATAAGTGTAAATAATGTATTCTATGATCAAATCCGCCCATGTATAATGATCATGAGTTTAATATTATACGGTATGGATTTATGTAAATGTTCATGAGTTAATTCTTTTTTATGCCTATGGTGTTATTAACTTAGTTTGTGTGAAACATTGGTATCATGGTATCAGAGCGCAAGCTTTCCACATTGTGGCCTGAATGGGAAAATTAAAATTGTAGTAATGATATTTGTTGGATTGTACATAGTGACTAGCGATTAAGGAAGTGAACAATGAGAAGAGCAATTGGAGGTCATATTTCAGCCAGACCGATGGGGAGAGTTACTCCGCTGCCAAATCCAGAAATGAATCTAGAAATATGGGTGTAGCTAAATGTGGAACAATAACATCAAACCAGCAGTCTACTGGAAGAACAACAATGTCAAACAAACAAACTGTTGGAAACAATTCAATGGTTGCAGACCAAAATGGTCCAGGTAAGAATAGATAATGAAATAATACTAAGGGAACAAGAAAGAATTTTAAAGAGTCTATCTAATTGGAAAAATCATCGAACTTACTAACAAAGTTTGGAACGTGATACCCGAGATCAAGATGAGAAACAAAAATTTGTTGAAGATAACCTAGAAGGAATCTACACACAAAAAAAGTGACAGGAACAGGGCATATAATGAGGAATAATCAGGAATTGTCTCAGACCAGCAGAAAATCAAGAAACAAAAAGTGGAGTTACAAGGGAATTCAGGAAGATAAAACCTCCAACTTTTAACGAAGAAGCGAAGTAGGATGCAGAGGCCTGGATTATCAACATGAATAAATATTTTTACGTTTATGAATATAGCAATAAACTCAAAGCCAGGTTTTCCATCTATCATCTCTAGGGGAAAGCTACTTTATGGTGGGAATAGTTCAATAATTTTCAAGGAGTAGAGGACCATAATGTAACTTGGGATGAATTTCAAAAATATATGAGGACAAATACCTAACAAAACACTTATACAATGAACAATCTAAATATTTTCTTGATTCAATATTGGGACAGATGACCATGGATGAGTATATAACCAAATTTACCTCCTTACTAAGGTATGTACCTTATCTTCGGGAAGAGAAAGCTAAGGTGCAACACTTCCTGAGCGTTTTTCCCACATATATGAAGGAAATGATAGAATTTGATAGTACAGAACTATGGACGAAGCAATCTAGAGAGCTCGAATGTGCTACCAGCAAATGGAGAAAAAAGTAGATTCCAGCAATCGTTGGTCACAAAAGAAAAGTCAAAAGGGTACTTAGAATTTTAGAGGCACCAAACCTAGTAATTTTAAGAATTCACAAAGAAATCTCTCAAGTAAGAAGTCTGGAAGGAATCGGAAAAAATTCAAGTGGCAGGTAGAGGATACCTACAGAACCCTCCAACAAACCAAAACCCAGCCAGATGCAAAAACCCCCTTTGCAATGTTGGGGTTGTGGAGAATATAACTATTATAATAATTGTCCCCACCATGCTAAAAATGAATCTGTGGCTAATTTACAAGAAGCCTCTATGGTTGGGGAGGTAGCCAGGAGCATGCCAAGGATTAATGCAGCGCTAGAAGACTGGCAAGAATATTATCAGCCAACCATGGTAGATTAGAAGGTAATCTTCTTACTCAGACTATATCTATTTTAGTGGAACCTGGTGCCAGCTTAAGTTATGGTAGCCCAAAAGTAGTTGAGAAATTTGGTTTACAAACTTGGAAATTAAAAACCCTTGGTTGGTACAATTAGCCACAGGAGCTAAGAGGAGAGTGTGTGTCAAGGTATCAAAGTATTATGTTGTGTTAGGAAATCAAATTATAAATGCAAAATTGAATATTCTGCCTTTTGGGTCATATGACTTATTACTTCGAATGGATTGTCTGGAGGGACATTGTTCCCTGGTGGACTATAAAAAAAAATCTATTAACTATTTGGCAGAATATGGGTCTCAGCAAGAGATCTAGGGAGGTAGGAATCCCATCCAATTATGTCCCATTATTGCCTCCCAATTATGCAAGTGTATTAGAAAAGGTTGTATGATTTATGTGGTTCAAATAGGATATTCCAATTCTAAGGATAATAATGTTACCGAAGAAAATATATTGATAATTCAGGAATTTATTGATGTATTTCCTGAAAGTATTCTGGGATTTCCTCCAAATCGGGATATTGATTTTACTATATAATTAATTCTCGGAGCAGCACCAGTATCTCGAGCCCCCTATCGAATGAGTGTACTAGAATTGAAAAAATTAAAAATGCAGTTGCAGGAGTTACTGGATAAAGGTTACATTCGTCCCAGTGTATCTTCTTAGGGAGCCCCAGTGCTATTTGTCAAAAAGAAGGATGGTACACTATGAATGTGCTTTGATTATAGGTAACTTAACAAATTAACCATAAAAAATAAGTACCCCTCGTATAGACGATCTTTTCGATCAAGTTAAGGGTGCAACAATTTTTTTCCAAAATTGACCTGAGGTGTGGGTATCATCAAATTCGACTTAAATATTAATATATTTACAAGGAAAATTTATGAAATCACTACGAGCATTAGCAGTTCATGGTGTTACCTTTCACACTGACCAATGCGACTGCAAATTTCATGAGCCTCATGAATGACATATTTCACCTTTTTTTGGACAAGTTTGTTTTTATTTTTATTGATGATATATTAATTTATTCAAAAAACTTGGAGGAACATAAAGAGAATTTACGTATTGTGTTAAAAACCTTATGGAAGCATCAACTATATGCAAAATTTAGTAAATGTGATTTTTACAAGGACCAGATTCAATATTTGGGCCATGTTATTTCAGTTGAAGGAATAGCAGTCGACTTGGAGAAAACCAAAACCATTATGGAATGGTCGGTACTCAAGAATGAGGCTGATATACGCTCCTTCATGGGGTTAGAAAGGTACTACCGACACTTTATTGAGGAATTTTCTTGAATCACATATCCTATCGCTTCATTACAATGAAAAGGAAGGACTTTTAATTGGACAAGCGATTGCCAAAACAATTTCGAACGATTGAAACATTTGTTAACTACTACCCTAGTACTAAAGATCATTGACCTAAGTCAAGAGTTTGAGGTCTGCACAGATGCAAGTCAATAGGAGGTGGGGTCAGTATTAACCCAGGAGGGGAAAGTCATTACGTATCAGTCACAAAATCTAAAATATTACGAGCAGAAATACTCTACTGACGATTTAGAACTAATTGTTTTGGTTCATGCCATCAAAGTATGGAGACATTATCTTTTGGGAAAAAAATTCTGCTGAAAACCGACCACACTAGTCTGACGAGTTATTTCAAGTAGCCTAATTTGAATTCCCGCCAAGAAAGATGGAATGCATTTCTGAGTGAAGTTGAATTTGAAATTCAGCATTTGAAAGGTAAATAAAATTGTGTTGCTGGCACATTGAGTAGAAGAATATATTGTATTTATGAACTCCGTTATAACAGAATAAAATTTAAGTTTCAGGAACAAATTAAAGAAGCAGTACATAAAGATCATGAATACAGATTTTTATAGCAGCAGTCGCATCAAATGAACAGCCAAGAGAAATAGTCAGATTACCAAGTGAATTATGAGCAATTGTTAACCTTTCGGGGAAGGATATATATTCCCAATCAAATGTCTCTCAGACAATTGGTCTTAGATGAATACCATATAAGTCCCTATGCTTCCCATCACAGTTACCAAAATATGTTTTCAACAATTAAGAAGGACTATTTTTGACTTGGGATGCGCAAGGACAATGCAAAATATCTAATTAGATGCATGGAATGTCAGCAAGTTAAAGCTAAGCATCAACACCCTTCTGGTTTATTACAACCCATACCTTACCAGAATGGAAGTGGGAAGTTATCTCAGTAGACTTTATTACTGGTCTACCTTGATCTAAGAAGTATAACAATTCAATAATGGCAGTGGTAGACAACTCATTAAAAAAACTCACTTTATACCAGAACAATCTAATTATAGAAGAGTTTAAATTGTTGATATATTTATGAAGGAAATATTTATATTGCATGGTGTTCCTTATGCAGTTATCTCAGATAGGGATGTAAAATTTACCTCTGCATTCTGGAAAGCCCCCTTTATGGGTTTGGGAACTCAAATTCAGTTTAGCACTGCTTACCATCCACAAATGGATGGGAAGATTAAACTTGTGAATCAAGTCTTGGAGGATATGTTGTGAAAGTATGTCATGCAACAACCCAATAAATGGGAGGAATATTTACATTTAGTAGAATTTGTGTATAATAATGGATATCATGAGTCATTAAAAATGAGTCCATTTGAAGTATTGAATGGTAGGAAATGTAGAACTCTCATTAACTGGAGTATTCCTAAAAAAAATTGATGCTCAGAAGAGATGTTGGAAGATATGGAACGAGAGGTAAATAAAATCTAATTAAAAATAATAATAATAATAATAATAATAATAATAAAATTAAAGTTTCACAAGAAAGGAAGAAAGCTTATGTTGATTGGAAAATAACCTACCAGGAATTCGAGGTTGGGGACCATGTGTATGTCTGAATTAAACCTAAGAAAATCATTTTGAGGTGGACTAGTTGTGCAAAACTTTCTCCCCGATTTTGTGGCCCATTCCAAATGCTAGAAAGAATAGGATCGATGGCCTATCGATTGGCTCTACCTAGTCACATAAGAGTGCATAATGTGTTTCAAATTATGTTATTAAATATATATGTGCATGAACTGGACATGTATTTCATTGGCAGAATGTTCACGTAAAATTTCAATTGTTAATTTTCCATTTAAGATAAAGATGTATACATATTAATTGTGGTAACTCCTAATTGTTCAGGTCGAACCAAATGGATATTTCCTAGTAGAACCTCAGCGCATCCTCGATTGAAGAGAAATAACTTTACAAAGGTGATCCATCACCTAGGTTAAAGTGCAATAGAATCACTTCAACCCGGAGGAGACCACCTGGGAGGATACAGAATTTATGCGAGAAGCTTATCTGGAATTGTTCCAGGAATTTGGAAAAACACCGAGGAAGGTGTTTTTCCTCAGGGGGAGATGATGTAACATCCCTAAAGGAAACTAAAATTACAAACATTTACTTAAGTTACTTTCAGTTATTTACGTTGGAATAGTTTAATTGTGAAAGGAAACTTTATATTGATTATTCATTGCTTAATTTTTTTGGGGAATAATAATAAGAATGATAAAATTTGGAATGGAAAGGGATAGCTAAAAAATGAATTCAAGTTCCAAGGAAGTTATAATAGTTATAGACAGTTACCCACTCCTCTAGAGATAAAAAATAAATCTCAGTGAGGAGAGGGGGTTATTTTGGATGGTTCGAGGAGGGAACATAAAGAAAGAAGTTTAAAGAACAATGGAACATTCATGTAGAGTAATCCAGAGCTAGACCTGGGCCAGTGTAACTCTATCTCATACCAGAAGAATATAGGCTGGACAATGGTCTAGATTCCTAATTTTGTTCATACTGGAAACTGTTAATTTCTTTGGAGAGGCGATCAGGGGGCGAAGATGACGTCATCGCCTCTCTCATG
Source organism: Pinus albicaulis (assembly GCA_034641835.2). Lineage (NCBI taxonomy): Eukaryota > Viridiplantae > Streptophyta > Pinopsida > Pinales > Pinaceae > Pinus > Pinus albicaulis. The sequence goes on from CM076575.1 coordinate 1,495,202,102, forward strand.
GTTAGGTGGAGTAGACTTTCATATCCATAATTGTATGGTAACTTAATTTTATTGTGGACAAATAGATAAGTACTCTACTACTAAGGCATTCATTGTTAGAAAGAGTTATGTTTATGTTACTACTTCTTTAAAGTGTACAGTGGGCATAATGTTACCCTATGTGAAACCTTTGGTTTTTCTATGAAGGTGAGCATCAACAACACACTAACGACAACCCTAAAGGAATTCAAACTCAACGAAGTAACAAAAGTAGAATGTATACCAAGGCAGAGTTAGACAAAATTTCATATCACCGGGAAGTGATGAAATAGAAAGTGGAATTACAATGAGAGTTTAGGAATATAAAACCCTCCACCTTTGATGGAGAAGCAAAGGAGGTGGTTGAAGCATGGCTTATTAACATGAAAAAGTATTTTCAAGTCTATGAATATAGTAGTAAGATTAAAGCACGATTAGCCATCTATCAGCTACGAGAAAAAGCTACATTATAGTGGGAGGACGTTAAGAACGTTCGAGTAATAGAGGATCAGAACGTGACATGGGAAGAGTTCCAAAAGTATTTTAAGGATAAATATTTAACGAAACTTTTCTACGATGAAAAATCTAGAGAATTTTACGATCTAAGGTTGGGGCAGATGACTATGGATGAGTTCATCACCAAATTCACTTCCTTATTGAGGCACGTGCCGTATCTCCGAGATGAAAAACGGAAGGTACAACGATTCCTGAGTAGTCTTCCTGCGCATATGAAAGAAATAATTGAGTTCGTCAACCTAAAAACCATGGATGAGGTGATTCTAAAAGCACGAATGTGCTATCAGCAGTTGAAAAAGAAAGAAGATTCTAATAGAAGTTGGTTGTCAAGGAAAAGTCAGAAAGGCACCCAAAGTTTTAGGAGCAACAGACAGACTAATTTCAAGAACGCTGCTAGAAATCTGCCAAATAGTCAAGCTGGAAGGAATCAGCAAAAACCCAAATGGCAAGCAGAAGATAGGCCTACTGAGGCGTCCAGCAGACTATACCATGGTCAGACACAGAAAACCTCATTACAGTGTTGTGGTTATGGTGAAGCTCACTACTATAAAAAATACCCCCACTAGGAGGAAAATGAGTCTGTAGATAATCTGTAGGAGGCATCCACTTTTGGGGATGTAGCCAGAAATATACCAAGGATCAATGCAACATTGGAGGATTGGCAAGCAGACTACTAGCTGACCATGATAGAACTCAAAGGTAAGTTAGTTTCCCAACCTGTATCTGTTTTGGTTGACCCTGGTGCAAGTTTAAGTTACATCAGCGCCAAAGTAGTTGAAAAATGTAATTTACAAATTCAGAAATTTAAGAGCCCTCGGGTGGTGCAACTAGCCACTGTGGAAAAAAAGAGGGTAAATTCCAAAGTGAAAAATTGTTCCCTAGAAATAGGTAATCAACATATAAACGCATATATGAATATCCTACCCTTGGTTTTCTATGACATGCTATTGGGGATGGATTCGCTGGAATGGCATTGGTCCTTGGTGGAATGTAAACAAAAAACCATCATGCCTTTTACCGATCCTCCTTCCAAAGTTATTTCTTTGTTTATAGGTCACACTACTACCTTGAATAATGCCACAATTGTGAGTTCAAATCCTATTGTTCAAAACAACGCGCAATCAAGTTTCTACAATGTTGGGTTTTTTATATTTTCAATAATTCTAACTACCGTATGTATCATCTATATCATAATAAAAAGAGAGATTAAATTGGATAGAAGGTAGGAGGCTTTGGGATTTTAATATTTTAATTAAAAATATTAAATTGGATGGAAGGTAGGATATTTTGGGATTTTGATATCTTAATTAAAAATATTATAGTAAAAAGCATGATTAAATTGAATAGAAGGTAGGAGATTTTGGGATTATGATATTTTCAATTATTCTAACTACCATATCTATATTACAATGAAACTCATGATTAAATTGAATAGAAGGGATTAGGTTTAGGGATTTTGATATTTTCATTTATTCTAACTATCATATGTATTATCTATATCATAATAAAAAACACAATTAAATTGGATAGAAAGTAGGAGACTCATATTTTGATATTTTAATTAAAAATATTATAGTAAATAGAAGGTAAGAGGTTTTTGGATTTTTATATTTCAATTATTTTTAATTTAACAAAAATTATTTAAAATGAAAAAAGTTATTAAGAAAAAGGTTAAAATATCATGCTTAATCATAACAATAAAAGATTATAAAAAACTATTATAAATGAAAATATAATCAAAATGCGCTTTTTTTTCCCAAAAATTAATACAAATATTATACCATAATGACAACAATTCATTAACTTATTGATTAATTTCCAATGAAATTGACTAGCCACAGTTGGTATACTTGTGAGGTGCCTAGTGCTATATGCACAAGGGACCAATTTGTCCCTTATTAAAATAGCTCTAATCAAAACATGGGAATGAGGATTTCATAAAATGCTCGTACTCTTTAACTTGATAAACTATGTGGCCCTCTCAGATGCCTGACACTTCTTATAAAGCAAGCTCAATATGGGTATTTTAAGTGATTGGAGTGTTATTATTAATTATTAATTGGGTAGAATTTAAAATTGTTTACAATCCCCTTAAAATGAAATAGCATCAATCCAAACTAAACCAATAATTATGAAATTCTAACCAAAATAACATACTAATGTAAAATAAATACATCAAATGCTAAAATCAATACAAGTCACACAACTCAATATTGTCGGTTCTAGAATGTTTCTTTTCCTCAACCTCCACAGTTTCTTTAGTTAAATTATTTTCATCTGTCACTTAATAAATTATATTAAGCCTCTAACCGAACTCAAAATGTGAGTCCCTTAATAGGACTTTCGAATGTTTGAGTGCAGTGAACCTACGACCTGCTCCTAAATTTATGAATTTACACAAACATTCACTTGTTTGCTATCCTGGACCCTACTGGTATTCCTCCCGATTCTTGACGAGAGCTTTGTATAGTTAATAAATGTATATATACATGTATCCAAAATCCAATTACTAGTTAGATTTTGTATTTTCTCAAGAACTTAGGCTCTATAATTAAAATGAAATGGGCTTAAAAGAAAACATCTATTATCCATGCACAATATAGCTTAAAGATAATAACTACTACTCAAGTACAATATACTTTTAAACCCTCAATTTCAGCATTTTGTTTTTATCACAACTCAAGTGATCAGAGAGTAACATAATTATCAGTCATTAACAAACAATAAACATAAATAAGTGTGGCACACTTATCTGTCAAAACCTGGTTGTCATTATCACTTTCTTAGGAAGATCTCACATCCAAACCACAAGACTGGCAATGACTTTCAATCTTTCCCCTGAGCTTTCTTCCCCTCCATATAGTATGGGATAATTTAGTTAAAAATTATAAACATCAACACCAACTAGTCCAGTTAAATGAATTGCCCCTTATAAACATCAACACCAACTAGTCCAGTTAAATGAATTGCCCTTTTGGAGGTTTCCAAGATTTCCACTGGTTCTTCTCCCCAGTTCAAGAACAATTTGGTTCTGGTAACGTCTTGCCTTACCTTGTCAAACTTGAACAAGGTCTTCCAATGTTTTTGGTCCCTCGTTGATCCTCTAGCCCCCTTTGCCTTTCGTTGCGTATTTTTTTATTTCATTCCCAAGAAAGAGAGGGACTCCTAACTGCCTTCAAACTTAATTCTTTTATTATAATTTTTTTTTAATTAATTTTACACCGCAAAATTTCATTAATTTCCCCAAATCACTAGTCATAAAGTTTAACTCATTGAGTCTCCTAAGGGAATTACAATGTATCTCTCCATATATATTTATGAGACACACTTAAACTCTTTGAAAAAAAAACACTACTTTTTCCGTTAAAAAAATACAAAAAAATAATAATTAATTCAAAATATTTTATTCTAAACATACTAAAATATATTTATTGCAATTAAAATAAATATATTATAAATTTAAATTATTTATTAAACCTTCATTATTACAATTAAAAATAAATAAATAAAATTTATGAATATTTTAAATTTTAATATTTTTAAATTAAAATAAATTTAATTTAACTAATATATAGTAATTTTAAATTAAAATAAATATTCCAAACAATAAAAAAATATATATAAATATTATTACATTCTACTGGTTACAAACATTAATAGACATAAAACACTAGTTACAAGCATTAATGGTTAAGACTTGTATTTTTGTGTTTCACCTTAAAATAGCATATTCTATTTATCAAATATTTAAGGTTTAAATTTGGAATTTTTCAAATTTAAGATTTGTACTTCTAAATTTCACATAAAAATAATGTATTCCATTTATAAAATAACGATGTCAAGTAGACACCTCCAATTCAAAATTTAAATTTAAAAAATTTCATACCTTTTAATGTTAGGGATTAACTTTATAGGGGTGTCATATGATTCTATCTTAACATTGGTTTGTTTAAATAATTATGTGGGAAATATATTTGTTAAACAATTATATGAAATATATATTTGTTTGAAATACCTTTAATATTAATTAAGGGATTATTTGGGACACATATTTGTTAAACAATTATATTATATGAAATACATATTTGATGTTAGGGATTAACCTTGTACTAGTGTCATATTATTATATCCTAACATTGACTTGTTTAAATAATCATGTGGGACACATATTTGTTTGAAATACCTTTAATAATTAAGGGATTATTTGGAACACATATTTGTTAAACAATTATATTATATGAAATACATATTTAATGTTAGGGATTAACCTTGTAGCGGTGTCATATAATTCTATACTAGCATTGGTTTGTTTAAATAATTATGTGGGAGACATATTTGTTAAACAATTATATTATATGAAATACATATCTAATGTTAGGGATTAACCTTGTATTGGTTTCGTATGATTATATCTTAACGTTGGTTTGTTTAAATAATTATGTGGGACACATATTTGTTTGAAATACCTTTAATAATTAAGGAATTATTTGGGACACATATTTGGATGAATTTCACCAGCCTAGTATGTTGGTACAATTGATGCCTTCAAGAAAATTGTTGCTTCAGAAAGGCTTAAGTTCTTCTATAAAGGGTTTGGTCAAGGCATGGCCATAAGTGCTCCTGCAAATGTCGCATGCTTCCTTTCTTATGAGATTACCAAGTTGAGCTTGGGATGATGGGAATTTCAAATCAAATTGTGTCTTTACAAGAGTTCAAAAGCAACAGAGCAAATTGGGAAATGGCATGTTCGTTATTTGAAAGTTGTTTAGGGCTCTTTCTTAATCCTCCATTATTGGTTTGGGTGACCTCTGTTGTTGTGAAACCAGCTTCAAAAATAGAAGAAAAGATATATCAACACCTTAGAAATAAGCCACTTCGAGGGGGCAACCTCCAATACATTACATGAATGAACAATTCTTGGATGATACAAATGACAAAACCTCTTTTCTATATATAGGAGTCCATGGGGCCACAATGTAATCCTAGTGGAGCCACAATGTAACCCTAGCCGACCTAACAATAATAATGTAAGGGCACAATAATAACAATATGAGGGTTACAAGGGTACAACAATAATAATAAGGGGGGCTACACTAACATAATAAGGGACTACACTATTAATATAGAGGTTTAACATGCCCCTCTCCTTTAAACAAATGTTGTCCTCAACGCTTGATTATTTGTTGATGCTTCTGTATAAAATTCTCATCCTCCCATGTAGAATCTTCTACAGGAAAGTTCTTCCATTTGCTGAGATACTCTAAAATTGATCGTACTTGTCGAGTTCTTGTTTCTGTGACTACTTCATAACTTCTTTCGATGTGATGTTTATCTTCCTATTGTTTCATTAGATTTTGCACCAGAGTTAGGTTATCCTTTGAGAGTTGGAGAACTTCTTGTTGATGCTCGATGTGATCTTCCACTAATTTATCATCCATATTAGCTATTATTTGATCCTTCAAACCATCCAACTTAGCCTCCATTTCTGCTTTTAAACCATCTATGTCATCTTCAATTGCTCTTCGTAAGATCAAAATTTGTTGCACTTGGTACCGTAATTTTGATATCTCATACTGCAATTATTCTTCTTCATGCGTCATAGTATAGATTTTTGAGGGCTTAATGGGTATGGAATTATTTTTTGGAGGCATTATAGAACCCAATACTGATAAAATTTCTAAAATATGCCCTTGGAATCACTTCAAACTCATTTTTTTCAAACGAGACTTATGTAATTCGAAAAAAAAAATACACTCCTTTTTCTTTATTTTGAGGAGCTTGATATTGAAACTGAATTATCTCTGTGATTTCGAATCTTCAATATCTGAAATATGGCCTTGCGATAGCCCTCTGAATCCTCATTTGAATGCCACAGGTCTGACCTGATTTGGATTCTTGAAAACAAAGTTATGTCCAATCTCCCACAATGACCTAATTATGGATTGGTTCAGTAGAGCGAACTTGTACTACTTTCCACGTGTCACTGTTTTCTCTTTTGGCTCTAAAAGTGATATACATGAAACTACAGTCCGTGTACTTCCAGCCATTTTTTACATAATTCCAATCCGATGCTCAAAGAGAGAGTTATGAATATTTTCCCACGATCACCTCTTTGAGATGAAATTCGGGAGCTTGAAAAAACCCTAACTTCCACAGATCATATCTCTGAAAATATTGCGAACCAAGCTCTGAAGTTTTGTGACGATATTCCTCAGGATTTTGGCTTTGCGCTCTCAAAATTTCAACTTCTAAAAATTCGTAGAAAAAACGTTATAGCGAAAATGCCACGATGACCTGTTTGGTGCAGCAAAACCCTAGAATCCAAAGCTCTGATACCAAATGTTTTGAAACGAGCTCCAAAAATAGAAGAAAAGATATATCAACGCCTTAAAAATAAACCACTTCGAGGGGGCAACCTCCAATACATTACATGAATGAACAATTCTTGGATGATACAAATGACAAATCCTCATTTCTATATATAGGAGTCCATGGGGTCACAATGTAACCCTAGCCGACCTAACAATAATAATGTAAGGGCACAATAATAACAATATGGGGGTTACAAGGGTACAAAAATAACAATAAGGTGGGCTACACTAACATAATAAGGGACCACACTATTAATATAGGGACTTAACATCTGTTGACCTTTTTTTTATTCTGCTTCATAAATTTGTAATGGGATTCCATCTTCCTCTCTCATTAGGCATAATATCTATACGTTTGATTTCTTTGTTGGTGCCTCGAACAATTTAGAGTCATACCTTTATTCGGTTTATATGCAATCAAAAAGAAAAAGTATGAGGAGCTCTATTCAATTTATATGCAATCAAAAAGCAAAAGTATGAGGGGCCTTCTTCTTAGAAGCTAGGTATTCTAAGAGTGAAGTGCATATCATTAACAAAGTTTGTAGCCATAAGATAGCAAGCTTTTCTCTTTGAATTTATTATCATATATTACACATTTGGAAGTTCACGTTCCCATGTGGCTAGATATAGTAGCTTGTAATTGGACAATTTACTGGAAAGTTCCCATGTGGCTAGACTTAGTAGATTGTAATTGGACAATTGGAAAATTCAAATGCATGATATCTTTTCTTTACAAGTTAAGTATTCTAATAATGAGATGTGTAAATTCTTTACAAGTTAAGTATTCTAATAATGAGATGTATAAATTGTAATGTTATAATTTTTTTATAAAAACACTTTAAAAAACACAAATATAGGATATACTTAGAGTCACACTTCTTTAATTGAAGTTAGGTTGCAAAAAGTGTTATATGTTATTATGAGAATTTTTTTATTCGAATAAAAAAATATTTTAAAAATGGAGTATAAACAACTTCATTTTCTTTATCGCATTTTTAATATTAGTTCAAAATTCCACCTATTCTTCCAAAGTCTTATAGCCCACACTCAATTTTATATTCATGAAGAAATGTATTAATGTCACAATCTTGTTTAGCTTTTTAAAATAAATGATCCAAAATTCGTAATTTTTTCACACCTAAAACCATTTAAAACAAAAAAAAATATTTAAAACAGAGTTATTGTATAATGCCATATATTTGAACATTTCAAATCCAATAGTTTTGATTTCTACATTTCATACTAATGGTTTGTATCTTAGCTTAGCCTATAGAGCATATTAGATCAAAAAAATGTATATTCCAGCATATATAACATTTATTATTCTATTATTGGATGTATAGAATTGATCCTATCTTCAATTAATATTTAACAATGAATGAAAAAATAGATCTGTGCTGAAATTTAATGGAGGAGATTCAAAATAATTTGAAAAGTGGCAAAGCTAAAACTTTAAATAAACAAAAAGTAACGTTCAAATAATTTAAATTACATTCATTGTTATTTCATATAATTATGAAGAAATGTTGAATATGGAAAAGGAAAACTTGTAAAAAAATTGGAGGAAATTATGAAGCCCAAATGAAGGGTTAGCTAATGGTATTACATTGACTTGGTGATTATTTCAACAAAATTTTAAATCAAAATCTAGCAAAGAGAAAGAAAATTATATTTGATATTTCAACAGGAAAAAAAATATAAAATCTCTTTAAAAGTGTAAATAATGAAAAAATATATATAAAATCTCTTTAAAAGTGTAAATAATGAAAAAATATATTTGGTATTTCAACACAGAAACAAATATAATATTTAAAACTTCTTGTTATAATTGTGCTTGTGCCCCAACAACACTTGTCGTCGTACCCTTTGTAGTAAAATTTATTTTTATATAATAAGGAAAATTATTTGTGTACCTTGCCAATGAAAAATATAAAATCAAAAACTTCCACTTCCATAATGGCCAAAAGTTTTTATTAATTTAAATCGAATTCTATCTCCCAAATCAGAGAGATAACATTAAAAAAATAAATAAATAAATTATTTTAAATAAATGACTTCTATCTCCAAAAAAAATATTTAAATTTTAAAAATTTCATATTTCTTAAGTTAAAAATTTGAAATTTGAAAAATTCCATACTTAATCTTAGCTAGTAACCTTATACCAATGTTATAATATTCTATCCTAACATTGTATAATTATCTAAGACACAAATGTCTTTAATAATTAGTTAAAGTGACTTATGCTTATATTAAAAAAAATTAGTGTACAAAATTAGTTACTTATAATTATAGACAAAAAAACAATATTATTACTCGAAGTCAAAAGAAACTTGGGTCTCCAAAAATAAAGAGAAAAAAAAATGGACTTTATGTCCAAAATTAAAGTGGAAAACAAGTTATTTAAATGAATTTACATCCCTAATAGAATAGATAAAGAAAGTGGAGCGCATTGCTGTGTTTTCAATTCATTCTTTCTATACATGTCTCAACTCAATGTGTTTGTGTTTTCCATTCATTGGATATCTGTATGATATGTAGTTGTGGATGAAGCATGGCTCGACAATCATCAGCTACATATCCTTGTACACGAAGCATGGCTCCATGTTAGGGATTAATCTTGTAGCTGTGTCATATGATTGTATCGTAACATTGGTTTGTTTAAATAATTATGTGGAACACATATTTGTTAAACAATTATATTAAATACATATTTGATCAGCTACATATCCTTGTACACGAAGCATGGCTCCATGTTAGGGATTAATCTTGTAGCGGTGTCATATGATTGTATTTTAACATTGGTTTGTTTAAATAATTATGTGGGAAACATGTTTGTTAAACAATTATATTAAATACATATTTGTTTGAAATACCTTTACTAATTAAGGGATTATTTGGGACACATATTTGTTTGAAATACCTTTAACAATTAAGGGATTATTTGGGACACATATTTGGATGAATTTCACCCGAAGTATGTTGGTACAATTGATGCCTTCAAGAAAATTGTTGCTTCAAAAGGGCTTAAATGCTTCTATAAAGGGTTTGGTCAAGCCATGGCCATAAGTGCTCCTACAAATGCTGCGTGCTTCCTTGCTTATAAGATTACTAGGTTGAAGTTGTAATGATGGGAACTTCAATCAAACTATGTCTTTATAGGAGTTCAAAAGCAAGAGAGAAAATTGGGAAATGGCATGTTTCCCTATTTGAAAATTGTTTAGGGCTTTTTTTTTATCATCCATTTTTGGTTTGGGTGAGCCCTCCTTGTTTTTATTTTGATTCGTAAATTTGTAATGGGATTCCATCTTTCTCTTTCATTAGGCATAATATCTAGACGTTCAAGTTCCTCTTTGGTGCCTCTGAACAATTTAGATTCGTACCTCTATTCAATTTATATGCAATCAAAAAGCAAAAGTATGAGGGGCCTTCTTCTTAGAAGTGAGGTATTCTAAGAGTGAAGTGCATCTCATTAACAAAGTTTGTATCAATAATATAGCAAGCTTTTCACTTTGAATTCAGTATCATCTATTACACATTTTCAAGTTCACGTTCCCATGTGGATATATATAGTAGCTTGTAACTGGACAATTTACTCAAAATTTCCCATATAGCTAGATATAGTAGCTTGTAATTGGACAATTTACCGGCAAGATATAGTAGCTTATAATTGGACAATTTACTGGAAAGTTCCCATGTGGCTAGATATAGTAGCTTGTAATTGGACAATTTAATGGAAAATGCAAATGCATACAATATCTTTTCTTTACAAGTTGGGTTGCCCAGTGTTCTATGTTATTATGAGACTTCTAATTTTTCCAATAAAAAAATATTTAAAAAATGGATAATTTGAATGCTCAGTATAAGAGTCTCACTTCTTTAATTGAAGTTGGGTTTTGAAAAGTGTGATATGTTATTATGAGAATTTTATTTTTTCGAATAAAAAAATATTTTAGAAATGGATAATTTGAATGCTCGATATTAACAATTTCATTTCATTTTTAATATTAGTTCAAAATTCCACGTGTTCTTGCAAAGTGTTATAGCCCACACTCAATATTAACAATTTCATTTCATTTTTAATATTAGTTCAAAATTCCATGTGTTCTTCCAAAGTGTTATAGCCCACACTCAATTTTATATTCATGAAGAAATTTATTGATGTCACAATCTTGTTTAGTTTTTTAAAATTCATGATCCAAAATTCATAATTTTTTCACACGTGAAACAATTTAAAACAAACAAACAAAAAAATTAAAATTAAAATTAAAAATTACAAAATTACAAAAAAAACTTTAAAACAGTTATTGTATAATGGCATATATCTGAAGATTTCAAATCTAATAGTTTTGATTTCAACATTTCATACTAATGGTTTGTATTCCAAAGTTTTATAGCCCACACTCAATTTTATAATAATGAAGAAATTTATTGATGCCACAATTTTGTTTAGTTTTTTAAAATTCATGATCCAAAATTCATAATTTTTTCACATACGATTTAAAAAATATAACCACAACAAAGAGACGAAAAAAAAATCTTTAAAACAGAGTTATTGTATAATGACATATATCTAAAGATTTCAAATCTAATAGTTTTGATTTCAACATTTCATACTAATGGTTTGTATTCCAAAGTTTTATAGCTCGCACTCAATTTTATATTCATGAAAAAATTTATTGATGTCACAATTTTGCTTAGTTTTTTAAAATTCATGATCTAAAATTCATAATTTTTTCACACATGAAACAATTTAAAAAATAAAAAATAAAAATAAGAAGAAAAATAAAATCCTTAAAACAGAGTTATTGTATAATGGCATATATATGAACATTTCAAATCTAATAGTTTTGATTTCAATTTTTCATACTAATGGTTTGTATTTCAGCTTAGCCTATAGAGCATATTAGATCAAGAAAAATGTATATTCTAACATATATATAGCATTTATCATTCTATTATTGGATGTCTAGAATTTAACATATCTTCAATTAATATTTAATAATGAACGAAAAAATAGATAATGGAGGAGATTCAAAATAATTTGAAAAGAGATAGCTAAAACCTTAAATAAACAATGAAATTTAATGGAGGAGATTCAAAATAATTTGAAAAGTGACAAAGCTAAAACCTTAAATAAACAAAAAGTAACATTCAAATAATTTAAATACATTCATTGTTCAATAAAAAGTGTAATACAATAATATTAATATATTAAAATGAGAATAACAAAGAGAAGGCTACCATATTTCATACAACATGAAGAAGTAAAAAGTATGAATGTAAACTTTTGAGATGATGTCATTTTATTTCATATAATTATGAAGAAATGTTGAAGATAGCGAAGGAAAACTTGTAAAAGAATTTGGAGGGAATTATGAAGCCCAACTGAAGGGTTAGAAAATCGTATTACATTGACTTGGTGATTATTTCAATCAAATTTTAAATGAAAATCTAGCAAAGAGAAAAAAATAAATTTGGTATTTCAACAAGTAAAAAGATATAAAATCTCTTTAAAACTATAAATAAGGGAAAAATATATTTGATAGTTCAACAGGGAAATAAAAATAAGGCTTCCACTTCACATTAGTTACAAATTTAAAATTTGGAAACTTTCATACTTCTTAATGTTAGGGATTAATCAAGGGCGAAATAAAAATACTTGCAAATGAAAAAATAAAATCAAAGGCTTTCACTTCACATTAGTTACAAATTTAAAATATGGAAATTTTCATACTTCTTAATGTTAGGGATTAACCTTATACCCGTGTCATATAATTATATCCTAACATTGGTTTGTTTAAGTAATTATCTAGGACACAAATATCTTTAATAATAAAGAAATTATTTGAGACATAAATTTGTTAAACAATGATATGAAATACATATTTAATGTTGGGGATTATCTTAATATTAGTTTGTTTATATAATTATTCTAGGACACAAATATCTTTAATAATTAAGGGATTATTTGGGACATAGATTTGTTAAACAATTATATGAAAGACATTTTTAACGTTAGGGATTATCCTAACATTGGTTTGTTTAAATAATTAGTTGGGAGACATATTTGTTAAACAATGATATGTTAACATATTTAATGTTAGGGATTAACCTTGTACTAGTGTCATATGATTCTATCCTAACATTTGGTTTGTTTAAATGATTATGTGGGACACATTTGTTAAACAGTTATCACCAACCATATGTGTTATTCTTTCTTTATGTACATGGTTATCAAGAACTTCACCACCAACCATATATGTGTATGTGTTATTCTTTCCTTAGAGTTGTAACACTTTATTTTGAACCTTATTTTTCAAAAAAGGCAAGGAAAAAATAAAATAATGTTGTAACACCTTATTTTTTAAAAACAAGAAGGAAAACAATGTTATAGTTTGAGTGTCAAATTTCTTTTCCAAGAACCATAAAAATATAATAAAATATAAAACAATGTTAGAGTCTCAGTGTCAATTTTTTTTCCAAGAATCATAAAAATAAAATATTATAAGAATAAATGATTTGACTAATACTTATTAGGTAGTAAAACAATAAATTAATATATTCACTATATTTTTCGAGTTGAAAAATGTATTTTAAATCTTTTTAAAACTATAAATAAGGAAAAAAACATAAAGTAAAACAAGGAATTAATATATTCACTACTCTTTTCCATTAAAAAATGATATTTTAACAAGTAAAAAAATATATAATATTAAAAAAAGGCAAAAACTTCTACTTAGCTTAAAAAAATGCATTTTAAATCTCCTTAAAACTATAAATAAGACACTGCTACACTACTTTCTCTAGTTAAAAAAATGCATTTTAAATCTCCTTAAAACCATAAATAAGACACTACTACACTACTTTCTCCAATTAAAAAAATGCATTTTAAATCTCCTTAAAACCATAAAGCTTGCATTTTAAATATCCTTAAAACCATAAATAAGACACTGCTACACTCCTTTCTCTAGTTAAAAAAATGCATTTCAAATCTCCCTAAAATTATAAATAAGACACTGCTACACTACTTTCTCCAATTAAAAAAAAATGTATTTTAAATTTCCTTAAAACTATAAATAAGACACTGCTACACTACTTTCTCCAGTTGAAAAAATACATTTTAAATCTCCTTAAAACCATAAATAAGACACTGCTACACTCCTTTCTCTAGCTAAAAAAATGCATTTTAAATCTCCTTAAAACTATAAATAAGACACTGCTAGACTACTCTCTCCAATTAAAAAAATGCATTTTAAATCTCCTTAAAACCATAAAGCTAATAAGCTAATAACATCACAGTCAAAATTCTCTTCTTTCCTACATTAGAGGGGTTTAATTAGATAATAACATCATAATCAAAATTCTCTCCTACATTATAAGGGTACAATTTCCTACCATACAGCCAAACCCCCCTGATACTAGTGAGAGCAATGTATATATATATGGTGAATGGACATGAGCCAAGTACCCCCCCTGATATTTAGTTATCGAAAACTTCACCAACCATATATGTGTTATTCTTTCTTTATATACATGGTTATCAAAAATTTCACCAACCATATATGTGTTATTCTTTCTTTAGAGTTGTAACACCTTACTTTTAAAAAACTCACCAACCATATATGTGTTATTCTTTCTTTAGAGTTGTAACACCTTACTTTTAAAAAACTCACCAACCATATATGTGTTATTCTTTCTTTATATACATGGTTAAAAGATGCATTTTAAATCTCTTTAAAACTATAAATAGGTGAAAAATATATTTGGTATTTCAACAAAGAAAAAAATATAATATTTTTAAAAAACCTCTTTATAACACTCAGTCACCCTTGCAAATGGAAAAATAAGAAGACAAAAACTTCTCCACTTAAAAAATGCATTTTAAAGCTCCTTAGAACAATAAATAAAACCTCCTTATAACACTCAGCCAACACTGAGTCACCCTTGCAAATGAAAAAAATAAAATAAAAAACAAAAACAAAAACTTCTTCACTTAAAAAATGCATTTTAAATCTCCTTAGAACCATAAATAAGACACTACTTTAAAATCTCCTTAAAACTATAAATAAGACACTACTTTCTCCAGTTAAAAAAAAAATGCATTTTAAATCTCCTTAAAATTATAAATAAGGAAAAAATATATATTTCTTAAAAAATGCATTTTAAATTTCTTTAAAACTATAAGAATATATATATATATATATATATATATATATATATATATATATATATATATATATATATATATATATATATATATATATATATATATATATATATTCAACTAGGAAAAAAATATAACATTAAAAAAAACAAAAACTTCCACTTCGACACAACCAAAAAAAAACCTATGTGCCGGAACACTCAGAGCAAGGTAGCCTTGCAAAAGAAAAACAAAAACTTCCACTTAGAAGTAACTTAGGTCTCAGTGTCAATTTTTATTCCAAGAACCATAAAATAAAATAAAATAAAACAGTATAAGAATAAATGACACTCAGAGCAAGGTAGCCTTGCAAAAGAAAAAACAAAAACTTCCACTTAGAAGTAACTTAGAGTCTCAGTGTCAATTTTTTTTCCAAGAACCATAAAATAAAATAAAATAAAACAAAACAGTATAAGAATAAATGATTTGACTAATAAGTGTAAAACAGAGATATAATATATTCACTATATTTTTCTAGTTGAAAAATGTATTTTAAATCTCTTTAAAACTATAAATAAGGAAAAACAATATAGTAAAACAAAGAATTAATATATTCACTATTCTTTTCCATTAAAAAATGATATTTCAACAAGTAAAAAAATATAATATTAAAAAAAAAATCTCCCACTTAGACTCTGCACTCCTTTCTCCAGTTAAAAAAATGCATTTTAAATCTCTTTAAACTCTATAAATAAGACACTGCTACACTCCTTTCTCTAGTTAAAAAAATGCATTTTAAATCTCCTTAAAACTATAAATAAGACATTGCTACACTACTTTCTCCAATTAAAAAAATGCATTTTAAATCTCCTTAAAACCATAAAGCTATCTCTGCATTTTAAATCTCCTTAAAACTATAAATAAGACACTGCTACACTACTTTCTCCAGTTAAAAAAAATGCATTTTAAATCTCCTTAAAACCATAAATAAGACACTGCTACACTCCTTTCTCTAGTTAAAAAAATGCATTTTAAATCTCCTAAAAACTATAAATAAGACACTACTACACTACTTTCTCCAATTAAAAAAATGCATTTTAAATCTCCTTAAAACCATAAAGCTAATAAGCTAATAACATCACAGTCAAAATTATCTTCTCTCCTACATTAGAGGGGTTTAATTAGATGATAACATCATAATCAAAATTCTCTCCTACATCGCGCTGCTGCTGAGCGAAGCAGTCTCTGCAGATCTTTCGTGCTAGGGTGTCTGCGCCCGTGGGGCTGCTCTGCCCCGGCCCTGGTTCTGCTACGCCCAGCCATGGAGTCCTATGGGGGCCCGGATCTGCCCCCCCCTCCGGAGGTTATGGCCTTCAAAGCTATGATTGCCTCAAGTAATAAGCGCCCACCCTCAACTAGTCAACAGAAGTTCGTCAAGAAGATGGAATCCATTCCCTCTGTAGCCCTTCCTGAAGAAGAAACCTGCAAAGCAGCTTTGAACCTCGCCGAGAGAGGCCTCATAGGTCAGTTCACGGGCCTCTGGCCCTCTCCCAAGTCGGTGGAGGATTGGACTCAACGGAATTGGTCGTCGTTAATCAAAGACGGAGTAAAAAGCTACTTTGTCGGGAAAGGATTTTTCGTTTTCGTCTTCAAAAGTGTAGAGGATCGAAGCTTAATCTTCAGGAACTGACTTTATTTTATGGGCCCGCAAGGAATATACCTCAACAAATGGTCGCCAAATTTCGACCCAGCTCAGGATATTCCATCTATTGTACCAGTGTGGGTGCGACTTCCCCACCTCCCCCTCCACTGTTGGAACCAAAAGTCTCTTCAGATCATCGGCAATGCCCTAGGAAAATATATAGACCAAGCTCCAAGGAAAGATCAATATTCATGTGCTTGCATCTGCGTCGAAGTCGATCTGGAGGAGGGCTTACCAGAAGTCATCAAACTTACAGTCGCAGGATGGACGCATGTCCAAGAGCTGGACTATGAACAACTCCCATTTAAATGCAAACACTGTCACGACTACGGGCACTTTGCCAAACACTGCAAGAAAAAGGCAGAAGAACAACCAGACAATCAAAATGGTGAGCAATGGACCCTAGTACAAAAAACCTCCAATCACAAAAAAGGCAATGGGAAAGGTATTCCGAATGAGGCACCAAGCAGCTCTAACCACAACCAAGAAAAAAATTCAAATGGCAAAGAAAGCAGTCAGATCAAGTCAGCCACAATAGTCCCTGAAAACCCGGAACAGACTGGACCAACTACTACCAACAAAGAGGATGGGTAGATGGCTCACCTGGAAGCCTCCCAAGGAAGTCCGCCCAATCCCTCATACGCAGATGTCACAAGGAAAAAGCCAGCTGATAGCTCCAGCTCCTCGGAGGATGAAACCTACGAGCAGCCCACAAAAAAAGTTGGCAGGAAAACTCGCAGAGAAGAAAGGGAAGAGGAGGTCGAAAGGCTTAAAACCCAAGGAAGCCAGCCCACTATAGAGATGTCTATAGGGAGAAATACCAGGACCAGGTCCCCCAAGGGAGGCTCCCACCCCACCCCTGGTAAATAATGCATCTCGTCTCTTGGAACTGTAGAGGTCTGGGTAATCCCTCGAAAGCAGAAGCAGTCAAAGATCTACTCAAAATAGAACCCTCAGATATTCTCATGCTCCAAGAGACTAAGATAGAGGGGAAATCCCTTCTAGACATCAGCAAGACGAAATGGAAAAAAAATGAAGGAAGAGCAGTCAGCTCAAGAAGCTCATCCGGAGGGCTTGCAACTCTTTGGACTAAAGATCTCTTTTAGCTGGACAAATCCCATGAGACACATCACTGGATCTACACGGAACTAATGCATCGCACAAGTAAGCTGACTATCTCCCTTTTTAATCTTTATGTCCCTGTTCTATACTCAGAAAAGAGACACTGTTGGAACTCCCTCATCGAATTTCTAGAGCAGCACTCTCCAAGCAACATCATTCTTGATTGTGCACATACTTCACATGTACAAATCTAAGCATTCACGATCTTGGGATGAGAGTCTTCCTTGTGTGAAACATAGTTGTAACATACCTCTCCATATCTCGAGTGGCCATAACCCCTTTCAAGTGGGTATGGGATTTCAACCAATATGTCACATTGATGTCGCACTAACTCTTGCAAATACACAAGAAGACTTTTTCCATGTTCAGTCTGAAGTTGATAAAGTCAATAGGTTTATTGAATGCATTCAACACATCTTTCTACAAGTTCAATAAGTACAAACAACAACATGACGAACACCGAGTGCCACATAAGTTTTAGGTGGGTGACAAAGTTTGGTTGCATTTGTAGAAATAACCCCTTACTAGAGCCCATAGGAAGCTTTGACCACTCTGATATGGGCCATACACCTTAACCAAGGTAGTGGGAGGCAATTTTTTCGAGCTAAGTATCCCCCCATTCCTTGGCTTTCACCCCATATTAAATGTGACCTGCCTTCGACCATATTTTCCACCAATGTTTCACACATGAGATATTGTTGAGTAACTGAAACCAACATATATCAACCCAGATTTAATTGAACATGCTAGGACTGATTATATCATGCACACACAGATCAAGAACACTCCCCAATAGAGGATCCAACTGTATCGAGTTGTCAAATTTTGCTAACTCCTGCACTAAGGCAAGTGGATAACCAGGGACCAAGTTCAACAGAACTTTCCCCATCTCATGGAAGCACTCAATTCAATGGGGACCATTGCTTCTTAAGGGGGGTGACTGATCCAAATGGATATTGGTGGCCACTCGCCTATTCCACTTCGACCCAAACACTATTCCCTTTCGATTTCCTTAATTCTAGCACAACTTTATATTTTTGGTAGTTTTTTGGTCCATGAACTTCTAGAGTTGTTTTGAGGACCTAAACAACATTTTTTTGGAAAACGTGCCAAACCTCTAGGCAAGGGAAGGGGCAGGGGCCTGCTAGGAATTTTTTTTCCTCAAATAGATCCTTCTAATGATGTATTTTTCATGCCAAACAAATATCATATTCCCAAGTTATAATCCCGATAAGTTGGCGTTCTAAGTAATCCCAGTGGGGCCCACAAACGTTTGGCGCTTCATCTGCTAGGGTTATGGTTTTGGATGTTGAGAGTTTTCAATTGTTTCTCAATAATAAAAATGACTCTCATCCTCACTGTAATAGGGTTCAATAAACATGTATCCATCACATCTCTTCTCAGGGATAAGCTACCATGGACTGAGCTAGTTTGTTTCTCTTATGTATGTATTTATGAATTGAAGTTTTGTTTCGCTTTTTCTATGTGTTTTGGTTTGAATTTGTACTTAATTTCGTTCCTTAATAAATCTAGATCAGGCATGGTGGCCATGAGGAGGCAGGATGGAGACATAAGGAATTACTCACACCAATAATAGATTTGCAGAACTGCTCACTAGGCACGGGGATATGCTTGAAGAAGTACGGAAATGAGCCATGATGCGACCTTCATCCATAGACGATGTAAGCCTCTTCATACAATAATTAGGTGATATAACCAACTAGTGAGAAGGGTGATGGATGATGTATGATGACCTGGGGCAAGTTAATATAGCCATTCTACGAAAACTAAATGGAATGTTCGACCTGGGGCAAGTTAATATAGCCATTCTACGAAAACTAAATGGAATGTTCTAGTTCACAGTAGAGTATGAATTATGGGCTAGGTGGCGATCATCGTGGCATCAACATGCATCGAGTTCAAGCACCCTCTATGGGGGAATAATATTAGATTTTATAATATAGGGTGTTTAATATATAGGGTTTAATATCTTGGTTATATATGTCAAGGTTTCTAATATAGGGTTTTTAATATTACAGTCTTATAATATATAGGGTTTATAATCTATAGTGGAACAGTCATGGTGTTTTAAAAATATTAATGATAGTATTAATGGGGATGTGTAAGTTTGTCTATCCGTCGGTTCCATTTTAAAATAAAATTATAAATTATAAATAATGTTCTAAATAGAAAAATAATGTCGGCTATAATAAAAAAATTTAATATAAGTAAAAAAATGTGTGAGTAAGATGTTTAAAGCTTATACTTTTTGAAAATATTTCAACAAGAGATTTAAATAAGATATTTGAATATCTGTGTTATCTAATTTATGTCTATGTCAACTTCATATATACTAATACATAGAAAAAAAATTGTTAAAATAAAATAATTTAATGTTGTATATAAAAAAATATTTAATGTGAGTTATCAATAAAATATTTTAATACTAATTAATATTGACATATACTTAAAAATGTTAAATTTGGGCTCATGTTAAATTCATACTTAAGATGGATCTATGTTGGTGATATTAACATTAAAATGCACCCTAGAGTTTCATTGTTAAGTAAAAGTTACTCACTTGATTACTTAACTTATACTTACTTATATAATTATTATAATTGCATATTAATTAATATCAATGCTAATACTAATATTAAATCCCTACAATATACCTAATAATTATTTATGTGGTTGATATAACTTTACTAGCTTATATCAAACATATTTACTAATGTAATTGTGCATGTGTATCAACCACATATGTTAATGTGGTTGTGAATGTGTTTAATACAAACCTTATCAACCAAGTTTACTAATACTATTTTGCTAATTTTAATAAAAAAAATGTATATATATATATATATGATTCTAATTCAAGCATAAATTTTATAGACCTAAAGATTGCATACATTTCTAATTTAAACATAGATTTTTATAAACTCGAAGGTGGAAGATAAACTTATATTTTACTAAAAATTATATTGTGCATACATTTCTAATTTAAACATAGATTTTTATAAACTCGAAGGTGGAAGATAAACTTATATTTTACTAAAAATTATATTGAATAAGTTAATATTAGGTTTATTTAAAGATTGTTTTGCATGGAAAAATATAATAGTTTATCTCTATTTATATTATTAAACAGAATTTTCCAAACATGCCGTATGGAGTTGTCAAAGATATATTTTTATCTAAATATTTTATTTTTAAAAATTATTTAATATCATTAGATTTGGGATATTTTTGTGATTCATAAAATCAAGTAAATAAATCTTAATGATGTAATTCATCCAAAAAAAACATTTAATTACTTATTTAATATTATAAATAAAACTAAACAATATTTCTTAAAATAGAATATTAATTTGTTTTAATAAAATATAAATTTTATCACTATACATTACATCATGCAAACTGTAGTTAACATAGGTTTTTAACATTACATCATGCAAACTATAACTAGGATAAATCTTTTCATTCATTATTAATCTCTCTCGAGTTATATATTAATAAAATAGAATAGTAATGTATTCAATGATATTTGTAGTTAAAAATAAATTTTATCACTATACATTGCATCATGCAAACTGTACTTAACATAGGTTTTTAACATTACGTCATGCAAACCATAACTGCGATAAATCTTTTCATTCTTTATTAATCTCTCTCGAGTTATATATTAATAAAATAGAATATTAATTTATTCAATGATATTTTTAGTAAAATATAAATTTTATCACTATATAGGTTTTTAACATTACATCATGCAAACTATAACTGGGATAAATCTTTTCATTCTTTATTAATCTCTCTCGAGTTGTATATTAATAAAATAGAATATTAATTTATTCAATGATATTTGTAGTAAAATATAAATTTTATCACTATACATTGCATCATGCAAACTGTACTTAACATATGTTTTTAACATTACGTCATGCAAACTATAACTGGGATAAATCTTTTCATCCTTTATTAATCTCTCTCGAGTTATATATTAAAAAAATAGAATATTAATTTATTCAATGATATTTTTAGTAAAATATAAATTTTATCACTCTACAGTATATCATGCAAACTGTACTTAACATAGATTTTTAACCTTACATCATGCAAACTATAACTGGGATAAATCTTTTCATTCTTTATTAATCTCTCTGGACTTTTATATATATATATATAAAACGATGCATGGTCAGCGGCATCTCGGTTAGAAGCGCAATTTTTTATTTATTTTTTTTAAATAGAGAACTTACACTTTCAAATCAAATACAACTCCACGAGCGTCAACTACAAGATTTTATTTGTATATAATAAAGAAAAATTACATGGGCTTCGGACGCAAACATGCAAACAAAATTAAGTTAAAAATGGCGTGGAACTCCAAGTCAAATCTCTTATAAATAGAGTGCATTCCCTGTAGAGTACACCATTCGTTTTTTCGCAAAGCTTTCAGTATTGTCCTTCCCCTCTGTGGCTGTAGAGCAAACATGGCTCAATCAGCTACATCTCCTTGTGCTCCCTGCAAATTATTCTTTATTTGCTTGTTAATGCTTTCCATGTTACCTCCTTTGATGGAATGCAGGCCGCTTGTGCCCAAGATTTCAAGGCCTGAGCATGAAAAACCCGTACTTCATGGGTTGAGAGTAGGTCTTGTGCATAGAGATTCACCACTTTCTCCATTGTTTCCAGGGAATATTACATCAACTGAACGGGTCAAGCAAGCAGTGCGACGCAGTCAAGAGAGGCTAGAAACACTGCAGAGGACTGTAGCTCTGAATGGTGGTCAAGTCGCTCATAAAAATTCAGAAATCGAAGCTACAGTAAGTGCAGGAAGTGGAGAATATACGATGACGTTAGAAATTGGTCAGCAGCCTATACAATATTCTGCAGTTCTAGACACTAGTAGTGACTTTATATGGACACAGTGCATGCCCTGTAATGATTGCTCTAATCAAGGCGATGCAATCTATGATCCTTCCCAGTCCTCCTCTTACGGGACGGTCGCATGCGAAAGCCCTCAGTGCCAGACAAGCCCTAATTCCTATTGCTCTTCTGATGCGTGCCATTACTTTTACCAGAATTCTGATTACTTCACCTCAGGGATCCTTTCAAACGAGACTTTTACCTTTTTAGGTTCGTCAGTCGACCAGATCGTGTTTGGTTGCGGCCAAACCAATGGAGGCCACTTACCACAAGGAGCTGTAGGGTTTGGACGAGGTTCCTTATCCTTAGTTTCACAGCTTGCTTCATTAGGGTTCGGTAATAAGTTTTCATACTGTCTCCAGCGTTTTAACGAACCTTCTTACATGGTCAGCCCTTTGGTTATAGGCGACAGTGCTACCATGAATGCCGATGTTTACAGTTCAACTGCTTTTATGCAAAACAGCGCGCATTCAAATTTATATTATCTTTCGTTGGACGGAATTAGCGTTGGAGGTGAATTATTGAATATCGATGCTGGTACTTTTGATATTCAAGATGATGGCAGTGGAGGGTTTATCATAGACTCTGGAACCGCATTCACACTTCTGCATAAGGATGCATATAATGTTTTGAAGAAGGCCCTGATTTCTGCCATTCACTTTCCGCAAACCGATGGCTCTGCATTGGGACTAGACCTCTGTTTTGACATACATCCCGACCATCACTTTCGGCTTTCCTCCCATCAATTTCCGACTATCACTTTCACCTTATCCACTGGTAGAAGATTACAGATTTGTATGATTTGCAGTCGGAACACTATTTCTACGTTCATGGCACCACTTTTTCGCTTCGGGAGCCAATGCCAAATATTCGCTACGTCCATAGTTAGGCAATTTTCAGCAGTGGTACTTATTAAATTCTCTGCGACAACGGCAACAACCTGCTCTCTTTTGCACCCACGGATTGTGATACCTTGACATAAGCAAGCACATGGATAGGTGTTTTCTCCTATAGATTCGACACGTTAGTAAAGTCAGAATTTTGTCTCTCTTCCTATAATTTCTTAGATGATTAAAGTCGTAGAATTGTGTGTCTCTTCCTATAAGCATATGTAAACAGTTTTTTAGACTATATGTTAATGAGTAAACAAGGTGATTTTTCTGATTTCAAATTCATTGAACCATGGATTCTTTATTTTGCATGGAATATTGATAATCTCATGAAAGGCCAAAGTAATAAAAGCTGGTTACTCATTCAATGAGATATTTAAGGTAATATTAATATTAATTGGGCTTTCCTCTGAAAATATACTTCACATCTAATAACTGTGCATTAGTACAAGCAAATGTATAACTGAGATAATCTTAACGGAGTCTTCTTGAGGAATTGGAAATCTTTTCATGTTTTAACATTCGTATTGCAAGTAAGTTCCGATATGAGAGTCTGCATGATTGAAATATGTCAATAATACATATTGCAATAATGTAAATAGGTTTAGCAACGAATTTGTTGGAGTGTGCAAGAAATTCAAATCTCCTAATTCCTTGTTGCCCAATCTGGTTGGGAGTACTCCTAATTCCTCCTTGTCCAATCTGGTTCTCAGTACTCCCAACGATAAGGGTGATAAATAATAAGGAAATTGATTAGAATTTTAATCTGAATTTAACTCCGCAACTATGAAATTTTAGGAATATGATGAACCACACTCGATAAGGGTGATAAATTATAAGGAAATTGATTAGAATTTTAATTTGAATTAACTTAGTAACCATGAAATTTAAGAAAATGATAAATCATACTGGTTAGTTTTAAATTATTTGACAAAATATGATTAGACATAATTATCACATCTAAAATATGTATATACATTTCTATGAATCACATCACAAAAACCAAATTCCTAATAAAAATCTTCTTATATTTAAGATAGGCAGTGAATTATTATATATTTTTGTTTGAATTAAGAATCGATATCTATTAGTATATCTGAGATGGGTGGTGAATCTTATGGAAAGCAATGTAAAGAATTATATACTTTTGTTTGAATTAAGAATCCATATCTATTAGATCAGTGTCTATTCTTTGCTGTAAGGGACTAAACCGAATTCAAGGAGTTGAGACAAACTCCTGTTCACAATTGTAGCATGACAAGATGGACACCTCGTTACAGAATTAGCTGATACAAAAAGAATATCCCCTTCGTAAATAGAACTAAAACTTATCTCTGCTGAAGTCTATGCAGTATTCTCATCGACTCCCAGTCTTCGGCAACGTGGAAATTAAATAATTATAAAGTGAATATAATCTATCACACTTTTATTGAAAATTGATGTATTTCTATTTGGTATAATATTTTCTGATCATAGAAGAACTTTCTTTAATTTGAGCATTATTTCTCTAATATATTTGTATTTCTTGAATTTTACTGTGCAGTCAACCATTATTAATTTTAATTTATCTTAGTAAGTAGAAAAAATTAGTGGAAAAATTGAAATTATAATTCATTTGATTCCAATAAGCTCCATTCATGCAACAAAACATCATTCTGTTTAAAGTTTATGAATATTTTCTTAATTATAACCTTTACAGGGTAATTATAATTGCAATATATTATATACATTTATATCGTCAACATTGCATGGAGCATTCTAGCTTTTGCAGTTATTTGAGTTTATAATATATGGTGGGCTAGCAATCAGGTTATTTTCTATGATAAACTAATTTCTTCAGAAATTATTTCTAAGATTATAGAAAAACTTTGTAAAGAATTTAGCTCGGGGTTAAAGGAGAAAGAAAGCTCGTCTGTCTATCCCGTCGGATCTGGGCAAACAGATTTCTTTGGGGGATTTTGATATGGTGCCACCGAGGGAGATCCTCCTAAATGTGGAGTAGGTACTGCTTTATTTCTTAACCAAGGCCATCATTATCTTATGTGATATCCTTTTTGGAGGTGAATTAAAATTCACTGCTCACAAAAGCTGAATTCACTTTCTTCTAGACTCTTCTATACCTAGTTAGAGATATCATTAGAAATGGATTTTTTTTAAATGAGAATCTTTTTATCACATACACAGAGAACTCAACTAGTAGGCACACACCTTATCAAACTGCTCACAAAAGCTGAATTCACTTTCTTCCAGACTTTTCTATATCTAGGTAGAGATATCATTAGAAATGGAGTTTTTTTAAATGAGAATCTTTTTCTCACCTACACAGAGAACTCAACTAGTAGGCACACAAGTTATCAAAGGAAGTTATTTAGCTCTCAACAAGTTTTTTTGAAAATTTAAAAAAAAAAATATATATATATATATATATATGTGTGTGTGGAGAAAAATATAATATCCTCACTCTTTTATCAATTATAATATTAACAAGTGTTGCAGAGCAGTTTGGTCCCTGTCATTTAATTAGAAATTATGTTTTCATAATAATTGCAAATTGATATATGAAATGGAAAAAATTAATTGCCAAGGGACAAGAAGTTGCATATTTTGATCAAAATTAAAATTACAACCACTTAAGTTACTTTCAATTATTTAAGTTGGAACACTTTAAGTGTGAAAAAATAATTTATATTGATTATTCCTTGTTTTCTTTTTTTGGGGGAATAATAATAAGAATGATAAAATTTGGAATGGAAAGGACTAGCTAAAAAACTAATTCCAGTTCCAAAGCACTTAGTTATAGACAATTATCCACTCCTCTAGAGATAAAAAAGAAATTTCAATGAGGAGAGGGGATTCTTTTGGATGGTTCCAAGAGGGAACAGAAAGAAAGAAGTCTCAACAACATCAGACAAGGGGATTCTTTTGGATGGTTCCAAGAGGGAACAGAAAGAAAGAAGTCTGAAGAACTTCAAAACATTGTTGTAGAGTAATCCAAAGCTAGACCTGGGCTAGTGGACCTCTATCTCATACCAGAAGAATCTAGGCTAGAAAGTGGTCTAGATGCCTAATTCGGTTCATAATGAAAACTGTTAATTGTTAATGAGAAGAGGAAATCATCGCCTCTCTCATGGTTGGGTGGAGTAGATTTTCCTATCCATAATTTTATGGTAACCTAATTTCATTGTGGAAAAATATAGAAAGTACTCTTCTACTAAGTCATGTATTGTTAGAAAGATTTTTGTTTATGTTATTGTGTTACTACTTTAAAGTGCGAAGTGGGCATAATCTTACGTTGTGTCGAACCTTTTTCTATGGTGTTACTATCTCATTATGCATATAGTGGTATGGTCTCATTCTGTGCCAAATTTTTCTTTATATAAAATGGCTAGTATTAATTAAAAGTTTAGTAATTGTACTCTATAAATTTAGAAGGCATTAACTAGGAACATAGAAACCAAGGTCTAACTGTATGGTGTGTATATATATATATATATATATATATATATATGCACAAGAAAATTCATTTATACGATTGACAAAAGACTGTCGGAAATATGTGGGCTAGTAGGGTTAGTCTCCCAGCCAAGCCTTGTGGGCATCCTAGAGAGAGTCCTGTCTCGATCCATGGAGAAATTGTTTCCAAATATAAAATTCAGGGTGTTAACAATATATATACATACATAAAATTCCAAAGGGAGAATACCCACTTTCTACAAGCAATTAAGAACCCTGGTAATGAAAACATTTAAAAGGAAAAGGAAATTATTACAGAATGAGAATTCATATCCTAGCAGTAACCACTTGCATAAACGTAGACAACCATTCTCTTCAAACTAAGTGATACTGGGAACTTTTTGAGTAACAGAGAAAACCCATAACAACTGCAAAATTTGAATATATATATATATATATATATATATATATATATATATATATATATATATATATATATAACTAAAATACACTCAATTACTAAACATACTCATATATTATACACAAATGGTGTATGTGTAAACACACTCACACACCCTGATTACATTCAGATTACTCTATTAAATAGAGTTTCTGAGATCCAACTTATTCCTAATTTAGAGAGAGTGGTTGAGAGAATTTCTCAACCATCACAAACCAGCTTCTCAAATATAGGATGTAAGCATTAACTCCAACATCCCCCCTTAATGATTACATTACATGAATTTATTAAAATCACTCATAAATAACAAAATAATCAATCATTCTTTAGCTTATCAGTAGATGTTCCATCAAGTTGCCTCATAACCCTTGTAAAGGTGCAGTTGGCAAGTTGGATTCCCGAGTTCGCTTCCTCAACTCCCGAATCAAGGACCTCCCGAAGTCAATTACCGGACAACATCCCAATCTGTCACATAACCTCGTTAGGAGACCACTCAATGTCTACGACTAATGAGGGATTCTTCCCTAGATCCGCAACTGCCATAATATCTCGACAACCATCCATGTTGAGCCTTACTGCCACTCGATATTTTAAGTACTGGCTTCAGACACATAGCTGAACTGCTAGTCATTTTATGGACGAGCTCCCATCTACCGAGATACATGGGTGCAAACCACTGTATTCGCTAGTTGTATAGAAGAGCCATCTAAATATGAAATGTATCTATATTCAATTATTACATCATGGCCTTCTTATCTAGTTTGAAAAATTCATCCTCACTTAATTTAAGAATATTACTTTTTAACACACCACTCAACATGGCCTTGAAGCTCATCATCACTTAATTTACACCGAATGCTCCAAAGAATCATGGCAAGGAATCATCACTCGCCTCTGGCCTGACGTCAGTTACTTGGATGTTATTATTACAGGTGCCATGGCACAATACATCAAGACTCTGGATTTTTACAGCGGCGGCCTTCCTCATGTTTGCACCATGTATGCCTCCTCAGAGTAAACCCGAGTGGTCCACATCAAGATAATCAAACTATTTCAATACAAGTGCCACATCTTCCTCTCCAATCTTCCCCGTCTCTTTCAACTTATAAATAACAAATTCTGCAGCGCTCACAGCTCCATCAGAATCTATATCTACCGCTTCAAGGTCTGTGACAGTAGTCTTGCGGGTCATAACCCAATGCACCAACGACTGTTGCCTGCCTCCAATTCTTGCCTCAGCAAGATACAAAAATAATTGAGAAAGACATACAGTACTGACCAAGATCCAAATAATAGCAAAGATGTGTCCCCCTTCTGTTGAAAAGCTTTGATCTCCATATCACAAAGTTGTAATGGTTGAGAAAACACAGTAAAATGAATTGAGGAAATCCAAACCCTCAACCTCATGCAAGACAACAATACCAACCACAATCAGTTCTAGAAGGGTCACGGGTTTCCAAATGTAGGTCGCTTCTACTCAAACATGATCGCTTCACCTCTTCCACTGCCTAGATCACACACGCAGGCTCCACTCTGATTTTAAATCAATTGCTTTGTTTGACGATCATAATTAGAATCTCTTACACTTCAATCGGAAATTTTTAACTTAATTGTAACTCGATTTCAGATTCCATTATTTTCAACATCACATTCAGCAGGAAGATCGGAAGGGAAAACCTTCTCTTTGTCTCTGCTCACCATCTTCGTAACGAACGAATGAGAGTAACGAGCAATTTTGAAAACCATTTTGAACAAAGTTGAAGGCCTTCGCCGGGTGACAAGAAGCCGTCAGGCCCCTTAGGTATTTCAATGGCAATGTTGATAAAATACTACTGAAAAGACTGAAAATGCACCACTACACCAAACACAGTAGCAAGATGTAGAATTCGGAAACTAGTAATAGGTCAATCGGTCCGGCGCTCAAAAAAAGAAAAAAGAAATAACAACTCAACAAAGCATTGCGCAGCTTCAGGAATTTTCTCACAACACACAGGCCTCTGATCCTGTGCTCTGATACCATGATAAAACTAACTAAAATACACTCAATTACTAAACACACTCATATATTATACACAAATGGTGTATGTGTAAACACACTCACACAGCCTTATTACATTCAGATTACTCTATTAAATAGAGTTTCTGAGATCCAACTTATTCCTAATTTAGAGAGAGTGGTTGAGAGAATTTCTCAACCATCACAAACCAACTTCTCAAATATAGGATGTAAGCATTAACTCCAACAATATATATATATATATATATATATATATGTGCATGTTTTGTGTATATAGAGAGAACCCATAACAACTACAAAACTTGAACATATATATACAAGCATATACTTTCAGAAAGGAAATGTTAAAACCACAGCAAAAAATTTGAAACATATTTCAATATGCCTCGAGGGTGGAACTGTGGGTCAATATTAAACCCTCAGAGTTTCGATACGACATAAATATGTGTATTAAGAAAGGAATTAGCTAACATACAACAACATATCCGTTATTAACTTAAAACCCTAAGATTCTTTAGTGGCAGACTATTTCCAGAAGAAACAAAAACTCTAAGCTAACAAGTAATAACCCCTTACAAGAAGACCCTGGAATTTTACAATTCAGGGAGCAATGGAAAAAACCTAGTAAGGTATGCAGCTCACCTTTACTTCTTTAACATTGTGTTTATCATGGAAGATTTAGAATTGTTAATCGAGGAAACCTGCCAGTAGGAAGACATATAAGGAGGTAGGTTCCATTGAAAATAAGTCAAGAAGCAAAACCATCAAGGCATAAACTGAAAAAATAAATAAATAATAATAATAAATAAATAAATAAATAAAATAAAATAAAAATAAAAATCTTACCTGTAGTAAGTGATTCAAAAACCCTTCTGATTCCTACACGAAGAACGCCATTACGAGAATGTTGTTGCATAGGGTAACTCTTGCAAACAAATCACGAAGTGGGATAAGATTCCTCAATTTAGGAAAGAAACTATAGACGGGTTTACTCCTTAACCAAAAACAAGAGGGTTACAATACCAACACCTCTTAAACATTACCTTAAGCAGCCGGAAAATGCATCTAAAAGGTGTACAACTGTGAAGAACGAGAAAACCTAAATCAAACCATCTACCAGAGTGTTGTTGATGTATCCTATATCACCAAATGAAGTTGGGGTTACAACCAGGAACCAGATGCAGGTGTGTGCCCTGTACCTTGATGAAGCAACCTCGAAAATTAATGACAAAATTGGTATACCCCCGGTTAGTTTTCCCAATAACCTTCCAAATGCATCTTGGTTGTAGGATTCAACCCCAGGTTGATCTACAGTGCATATGGCGCCACTTGTTCTCGATTGAGACTTCGAGAAGACCTCAAAAAATGTGATTCGAGACACCTGGTGCCCGCTCAACACCAGCTGGAGAGGTTATTACACCGAATAATCAATGTTTCCAAATAAAATATATGGATAATTATTAAACAAGACAAGTGGGAGAGTTTATATATTAATCTTTGAGCCCTTGGTACATAGAAATTACATCTTACCATTATTAAAGGTGTAAATAATTTATTCTATGGTCAAATCAGCCCATGTATAATGATTGTGAGTTTAATATTATCTCGTATGGCTTTATGTAAATTTTCATGAGTTAATTTTTTTTATGCCTATGGTGTTATTAACTTAGTGTGTGTGAAAAAGTGGTATCAGAGTGCAAGGTTTCCACACTATGGCCTGAATGAGAAAAATAAAATTGTAATAATGATATTTGTTGGATTGTACATAGTGACTAGTGATTAAGGAAGTGAACAATGAGAAGAGCAACTAGAGGTCATATTTCAGCTAGACCGACGGGGAGAGTTGCTCCACTGCCAAATCTGGAAGTGAATCTAGAAATGTGGGTGTATCTGAATGTGGAACAACAACATCAAACCACCAGCCTACTGGAAGAACAACAACGTCAAAAAAATAGACTGTTGGAAACAGTTCAGTAGTTGCAGGCCGAAATGGTCCAAGTAAGAACGGATAATGAAATACTACTAAGGGAACAAGAATTAATTTTAAAGAGTCTATCTAATCGGAAAAATCATCGAACTTAATAACCAAGTTTGGAGTGTGACACCCGAGATGAAGATGAGAAAAAAAAAATTCTTGAATAGAACTCGGAAGGAAGCCACGTGCAAAAAAGTGACAGGAAAATGGCATATAATGATGAATAATAGGAATTTCTCAACCTAGCATAAAATCAAGAAACAAAAAGTGGATTTACAGGGGTAATTCAGGAAGATAAAACCTCCAACTTTTGACAGAGAATCAGAGGAGGCTGCAGAGGCCTGGATTATCAACACGAATAAATATTTGAAGGTTTATGAATATAGAAATAAACTCAAAGCCAGGTTTTCCATATATTATCTCTAGGGGAAAGCTAATTTATGGTGGGAAGAATTCAATAATTTTCGAGGAGTAGAGGACCAGAATGTAACCTGGGATGATTTTCAAAAATATACAAGGATAAATACTTAACAAAACACTTCTACAATGAAAAATCTAAAGGGTTTCATGATTTAAGATTGGGACAGATTACCATGGATGAGTATATAACCAAATTTACCTCCTTACTAAGGTATGTACTTTATCTTCGGGAAGAGAATGCTAAGGTACAACAGTTCTTGAGCAGTTTGCCTACATACATGAAGGAAAGGACAGAATTTGACAGTGCAAAAACCATCAACGAAGCAATCCGGAAAGCTCGAATGTGATATTTTTAGGTCCCTATATTACTAGTATAGTCCCTTATTGTTGTTAGTGTAACCCCCTTATTGTTATTATTGTACCCTTGTAACCCCCATATTGTTATTATTGTGCCCTTAAATTATTATTGTTGGGTCGGCTAGGATTACATTGTGGCCCCACTAGGATTACATTATGGCCCCATGGACTCCTATATATAGAAAGGAGGTTTTGTAAATTGTATCATCCAAGAATTGTTCATTTATGTAATGTATTGGAGGTTTCCCACTCGAAGTGGCTTATTTCTAAGGCGTTGATATCTCTTTTCTTCTATTTTTGGAGCTGGTTTCACAACATTTGGTATCAGAGCTTTGGATTCTAGGGTTTCACTGCTCCAAACAGGTCATCGTGGAATTTTCGCTATAAAGTTTTTTCTATGAAGTTGCAGAAGCTGAAATTTTTAGGTGTGAAGCCGAAATCCTGAGGAACATCTTCCCAAAATTTCAAAGCTTCGTTCGCAATATTTTCGAAGATATGATCTGTGGAAGGTATGCCTTTTTGCAGGCTCCTAAATTTCACTCAAACAGGTAATCACGACATTTTCGCTACAACTTTTTTTTTCTACGAAGGTTCAAAATCTGAAACTTTTAGGGTGCGAAGCAAAAATCCTGAGGAAACTCCTCGCAAAATTTCAGAGCTTGGTTCGCAATATTTTCAGAGATATGATCTGTGGAAGGTAGTGCTTTTTCAGGCTCCCAAATTTCATCTCAAAGAGGTCATCGTGGGAAAAGATTCATAACTCTCTCTTTGAGCATCGGATTGGAATGCTGTAAAAAGTGGCCACAAGTACACAGACTGAAGTTTCATGTTTATCAATTTTAGAGCCAAAGGATGAAAAAGGAAGACGTGGAAAGTCGTACAAGTTCGCTCTACTGAACCAATCCATAATTGGGTCATTGTGGGAGATTGGACATATCTTTGTCTTGAAGAATCCAAATCAGGTCAGACCTGTGACATTTGAAAGAAGCTTCATAGGGCTACTACAAGGCCGAATTTTAGATATTAAGGATCCACAATTATATAGATAATTAAATTTCAATATAGATCTCCCCAAAAGCAAGTAAAAGGTGTGTATTTTTTTTCCCGAATTGCATAAGTCTTGTTTGAAGAATGAAGTTGAATTGATTCCAAGGGCATATTGTAGAATAGATATCAGTATTGGATTCTAAAATGGCCCCTAAAAAGAATTCAACACCCATTAATCCTTTATAGGGCTCTACTATGACTCATGAAGACGAAGAATGGCAACATGACATATCAAAATTACAAGAGCAAGTGCAACAAATTTTGCTCTCGCAAAGAGCAACAAAAAATGACATGGAAGTTTTGAAGAAAGGCGTGGAAACTAAGATGGATGGTTTGAAGAAAGGCATGGAATCTAATATGGATGGCTTGAAGAATGGCATGGAATCTAATATAGATGGCATGGAAGCTAGCATGGAATCTAAGATGGATGGTTTGAAGAATGACATGGAATCTAAGATAGATGGCATGGAAGTTGGCATGGAATCTAAGATGGATGACATGGAAGCTAAGATCGATGAGAAAATGGAAAACATGAAGAATGATCTAAAAGCAGACATGGAAGGTTTGACAAAGTTGATACAAGAAATGTTTCCTAATGGTGAAAAGATAGTAGAGGAAACGCATGATGAGAACAAAATAAATGTTAATCGCGATTTCATAAAATCTAATGTTGACGAGAAGAACCACCATATTCCAAAAATGGATATAAGGAAGTTTGATGGAAAGGATCCTGTAACATGGATACTACAGATGGAGCAATATTTTGATCTCCATAATGTGCAAAAAACACAAAAGGTACGCATTGCAACTTTACATTTAGAACAAAATACATTTGTATGGTATCGATGGCTTTGCTCCCGTAAAAAAATTGTCACTTGGTGAATTTTTACGGAGGAAATGATAGCACATTATGAGGATACAAAGAGCAACACCTTCTTTAGCCAATTGATAAATCTCAAACAAAAGGGTTTAGTGGGGCAGCACATTGAGGAATTCTAAAAATTGAATATAAGGGTAACTGATATTCCAGAGGAACACAGGATCGATCTCTTCATAGGCACTTTAAAGGATAATATCCAACATGAAGTTCGCGTTTTGGAACCAGATTCATTGGAGAAGGCATTCGGGTTGGCAAGAAAAGTTGAATGTAAAATAATGGCGACAAGGAAGCCTACCACTCAATTCTATAAAGAAGGAAGTGTTGCTACGCCTAGATTTCCACAACCTACAAGGTTGACACCACAACAATTGGAAGAAAAAAGAGCAAAAGGGCTTTGCTACGGTTGTGATAGCAATACACTAAAGGTCATAAGTGTGCTGAGAATAAATTATTTTACATAGATTGTGAAGAGGAAGAAGAAAATGAACAAGAAAAGGATATACACCAGGAACCAACCCAAGAAGAGGAAGAAATGAGTCTGACCATATCATGTAATGCATTGGCAGGAATTACCACTCCTCAAACTCTCAATATAGAAGGACATATCAAGAAGAAAAAGGTAATAGTGTTGATTGATTCAGGTTGTACCCATAATTTTATTCATTGTAAGGTAGCCAAGGAATTGAATTGTTTCCTATACCCAGCACCAGAATGTCAAGTGATGGTTGCAAATGGAGGAACTATAAATTGCTCTAGAAAATGCCATAATATCAAGCTAACCATGGAGGAATATGTATTGAATAGTCCAATGCTTTCCATTCCTATGGGAGGTGCTGATGTTGTACTAGGAGTACAATGGTTACAATCTTTGGGGACGATAGCTTTTAATTTTCAAGAACTTTTCTTGAAATTTTCTTTAGAAGGAAAGGAAGTTGAATTACGGGGTATTGAAGGGAAGCCGGGAAGGATAATAAGCTCTAATGTCATGACAAAGCTTCTAAAGAAAGAACAACGAAGCGTAATTGCACAATTATGCTCACTAGAAGTTCCGACATCAAAATCATCTATTTCTGCAGATCTCCAACAAGTCTTGGACAATCATTCCAAGGTGTTTGAAACTCCCCAAGGACTCCCACCTATTCGTGATCATGATCATGCTATTCATTTGATTCCAGGAAGTGTTCCTCCAAACATCAGGCCTTATAGATATCCTTACGTCCAAAAGAGCGAAATTGAACGTATGATTGCAGAAATGTTAGAGGCGGGTATAATTCAACCTAGTCAAACTTCTTTCTCTGCTCCTGTAGTATTGGTACACAAGAAGGATGGATCATGGCGAATGTGTCCAGATTATAGGGAGCTCAATAAGCTCACCATTAAAGACAAATTTCTCATTCCTGTGATTGATGAATTATTGGATGAATTACATGGAGCAATTTATTTTACCAAGTTGGATCTTCGTTCAGGATATCATCAAATTAGAATGAAGACTGAAGATATTCCGAAAACAACATTTCGAACTCATGAGGGCCATTATGAATTTTTGGTCATGCCTTTTGGCCTTACCAATGCACCTTCTACATTTCAAGGGTTGATGAATTCCATTTTCAAACCCTTCCTTAGAAAATTTGTGCTAATATTTTTTGATGATATACTAATCTACAACAGGTCTTGGAAGGATCATGTTGAACATGTTGACAGGGTGCTCAAACTATTGCGGGAGAAACAATTATATGCAAAAAAATCCAAATGTTTCTTTGGAGTACAAGAGGTGGAATATCTGGGTCATATTGTATCTCACGAGGGTGTTAAAGTAAACCCTAACAAAATTAAAGCCATTAAGGAATGGAAAGTCCCCACAACCATAAAGAAGTTGCGAGGATTTCTCGGGTTAACAGGGTATTATCGCAAGTTTGTTAAGAATTATAGGAGAATAGCAGCACCTCTAACAACATTATTGAAGAAAGATGCATTTTCATGGACTCCTGAAGCAACTAAGGCCTTTGAACATCTTAAAGAGGCAATGTGCCTAGCACTGATCTTAGCTACACCAGACTTCACAAATACCTTTATTGTGGAATGTGATGCCTCAAGAAATGGAATTGGTGTTGTTTTGATGCAAGAAGGAAGACCCATTGCTTTTGAAAGTCGTCCAATCAAAGGAAAGTATTTACAGAAACCTATTTATGAGAAGGAAATGTTAGCAATATTGCATGCACTAAATAAATGGAGAACTTACCTAATGGGAAGACACTTCAAGGTAAAAACTGATCATGATAGTCTTAAACACTTTTTGGAACAAAGACTATCTTCAGAAGAGCAGCAAAAATGGGTCACAAAGATGTTGGGTTATGACTTTGAAATAATATACAAAAAAGAGAAGCTAAATGTTGTTGCAGATGCACTCTCAAGAAAGAATGAAGAGGTGGAAGCATTGCTTTGTGCCATTTTTATTATCCAACCAGATTGGATAACCGAAGCAAGAGATGAATGGAAGAAGGACGAAGAAGTGTTGACACTCATTCAAAAGTTGCAGCAAGATCCTAGTACATCTGATACATTTAGTTGGAGAAATGATTCCTTATGGTACAAAGATCGCTTATATATTTGTAAGAATTCCCAACTAAAACAAAAGATTCTTTTGGAATTGCACACTTCTCCTTTAGGAGGACACTCAGGAGTTTTAAAAACTTACCACAGGGTGAAGAAAGAATTTTTTTGGGATGGCCTTAAATCTAATATTCAAAATTTTGTGGCGGAATATTTGGTTTGCCTACAGAATAAAGTTGAAACAATTAAGACCCTGGGTCTTCTACAACCTTTATCCATTCCAAGTCAACGTTGGGAGGAGATTTCAATGAATTTTATCACAAGTTTACCTAAGTCCGAAGAAAAGAGTGTCATCATGGTGGTAGTTGATAGACTTACCAAGTATGCACACTTTTGTGCATTATATCATCCATTTAAAGCAAGTACAGTTGCTACTACATTTATGGACACAATTCAAAAACTACATGGAAACCCAAGGGTTATTGTGAGTGACAGAGATGCCATTTTTACTGGAAATTTTTGAACGGAGTTATTTTCTTGTTTGGGTACTCAATTAGCTCATAGCTCATCTTATCATCCTCAATTTGATGGTCAAACTGAGATAGTAAATAAATGTTTGGAAGGATATCTTCGTTGTTTTGTATCTTATAAACAAACACAATGGGTCAAGTGTTTACCTCTAGCTGAATGGTGGTATAACACTTCCTTCCATACTGCAGCAAAAATGACCCCATTTATGGCACTTTATGGATATCATCAACCATCCATCACATAATATTAAAGAAAAAATTTGAAGGTTCAAGCAGTGGAAGATCACATCGAGCATCAACAAGAAGTTCTCCAACTCTTAAAGGACACCCTGAATTTGGCACAAAATCAAATGAAACAACAGGCAGATCAACATCGCAGCGAGAGAAGTTTTGATGTAGGAGACTGGGTATTTTTACAGCTACAACCATACAAACAAATGTCCCTCAAGCAAGCTAAGAAGGATAATAAATTATCGCCAAAGTACTATGGTCCTTAGAAGGTGTTGCAAAATATTGGTACTATGGCATACAAACTGGAGCTTCCTGCTTCTTCACGAGTGCATCCAATTTTCCATGTTTCATGCTTAAAGAAGGTTATAGGTGAAAATCTTACAGTTCAAACAATATTGCTAGAACTTGATGAAGAAGGAAAAATCATATTGGAACTTGAAGCGGTCATGGAAACAAGAACTCGACAGCTACGGAATCGATCAATTTCAGAGTATCTCATCAAGTGGAATAACTTACCCACTGAAAATTCTACATTGGAAAATGAGAATTTTAGACAGAAGCACCCAGAGCTACTCAAGTGTTGAGGACAACACTTTTTTGAAGGAGAGGGACATGTTAGGTCCCTATATTACTAGTATAGTCTCTTATTGTTGTTAGTGTAACCCCCTTATTGTTATTATTGTACCCTTGTAACCCCCATATTGTTATTATTGTGCCCTTAAATTATTATTGTTAGGTTAGCTAGGATTACATTGTGGCCCCATGGACTCGTATATATAGAAAGGAGGTTTTGTAATTTGAATCATCCAATAATTGTTCATTCATGTAATGTATTGAAGGTTGCCCCCTCGAAGTTGCTTATTTCTAAGGCGTTGATATCTCTTTTCTTCTATTTTTGAAACTGGTTTTACAACATCAACAAACGAATCAAAAAGAAGATTCCAACAAAATTTGGTCGCAAAAGAAAAGTCAAAAGGGTACTTAGAATTTTAGAGGCACCAAACCCAGTAATTTTAAGAATTCAGAAAGAAATATGTCAAGTAAGAAGTCAAGAAGGAATAAGCAAACTTTCAAGTGGCCAATGGACGGAATTAGCCTTGGAGGTGAATTATTGAATATCGATGCTGGTACTTTTGATATTCAAGATGATGGCAGTGGAGGGTTTATCATAGACTCTGGAACCGCATTCACACTTCTACATAAGGATGCATATAATGTTTTGAAGAAGGCCTTGATTTCTGCCATTCACTTTCCGCAAACCGATGGCTCTGCATTGGGACTAGACCTCTGTTTTGACATACATCCCGACCATCACTTTCGGCTTTCCTCCCATCAATTTCCGACTATCACTTTCACCTTTCAGGGAGAAGATTATGATTTGCAGTCAGAACACTATTTCTACGTTGATGGCACCACTTTCTGCCTGGCAATGCTGCCGAGTTCAAGCATGTCCATATTAGGCAATTTTCAGTAGCAGTACTACCAAATTCTCTATGACAACGGCAACAACCTGCTCTCTTTTGCACCCACGGATTGCGATACCTTGACATAAGCAAGCACATGGATAGGTGTTTTCTCCTATAGATTCGACACGTTATTAAAGTCATAGAATTTTGTCTCTCTACCTATAATTTCTTAGATGATTAAAGTCGTAGAATTGTGTGTCTCTTCCTATAAGCATATGTAAACAGTTTTTTACACTATATGTTAATGAGTAAACAAGGTGATTTTTCTGATTTCAAATTCATTGAACCATGGATTCTTTATTTTGCATGGACTCATGAAAGGCCAAAGTAATAAAAGCTGGTTACTCATTCAATGAGATATTTAAGGTAATATTAATATTAATTGGGCTTTCCTCTGAAAATATACTTCACATCTAATAACTGTGCAAATGTATAACAGAGATAATCTTAACGGAGTCTTCTTGAGGAATTGGAAATCTTTTCATGTTTTAACATTCGTATTGCAAGTAAGTTCCGATATGAGAGTCTGCATGATTGAAATATGTCAATAATACATATTGCAATAATGTAAATAGATTTAGCAACGAATTTGTTGGAGTGTGCAAGAAATTCAAATCTCCTAATTCCTCGTTGCCCAATCAGGTTGGGAGTACTCCTAATTCCTCCTTGTCCAATCTGGTTCTCAGTACTCCCAACGATAAGGGTGAAAATAATAAGGAAATTGATTAGAATTTTAATCTGAATTTAACTCCGCAACTATGAAATTTTAGGAATATGATGAACCACACTCGATAAGGGTGATAAATTATAAGGAAATTGATTAGAATTTTAATTTGAATTAACTTAGTAACCATGAAATTTAAGAAAATGATAAATCATACTGGTTAGTTTTAAATTATTTGACAAAATATGATTAGACATAATTATCACATCTAAAATATGTATATACATTTCTATGAATCACATCACAAAAACCAAATTCCTAATAAAAATCTTCTTATATTTAAGATAGGCAGTGAATTATTATATATTTTTGTTTGAATTAAGAATCGATATCTATTAGTATATCTGAGATGGGTGGTGAATCTTATGGAAAGCAATGTAAAGAATTATATACTTTTGTTTGAATTAAGAATCCATATCTATTAGATCAGTGTCTATTCTTTGCTGTAAGGGACTAAACCGAATTCAACGAGTTGAGACAAACTCCTGTTCACAATTGTAGCATGACAAGATGGACACCTCGTTACAGAATTAGCTGATACAAAAATAATATCCCCTTCGTAAATAGAACTAAAACTTATCTCTGCTAAAGTCTATGCAGTATTCTCATCGACTCCCAGTCTTCGGCAACGTGGAAATTAAATAAATTATAAAGTGAATGTAATCTATCACACTTTTTTGAAAATTGATGTATTTCTAGATTTGGTATAATATTTTCTAATCATGGAAGAACCTTCTTTAATTTGAGCATTCTTTCTCTAATATATTTGTATTTCTTGAATTTTACTTTGTACAGTCAACCATTATTAATTTATCTTAATAAGTGAAAAAAAATAGTGGAAAAATTGAAATTATAATTTATTTGATTCCAATAAGCTCCATTCATGTAACAAAACATCATTCTGTTTAAAGTTTATGAATTTTTTCTTAATAGTTAGTTATAACCTGTACAGCGTAATTATAATTGCAATATATTATATACATTTATATCGTCAACATTGCATGGAGCATTCTAGCTTTTGCAGTTATTTGCGTTTATAATATATGGTGGGCTAGCAATTAGATTATTTTCTATGATAAACTAGTTTCTTCAGAAATTATTAGTAAGATCATAGAAAAACTTTGTAAAGAATTTAGCTCGGGGTTAAAGGAGAAAGAAAGCTCGTCTGTCTATCCTGTCGGATCTGGGCAAACAGATTTCTTTAGGGGATTTTGATATGGTGCCACCGAGGTAGATCCTCCTAAATGTGGAGTAGGTACTGCTTTATTTCTTAACCAAGGCCATCATTATCTTATGTGATATCCTTTAGATATCCTTTAGAGGTGAATCAACAGAAAGGTAGAATTCACTGCTCACAAAAGTTGAATTCACTTTCTTCTAGACTCTGCTATACCTAGTTAGCGATATCATTAGAAATGGATTTTTTTTAAATGAGAATCTTTTTCCCACATATACAGAGAACTCAACTAGTAGGCACACAACTTATCAAACTGCTCACAAAAGCTGAATTCACTTTCTTCCAGACTCTTCTATATCTAGGTAGAGATATCATTACAAATGGAGTATTTTTAAATACTCAACTAATAGGCACA
This sequence comes from Pinus albicaulis, assembly GCA_034641835.2. NCBI lineage: Eukaryota > Viridiplantae > Streptophyta > Pinopsida > Pinales > Pinaceae > Pinus > Pinus albicaulis. The sequence continues at coordinate 1,495,243,498 of CM076575.1, forward strand.
CAAGTTATCAAAGGAAGTTATTTAGCTCTCAACAAGTTTTTTTTTAAATAATATATATATATATATATAGATAGATAGATAGATAGATAGATTATGGAGAAAAATATAATATCCTTACTCTTTTATCAATTATAATATTAACAAGTGTTGCAGGGCAGTTTGGTCCCTGCCATTTAATTGGAAATTATGTTTTCATAATAATTGCAAATTGATATATGAAATGGAAAAAATTAATTGCCAAGGGACAAGAAGTTGCATTAATTTTAATCAAAACTAAAATTACAACCATTTACTTAAGTTACTTTCAATTATTTGAGTTGGAACACTATAAGTGTGAAAAAACAAATTATATTGATTATTCCTTGTTTTCTTTTTTTGGGGGAAATAATAATAAGAATGATAAAATTTGGAATGGAAAGGACTAGCCAAAAAACTAATTCGAGTTCCAAAGCACTTAGTTATAGACAATTAACCACTACTGTAGAGATAAAGAACAAATTTCAATGAGGAGAGGGGATTCTTTTGGATGGTTCCATGCGGGAACATAAAGAAAGAAAGAAATCTGAAGAACATCAGAAAAGGGGATTCTTTTGGATGGTTCCATGCGGGAACATAAAGAAAGAAAGAAATCTGAAGAACATCAGAAAGGGGATTCTTTTGGATGGTTCCAAGAGGGAACAGAAAGAAAGAAGTCTGAAGAACTTCAAAACATTGTTGTAGAGTAATCCAAAGTTGGACCTGGGCTAGTGGACCTCTATCTCATACCAGAAGAATCTAGGCTATAAAGTGGTCTAGATGCCTAATTCGGTTCATAATGAAAATTGTTAATTGTTAATGAGAAGAGGAATTCATAGACTCTCTCATGGTTGGGTGGAATAGATTTTCCTATCCATAATTTTATGGTAAGCTAATTTCATTGTGGAAAAATAGAAAGTACTATACTACTAAGTCATGTATTGTTAGAAAGATTTTTGTTTATGTTATTGTGCTACTACTTCTTTAAAGTGCGTAGTGGGCATAATATTACCTTGTGTCAAACCTCTGGTTTTTCTATGGTGTTACTATCTCATTATGCATATAGTGGTATGGTTTCATTATGTGCCAAATTGTTCTTTATATAAAATGGCTAGTATTAATTAAAAGTGTAGGAATTTTACTCTATAAATTTAGAAGGCATTAACTAGGAACATAGAAATCGACGTCTAACGGTATGGTGTAACAGAATATATATATATATATATATATATATATATATATATATATATATATATATATATATATATATATATATGCACAAGAAAATTCATTTATATGATTGATATAAGACTGTCAAAAATATGTGGACTAGTAGGGTTAGTCTCCCAGCCAAGCCTTGTGGGCATCCTAGAGAGAGTCCCATCTCGATCCATGGAGAAATTGTTTCCAAATATAAAAGTCAAGGTGTTAACAATATATATACATACATAAATTCCAAAGGGAGAATACCCACTTTCTACAAGCAGTTAAGAACCCTGGTAATGAAAACATTTAAAAGGAAAAGGAAATTATTACAGAATGAGAATTCATATCCTAGCAGTAACCACTTGCATAAACGTAGACAACCATTCTCTTCAAACTAAGTGATACTGAGAACTTTTTGAGTAACAGAGAAAACCCATAACAACTGCAAAATTTTTATGTAATATATATATATATATATATATATATATATATATATATATATGTATGTATGTATGTATGTATGTATGTATGTATGTGCATGTTTTGTGTATACAGAGAGAACCCATAACAACTGCAAAAATTGAACATATATATACAAGCATATACTTTCAGAAAGGAAATGTTAAAACCACAGCAAAAACTTTGAAACATATTTCAATATGCCTCGAGGGTGGAACTGTGGGTCAATATTAAACCCTCAGAGTTTCGATACTACATAAATCTGTGTATTAAGAAAGGAATTAGCTAACATACAACAACATATCCGTTATTAACTTAAAACCCTAAGATTCTTCAGTGGCAGACTATTTCCAGAAGAAACGAAAAATCTAAGCTAACAAGTAATAACCCCTTACAAGAAGACCCTGGAATTTTACGATTCAGGGAGCAATGGAAAAAACCTGGTAAGGTATGCAGCTCATCTTTACTTTTTTAGCATTGTGTTTATCATGGAAGATTTAGAATTGTTAATCGAGGAAACCTGCCAGTAGGAAGACATATAAGGAGGTAGGTTCCACTGAAAATCAGTCAAGAAGCAAAACCTTCAAGGCATAAACTGAAAATAATAATAATAATAATAATTATGCCATAGGCATTACTATTTGAAAACAACATACCTGCTACTTTGTTGTCCTTCGTGTGAATCCTTCGATCTTTGGTTAGACGATTAAACTCTCTTTGTCTGTTGATTTGAAGTCAGGTTAGTTATTAGTTATTAAAATTGATTATGAGCTTGCCATTTCCCAATCGTTTATATGTTTGATGGAGCCCGTCTTTGTTCCTATTGACGCCGCTGATCATGTTCTCGCAATCCTCTCGGGTGTTGTCGTCGCCCATGCCGGACCTGGTAGAGCTCGTCTGCATAAATGGAGCCGTTGTCGTCGAGGTCGAAAGCCTGGAAGGCATTTTTCAGATCTTCCAAGCAGGTGGCCCTGTTTTTCCCTTTGGTATTTAGATTGATGAACTCTTCCAGGTTCGGAATAGCTCGTTAGTGTAACCTGCGTCGAAGTGTTGAGGAAGGCCATCAACAGTTCCTTATGTTCTTTTAATTTCCCAAAGGAAAATAGACACGGTAAAAATGAGTCTGCGGAAGAGGAAGGGGTTGCACTTAGAGAAACGTGGGCCTGAGTAGAGAAGGCAGATGTTGCTGCCAATGCCACGACGCAAGAAGGGTTGTAAACTCTATAACCATTGTATTTCAGTCACTCTTTAGTGAATAAATCTTGTTCACATTTTGTGTTTTTACTAAAAGGCTCGTATGCCAGAATAGTGTTACTGTTCTGTGTAATTTGCCATTCATTACCAATGTGGCATATTCCATTGAATAATCTGTTCAAAATTAATGGTCTGCTCTGCTATAAGACATTTTATTTATGCTGCTGAAAAGCTCAAAGTACTTTGTGTATATATCTTGTTTTGAGCATTTAACTCTATTTAGTAAGGAGGATGAACAGTTCTCATGCATCTATTGAAATCGGATTTGTCGTTTTTGTTTCCTTATTGTAAAATAATTTTAGCAAGAGCTACCCACGCAGATCATTGAATTTCAAAATGGTTCTAGTTGTACATAAGGATAAAACAGTAATAACAGAAGAGGCAGTCCTCCAGTGCCTGTGGTTGTGTATATAGGTTGGTAAACCGTAACATTGTTTTATTTTATTAAAAAAGAGTAAATAAGGATGACCTTATTCAGTTTAAAATAATGCTCAAAATCGCCAGCACTTCGAATAAAAATAGTTGTAAATACAAACATATAGCAGATTTTGAGGGGTTATTCGAACTCTAATTAATTGCAAGCCTGATGTAGATGCCTAATCTACAAGTCTTGCATTGGAAATTTGTGCATGTTTTAACTCTGACGAGATAAATTTCATATGAAACTAAATTTAATATGGAGCTTATTGCATAACATCTTTGTGATATGTAGTTTTATTTTGTGTAAGGAGGAGGAAAACTATGATGGAATCAATCAATGCAATTTGTTCTAATCTGCCAATTCCATATTGATATATTCATCTTTATCCTCCCAGAGTTATTTAAGTTAGAAAAAGAAAGAGAAACGTACCTGTTCATCAAGAAGAAACGACTGAGATGGATTTTTTTTCCCATCATATTTGATACACCCACGCACTGGTAACTATTATGTTTGCTCCTCCAAAAATTAATTAACATCGAAAACCTCTTTGATCAATGTAGGAATCTGAATATTGCATTAATATCAGTCAAAAAGGAAATACAAAGAAACAAATAGTTCTAGCAGATCCATGGATAAAAAAGAAAATTTATGAAGACAACACAAACCTCAGATGTGGGCGCTTTGAGCTTTAATTGCTTTCCAACCTCATATAGATGCTTAACTTTTATGTTCCGGTTGGGAAATTTGGGCATGTTTGAATCCTGAGCATATAAATCTCACATTATACTAAATTCGAGATGAAAAAAAAATAGAAAACAGATTCATCTACAACCGTCAAACGAGAAACAAAGAGCTATGTTCAACTGATAAACAAAATTAGAAAACATATTTAACTCTCAAACGACAAACAAAAAGTTATATGTAGTTGATGAAACAAAATTAGAGAACATATTAATTTACGACCCTCAAACAAAGAAACAAAAAGTTATTTACAGCTTTTAGCATTACAGTGCTTTTAAATTGGTTGACATAGGATATTCTAATATTAATAATATTTTATTTTTATTTTAGGTAATTTGCTAATAGTTGTTAAATAATTGAGTTGTAATATTATGATATTTATAATTTTATTTCTATTTTAGGTGTCGTTAGCATTATAATTTTTTTAAATCCTGGTTTCAATTGTCAATAGTTGTTTCAAATAATTGTTTTATGTATCTTGCATTTGGAGAGAAAATTATTGCAAATTGAACATGCTTTTTTGTGTATTTTTTCTTTTAATTACAAAGACATATATTTTACTTAGCAATTATTTCTTTAAGAATCTTACGGTGTTTCCTTTGCAACATCTGATAATGGTGCAATTGCTAGTAATAATAATAATAAATAAATAAATAAAATAAAAATAAAAATCTTACCTGTAGTAAGTGATTCAAAAACCCTTCTGATTCCTGCACGAAGAACTCCATTACGAGAATGCTGTTGCATAGGGTAAATCTTGCAAACAAATCACGAAGTGGGATAATATTCCTCAATTTAGGAAAGAAACTATAGAGGGGTTTACTCCTTAACCAAAAACAAGAGGGTTACAATACCAACACCTCTTAAACATTACCTTAAGCGGCTGGCAAATGCATTTGAAAGGTGTACAACTGTGAAGAACGAGAAAACCTAAATCAAACCATCTACCGGAGTGTTGTTGATGTATCCTATATCACCAAATCAAGTTGGGGTTACAACCAGGAACCAGATGTAGGAGTGCACCCTGTACCTTAATGAAGCAACCTCGAAAATGAATGACAAAATTGGTATACCCCTGGTTAGTTTTCCCAATAACCTTCCAAATGCATCTTGGTTATAGGATTCAACCCTAGGTTGATCTATAGTGCATATGGCGCCACTTGTTCTCGACTGAGACTTCAAGAAGACCTCAACAAATTTGAATCGAAATGCCTGGTGCCTGCTCAACACCAACTGGAGAGGTTATTACACCGAATAATCAATGTTTCCAAATAAAATATATGGATAATTATTAAACAAGACAAGTGGGAGAGTTTATATATTAATCTTTGAGCCCTTGGTACATAGAAATTACATATTACCATTATTAAAGGTGTAAATAATGTATTCTATGGTCAAATCAGCCCATGTATAATGATTGTGAGTTTAATATTATCTCGTATGGCTTTATGTAAATTTTCATGAGTTAATTTTTTTTATGCCTATGGTGTTATTAACATAGTGTATGTGACAAAGTGGTATCAGAGCACAAGGTTTTCACACTATGGCTTGAATGAGAAAAATAAAATTTTAATATGATATTTGTGGGATTGTACATAGTGAGTAGTGATTAAGGAAGTGAACAATGAGAAGAGCAACTAGAGGTCATATTTCAGCTAGACCGATGGGGAGAGTTGATCCGCTACCAAATCCGGAAGTGAATCTAGAAATGTGGGTGTATCTGAATGTGGAACAACAATATCAAACCACCAGCCTACTGGAAGAACAACAACGTCAAAAAAACAGACTATTGGAAACAGTTCAGCAGTTGCAGGCCGAAATGGTCCAAACAAGAACAGATAATGAAATACTACTAAGGGAACAAGAAATAATTTTAAAGAGTCTATCTAATCGGAAAAATCATCGAACTTACTAACCAAGTTTGGAGTGTGACACCCGAGATGAAGATGAGAAACAAAAATTTGTTGAAGAGAACCCGAAAGGATGCCACGCGCAAAAAAGTGATAGGAAAATGGCATACAATGAGAAATAATCAGGAATTGTCTCAACCCAGCATAAAATCAAGAAACAAAAAGTGGATTTACAAGGGAAATTTAGGAAGATAAAACCTCCAAATTTTGACAGAGAATCAGAGGAGGCTGCATAGGCTTAGATTATCAACACGAATAAATATTTGAAGGTTTATGAATATATAAATAAACTCAAAGCCAGGTTTTCCATATATAAGCTCTAGGGGGAAGTTAATTTATGGTGGGAAGCGTTCAAGAATTTTCGAGGAGTAGAGGACCAGAATGTATCCTGAGATGATTTTCAAAAATATATAAGGATAAATACTTAACAAAACACTTCTACAATGAAAAATCTAAAGGGTTTCATGATTTAATATTGGGACAGATTACCATGGATGAGTATATCACCAAATTTACCTCCTTACTAAGGTATGTACCTTATCTTCGGGAAGAGAAGGCTAAGGTACAACACCTCTTGAGCAGTTTGCCTACATACATGAAGGAAAAGACAGAATTTGACAGTGAAAAAATCATGGACAAAGCAATCTTGAAAGCTCGAATGTGATACCAACAAACGAATCAAAAAGGAGATTCCAGAAAAAGTTGGTCACAAAAGAAAAGTCAAAAGGGTACTTAGAATTTTAGAGGCACCAAACCAGTAATTTTAAGAATTCACAAAGAAATATGTCAAGTAAGAAGTCTGGAAGGAATAAGCAAAAATTCAAGTGGTAGGTAGAGGATGGACCTGCAAAAGCCTCCAACATACCGAAACCTAGTCAAATGCAAAAACCCCCTTTGCAATGTTGGGGTTGTGTAGAATATCATTATTATAAGAATTGTCCCCGCCATGATAAAAATGAATCTATGGCTAATTTACAAGAAGCCTCTATGGTCAGGGAGATAGCCAGGAGCATGCCAAGAATTAACGCAACACTAGAAGACCAGCAAGAAGATTATCAACCCACCATGGTAGAATTAGAAGGTAAGCTTCTTACTCAATCTGTATCTATTTTAGTGGAACCCAGTGCCAGCTTAATTTACGTTAGCCCCAAAGTAGTTGAGAAATGTGGTTTACAATCTCGGAAATTAAAAACCCTTGGTTGGTACAATTAGCCACGGGATATAATAAGAGAGTGTGTGACAAGGTATCAAATTATTTCATTGAGATAGGAAATCAAATTATAAATGCAGAATTGAATATTTTTCCGTTGGGGTCCTATGACTTATTACTTGGGATGGATTGTCTGGAGGGACATTGGTCCCTCGTGGACTGTAAAAATAAATATATTAACTATTTGGCAGAATATGGGTATCGGAAAGAGATCTAGGGAGTTATGAAACCCATCAAATTATGTCCCATTACTTACTCCCAATTAGGCAAGTGCATTACAAAAGGTTTTATGATTTATGCAGTTCAAGTAGGATATTCCAATTCTAAGGATAACATTATTAACTTAGAAAATATATTGATAATTCAGGAATTTACTGATGTATTTCCTAAAAGTATTCCGAGATTTCCTCTAAAGTGGGATATTGATTTTAATATATAATAAATTCCCAGAGCAGCACCAGTATCTCGAGCCCCCTATTGAATGAGTGTACTAGAAATGACAAAATTAAAAATGCAATTGCAGTATTTACTAGATAAAGGGTACACTTGCCCCAGTGTATTCCTTAGGGAGCCTCAGTTCTATTTGTCAAAAATAAGGATGGTACACTATGAATTTGCTTTGATTATAGGTAGCTTAACAAATTAACCATAAAAAATAAGTACCCTTTGCCTCGTATAGACGGTATTTTCGATCAAGTTAAGGGTGTAACAATTTTTTCCAAAATTGACCTGAGTTCTAGGTATCATCATATTCGAATTAAACATGAATATATTTACAAGACAACTTTATGAAATAATTATGGGCACTACCAGTTCGTGGTGTTATCTTTCAGACTGACCAATGTGCTTGCAACTTTCATGAGCCTCATGAATGACATCTTTCACCCTTTTCTGGACAAGTTTGTTTTGATTTTTATTGATGATATATTAATTTATTCAAAAAACTTGGAGGAACATAAAGAGAATTTACATATTGTGTTCCAAACCTTATGGAAGCATCAACTATATGAAAAATTTAGTAAATGTGATTTTTACAAGGACCAAATTCAATATTTGGGCCATGTTATTTCAGTTGAAGGAATAACAGTCGTCCCGGAGAAAATCAAAACCATTAGGGAATGGTCAATACCCAAGAATGTGGTTGATATATGCTCCTTCATGGGGTTAGCAAGGTAATATCGACACTTTATTGAGGGATTATCTCAAATCGCATATCCCATCACTTGATTACAATGAAAAGGAAGGACTTTTAATTGGACAAGTGATTGCCAAAACAATTTCGAACAATTGAAACATTTGTTAACTACTGCGCGTTGACTTGAGGGGTCTTGACCCAGGTTCAAGGGTTAATGTTTTCCAACAAACCTCTATACTGCAGGGCCTTACAGTAGTGACCTGCTTGCGCAGGCCACAGTCTCACCCGAAGCAGTATGGGAGGGTGTTGGAACCAGGCTTCCGCACCCTGAGAGGGAGTAGGTAAGCCTAGGTTGTGTTCGCAACCTCTTGGATTCACATAGACAGGTCTATTTGTAGGTTCGTTAATAGTACAATCCACAATTAATCATAACAGAGCTATTACCATGCACAGATCTAGTCAGTACCTTCGTATCCACGTGTGTATCAGCAGTTACTAGTACATAATATCATAAATGCATCAATAACAGATCACATATATACTTCATACCATAGCACAGATATATTCGCAGCATAAACAGATAGCACAGATGTATTCACAGCACCAGACAGATTCCGAAGATTCGCATCAACAGTAGCACAATAAATCTAGATAACACAGAGATACTTCAACTATACGTGCATATATTAGCATCCAAAAACTTAGTTACAACCCAACACGGCCTGCGCACATAGCCAACAGGGTCCGCACACAATAGGACTGAAGATCTCCGTGCACACATCCAAAAGAGTCCTTACCTAAAATAACCTAGACAGATCTAATAGTTCGCACGTAGCATCAATCTTAATTTCATGCCTTCCTTCTAGACTTCAATATTCATCTATTTATATTGACCTAACCTAATCTTTCTTGTGGTCCGCAAACCTTGGTTTGCAGACTCTAGGTCTACCCTTTGACCCATTACAATGCGTTTGGGGCTTTGACCTACCCCAAAACCCCTGCGTTAGACTAATTAATACAAAAATATAAAAATTCACAGCTTTAGGGAGCCCTGTTCCAACAAGCCCCCAACACAATCTTGTGACTCATCCCGAGTCACAGCTTGGGTGGAATCTTCATTCGTTCTTTGAGCTACTCCAGGGGGGTAATAAGAAGTGGCAGTACTTGAAGGTTCTTCTCAGTGGCTGTCTGCGCAATTTCCACCAGTTTCTACGATGGAGGTTCTCCTGATGCAGTGGTGATCCTTTCAAGAGCTTGGTTCAACCGTTGGAACACCCCATCTATGTCCTATGAGAGCTTTAGGGCGTCCTCTGACCAGGGTGTCAAATGGTCGCTGAGGATTTTCTTTTTGCGTTGGAGCGCAATAATGTCACTACGAAGAGTATGGCTGGTTTGGAGTTGTGCAAACGCTGAGTGGGAACAAGAGTAGAAATTTTTGCTTCTAGTTGTTCAAAATATTGCTCCTTCTGGGTTAATTCCTGATCAATATCATGGAGGAGAGGGTCATGTTGTACCTAGGACCAAATTTCCATAGCTTTTTCCAGCAGAGCGACACCCTGACTAACTTGCGCCGAGATAGTAGCAGTGGCCTCTGCAATTAGTGTAGTTCGTTGGGCACTTTCCTCCAAGGGGGTCCCAGGCTGGAGCTTGGCCTACAGCAATGCAATATGAAGCTTGAACTCGGCCCTGACAGTGGATTCCTCAGCCCTGCATGCCTTCAGAGTGGCTACCATACCCTCAACCTTGGCCTGGGGCTCAGCAGATGCAGGAATGAAGTGAGGCATATCGTCGCATAGTCGATTAAATAGTTGTTCCAATGTATCCTGTTGCGCAAGGAGGGCATCATGCGCAGCCTGGATCCGGGCAGCTTCAACAACGTGCGTCACAACATCATGCTCGGTTGCGCTGAGGTGTTGTTGGGTGTGGAGCTCTCGGTGTTGTACTTCACTAATGAGGGTCATAAGTAGCTCACGCCACTGCTCGTTGGGTAGCCGACTAACATAAAGGGTGACTGGACCTCCCTAGACTTGGCAGCAGAGGTCGGCGGGTTCCATTGTAAGGGCGTCACCTGGGAGCTGGCAGGGCTGACTATCCGTAGTGGATGGTAATGCAGTAACGGGGCCCTGCTGGCCCAGTGACCCTGTGTGACCCTTGCTTGTTGAATTCTGCCTCTCTTGCTCACTACTTGCTAGATTCTGCCTTGCTTGATCAATGCTCGCTTGAAGGCTATCCGCTGTGAGCCGAAGGGCTCGCAGCTCTATCTGCAATCCGTCCAACGCAGCCTTGTTCCGTTCTTCCCAAGTAAGCCATTGATCAGCAGCCACGGTGGTGATAACATCAACAATCTTACCCAAGTCATCCTCTATCAAGGTATTGTCCATGTTGGTATGAGCCTTATTGGCCTTGCGCTTCTTGCGAGGTCCTTGGGATGATTCGCAAGTACGTTAGAGATTCGTGGGGACTGGCATATCTTCCAATTATTCATCATTGCAGGTCTGGTCCGGCTGGGATTCTGGCATGGTAGTACTACTATGAGTCGTTCACGGTGGAATTTCTGGCATCGTTGCTGAGTCAAGCGGAACGAAGGGCCTGGGTACTACAGGGGTACTGTACATACCTCCTGCATTGACAGTGAAAGGTGGGGCATCTACTTTCCACTCTGTCGGCCAAATATCGATAACATGTTAAATGTCAGCCACTGTTGTCATGTATGGCAGATTAAGCCAAGTACACGCCCTATGAGCCCAGATTTGCACATCATGCATTGTAACCTGGAAGGCAGCAATGTGCCTGTACTTTTCGTAGACTGTCGGGGATAGGCGTGGCTAGGAATCAATGGCTACGGAGATACTGCCCTTGTAGAGTAGCCAGAAGGTCTTATTTTCTTCAACACGCTGGGGGTGCTTGGAATCCCAGAGATCGGAAAATTGCGTTCCTTCACATGTGCCACACTCTAGGGGGGAAAGACCGCGTCTTCCAGGAAACTAACACAATTAGCAAGATCAACCATGAGTAGTAGAATGCTTTGCCTCACTCCTGAGCCTCAAGCACATTGTCAAGGAATTCTTCTACTAGATACTAGGACTAGTTATAACAGACGCCCTTCTCACACTGACCCGCAACCTGAATGATGTAAGTAGGGGTGGAGGCGGCCTAGCATTTCCGCATCATCTTGCAAGCGAGGATCTGAGTGCCCAAACGAGTGCCAGGGTCTGAAATTTTATCAATCTGGAAGCCCCTCTTGTTACGCATGACCCCATATGTAGCTCAGACGGTTTTAGCGAGGTGATGCTCATATTTCTTGCTTGTGCCATCCTGCGAACTGGGCCCATGCATCGGAAGGTCAGTAATGAAGTGAATGAGAGCAGCATGTATTTGTATGCAGTCTTGGAGCCATAAACAGTCGTCATGAACCAGTGCCAGCAATTGGCGCACAATCATGCTAGTAATATTGTAGCAGTTGAAGTGAGGAAGACGCAGTAAATTCAGGATTCTGGCCCCAGCTAGCCCCTTAGCCCAAACCATCGACTCCACCTTGGGTACATCATCTTCAATGACATGTTCTAAATATAGGTATGGAGCTAGCACATGGAAAGCATCCAGGTTACCCAAATCATGATCATCAAACATGTCAGGGAGGTGGCCAACCATATCCCCCAGCTGAGGCACATCGTCAAGGACCAACGGCGTCCAAAGACCGCAGTGAACAACGTCTACATTGGGCATGCGTGCCGCTGATCTGCATGGTCAAACATATGGGGGCAACCATGTCAGCAGGGTCACCTATAGATCTTCTTCTAAAAGGGCCATGGGATTCGGAGGGGCAGGGTTCAGAGGGGCCACCAACGATTTCTTCTGAGGTATTTTCGTGGGGGACTGCTGAGTTCGAGGGGAATTGCGAGGTTTTTTGCCTACCCACCGTGCTTGCTTAAACTTCCCTTTTCTTTTCTGCATGGTCGAGGTGGAAGCGATTTCTTCTTCTGCAGGGGTTACTTCACGAACTTCATCAGATTCTCCTTCCTCAGAGGTCATCTCAGGCGAGGGGCCACCGGGGTTAGTACCAGGCATCCGAGCTTGGAAGAAAAACTCGGCAGAGCTACCATCATATGGTGCAACTTTAGAAGTCATGCAGACAACCAGAAGACAAAATATATTAGAGCATTTGAGGGTTAAGAAGATAGACCAAGTCATGAACCCCGCAATCTGAACAGTCCCTAATTTTTAGCCATCATGAGGGGAAGCCAGCTCATCACGCCTTAATTTCCCTTCATTATTGTGGGAATGGTACTCAGTCCTCGTAATTCACCATATTAATTGTATGTAACCCTATCCCCCAAGTGAGAGGCATGATTCCCTAAGCACCTGTCTAGTTCCAATGGTTAAGTTTCCCCATTGTGCAATCCCCCAGCATAGGGAGCACCTCCCCTACACATCGGCCCTATGCACCCACACACTGACCCTGCGCCTATTGTACGTGTCCCAGCTACTCCAGCCATATAGTCATTTGATGCGGTATGGCTTTAGTCGGCTGCCATTGACATAGCCTAGTGCCATATCACCCCGCAGCGTGTCTAACCGGACAACTCCCCCATTAGTGATTTCCTTTACCATGTAGGGGCCTAGCCAGTGCTAACGGAACTTTCCTAGGTTTTTTGTGAACTAGCTATTGTAGAGCAGGACCAATTCTCCCTCCGAAAATCTCTTTTTCCGAATATTCCTGTCGTTCCATGCTTTTTCTTGGGTTTTCTGAACTTGTTAATGGAATTTAGCGATGAATCGATCTTCTTCCAAGGTGACGAGCTGCACTAAGCGCTCTTCCATGATATCAGGCTCCGCCATGTTCGTAAAGGTTGCAATGTGCAAGCTATGAACAGTATATTCTATGGGGATAATGGCCTCCTTTCCATAAACCATCCGAAATGGTGTTTTCCCTGTCAGCTTCTTGCATGTGGTGCGATAGGCCCAAAGGACTGATGAGACATGCACGTCCCAATCGCTGCGATTGGCATTGTAGACTTTAGTCAGTGCCTGCTCCAAGATTTTATTGAAAGCTTCTACTGCTCCATTTTCCTATGGATGATATGGGGTACTTTTCACGTGGTGGATCTGAAACTCTTCAGTCAAAGCCTCAATTGTTTCATTAACAGAATGCATACCTCTGTCGCTCATCAAGATATTTGGGCAGCCAAACCTAGTCAGAATATGTTCAAAGATAAAGTGCGCAGCGGTATCTACAGTGCAATCCTTCACAGCTTGTGCTTCAGCCCATCGAGTCACATAATCAATCGCAGTGATGATTTAGTGCGCACATGTCTTCTTTCCTGGCGGGTTGATGGGCCCGACGAAGTCGATGGCGCATTTTTCAAATGCTTGCAGGGCCATCTGTGGTTGTAGGGGCATTTTGTCCCTGTGCGAGGGCCTTCCCGTCCTCTGGCACATATCGCAGGCTTTGCAATAATCATGAGGGTCACTATGCAGTGTAGGCCACCATAACCTGGCTCTTAGGATCTTCTGTGTTGTCACCTTTCCTGTGTAGTGACCTCCTGCTACACCCCCTGTGAGCTTCCGCTAAGATGGTGTGCCGCTCATGCTCCAAGACGTATCTTCACAGCACTTCGTCGACTCCCAACTTATATAGGTGACCTGAAATAATGGTAAAATTGGCTGCGCGGGTTACCAACTCTTTCTTTTGTTGTACTGAATATTGCAGGTGTCGTCACTGTAGTCAAGAAGTGAATGATGTCAGCGAAGTGTGCATCCACTACCTTAATAGCGAACAGTTGCGCATCTGACAGTCCTTCCTCTAGGTTGGTCGGCTCTTTGCCATTTTCGATCTAGGATAGGTGATCTAGCCCAACATTCAACTTTCCTGGCTTTACGATGATCTCAAAGTCATATTCTTGAAACAGTAGAAGCCATCGGCAGATTCCCCCCCCCACAACACAAGCTTATTCACCAGGTACTTCAAAGTTGAGTGATCAGTGAACATCTTGAAATTCCCACCCAATAAGTAATGTCATTATTTCTGTAGGGCGTACGCCATGGCTAGCCCTTCACACTCATTAGTGGAGTAATTATGCTCTGCACTAGAGATATTTCTACTGGCAAACACAACTGGATGGTCAATTTCCCCCTCCCCTGGCTGCATCAGGATATTTCCTAGGGCGATCCCTCAAGCGTCGACATGGACATGAAACACCTTCGCCCAGTCAAGAAATTTGAGGATAGGCGCAGAGACCATCTTCTCCTTGAGTAACTCAAAGATTTTCTAACACTCATCGTCCCAACAGAATGATACCTCCTTTTTCAGTAATTTTTCCATAGGCGTTGGGATTAGTGTGTACCCTTGAATAAACTTCCTATAGTAGCATCTGTGTCCGAGGATCGAGTGCAGCTGCTTCTTAGTTGTAGGAACGACCAAGTTGATGATAACCGCCACCTTGGCAGGGTTGACCGTCAGCGCTTGTCGACAAACTATGTGACCTAATAAGATCCCAAGTGGTATGCAGAATATGCACTTCTTGATATTCAGAGAGATTTGGTGCTTCCTGCAGGCGTTCAGCATCATGTGCAAGTTCGAGAAATGATTCTTTACTAACCCAAACATAGTCAATCATCAAAATATACCTCCAAGAACTTGTGGATAAATTCCTTAAATACTGCAACCACTACCCGCGAAAAGATGGCAGGGGTATTTTTGAGTCCAAACGGCATAACGGTGTACTGAAACGAACCCCTTTCAGTGGCGAACATGGTTTTGCTGCGATCTTTAGGTGCAATCCTAATTTGATGATAGCCTGAGAACCCATCAGTGAACGAGTATGCCTCCTGCCCCCCTACACTATCAAGGATTTCATCTGAGAATGACGTAGGATAATGTACGGAAGCATCATTCAATTTGCGCAGGTCAACACAAATCTGTATCTCTCCCTTAGTTTTTTTTCCTGAACCACCATAGGACCTACCCAGTCTGACTGTTCGACCAGTTCGATGATACCTGCGATGAGCATTTTGTCAATTTTGTCCTTGACTTTCTATTTATACTTGGGGTTCAACCGATAAGTGCGTTGCTTTACTGGGCGCGCATCTAGTTTTAAAGTGATACGTATGACTCCAAGGTCCCCTGTGATCCCCTTGAGCTCCGAAATTTTCATTGGGAATAAGTCATGGTATTCCATGAGGAGTTCTGCAACCTTTCCCACAATATCATCATCCAAGTAGTCCCCAATTTTAACTAGCTTAGGTTGTGCCTCCGTTCGAATGTTAACTTCTCGTGGCTTCAGAGGCTTAGTGACATCGAAAATCTGCAGTAGTGGTCCAACAACTTCGTGCTCACCCTCCAACTTCACGATAGAGACATTTCGTGGGTCATCATTGTATTCTTCGATTGATAAATTGCAGCAGTTGACAATATCCTGCATCTGCGTTTCCCACGTTGGTGCCCCATGTGCTGCACAAGAGCGTGATTCATCAAATACTAAGGCATTAATGTCGTGTAGGGCTTCATCAAGTGCCTTTGTTCCTCCTATCAACCCAAATGTCCCTACAAACTCATCCTTCATGGTTTCCCATTGGCGGGTGCACTGATGTAATTATGCGTCTAAATACCATGCGGTCGGGATCAGCCCCAAGGCATGAATGAACAGATGGACCCATTCCTCTGTATTTTTTTCGCCCCATTCTTTCATCCATGCTGACAAGTTCTCGTGCGGGTCCCCTAGCCTCAAGAAAGTATTTACGCGCAGGTGATCCAGAGGTTCGAACCGTAAGACCATCATGTCGCGACATTCTTCCCCATCCTAGAATGCCCCCTTATGCATGTCCCACCACCTCGTAGGAGTTGCACGCATGGCGAGATTAAGGGCTTATAGCCTTCGTTCTCTTGGGACTTCAGCTTCAAAGGTTCACAGAAACTCCTTAATGCTACCAGATCCATCAAAGTAGGGCAAGTTTCTTACCTCTAAGGAAATACATCGGAAGCTCTTTGTGATCCTAAGACAGCGCAGCGCAGAGACATCATGTAACCTATCTACCAATTTTCTACCTCCCCATCGGAGTCAGAAAAACATTCGCTATCTTTCTCCCAGCAGAGCATGCCCTCAGCTGTAGGATTGATCCAATCTTCATCCCGAGCAGTCAATTTATAGATGCAATCCGCATCCTATTCTTCACGCACTGGTTCTGTATACTGCTCTCCTTCCGCAGGATCTAGCGGGATTATCACCTGGGTACCTTCATTCTCAAAAAACATACTTCTTTTCTTTAGGTTGATAATACCTCCCATATCTATAGCCCAATCTATCCCTAGAAGCGCAGGGTAAGGATCTGCATCATCTACTATCTGGATTACTTCAAAGTCGGCATGTACCTTAATTCCTGCAATGTCTACCATAATTTTTGACAGCCTCCCCAATGGTATGATCTTCTACTGGTTAGCCATGCGCAACTGTATAGTGGACCATTTGATCTTCAGTTCTCCCGTCCATTGCCATGTCTGCTTAGGCAAGACATTCACATCTGATCCTAGGTCTAAGATGACCTGATCCATCTCATAGTCGCCAATCTGTGTAGTAAGTTGCATCTCTCGACCAGTGCATTTCTTGTGTTTGTAAACTTTGTTCACATCCTTAACTTCTGTGATGGGATTAGCTTTTTCTGTGCATCTATCTATTAGTGCTTGAAGATTTTCTACTACCTTCTAGTTGCACAGCAGCTTCATACATGCCTGAAAAAATGATATGACCTTGTCATCTACTTTGAGGTTTGCGAGATCCTGAGAAGTAGATGCCTCAGCCTTAGTAAAGTCTTTGTGAGCTGCGACAAAGGTTTCCTTTTCCTTCTGTAGGTCCAAACCTTCTTGTTTGATAGCTATTTTTCGGATAAGAGGCTCAACCGCAGCTTTTTCCTCAAATCCCCCAGTGGCCATGCTGCTGCGTGTTATGACATTGATGCTTCGTCCTTCGTCTCGTGGTTCTGCTTTAACCCTTTGTACATTCTGCGTAGATGTCTGTTGTTTTTCGTGCATTTTTGCTATCAGAATTGGACAATCTTCAATCACATGGTCCAGTTGTCTACAATACCTGCAAGATTTCCTCGCAGGGTTTGGGCAGCCCCTCGCAAAGTGTCCTACTTCTCCACAGTTATAACAGATCAGTTTCCCTCTTCCCCGACCTGCGCCTCCACCCCTCCCCCCTCCTCTGCCCCTGGTTGGGGAGCCTCCTCTACTTGAGGGAGATAAAGGAGACAAGGGGTCAGCATGCATCCTATATAAGTTTCCTTGGTCTATCACTAGGTCATATGTCTGATAGTTCTGTTCGTCATGCCCCATAGATGAGAAAAATCGGAACCATTGTTGCTTCAATTCTAGAACATAAGTGACTAGATGAGGGCAGTGGTTGGTATCATGAAGTCCTGCTATGCAACAGTCAGCGCACCATAAGGCCAGACTACTTGGTCCCACACCTTCCCTAGGACGTAATGCGTTGGGCCCCCCAGCCTGCATATAATCTGCCAATAGAGGGCATTGATCCTTGGTGTGCCCAGACACCCTACATCTTATGCACCATACATCTAGGTTGGCTTCTTTGCCCCTCTCCTGGCATAGGTTCTGGATTTCGAGATGCATTTCCTACAGCTACCCTTGGATCTGTTGTACCCCCAACTGAGCATCATCTCTCGGTGTAGCTTCCAACTTCATAGAAATATCCAAGGATTTTTCTTGCAAGTCAATGGCTTTCTGACCCATAGGCCCACACAGGTGAGGTAGTAACATAGCGATGAACCATTCCTTGTGTTGTTTGTCATCATACAGAAATTCCCCCTCTCTGATCACCTTCTTTAATCGCTAATCAACCTCCCATACAGACTCAGAAGGCCCTTGTTTGAAATCTTTTAAGCCATTCACTATCTAAGAATAAGACTTAGGCTTCCGAAACTATTGTTTTAGCGAATCCTTAACCTCTTGAATGGTTGCATTCACATGCTAAGCTATGTATCCCATATACCAGTCTAGGGCTCTTCCTTCGAAGGCGAGGGATAGTTGCGCCCTTTTTACGACATCGCTGGCCACATTTTGCATAATCCATTACTGACTCTGTGACAAACCGGAACTGGTCCATATCTTCATCCCCTACACCTCTGAAGGTAGGTAGGTTCATGTGTGAGGCCATATCGTCTTCTGGTGGAGGTGGTGGTGTGGGTGAGTTCTCACCCCTATGCTGACTTGAGGGTGGTGTAGCTGGAGGGCTATGCGCAGCCGAATCTCTTACTAGACTGTAGATAGATCTATCTCCTTCTTGATTAGTTCGGTAGTATTTACCACTTCACGTGGTGATCTCACTCAGATCAATGGTCATTCACTCGGTGTGGCTACACAAAATGCCTTTCTCTCACAGTAATACTTTGATTAACAAAGGTAATGTTTTCAGGAACTTACCTCGGAACCCTTTTAAGAACCTCCACTCTGATTTTGAATAGGATATGAACTAATCAACTATGAATTTTGTCACAAATCCTCCCAGCACGCTATCCACCCAGTGATCTACCGTACGGGTGATGGTATTGTCAGTTCTTTCCAATTGTTGGATCAACTCTGGAGTCCACTGCATGACCCGGTCGTCCTTCCAACATGTCTGGAGATCTATGAGCCTAGCTAGCCACTCTTGCAACTCATGTGCAAAGGTTACAAATAAAATTTCATATACCTCAGTAAAAATGTACTTATTTTTCCACTTCTCAGCTGTCAATTTTGTGCTACGGTTCTCTTTTATAGCAAATTCCTAAACCTGTCTTTCGAACCACTCTTCAATTTCTGCCTTCTCAAGTCTCCAATGGCCTCGTGAAATTACCTGATCTCTCTCTCAAAATTCTCTCGGTCCCAACAACAGAACCATTTGTTTGCTTGAGGGGTCTTGACCCAAGTTCGGAGGTTAAGGTTTGCCAACAAACCCCTATACTACTAGCCCTTTCGGCAGTGACCTACTTGTGCAGGCCAAATTCTCACCTGAAGCAGTATGGGAGGGTGTTGGAATCAGGCTTCCGCACCCTGAGAGGGAGTAGCTAAGCCTAGGCAGATCTGTGTTCGCAACCTCTCGGATTCGCACAGACAGGTCTATTTACAGGTTCGTTAATAGTACAATCCGCAATTAATCATAACAGAGCTATTACCATGCACAGATCTAGTCAGTACCTTCTCATCCACGTGCGTATTAGCAGTTACCAGTACATAATATCATAAACGCATCAATAACAGATCACAGATATACTTCATACCATAACACAGATATATTCGCAGCATAAACAGATAGCACAGATGTATTCACAACACCAGACAGATTCTCAAGATTCGCATCAACAGCGACACAATAAATCTAGATAACACAAAGATACTTCAACTATACCCGCATATATTAGCATCCAAAAACCCAGTTACAACCCAACACAGCCTGACTGAGGAGTCCTTACACAACAAGACTGAGGATCTCCACGCACACAGCCAGCAGGAGTCCTTACCCAAAACAACCTAGACAGATCTAATAATTCACACGTAACATCAGTCTTAATTTCATGCCTACCTTCTAGACTCCAAATACTCATCTATTTATATCGACTTAGCCTACGCTTTCCTGTGGTTTGCAAACCATGGTTTGTGAATTGTAGGTCTACCCTTTGACCCATTACAATGTGTTCGAGGCTTTGACCTACCCCAAAACCCCTGTGTTAGACTAATTAATACAAAAATATACAAAATTCGCAACTTTAAGGAGCCCCATTCCAACACTGCCCTAGTACTAAAGATCATTGATCTGAATCAATATTTTGAGGTTTGCACGAATGCAAGTCAATAAGGAGTAGGGGTAGTATTAACCTAAGAGGGGAAATTCATTGCATATGAGTCATGAAATCTAAAATATTACAAGCATAAATACTCTTCTTATGATTTTGAACTAATTGTTGTGGTTCATGCCCTCAAAGTATGGAGACATTATTTTTTGGGAAAAAAAAAATTGTTGAAAACGGACCACACCAGTCTGACCAGTTATTTAAAGCTAATTGGAATGCCCGCCAAGCAAGATGGAATGCATTTATGAGCGAATTTGAATTTGAAATTCAGCATTTGAAAGGTAAAGAAAATCGTGTTGTCAACAATTTGAGTAGAAGAATACATTGTATTTATGAACTCTGTTATAACCGAATATAATTTAAGTTTCAGTAAAAATTAAATAAGAAGTACATAAATATCATGAATATAATTTTTTATGGCAGCAAGAGCATCAAATGAATAGCAAAGGGAGATAGTCAGATTACCAAGTGAATAATGAGCAATTGTTAACCTTTCGGGGAAGGATATATATTCCCAATCAAATGTCTCTCAGAAAATTGATCTTAGATGAATACCATAGAAGTCCCTATGTTGCCCATCTCGGTTGCCAAAAGATGTTTTCAACAATTAAGAAGGATTATTTTTGGCCTGGGATGTGCAAGGACATTACAGAATATCTAATTAGATGCATGGAATGTCAGCACGTTAAATCTAAGCATCAAAACCTTCTGGTTTATTACAATGCATACCTCACTAGAACGAACGTGGGAAGTTATCTCAGTAGACTTTATTACTGGTCTACCTTGATCTAAGAAGTATAACAATTCAATAATGGCGGTGGTAGACAAACTCAATAAAACAACTCACTTTATACCAGAACAATCTAATTATAGAAGAGTTCAAATTGTTGATACCTTTATGAATGAAATATTTATATTGCATGGTGTTCCTTAGGAAGTTATCTTAGATAGGGATGTAAAATTTACCTCTGCATTCTATAAAGCCCCCTTTATGGGTCTGGGAACTCATATTTAGTTTAGCACTACATACCATCCACAAACGGATGGGCAGATTGAACGTCTGAATCAGGTGTTGGAGGATATGTTGTGAATGTACGTCATGGAAAAACCCAATAAATTGGAGGAACATTTACATTTATCATAATTTGCATATAATAATGGATATCATGAGTAATTAAAAATGATTCCATTTGAAGTATGTAATGGTAGTAAATGTAGAACACCCATTAACTAGACTATTCCTGAAAATAAATTGATGCTCGGACCAGAGATGTTAGAAGATATGGAACGAGAGGTAAAGAAAATCTGACAAAATTTAAAATTTGCGCAAGAAAGGAAGAAATCTTATGATTATCAGAAAAGAACCTACTAGGAATTCTAGGTTGGGGACAATGTGTATGCTTGAATTAAACCTAAGAAAATGACTTTGAGGTGGACTAGTTGTGCAAAGCTTTCTCCCCGGTTTTGTGGCCTATTCCAAATGTTGGAAAGAATAGGACCGGTGGCCTATCAACTGGCTCTACCCAGTCATATAAGAGTGCATAATGTGTTTCAAGTGTCATTATTAAATAGATATGTGCATGACCCTAGACGTGTAGTTCATTGGCGAAATGTTCACGTAAAATTTCAATTGTTATTATTTCATTTAAGATAAAGAGGTATGCATATTAATTGTGGTAATTGCTAAATGTTCAGGTCAAACCGGATGGAGAGTTCCTAGTAGAACCTCAGCACATCCTCGAACGAAGAGAAATAACATTACATAGGTGATCCATCACCCAGGTTAGAAAGTACTCTACTACTAAGCCATGTATTGTTAGAAAGAGTTTTGTGTATGTTACCATGTTACTACTTCTTTAAAGTGCGCAGTGGGCATAATATTACCTTGTGTTAAACCTATGGTTTTTCTATGGTGTTACTATCTCATTGTGCATACAGTGGTATGGTCGCATTTTGTGCCAAATTGTTCTTTATATAAATGGCTAGTGTTAATTAAAAGTTTAGGAATTGTATTCTGTAAATTTAGAAGGCATTAACTAGGAACATTGAAACCGAGGTCTAATGGTATCATGTAACATAATATATATATATATATATGCACAAGAAAATTCATTTATAGGATTGACATAAGACTCTCGGAAATATGTGGACCAGTAGGGTTAGTCTCTCGACCAAGCCTTGTACGCAGCCTAGAGAGAGTCCCATTTCGATCCATGGAGAAACTGTTTCCAAATACAAAAGTCAGTGCGTTAACAATATATATACATACATAAAATTAAAAAGGGAGAATACCCACTTTATACAAACATTTAAGAACCCTAGTAATGAATACATTTAAAAGGAAAAGGAAATTAATACAGAATGGGAATTCATATCCTAGCAATAACAGTGATTACTTGCATGAACTTAGACAACCACTCTCTTCAAACTAAGCAATACTGAGAACTTTATGTGTAACAGAGAAAACCCATAACAACTAAAAAATTTGAACATATACATATTCTATGTATACAAAGAGAACCCATAACAACTACAAAAATTGAACATATATAAAAAAGCATATACTTTCATAAATGAAATGTTAAAACCACAACAAAAATTTTAAAACATATTTGAATATGCCTCGAGGGCAGAACTATGGGTCAACATTAAACCCTCGAAGTTTCGATATGACATAAATCTGTGTATTAAGAAAGGAATTAGCTAACATACAACAACATATCCGTTATTAACTTAAAACCCTAAGATTCTTCAGTGACAGAGGATTTCCAGAAGAAAAGAAAAATGTAAGCTAACAACTAATAACCCATTACAAGAACATCCTATAATTTTACGATTCAGGGAGCAATGGAAAAAGCCCGGTAACGTATGCACATCACCTTTACTTTTTTAACATTGTGTTTATCTAAGGTGCATAGGGTAGGGTTAACACCCTTCGAGTTTTGGTAGAACAGGGAAGATTTAGAATTTTCAATCAAGGGAACCTACCAACCGGAAGACATATAAGGAGGTAGGTTCCATTGATAATCAGTCAAGAAGCAAAACCATTAAGGCATGAACTGAAGAAAAAAAAAATGAACTTACCTATAGTAAGTGATTCGAAAATCCTTCTAATTCTTGCACGAAGAATTTCCATTACGGGAATGTTGTTGCATAGGGTAACTCTTGCAAAAAAATCACGAAGTGGGATAAGATTCCTCAACTTAGGAAAGAAACTATGGACAGGTTTACTCCTTAACCAAAAACAAGAGGGTTACAATACCAACACCTCTGAAACATTACCTTAAGCAGCCAGAAAACAAATCTGAAAGGTGTACAACTGTGAAGAACGAGAAAACCTGAATCAAACCATCTACTAAAGTGTTACTGTTGTATCATATATCACCAAATGAAGTTGGGGTTACAACCAGGAACCAGATGCATGTGCACGACCTGTACCTTGATGAAACAAACTCGAAAATGAATGACAAAACTAAGATGCCCTCGGTTAGTTTTCCCAATAACCTTCCAAATGCATCTTAGTTGTAGGATTCAACCCTAGTTTTATCTACAGTGCAAATGGCACCACTTGTTCTCGGTTTAGACTTCGAGAAGACCTCAACAAATGTGATCCGGGACACCTGGTGCCCGCTCAACACCAACTGGAGAGGTTATTACACCGAATAATCAATGTTTCCAAATAAAATATATGGATAATTATTAGACAAGACAAGTGGGAGAGTTTATATATTAATCTTTGAGCCCTTAGTACATAGCAATTACATCTTACCATTATTATAGGTGTAAATAATGTATTCTATTATCAAATCCGCCCATGTATAATGATCATGAGTTTAATATTATGCGGTATGGATTTATGTAAATTTTCATGAGTTAAGCCTTTTTTATGCCTATGGTGTTATTAACTTAGTCTGTGTGACAAATTGGTATCATGGTATCAGAGTGCAAGGTTTCCACACTGTGGCCTGAATGGGAAAATTAAAATTGTAGTAATGACATTTGTTGGATTGTACATAGTGACTAGCAATTAAGGAAGTGAACAATGAGAAGAGAAACTAAAGGTCATATTTCAACTAGACCGATGGGGAGAGTTGCTCCACTGCCAAATCCGGAAATGAATCTAGAAATATGAGTGTAGATTAATGTGGAACAACAACATCAAACCAGTAGTCTACTGGAAGAACAACAACGTCAAACAAACAGACCGTTGGAAACAATTCAATAGTTGCAGACCGAAATGGTCCAGGTAAGAATAGATAATGAAATACTACTAAGGGAACAAGAAAGAATTTTAAATATTCTATCTAATTGGAAAAATCATCGAACTTACTAACAAAGTTTGGAACGTGATACCCGAGATCAAGATGAGAAAAAAAAATTTGTTGAAGACAACCCGGAAGGAATCCACACGCAAAAAAAGTGACAGGAACAGGGCATATAATGAGGAATAATCAGGAATTGTCTCAGACCAACAGAAAATCAAGAAACAAAAAGTGGAGTTACAGGGGAATTCAGGAAGATAAGACCTCCAAATTTTGACAGAGAAGCAAAGCAGGCTGCAGAGGCTTGGATTATCAACATGAATAAATATTTTTACGTTTATGAATATAGCAATAAACTCAAAGTCAGGTTTTCCATCTACCATCTCTAGGGGAAAGCTACTTTATGGTGGGAAGAGTTCAATAATTTTCAAGGAGTAGAGGACCGGAATGTAACTTGGGATGAGTTTCAAAAATATATGAGGATAAATACCTAAAAAAACACTTATAAAATGAACAATCTAAATATTTTCATGATTTAATATTGGGACAGGTGACCATGGATGAGTATATAACCAAATTTACCTCCTTACTAAGGTATGTACCTTATCTTCGAGAAGAGAAGGCTAAGGTGCAACACTTCCTGAGTAGTTTTCTTACATACATGAAGGAAATGATAGAATTTGACAGTACAAAAACTATGGACGAAGCAATCTAGAGAGCTCGAATGTGCTACCATCAAATGGAGAAAAAAGTAGATTCCAGCAAACGTTGGTCGCAAAAGAAAAGTCAAAAGGGTACTTAGAATTCTAGAGGCACCAAACCCAGTAATTTTAAGAATTCACAAAGAAAACTCTCAAGTAAGAAGTCTGGAAGGAATCGGAAAAAATTCAAGTGGTAGGCAGAGGATGCCTATAGAAGCCTCCAATAGACCAAAACCCAGCCAGATGCAAAAATCCCATTTGCAATGTTGGGGTTGTGGAGAATACAACTATTATAATAATTGTCCCCACTGTGCTAAAAATGAATTTGTGGCTAATTTACAAGAAGCCTCTATGGTTGGGGAGGTAGCCAGGAGCATGCCAAGGATTAATGCAGCACTAGAAGACTGGCAAGAATATTATCAACCAACCATGGTAGATTAGAAGGTAATATTCTTACTCAGTCTATATCTATTTTAGTGGAACCTGGTGCCAGTTGAAGCTATGGTAGCCCCAAAGTAGTTGAGAAATGTGGTTTACAAACTTGGAAATTAAAAACCCTTGGTTGGTACAATTAGCCACGGGAGCTAAGAGGAGAGTGCATGTCAAGGTATCAAAGTATTCCATTGTGTTAGGATATCAAATTATAAATGCAAAATTGAATATTATGCCTTTTGGGTCATATGACTTATTACTTCGGATGGATTGTCTGGAGGGACATTGTTCCCTCGTGGACTGTAAAAAAATCTAGTAACTATTTAGCAGAATATGGGTCTCAGCAAGAGATCTAGGGAGTAAGGAATCCCATCAAATTATGCCCCATTATTGCCTCCCAGTTATGCAAGTGTATTAGAAAAGGTTGTATGATTTATGTGGTTCAAGTAGGATATTCCAATTCTAAGGATAACATTGTTACCTTAGAAAATATATTGATAATTTAGGAATTTACTGATGTATTTCCTGAAAGTATTTTGTGATTTCCTCCAAAGCGGGATATTGATTTTACTATATAATTAATTCTCGAAGCAGCACCAGTATCTCAAGCCCCCTATCGAATGAGCGTACTAGAATTGAAAAAATTAAAAATGCAGTCGCAGGAATTACTGGATAAAGAGTACATTCGTCCCAATGTATCTTCTTAGGGAGCCCTAGTGCTATTTGTAAAAAATAAGGATGGTACACTACGAATGTGCTTTGATTATAGGTAACTTAACAAATTAACCATAAAATAAAAGTATCCTTTGCCTCGTATAGACGATCTTTTCGATCAAGTCAAGGGTGCAACAATTTTTTTTCCAAAATTGACCTGAGGTGTGGGTATCATCAGATTCGACTTAAATATGAATATATTTACAAGGAAACTTTATGAAATCACTACGATCATTACTATTTCATGGTGTTACCTTTCAGACTAACCAACGCAGCTACAATTTTCATGAGCCTCATGAATGACATCTTTCACCCTTTTTTGGACAAGGTTTTTTTTTTTTTTTTTTTTAGAAGTTGATGTTATATTAATTTATTCAAAAAACTTGGAGGAACATAAAGAGAATTTACGTATTGTGTTAAAAACCTTATGGAAGCATCAACTATATGCAAAATTTAGTAAATGTGATTTTTACAAGGACCAGATTCAATATTTGGGCCATATTATTTCAGTTGAAAGAATAACAGTCGACTTGGAGAAAACCAAAACCATTATGGAATGGTCGGTACCCAAGAATGAGGCTGATATACACTCCTTGATGGGGTTAGCAAGGTACTACCGACACTTTATTAAGGGATTTTCTTGAATCACATATCCTATCGCTTCATTAAAATGAAAAGGAAGGACTTTTAATTGGACAAGCGACTGCCAAAACAATTTCAAACAATTGAAACATTTGTTAACTACTACCCTAGTACTAAAGATCGTTGACCTAAGTCAAGAGTTTGAGATCTGAATAGATGCAAGTCAATAGGGAGTGGGGTCAGTATTCACCCAGGAGGGGAAAGTCATTGTGTATGAGTCACGAAATCTAAAATATTACAAGCAGAAATAATCTGCTAATGATTTAGAACTAACTGTTTTGGTTCATGCCGTCAAAGAATGGAGACATTATCTTTTGGGAAAAAAATTCTGCTGAAAACCGACCACACTAGTCTAACAAGTTATTTCAAGTAGCCTAATTTGAATTCCCGCCAAGAAAGATGGAATGCATTTCTGAGCGAATTTGAATTTGAAATTCTGTATTTGAAAGGCAAATAAAATTGCGTTGCTAACACATTGAGTAGAAGAATACATTGATTTATGAACTCTGTTATAACAGGATAACATTTTAAGTTTCAGGAACAAATTAAGGAAGCAGTACATAAAGATCCTGAATACAGATTTTTATAGCAGCAAGCGCATCAAATGAACAGCCAAAAGAAATAGTCAATTTACCAAGTGAATAATGAGCAATTGTTAACCTTTCGGGGAAGGATATATATTCCCAATCAAATGTCTCTTAGACAATTGATCTTAGATGAATACCATATAAGTCCCTATGCTTCCCATCTCAGTTGCTAAAAGATGTTTTCAACAATTAAGAAAGACTATTTTTGGCTTGGGATGCGCAAGGACATTGCAGAATATCTAATTAGATGCATGGAATGTCAGCAAGTTAAAGCTAAGCATCAACACCCTTCTGGTTTATTACAACCCATACCTTACCAGAATGGAAGTGGGAAGTTATCTCAATAGACTTTATTACTGGTCTACCTTGATCTAAGAAGTATAACGATTCAATAATGGCAGTGGTAGATAAACTCATTAAAACAACTCACTTTATACCAGAACAATTTAATTATAGAAGAGTTCAAATTATCGGTATCTTTATGAAGGAAATATTTATATTGCATGGTACCCTTATGCAGCTATCTCAGATAGGGATGTAAAATTTACCTCCGAATTTTGGAAAGCCCCCTTTATGGGTTTGGGAACTCAAATTCAGTTTAGAACTACTTACCATCCACAAACGGATGGGCAGATTGAACGTGTGAATCAGGTCTTGGAAGATATGTTATGAAAGTACGTCATGCAACAACCCAATAAATGGGAGGAATATTTACATTTAGTAGAATTTGCATATAATAATGGATATCATGAGTCATTAAAAATGAGTCCATTTGAAGTATTGAATTGTAGGAAATGTAGAACTCCCATTAATTGGAGTATTCCTAAAAAAAATTGATGCTCAGACGAGAGATGTTGGAAGATATGGAACGAGAGGTAAATAAAATCTGGGAAAAAAAAAAAAAAAAATTAAAAGTTTCACAAGAAAGCAAGAAAGCTTATGTTGATTGGAAAAGAACCTGCCAGGAATTCGAGGTTGGGGACCATGTGTATGTCTGAATTAAACCTAAGAAAATCACTTTGAGGTGGACTAGTTGTGCAAAACTTTCTCCCCAGTTTTGTGGCCCATTCCAAATGCTATAAAGAATAGGATCGCTGGCCTATCGACTAACTCTACCTAGTCACATAAGAGTGCATAATTTGTTTCACATTACGTTATTAAATAGATATGTGCATGAACATAAACATGTATTTCATTTGCAAAATCTTCATGTAAAATTTCAATTTTTATTCTTCCATTTAAGATAAAGATATACATATTAATTGTGGTAACTCCTAATTGTTCAGGTCGAACTGGATGGAAATTTCCTGGTAGAACCTCAGCACATCCTCGAGCGAAGAGAAATAACTTTACAGAGGTGATCCATCACCCAGGTTAAAGTGTAATAGAATCACTTCAACCCAGAGGAGACCACCTGGGAGGATACGAAATTTATGTGAGAAGCTTATCTGGAATTGTTCCAGGAATTTGGAAAAACACCGAGGACGGTGTTTTTCCTCGGGGGGAGATGATGTAACATCTCTGAAGGAAACTAAAATTACAAACATTTACTTAAGTTACTTTCAGTTATTTACGTTGGAACAGTTTAAGTGTGAAAAGAAACTTTATATTGATTATTCATTGTTTTCTTTTTTTTGGGAATAATAATAAGAATGATAAAATTTGGAATGGAAAGGGATAGCTAAAAAATGAATTCAAGTTCCAAGGAAGTTATAACAGTTATAGACAGTTACCCACTCCTCTAGAGATAAAAAATAGATAAAAAATAAATCTCAGTGAGGAGAGGGGGTTATTTTGGATGGTTCGAGGAGGGAACATAAAGAAATAAGTTTGAAGAATAGCAGAACATTCCTGTAGAGTAATCCAAAGCTAGACCTGGGCCATTGGAACTCTATCTCATACCAGAAGAATCTAGGCTGGACAATGGTCTAGATTCCTAATTCTGTTCATACTGGAAATTGTTAGTTTCTTTGGAGAGGCAATCAGGGGGCGAAGACGACATCATCGCCTCTCTCACGGTTAGGTGGAGTAGACTTTCATATCCATAATTGTATGGTAACTTAATTTTATTGTGGAAAAACAAATAAGTACTCTACTACTAAGTCATTCATTGTTAGAAAGAGTTATTCTTATGTTACTACTTCTTTAAAGTGTACAGTGGGCATAATGTTACCCTGTGTGAAACCTCTGGTTTTTCTATGAAGGTGAGCATCAACAACACACTAATGACAACCCTAAAGGAAGTCAGACTCAATGAAGTAACAAAAGTAGAATGTATACCAAGGCAGATTCAAACAAAATTTCAGATCAGCAGAAAGTGATGAAACAGAAAATGGAATTACAAGGAGATTTTAGGAATATAAAACCATCCACCTTTGATGGAGAATTAGAGGAGGTGGCTAAAGTGTGGCTTATTAACATGAACAAGTATTTTCAAGTCTATGAATATAGTAGTAAGATTAAAGCATGATTATTCATCTATCAGCTATGAGAAAAAGCTACATTATAGTGGGAGGACATTAAGAACGTTCAAGAAATAGAAGATCAGAACATGACATTGGACAAGTTCCAAGAGTATTTTAAGGATAAATATTTAACGAAACTTTTCTACGATGAAAAATCTAGAGAATTTTACAATCTAAGGTTGGGGCAGATGACTATGGATGAGTTCATCACCAAATTCACTTCCTTATTGAGGCACGTGTCATATCTCTGAGATGAAAAAGAGAAGGTACAATGATTCTTGAGTAGTCTTCCTACCCATATGAAATAAATAATTGAGTTCGTCAACCCAAAAACCATGGATGAGGCGATTCTAAAAGCAGGAATGTGCTATCAGCAGTCGAAACAGAAAGGAGATTCTAATAGAAGTTGGTTGTCAAGGAAAAGTCAGAAAAGCACCCAAAGTTTTAGGAGCAACATATAGACTAATTTCAAGAATGCTGCCACAAATCTGCCAAATAGACAAGCTGGAAGGAATCAGCAAAAACCCAAATGGAAAGCAGAAGACAGGCCTACTGAGGCATCCAGCAGACCATACCATGGTCAGACACAGAAAACCCCATTACAGTGTTGTGGTTATGGTGAATCTCAGTACTATAAAAACTACCCCCCACTAGGAGGAAAATGAGTCTGTAGATAATCTGTAGGAGGCATCCACTTTTGGGGATGTAGCTAGAAATATACCAAGGATCAATGCAACATTAGAGGATTGGCAAGCATACTACCATCCGACCATGATAGAACTCGAAGGTAAGTTATTTTCCCAACCTGTATCTGTTTTGGTTGACCCTGGTGCAAGTTTAAGTGACATCAGCCCCAAAGTAGTTGAAAAATGTAATTCAGAAATTCAGAAATTTAAGAGCCCTTGGGTGGTGCAACTAGCCACTGTGGAAAAAAGGAGGGTAAATTCCAAAGTGACAAATTGTTCCCTAGAAATAGGTAATCAACATATAAATACATATCTGAATATCCTACCCTACCCTTGGGTTTCTATGACATGCTATTGGGGATGGATTGGCTGGAATGGCATTGGTCCCTAGTGGAATATAAACAGAAAACCATCATGCCTTTTACCGATCCTCCTTCCAAAGTTAGTTCTTTGTTTATAGGTCACACTGCTACCTTGAATAATGCCACAATTGTGAGTTCAAATCCTTTTGTTCAAAACAACGCGCAATCAAGTTTCTACGATGTTGGGTTTTTTATATTTTCAAATATTCTAACTACTGTATGTATCATCTATATCATAATAAAAGAACAGTTAAATTGGATAGAAGGTAGGAGACTTTGGGGTTTTGATATTTTAATTAAAAATATTAAATTGGATAGAAGGTAGGAGATTTTGGGATTTTGATATTTTAATTAAAAATATTATAGTAAAAAGCAGGATTAACCTGAATAGAAGGTAGGAGATTTTGGGATTATGATATTTTCAATTATTCTAACTACCATATCTATATTACAATGAAACTCATGATTAAATTGAATAAAAGGTAGTAGGTTTAGGGGTTTTGATATTTTCATTTATTCTAACTACCATATGTATTATCTATATCATAATAAAAAACACGATTAAATTGGATAGAAAGTAGGAGACTCGTATTTTGATATTTTGATTAAAAATATTATAGTAAATAGAATGTAAGAGGTTTTTGGATTTTGATATTTCAATTATTTTTAATTTTACAAAAATTATTTAAAATGAAAAAAAAATATTAAGAAAAAGTTTAAAATATCATGCTTAATAATAATAATAAAAGATTATAAAAACTATTATCAATGAAAAGATAATTAAAATGCACTTTTTTTTCCCAAAAATTAATACAAATACTATACCATAATGACAACAACTCATTAACTTATTGATTAATTTCCAATGAAATTGACTAGCCATGGTTGGTATACTTGTGAGGTGCCTAGTGCTATATGCACAGGGGACCAATTTGTCCCTTATTAAAATAGCTCTAATCAAAACATGGCAATGAGGATTTCATAAAATGTTCTTACTCTTTAACTTGATAAACTATGTGGCTCTCTCAGATTCCTGAGACTTCTTATAAAGCAAGCTCAATATGGGTTTTTTAAGTGATTGGAGTATTATTATTAATTATTAATTGGGTAGCATTTAAAATTGTTTACAATCCCCTTAAAATGAAATAGCATCAATCCAAACTAAACCAATAATTATGAAATTCTAACCAAAATAACATACCAATGTAAAAGAAATATATCAAATGCTAAAATCAATACAAGTCACACAATTCAATATTGTCGATTCTAGAATGTTTCTTTTCCTCAACCTCCGCAGTTTCTTTAGGTAAATTATTTTCTTTTGTCACTTAATAAATTATATTAAGCCTCTAACCGAACTCAAAATGTGAGAGTCCCTTAACAGGGCTTTGGAATGTTTGAGTGCAGTGAACCTACGACCTGCTCCTAAATTTATGAATTTACACAAACATTCACTTGTTTGCTATCCTAGACCCTACTGGTATTCCTCCCGATTCTTGACGAGAGCTTTGTATAGTTAATAAATGTATATACACATGTATCCAAAATCCAATTACTAGTTAGAGTCTATATTTTCTCAAGAACTTAGGCTCTATAATTAAAATGAAATGGGCTTAAAAGAAAACAATTATTATCCATGCACAATATAGTTTAAAGATAATAACTGCTACTCAAGTATAATATACATTTAAACCCTCAATTTCAAAATTTTGTTTTTATCACAACTTAGGTGATCAGAGAGTAACATAATTATCAATCATTAACAAACAATAAACATAAATAAGTGTGGTACACTTATCTGTCAAAACCTAGTTGTCATTATCACTTTCTTAGGAAGATCTCACATCCAAACCACAAGACTGGAAATGACTTTCAGTCTTTCCCCAAGCTTTCTGCCCCTCCATATAGTATGGGATAATTGAGTTAAAAAGTATGAACATCAGCACCAACTAGTCCAGTGAAATGAATTTCCCTTTTTGGAGGTTTCCAAGAGTTCCACTGGTTCTTCTCCCCAGTTCAAGAACAACTTGGTTCTGGTAACATCTTGCCTTACCTTGTCAAACTTGCACAAAGTCTTCCAATGTTTTTCCTCCCTCGTTGATCCTCTGGCCTGCTTTGCCTTTCATTGCATCTTTTTTTATTCCATTCCCAAGAAAGAGCGAGACTCCTAATTGCCTTCAAACTTAATTCTTTTATTATAATTTTTTTTTAAATTAATTTTACACTACAAAATTTCATTAATTTCCCCAAGTCACTAGTCATAAAGTTTATAACATAAACCAAGTAACTCAGTGAGTCTCCTAGAGGAATTACAATGTATCTCTCCATATATATTTATGAGACACACTTAAACTCTTTGAAAGAAAAAACCCTACTTTTTCCCTTAAAAAATACAAAAAAAAATATTAATTCAAAATATTTTATTCTAAACCTACTAAAATATATTTATTGCAATTAAAATAAATATATTATAAATTTAATTATTTATTAAACTTTCATTATTATATTAATAAATTTATTAAGTGGTGGCAGGAAGCCCCCAATGACAAAGTAAGTTGTCTTCCTCTGCTAATAGCCTGGGGGACTTGGATTGCCAGGAATCGGGCGATCTTTCAGGATTTGGTTTTTCCCATTGGCAAATTGGTAGCTGAAGGGGTCGCAATTTTTGACAGTATTCCCATTCCTAATGACACGCCTCCAAATTGCCCTGTTCAATCGGAAGTGATCAAAGAAGGAATTTCGTGGGCCTATTTCAACGGGGCCTCAAATATAAACCAAAATTGTGGCGCAGACCTGGTTGTTCATCTTTCCCCAGGTTTTGTCCTTAAAGCTACAGTGGGTCTTGGTCAGGGTTCAAATAATTTTGCTGAATTGAGAGCTCTTCATCTTCTTCTCTGTTGGCTTATTATCAAGAATGTGAGATCGGTCCAGGTTTTTGGGGACTCTATGAATGTTGTCAAGTGGTTTAATGGGACTCAATCTTGTAGGAATTATCTTTTGCTCCCTTTGCTTAATGAAATATTTCGTTTAAAATGCCATTTCACTGAGATTTCTATGTGCCACATTTACAGGGAACGGAACTCTGATGCAGACCGCCTGTCTAAAGAAGGTGCTTAGCAAGATCTGGGGCATTGGCTTGTGACTAAAGATAAAAATGGGCTTGTTCGTCCTATTGAACAGCCATCTTTTTTCTGAACTTGTTATTTTTGGTTTTTATCAGTGGTCTTTTAGTACATATCCAGCATGTTTTTGTTTTTCTTAAAACTGGTCAAAGACATTTTTCAAAAAACTTTTGTAGGTTCAGAGTTGTTTTCCTTCATGGAGGCTATAGATCTGCGTGCTAAAAACTTCTGTCTTATAAACTATTTCTAGGAATCGGGCTAGTGTCTACTGTCGATTTCTTGACTGAACTGATAACCTTTTTGGCTAATTTTGGTACATCTCTCTGTTCCTGATACTTCTCTGTTTTGGGTGTTTTCCTTAATGGAGCCCGGGAGGAGTATCAGAGTAGGGACGTCTTTTGGCTTTTGGCTATTTCTTTTTTAGCTTGTGGTTGTTTATTGCAAAATAGCTAAAACTGCTTTCCTCTCTTCATGAGGTGGGAAAGGAGTTTTACAGAAATGTTTTGCATATGCTATGTAGCTTTCTATACTTAATAGAGGGTTCAATTTTTTCCTTGGAAAAAAAATAATAATAATAAATTTATTACAATTAAAAATAAATAAATAAAATTTATGAATATTTTAAATTTTAATATTTTTAAATTAAATTTATTTATTTTTAAATTTTAATATTTTAAAATTAAATTTATTTATTTTTAAATTTTAATATTTTTAAATTAAAAGAAATTTAATTTAAGTAATATATAGTAATTTTAAATTAAAATAAATATTCCAAACAATAAAAAATATAAATATTATTACATTCTACTTGTTACAAACATTAATCGACATAAAACACTAGTTACAAGCATTAATGCTTAATATTTGTATTTATGTGTTTCACCTTAAAACAACATATTCTATATATTTAAGGTTTAAATTTCAAATTTAAGATTTGTACTTCTAAATTTCACATAAAAATAATGTATTCCATTTATAAAATAAGGATGTCGAGTGGACACCTCCAATTCAAAATTTAAATTTAAAAATTTTCATACTTTTTAATGTTAGGGATTAATCTTATAGGAGTGTCATGTAACTCTATTCTAACATTAGTTTGTTTAAATAATTATGTGGGACACATATTTGTTAAACAATTATATGAATACATATTTGTTTGAAATGCCTTTAATATTAATTAAGGGATTATTTGGGACACATATTTGTTTAACAATTATATTATATGAAATACATATTTAATGTTAGGGATTAACCTTGTACTAGTGTCATATTATTATATCCTAACATTGACTTGTTTAAATAATTATGTGAGACACATATTTGTTAAACAATTATATGGAATACATATTTGCTTAAAATACCTTTAATAATTAAGGGATTATTTGGGACACATATTTGTTAAACAATTATATTATATGAAATAGATATTTAATGATAGGGATTAACCTTGTAGCGGTGTCATATAATTCTATTCTAGCATTGTTTTGTTTAAATAATTATGTGGGAGACATATTTGTTAAACAATTATATGAAATACATATTTGTTTGAAATATCTTTAATATTAATTAAGGGATTATTTGGGACACATTTTTTTTTTCCTCGAGAAAAAAAGCGTAATTTCATTATTGCAGGTGAGTACAAAATTACATTGTGAATCACATAAATGTGTGATCAAAGATAGACAAACTCAAAGCGTTTGTAGGCAAAAAACAGTTACAAAGGAGAAAAGTAATCCTGTGCAGAACCAGAATCTGGCAAATTACCCTTTTCCATTTTGAAAACATGCTAATCATAATAAATAGACAGAAACGTTGCTATCTATTAGCAATGCAGCAAGAATTGTTCAGTAAAGAACACTGCCCAGAAAATAAAAAGATTCCCAATGTTCTTCACGAAGCAAACATAGCCCATACAGTCATAAGACCTTATGGATGCACCAACAGAGAAATAAAACGCAACATAAAAGCAGTGATGTAGCACCGCCCAGGGAGGAGTCATTGTCAATGTGTATCATTTACATGTGTGTCCAGCCCGCTGAAGCAGCCCTTCAGGCGAGAAAAACCAAACGAAAAAGCAGTGGTTGCGCAGCCACCATCACAAAATTGTTGAGAAACTCTCACCAAAGTAAGCAGCCCATGACTTTTAGATGTCATACCTATTAAATAAATTCCAGCCCACGGCAGACAGTCCATCGTGCATGAAAACCAAAATAAAAACCGAGTGATAAATCTCAACCACCTTCACATAAATTGTTGAGAAAAAGCACACCATGTGTATGCATTCTGTTGGCAATTAGTTGTCAGGCCAACATAGGAAACCTGTAGCCTCTTAGTCAAATAAATATGGATGGAAATATTCAGTGGTATCTCCATCCTGATGTTCTCTGATCCTCCAGTTACCCTCGTCCTGCAGAATCCCCCTCTTTGAAGCTCGATCAGCCTCATCATTATTTTCTCGATATATATGCTGGCAGGAGAAAGAATCAAATGAACGGAGGATCTCCCTAATAGAGCGAAACAGATTTTGTAAATGGTGTACTTGGCAATGTTGAATTCCTTTTATCCAATTTATCACATTCAAGGAGTCCCCATAGAAATTTATCTTTCTGCAGCGTTTCTCCACAGCGAACAACAGAAGAATATTGAGGCTCAACAATTCAGCATAATTATTTGTTCCTTCCCCAAGCCCAACAGAGATCTCAAACCAATGAGATTCCGAAAGAAACAGCAGATCCCCTCCACCACAAACATTTCGCTGCATGGCCCCATCAAAAAAACCCCAAGGATTCCTCCTATCAATGTCCAACAGTAGGACCTCCCTCTGATTGGCAGCACGGATATGGATAGGAAAAGCAGAGTGCAGTCCAATAGTCATGGCACCAACGATCTTTGGTGTACTGACCGTTCCATCAAATAGTAAATGGTTACGAGCCAACCAACAACCCCATATGACTAGGAGAGGCAGAGCTTTTAGATTCTGCTCAGCATAAGACACCCACCACGAATCCCATGCATGAGACACAGTTATGCCCTCCCATCTACAAAGGATACCCAATAACCTGGAACATTCCAGCCAAACACCTTTAATGAAAGGACAACTGAGGAATAGATGGTTAACTGATTCCACATCAGAGTTGCACAAACAACACCAGCCAGGGCCCTGAAAACATCTGTGTTGCAGCACATCCCAGGTGGGGACTTTATTTTCAAGGACACACCACATAAAAAGGCGAGTCTTAGGAGGACAATTTAGTTTCCAGAGTTTCTTCCACCACCACCGCTCCTCACCCAAGACAGCCCCAGCACTAAGTTTTGTGTAGCCAGCCCAGGGAGAATAGATCCCCGAAGAATCAAAACCCCAAGCAATATTATCCTCCCCATCCTGAAGAAAAATATGACCCTGTTTTAAAGCACATATATATACAGCCAGAGCCCTCTCATCATGAGCATCCAGCCCTAAAGAAGAGGCCAAAATCCAAGGCTGAATGCCTAGCCTTCTCCGAACCGGATCAGCAAGTTGGGAGAGAAAAGTAATCCCCCTCTGCCTTAAGGCCTCAACGGTACACCTGGGAAGGAGGTGTTGTAGTACGCTTCCCATCCAAGGATCCTCACCAACCCGAAGCTTCCTGCCACTACCCACATCCCAAGCCAGACTTGTTTCCAGAATGTGAAAAGATTTAACTAGAGCCTTCCAAATCACCGACCCACCCGCAAAGGATTTTCTTGGATTCCTTATCCAATCAACAATAGAAAAAGGAGCAATATATTTTTGAGTGATTACCTATGTCCAAAGACTATCAACATTGATGAGCCTCCACCCACCCTTAGCAGCAAGAGCCTGAGCAAAGAGAAAAATATTTTTCAGTCCCCATCCTCCCAACCCTTTTGGGACTGCAATTTTCTCCCACCGAACCCAAGGGGTCACCAAAGATTCCTGTTTCCCACTCCAAAGGAATCTAAAGCAAATCCTCGTGGCTTCCTCCAAAATACCCTTTGGAATCCAAGACAGGGACAGCCTCCAAAACAGACTTAACTAAAGTCAACCGCCCAGCTCTAGACAACCATTTATGAGACCAAACTCTTAAACGTTTTTCCAGTTTTTCCAGCAACCAGCTCCAATCATGTTTCCTATAATCATTGGGTTTTAAATGGAACCCTAAATAATTCAGCGCATCATCCAAACCAGCAGAATTATAGGGAAATATCCTCACGAACTCACGCCTCTCCTCATCCCTCAGAAAATGAGTAGTGATGGAAGACTTCCCAGCATTCACTTCCATTCCAGTGGCCTTGCTAAACAAGTCCAAAATCTCACCAATAGAGATTGCATCACGCATCGATCCAGAGCAGAAGATTAAAACATCATCAACAAAAAGTAGATGAGTGATGAAAAAATTAGGAGCAACCTAAATGCCCTTCAAGGAACCCTGTCTCTTTGCCTCCTGAAGAGCTCTGCTCAAACCCTCAGCAATCAATAAAAACAAAAGGGGAGAAAGGGGGCAACCCTGGCGCAAACCCCTTTTAGCATGAAAAAAGGGAGATGCAGCCCCATTAAGCAAAACAGAGAAAGAGACAGTTGTAATACAACTCATAATCCATCTTATGAAACCAATGCCAAAACCAAGGTGATTCAGAAGCATACGAATATATAACCAGCTTACCCGGTCATATGCTTTGGAGAGATCTATTTTCAGCACAGTCCCTTTGAGGTTCTTGGTCTTCATGCTGTGGAGAGCCTCTTGAGCAGTTCCAATTGCTTTATGTATTTGACGGCCTTCCAGGAAGCCAAATTGTTCACCAGAGATATGAGTAGACAGAATGCATTTGAGTCTTCTCGCAACCACCTTGGCTATCACTTTATAAATACAGTTGCACAAAGAGATAGGACGAAAATCAGGGACAGAAAGAGGGTCATCCACTTTCGGAATTAGAGCTATGAAAGTGGAATTAAAGCAAGCAAGAATCTACCCTGAAATTCTGGTATCCTCCACAACTT
This sequence comes from Pinus albicaulis, assembly GCA_034641835.2. Taxonomy (NCBI): domain Eukaryota; kingdom Viridiplantae; phylum Streptophyta; class Pinopsida; order Pinales; family Pinaceae; genus Pinus; species Pinus albicaulis. The sequence continues at coordinate 1,495,282,659 of CM076575.1, forward strand.
TAAGCAGATCTGCCCCTAATACATCATATAGAGCCAAGAAAAACTCGATCGACCATCCATCTGGCCCAGGACTTTTGTCTTTTTGGAAACTATGAAGAACCTCCTTTAATTCCTTCTCAGAAACCTCAGCCATCAATGATCTGTTATCAGCCTCCTCCACAAATCTCGGGAAAAATTGAGCAACTCTTATCACTTCCGCAGGTGATGCATAAGCTGGGGCCTTAAATAGATCCTTGAAATGTTCAACCCCCAGCTTAGCTTTAGCCTCAAAGGTAGAATTCTCAATGCCCTGACCATCTCTTAAACTCCATATAGTATTAGTCGCCTTCCGACCACGAGCATATGCATGAAAAAAAAAATTATTATCATCCCCACATGCCAACCATGTGGCCCTACTTTTCAACCTCCAAGATTCCTCCTTATCCATAAGAATGGAGTTCCTTATTTTTTCAAGAGAAATAAGAGTGTCTTTATCTACTTGGGATTGAAAACCCCCTCCAATCCCCTCATATATCAAGCGTAGATCCTCTTCCACCTGCTTCAAATCCACATCCTCCCTCTGTCTCTTAGCAGCTGACCATACTTTCACAGCATCCTTGATGCGTTTTAAATTTTCAGCAAATTGAAAAGCCGCAGAAAGAGTATTATCCGCCCTAAAAGGGATCCACCTAGCGAGAACAAGAACTTTGAATGAATCGTCCCTGAGCCAGATTTTTTTGAACTTTAAAGGGCTAGGAGGCTGCCTAGGCCCAATCTTGAACTCAAGAAAAATAGGAAAATGATCATATGCACCCCCACATCCGATCCACTGCCTAATCTGAAAAGGCATGTCCACAATCTGCTCAGCCACCTGGAAACGATCAAGTCTCTTCGCACATCTATTATTCCTCCAGGTGGGTTTCATCTTTATGGGCTCAATATCGAGCAAATGATTCTCCTCCAATTTTTGTGTGAAGTATCCAGTCAATAAATCAGTTTGTGCATGAAGACCCCAGACCTCAGACTGGCCCTAAGTAAAGTTCAGATCCCCTCCCAATATCACTGAGGCCCCCTTGAGTAAAGAGTTACCCAGGAGTGAGTCTCAGAAAGGGATCCTATCTTGATATGGGCCATAAATATTAAAAATATTAAATGCTTCACCTAGCTCCATCGCCAAAAAATTTAAACCTAGGACCGACTCCATACCCCAGAAGTTTAGAGGTTTGATTGTTCTTTCATTCCATCCAACAACCAAACCACCCGACCTTCCTCTAGCATCCAGCGACTCAAAAGTCCATCTTGGCAACCAACCTTCCAATCTAGCTTTGACCACAGTCCCTTCACCTAAAGTCTCTTGTAGCAGAATAATATCCGGACAATCCAAAAAAATAATCCTTCGGAACGCAGATTTCTTAAGGGGACCTGCCAAGCCCCTGAAATTATAGGACATAATCTTCATTACACACCAGGCTTCAGGGATTGGCTTGCTCTAAGCACCCTATCAATCGAAATCTGCCTCCCATCATGTACATCCATCATAGCTCGATCCTAAGCTTTCGCCAAAAAAGAGATCCTGCCCCTGCCCCAAGCTGATGGGGATTTTCCCCTCCCGAAACCCCCTGCACCTTTTTTAGCACTAGATCTCATATTATAGCCAGTGACCAAAGGGGCCAACAGCTCTTCACTTGGATTGAATACAGTAGCCTTCTCTTGGAGAGCTGGCTAAGAAAAAAGAGTAGGAACAGCGATAGGTAGCTTACCGCAATCTTCCTTCCGAACCGAGACTGAAGTCGAGACCAAGTTAAGAGAAATATTGATGTTAGGGGAGAATGGGAAGGAACCCATGAGTGAAGATTTCAACAAAGTTAACACTTCTTTCAACATGCCATCATCCTTCAACTGGAAATCCGCTCCATAATGACGACTCTGGATCTTCACAACAAATAACGATCCACAATCAGAATTCTGAGGGTGACTCCTGCCCAGAAGAGAGACCAGACTCCGCTCCCAACGCCTGGAGACCTAAATCAAATGGCATGCTGGAAACATTGGCATCAGGGTTCGAAATGCATGAGAAGGTTGAAGTGGGCAATGGCCGCGTATTGGGAGGGCCAGGGCCAGCCCCCTTCAAGATAGGTTCCACCTCAGATTGACTAGACTCCCGACTTTTAACATTTCAAGAGGAAGAACCACATTCGTAGGCAGGATGGCCATAAGCATGGCACCGACGGCATCTGAATGGAACATTCTCGTAATCAAGGAGCTGCTTAATGTCATATTACCCCCACCGGAGATTCAGAGATTCTGGAAGGCCTTCTCTGATGTTAATCATAACAATAATTATAGCAACCCGCCTGTGATTTGTCTTAAAAAAAAAGAGGTCTGCCTCTAGGAAGACCCCAATAGTATTGCCAATACCACGGAGATGTTCCTCTGTCCAGTAATGAAGAGGCAGGCCAGGTATACGAACCCACAAGGGGACCGAATCCACCCTCTCCCTACTTGCATCAAAGAGAGGATGCCAAGGTTTTAGGAGCATTGGAGAATGATCTAAAGCCCAACACCGATGCATCACCCACTGGATATGATCAGGATGCAAGAAATTGAAAGCAAACCACCCCTTTGAGAGGGACACCACCTCAGGTACATAACCAAGAACATCTTTCCAATGCGCTTCAGCCCATGCAACAACGGTTTTCAGAGCGAAAAACCTCCCCACAGCCCTACCAACCAGTGTTCTGCTAGCCATTTGTGAAACCTGCTCCCAGCCTATGTCTTCACCCAAGACATAGTTATACTCTGCTCTTTTGACCTTGATCCATTTATTTTTTTCCCCCCTTCTTCGACGCTCCAACCTCCTTTACATTGTTTGAGCCCGTCTCTTTAGTGAATTCATAAACATGAACCCCACTCTGTTCTTATATTATATGAAATACATATCTAATGTTAGGGATTAACCTTGCACTAGTGTCATATGATTATATCCTAACATTGGTTTGTTTAAATAATTATGTGGGACCCATATTTGTTTGAAATACCTTTAATAATTAAGGAATTATTTGGGACACATATTTGGATGAATTTCACCAGCCAAGTATGTTGGTACAATTGATGCCTTTAAGAAAATTGTTGCTTCAAAAAAGGCTTAAATGCTTCTATAAAGGGTTTGGTCAAGGCATGGCCATAAGTGCTCCTGCAAATGTCGCATGCTTCCTTTCTTATGAGATTACCAGTTTGAGCTTGGGATGATGGGAATTTCAAATCAAATTGTGTCTTTGCAGGAGTTCAAAAGCAACAGAGCAAATTGGGAAATGGCATGTTCGCTATTTGAAAGTTGTTTAGGGCTCTTTTTTTATCCTCCATTCTTGGTTTGGGTGAGCTCTGTTGACCTTTTTTTTAAATTCTGCTTCATAAATTTGTAATGGGATTCCATCTTCCTCTCTCATTAGGCATAATATCTAGACGTTTGATTTCTTTGTTAGTGCCTCAAACAATTTAGAGTCATACCTCTATTCGGTTTATATGCAATCAAAAAGAAAAAGTATGAGGGTCTCTATTCAATTTATATGCAATCAAAAAGCAAAAGTATGAGAGACCTTCTTCTTAGAAGCTAGGTATTCTAAGAGTGAAGTGCATATCATTAACAAAGTTTGTAGCCATAAGATAGCAAGCTTTTCTCTTTGAATTTAGTATTGTATATTACACATTTGGAATGTTCACGTTCCCATGTGACTAGATATAGTAACTTGTAATTGGACAATTTACTGAAAAGTTCCCATGTGGCTAGATTTAGTAGATTGTAATTGGACATTCGGAAAATTCAAATACATTTTTTTTTTCAGTAAGAAAAATACCCTGATTTATATTAATTTACCAGGAAACAAACATTAATTACATTGCAGAAACATTCTCAGCATTCTCAACTGGTCCTTACTGTCCCCTGTTAGTCACTGTTTAATACAATTTATCGCATTTAAATGCTAATAAAAACATGGAAAATTCAAATACATATGATATATTTTCTTTACAAGTTAAGTATTCTAATAATGAGATGTATAAATTCTTTACAAGTATTCTAATAATGAGATGTATAAATTGTACTGTTATAATTTTTTTTATTAAAAAACTTTAAAAACACAAATATAGTATATACTTAGAGTCACACTTCTTTAATTGAAGTTGGGTTGCAAAAAGTGTTATATGTTATTATGAGAATTTTATTTTTTCGAATAAAAAAATATTTTAAAAATGGAGTATAAATAACTTCATTTTCTTTATCGCATTTTTAATATTAGTTCAAAATTCCACTTGTTCTTCCAAAGTCTTATAGCCCACACTCAATTTTATATTCATGAAGAAATTTATTGATGTCACAATCTTGTTTAACTTTTTAAAATTAATGATCCAAAATTCATAATTTTTTCATACCTGAAACCATTTAAAACAAAAAAATCTTTAAAACAGAGTTATTGTATAATGCCATATATCTGAACATTTCAAATCCAATAGTTTTGATTTCTACATTTCATACTAATGATTTGTATTGCAACTTAGCCTATAGAGCATATTAGATCAAAAAAATGTATATTCCAACATATATAACATTTATTATTCTATTATTCTATTATTGGATGTATATAATTTATCCTATCTTTAATTAATATTTAATAATGAATGAAAAAGTAGATCTGTATTAAAAGTTAATGGAGGAGATTCAAAATAATTTGAAAAGTGACAAAGCTAAAACTTTAAATAAACAAAAAGTAATGTTCAAATAATTTAAATTACATTCATTGTTATTTCATATAATTACGAAGAAATGTTGAAGATAGCAAAGGAAAACTTATAAAAAAAATTGGAGGAAATTATGAAACCTAAATGAAGAGTTAGCTAATGGGATTACATTGACTTGGTGATTATTTCAACAAAATTTTAAATCAAAATCTACCAAAGAGAAAGAAAATTATATTTGATATTTCAAGAGGTAAAACAATATAAAATTTCTTTAAAAGTGTAAATAATGAAAAAATATACGTAAAAACTCTTTAAAAGTGTAAAAATGAAAAAATATGTTTGGTATTTCAACACGGAAACAAACATAATATTTAAAAAAACTTCTTTTTATAACTGTGCTTCTGCCCCAACACCACTCGTCGTCGTACCCTTTGTAGTAAAATTTATTTTTATATAACAAGGAAAATTATTTGTGTACCTTGCCAATGAAAAAATAAAATCAAAAGCTTCCACTTCCATAATGACCAAAAGTTTTTATTAATTTAAATCGAATTCCATCTCCCAAATCAAAGAACAAAATAAATTATTTTAAATAAATGACCTCTATCTCGAAAAAGAGAGTGCAAGACACATTAGTTAAAATTTTAAAAATTTCATATTTCTTAAATTAAAAATTTGAAATTTGAAAAATTCCATACTTTTTAATCTTAGCTATTAACCTTATACCAATGGTATAATATTCTATCCTAACATTGGTTTGTATAATTATGTAGGACACAAATATCTTTAATAATTAGTTAAAGTGACTTATGTCTACATTTAAAAAAAATTATTGTACAAAATTAGTTACTTCTAATTATTAAAAAAATATATATATATTATTACTCGAAGTCTAAAGGAACTTGTATCTCCAAAAATAAAGAGAAAAAATGGACTTTTATGTCCAAAATTAAAGTGGAAAATAAGTTAATAGAATAGATAAAGAAAGTGCAACACATTGTTGTGTTTTCCATTCAGTCTTTCTATACATGTCTCAACTCAATGTGTTTGTGTTTTATATTCACTAGATATTTGTATAATATGTAGTTGTAGATGAAGCATGGCTCGACAATCATCAGCTACATATCCTTCTACACAAAGCATGGCTCCATGTTAGGGATTAACCTTGTAGTAGTGTCATATGATTGTATCCTAACATTGGTTTGTTTAAATAATTATGTGGGACACATATTTGTTAAACAATTATATTAAATACATATTTGTTTGAAATATCTTTAATAATTAAGGGATTATTTGAGACACATATTTGTTTGAAATACCTTTAACAATTAAGGGATTGTTTGGGACACATGTTTGGATGAATTTCACCCGAAGTATGTTGGTACAATTGATGCCTTCAAGAAAATTGTTGCTTCAAAAGGGCTTAAATGCTTCTATAAAGGTTTTGGTCAAGCCATGCCGATAAGTGTTCCTGCAAATGTTCGAATGCTTCCTTGCTTATAAGATTACTAGGTTGAGGTTGGGATGATGGGAACTTCAAATCAAACTGTGTCATTATAGGAGTTCAAAAGCAAGAGAAAATTGGGAAATGGCATGTTCCCTATTTGAAAATTGTTTTGGGCTTTTTTTTAATCATCCATTCTTGGTTTGGGTGAGCTCTATAGTCCTTGTTTTTATACTGCTTCGTAAATTTGTAATGGGATTCCATCTTCCTCTCTCGTTAAGCATAATATCTAGACGTTCAAGTTCTCTTTGGTGCCTCTGAACAATTTAGATTCGTACCTCTATTCAGTTTATATGCAATCAAAAAGCAAAAGTACGACGGGCCTTCTTCTTAGAAGTGAGGTATTCTAAGAGTGAAGTGCATCTCATTAACAAAGTTTGTATCCATAAGATAGCAAGATTTTCTCTTTGAATTCAGTATCATCTATTACACATTTGCAAGTTCACTTTCCCATGTGGATATATATAGTAGCTTGTAATTGGACTATTTACTCAAAAGTTCTCATGTAGCTAGATATAGTAATTGGACAATTTACCGGCTACATATAGTAGCTTATAATTGGACAATTTACTAGAAAGTTCTCATGTGGCTAGATATAGTAGCTTGTAATTGGACAATTTAATGTGAAATGCAGATGCATACAATATCTTTTCTTTACAAGTTTGGTTGCCAAGTGTTCTATGTTATTATGAGAATTTAAATTTTTTCAATTAAAAAAAAAAATTTAAAAATGGATAGTTTGAATGCTCAGTGTAAGAGTGACTCCCACTTCTTTAATTGAAGTTGGGTTTTTGATAAAAATATATTTTAAAAACGAATAATTTGAATGCTCAATATAAACAATTTCATTTCATTTTTAATATTAGTTCAAAATTCCGCATGTTCTTCCAAAGACTTAATTTCATTTCATTTTTAATATTAGTTCAAAATTCCACGTGTTCTTCCAAAGACTTCTAGGCCACACTCAATTTTATACCCATGAAGAAATTTAATGATGTCACAATCTTGTTTAGTTTTTTAAAATTCATGATCCAAAATTCATAATTTTTTCACAAGTGAAATAATTTAAAACATACAAAGAAACATTATTAAAAGAAAATATAAAATAAAAGAAATTTCTTTAAAATAGAGTTATTGTATAATGGCATATATCTAAACATTTCAAATTTAATAGTTTTGATTTCAACATTTCATACTAATGGTTTGTATTTCAGCTTAGCCTATAGAGCATATTAGATCCAAAAAATGTATATTCTAACATATATATATATAACATTTATCATTCTATTATTGGATGTATAGAATTTAACATATCTTCAATTAATATTTAATAATGAACGAAAAAGTAAATCTACATTGAAAGTTAATGGAAGAGATTCAAAATAATTTGAAAAACGACAAAACTAAAACCTTAAGTTAATGGAGGAGATTCAAAATAATTTGAAAAGTGACAAAGCTAAAACCTTAAATAAACAAAAAGTAATGTTCAAATAATTACGCCGAAGGTGTTATCTATTGGGGGGCTTTTCGTAGCGACACTGTAGAGATTCGTCGTTACTGACAGAATCTGAACAGTGTCATGCCACGTCATGATTCGCTGTATGCTTTGTAACCACCGACGCCAAGAAGTAGCTCAACGGTCTGCAATGCGATTTGTACACTGCACCATAATGCACAACTATGGCACACGACGAGGGCAGCACATTGCATAGATGAGTCAAAGCCCGGGCTGCAAGAAGCATTATATCCGCATTGATAATGGGCATACCCCGCCAAACCCACATTCCCAACTTTCTTGGCATATAAAAAATGCATATAGCAAATTTCTGTGCGCGATACAATTCAAATCTGGCAATTTATCTATCTAATGTGGAAGCTTCTTATCTAGTCTTCCAGGAAGCTACCTCACTTGTAATACATGATTACAAACCATGGAAAAAACCTGCATTAACCTGCATTAACCACTTACTCATATTAGAAATTTCCATCAGTGAATAAATTTTTAATAACAAGAAGGTTCATATATAGAGAGAGAAAGAGTTTCAAGGATGGAGTATGATTTGTGTTATGTACAGGGATGTGGGAGTGGCGGGCTTTGCGCTTGGGGTCTACTGCAGAGAAGACGATGTAAACCCCGAGGAACGTGCCAATTATCTCAGCGAGAAGGGCGGTTCCCTTGGAATAAGCGGGAGATACAGAGTTGGATCCTCCTCCGTTGGAGGCATAGAAATTCCCCTGAATGCCCTTCACAAGGGCAGTTCCCCATAGGGCACCCAAGCAATCGTGTATTTCGCCAGCGTAGTCACTGCGGGAGCTCTCGGACTTGAACTCGCGACCTTCTCCTCCGCAGACGATTCTCCAAAGGGGCCGCTGGGAAGTTCCGACATAGAAACATCAAGGTGGACTCCTGGATCTCTGAATTCGCAGAATTCGCAAGAGCTGTTATACAAGATGGAATTGTTCACCCCCTGTATGTTGTTGTTGATGTAAATATTCATGGTCGTGTGATTCGAACTTATGACAGATTCTCGTTGCTCGCTTTCCCCTGCATCAATAATATTCTGCGTTTTTCCCAGAAAATTCATGGTGGCTCCATTGTTCTGTCCTGCCAACATAATGATGTGAACGCCCCCTCCTTCCTCAAGTTCCCCGGCCTCATGATTCTTCCTTGCTTCATGATTCTGATTTTTTTCATCGCTGGGTGTGTGAAGCGTGTGGAGTTGTTGAAGTCGGCGAGTGAGATCGGCAATGGCAGAGTGGATTTCGTCTGAAATTTCATAATTGAATCTTTGGAATGAGGTGCCAGCAAATCACGCGCCCATCCAACGGTTGTTATCACCTCGCATCGCTTCATTTGATCCAACGAATATCGCATGACTTACTTGCACGAACGATAATGCGCGATGGCGCGCAATGAAAGCAGTTTTCCAAATTCGCTTAGGGACACATGTCACCAAGTGAATGGCATCGCTCCGATTTCTTAAATACCACTTACCGTGCAAAGCCGGTGCGATCAAAACCGTCGGTTAGCTCTAAACCATGTTCACTGTTCACTTCCTAGTTCCGCCCTTTTGGCTCGGGGTTCCGCCTAACTTCGCCTTCCGTCGTCCTTCGTGCATTCACCACTTGACAAGAACTAATGGGAGGTTGCATGGTAGAGGTATTATACCAAATCACTGCAACATAGAGAAATAGATCTGTTTTCACCAGAGATAAATCTAATCACTATAGAGCCAAGGTGATGATCCGAGCCGCAGAAAGTGTTAGAGAAGGTGGTAATGCAAAGGTTGTAGTCACACTATTCAAATCGCCGCAAACTTGTGATATAAAATCGTAGAGCCAAATATAATATAGCGACAAGAGGTACATTGATAATCCGAGCCACCTTCAAATCGCCGCAGACTTGTGATATAAAACCGCAGAAGGTATTCATAATCCAAGCCTGCAATAGTGAACTCGCTAACATGATTCACTGCCTCTGTAATTTTTTTACTGCTCAGACACAGAATTTCGCATAGTCGTGTACCTAAACAAATTTTCAGTATTTACATAATTAGAAATTTTGATATATTTTGTGCGTCAAATATTTTAAAAATGAAATTGGTAGCTAGAAATGGTGAACGATGAAAAATAATGAATGTGAATTCTTGTCATCTTTAGTCCTTTATTACTTTTGAATAAAGTGTTCAATTGATATTAAAAGTTATCTTTCTGTCAATGGCAAAATTTGGGATATTTTTGGAAATTTAATCCACATAAACACAATTAACTAATTCCCACAGCTCTTGTAACATGGGATCTGGTTTCTCGACAATGTTCCGGCTGCGAATGCACTTTTCCAAAGTATACTGTCAAAAAAAGGAACGAGTGAAAGTGAAGATGCATGTAGCAGGATTTCAAACTCGTTGCGGGTAGGGCAAAAACCCTGGCCACAAAAACTTAATAGAAATTCAGGCCAGATAGCGAAACAACATGTGGATATTTATAACTCCTATCCACATTTTATGATTATAATAGTGGTTATAATAGTGGATTAATGCATTTCATATTAATATTATTTATTATATATATTTTATCAAGATTAAAATAATTTGTTTAATTTAGTTAAATAAAATAAAGTTAATTTGTTTTATATTTAAGAAATCAATATAACATTTAAAGAGAAAAAAGAAAAAAAAAATACTAAACATTTAAACATCAAACCATAAGGTATCATTTTCAAATTAAAAATGGCATTCAATCACAAAAATTAATAAACTTACTTATCAATAGGTAACATTATTTTTTAGTAATTATTTCTAATTATTTTTTAATAATTCCTTTACCAACTTTTCTTAGGTAATAATTTTTTATCTAAGTTTTGATATCAATAGAAATTTACACAAGTTTGTTCAATAAAATTATCACCAACATTTTTGGTAATAATTTTTGTATCTAAGTTTTAATATCAATAGAAATTTAAACAACTTTGTTTAATAAAATTTTTAATAGAAATTTAAACAATTTTGTTTAATAAAATTTTTAATAATTTTAAATTTATTTGAACCATAATTAATATTAAAATATTGGAGTTACTATTCTACATATTTATGGAAGTATACAGTGGATAAAAGACAAGCTTATTGCTTGAAATCTTATACAGAGTTTAATTTTTAGTTCTACAAGGTATTTTTATTTGATGTAAAAACAATATAATATCAACATTTTGTTTGGAAATGTTAATTTTGAAGTTGGAATTCCACATTGTACAGAAATCAATTGAAGTATATACATATTGAAATGTGAGCAAAAATGCATAATGGATATGGACCGATTATATATTTGATTCTAATTTTGATTTTATCTTTATTCATTTATTTTTATATTTTTCATTTTATTTTTATATTTTTCATTTTATTTGTTTCTACTTTAATTTTTATCTATTTATTTATTTATTTATTTATTTTTATTTTTTTTGTTATGAGTTTTGAATCAACTAACATATAATTATTAAAAATAAAATAATTCTTTATATATTTAAACTATAAATAGTATTTCATTATTCTTAACATTTAATTTATTCGAAAATGTCAATTGTTAATCTCAATCAAAACACGCACGACCAGGGCAAACTCTTTGATAGGCACAAGAGTTAATACAAAGTCTACTCCTTCTGTGTACCTTTACACCCTTAGGGGCAAATGCTAGTTTAAAATACATTCATTGTTCAATGAAAAGTGTAATACAATAATATTAATATATTAAAATGAGAATAACAAAGAGAAGGCCACTTTATTTCATACAACATGAAGAAGTAAAAAGTATAAATGTAAACTTCAACATGAAGAAGTAAAAAGTGTAAATGTAAACTTTTGAGATGATGCCACTTTATTTCATATAATAAAGTAGAAATGTTGAAGATAGCAAAGGAAAACTTGTAAAAGAATTTGGAGGGAATTATGAAGCCCAAATGAAGGGTTAGAAAATGATATTACATTGACTTGGTGATTATTTCAACAAAATTTTAAATGAAAATCTAGCAAAGAGAAAATTATATTTGGTATTTCAACAAGTAAAAAGATATAAAATCTCTTTAAAACTATAAATAAGGGAAAAATATAAATACTTGCAAATGAAAAAATAAAATCAAAGGCTTAAATAAGAGACTACTCTCCTTAAAACTATAAATAAGACACTACTTTCTCCCGTTAAAAAGATGCATTTTAAATTTCCTTAAAACGATAAATAAGACAATACATGCATTTTAAATTTCCTTAAAACTATAAATAAGACAATACTTTCTCCAGTTAAAAAAAATGCATTTTAAATCTCCTTAAAACTATAAATAAGACACCATATTCTCCAGTTAAAAAAAGACTATTTTCTCCGATTAAAAAAATGCATTTTAAATCTCCTTAAAACTATAAATAAGACACTACATTCTCTAGTTTAAAAAAAAAAAGACTAAAAAAAGACTACTTTCTCCAGTTAAAAAAATGCATTTTAAATCTCCTTAAACCTATAAATAAGACACTACTTTCTCTAGTTAAAAAAAAAAATGCATTTTTTATCTTCTTAAAACTATAAATAAGACACTACTTTCTCTAGTTAAAAGATGCATTTTAAATCTCCTTCAAACTATTCTCCAGTTAAAAAAATGCATTTTAAAAATGTCCTTAAAACTATAAATAAGACACTACTTTCTCCACTTAAAAAAAAAACATTTTAAATGTCCTTAAAACTATAAATAAGACACTACTTTCTCCGCTTAAAAAAATGCATTTTAAATCTTCTTAAAAATATAAATAAGACACTACTTTCTCCACTTAAAAAAAATGCATTTTAAATGTCCTTAAATCTATAAATAAGACACTACTTTCTCCAGTTAAAAAAAATGCATTTTAAATCTTCTTAAAACTATAAATAAGACACTACTTTCTCAGGTTTAAAAAAATGCATTTTAAATCTCCTTAAAACTATAAATAAGACACTACTTTCTCCGATTAGAAAAATGCATTTTGAATCTTCTTAAAACTATAAATAAGACACTACTAACAAGTTTTAAAAATGCATTTTAAGAAATCTTGCAATAGGAGTGTTTGAATCATGTTTTTTATGGTGGAAATGGATTCAGCACCATCGAAAACCTCTAGAGCACCTAAAATATTGAAGTATGATAGCTATAATCTGGATTTACAAAAATCACTACCTGATTTTCTTAAAATCTTATCTAAATTTCAATGATTTTCAGGGCAAAAAGGCAGTCTACTTAGACTACTGTGTTAAAAAATGCATTTTAAATCTCCTTAAAACTATTCTTTAATTAAAAAAATGCATTTTAGATCTCCTTGAAACTATAAATAAGACACTACTTTAAAATCTCCTTAAAAATATAAATATTCTTTAATTAAAAAAATGCATTTTAGATCTCCTTGAAACTATAAATAAGACACTACTTTAAAATCTCCTTAAAACTATAAATAAGACCACTTTCTCCAGTTAAAAAAAAAAATGCATTTTAAATCTCCTTAAAACTATAAATAAGACACTACTTTCTCTAGTTAAAAGATGCATTTTAAATCTCCTTCAAACTTTTGGAATCTAAGCTTCTGTGATCCATAATATAAATTTGTAGAAATTCTTTCGGTAGTAATCACATGCAAAAGAACGAGGTCAAACTTCAAACTACCGAAAGAATTTCTACATGTGATTACTACCGAAAGAATTTCTACAAATCTCCTTCAAACTATTCTCCAGTTTTTAAAATGCATTTTAAATCTCCTTAAAACTATTCTCCAGTTAAAAAAATGCATTTTAAATCTCCATAAAACTATTCTCCAGTTAAAAAAAATACATTTTAAATATCCTTAAAACTATAAATAAGACACTACTTTCTCCACTTAAAAAAAATGCATTTTAAATGTCCTTAAAACTATAAATAAGACACTACTTTCTCCGGTTAAAAAAATGCATTTTAAATTTTCTTAAAACTATAAATAAGACACTACTTTCTCCACTTAAAAAAAATGCATTTTAAATCTCCTTAAAACTATAAATAAAACTATAAATAAGACACTACTTTTTCCAGTTAAAAAAAATGCATTTTAAATCTTCTTAAAACTATAAATAAGACACTACTTTCTCGGGTTAAAAAAATGCATTTTAAATCTCCTTAAAACTATAAATAAGGCACTACTTTCTCAGGTTAGAAAAATGCATTTTGAATCTCCTTAAAACTATAAATAAGACACTACTAACAAGTTTAAAAAATGCATTTTAAATCTCTTTAAAGCTATAAATAAGAGACTACTTATGAATGAGACACTACTAACAAGTTAAAAAAATGCATTTTAAATCTCCTTAAAACTATAAATAAGAGACTACTTTTTCGAGTTTAAAAAATGCATTTTAAATCTCCTTAAAACTATAAATAACCTTAAAGCTATAAATAAGGAAAGAAAAAAATATATATATATATATTTAGTATTTCAACTAGGAACAAAAAAATATATATATATATAAATATATATATATATATATATAATATTAAAAAGGAAAAAATCAAATCTCCTTAAAACTATAAATAAAAAACAATATAATATTATTGAAAAAAAAAACCTCTTTATAGGTGCGTGGGTGCCGGAACAACACTGAGAGCAGGATAGCCTTGCAAATGAAAAATAAATAAATAAAAAAGAAAGAGCTTCCACTTCGAAGTAACTTCAGCCGCGTAGCAAGATAGAAAACAAAAACAAATGAAAAAATAAAAGACAAAAACAAAAGCTTCCACTTCGACGTATCATATAACTTAAGCAGCGTACCAAAATCAGAGAACAAAATAAGAATGACTTTAAATAAATGACTGACTTGACTGCCAGACACATTAGTTAAACTGATTTATGTCCACATTAAAAAAGAAAATAGTGTACAAAATCAGTGCAAGACACATTAGTTAAACTGACTTATGTCTACATTAAAAAAAGAAAATAGTGTACAAAATCAGTTACTTTTGATTATAAAAAAATTTATTACTGGAAGTCGAACGGGACTTGGGTCTCCATAACTAAAGAGAAACAAAAAAAATGGACTTTTATGTCCAAAAATAGAGTGGAAAATCAGTTATTTAAATGAATTTATATCCCAAGAGAAAGAGAAAGAGAAAGTGTAGCCTCGCAGTGTTTTCCATTCATTCTTTCCATACACGCCTCACGCCTCAACTCAACCCAACCTGTGTTCGTGTTTTCCATTCACTAGATCTGTGTATGATCTATAGCTGTAGACGAAGCATGGCTCGACAATCATCAGCTTCTTGTGCTGATCCCTGCAAATTATTCTTAATTTATTTGTTATTGTTTTCCATGTTACCTCCTTTAATGCAATGCAGGCCGCTTACACCCAAGATGATGCATGAAAAACGTCCCAAGATCATGATGTCAAGGCCTGCTGCTGAGCATGAAATTGTTGCAGGGTTGAGAGTAGGTCTTGTGCATAGAGATTCACCCCTTTCTCCATTGTTTCCAGGGAATATTACATCCACTGAACGGGTTAAGCAAGCGGTGGGACGCAGTCAAGAAAGGCTTGGAACGCTGGTGCAGAGATCATTACAAATGGAATCCGGCGGTACTGTACTTCCAAAAAGGAAATTACAAATGGAAGCTCCACTAAGTAGAGGAGTTGGAGGACGTGGAGAATTTATGATGACGGTAGGAATTGGTGAGCCATCTTTATCATATTCTGGAATTGTAGACACAGGAAGTGACTTGATATGGGCACAGTGCTTGCCCTGCGATTCTTGCTTGAATCAATCCTCTCCAATCTATGATCCTTCCCACTCCTCCACTTACAAGGCGATGACATGCGAAAGCTCTGAGTGCCAGTCAAACCCCGTGAACACTTTTTGTGGTGGTGAACAGTGCCATTACTTGTATGAGTATGCTGATCGCTCCTCCAGCGCAGGGATCCTTTCATCCGAGAAATTTACCTTTTCTTCTCATCAGTCAGTTCAGCATATCGTATTTGGGTGCGGCCAAGACAATCACGGGGACTTGGGACGAGGAGGTGGAATGGTAGGCTTCGGACGAGGTTCATTATCTTTAATTTCACAGCTCGCTTCATTAGGAATCGGTAATAAGTTTTCTTACTGTCTCATGCCTTTTACCGATTCTCCTTCCAAAGTCAGCCCTTTGTTTATAGGTCACACTGCTACCTTGAATAATGCCAATGCCAGTTCAACTCCTTTTGTTCAAAACATGGCGCAATCAAGTTTCTACTATCTTTCGTTGGGAGGAATTAGCGTTGGAGGTGCATTATTGGATAATATCCCCGCTGCAACTTTTGATATTCAAGACGATGGTAGTGGCGGATTCATGATAGACTCTGGAACCACTCTCACATATCTGTATGTGGATGCCTATAATGTTTTGAAGAATGCCTTGATCTCTTCCATCAACCTCCCACAAGCCGATGGGTCGCCAATCCATCTAGACCTCTGTTACAGCAGCAGCAGCAGCCACCTTTCAAATTTTCCGACTATAACTTTCCACTTCAAGGGGGGAGCAGATTATGATTTGCCGCCACAAAGCTACATGTACGTTGATCATAGCAGTGACATTATGTGCCTCTCAATGTTACCCAGTTCACACATGTCCGTATTAGGCAATTTTCAACAGCAGAACTACCATTTTCTCTATGACAACGACAACAACATGCTCTCTTTTGCACCCACAGTTTGTGATGCATTGTAAGCAAGCACATGGATGGATATATTATACATATTGTACTGTGTTTTGTGATGTTTTGTAAGCACATGGATATATTGTACTGTGTTTTCTCCACTACATGGATGATCAAACTCTGTTCACTACATGGATATTTTTTGGATGATCAAACTCTCTTCCTGCTACTAGTACTGTTTCATGGATGGATATAATCATATATTATACATATTGTACTGTGTTTTGTGATGTTTTGTAAGCACATGGATATATTGTACTGTGTTTTCTCCACTACATGGATGATCAAACTCTGTTCACTACATGGATATTTTTTGGATGATCAAACTCTCTTCCTGCTACTAGTACTGTTTCATGGATGGATATATTATACATATTGTACAATGTTTTGTGATGTTTTGTAAGCACATGGATATATTGCACTTTGTTTTCTCCACTACGTGGATGATCAAACTCTGTTCACTACATGGATATTTTTTGGATGATCAAACTCTGTTCCTGCTACTAGTACTGTTTCATCCAAAATAACTTATTTGTCATTTGGATATTTTTTGGATGATCAAACTCTGTTCCTGCTAGTACTGTTTCATCCAAAAAAAACTTACTTGTCATACAATTTTCAGTCTACTCCTACAGTTTGTTTCTGTTTCTGGAGGTAAATTATAAGCATATGTACAGAGTTTGTTTTTTTCAAGACTATATGCAAATGTGTAAACAAGGTTGTTTCTCTGAATTTGAATTCATTGAACCCTTGACTATAAATGGGATATTTATTATGTCATGAAAAGCCAAAGTTGGTTACGGAAAGACCCTCACAAACTTGGTGGATTCAGTCAGATGCGTCTTTTGTGATATTTATTGTTCTCACTAATTAAAACATGAATCTGAAAATAAGATCGCAAAAGTTCAGATGATAACCGGTTTTGAAATGAATATTGCATTTATAATTTTCTATAATGTAACTGGTGCCTCTTTTCTTCTTGGAGCAAAATAATTTTCTATAATGTAACTGGTGCCTCTTTTCTTCTTGGAGCAAAATAATTTTCTATAATGTAACTGGTGCCTCTTTTCTTCTTGGAGCAAAATAATTTTCTATTATGTAACTGGTGCCCGTTTTCTTCTTGGAGCAAAATAATGGAGTCAATCATAACCACTCATCCAACAAACAAACACAGGAATTAAAGCCCTAAACTCTTAAGTAATATAAACAGGAATTAAACGCATATCAGAATATCAGTGAACTCTTACAGCAAGGTATTAAATCATTTCTCATAGTAGAATATCAAATAAACCCATACAGTCACTAAAGTAAGAGATTAAATCACACGACAGAGTATGGTAATAATTCTACAGAGGAACATCTTATAAAACTATACAACGTAAGTACCATAGTCTTTCCTCTGCGAGACAAAATAAACATTTACTTAGAGAACACGCTATTTGCCTCGAACTCGTAAACCGGAAACCTTGTCCAGGTAAAATTATCAAAGTCACATCTATGGGTTTACACAGTAGGAAAAAAAAATAGGTATCATACCCAAAAATCACAGACAAACTGTACCCGAACTATATGGTTCTTATGGCACGGAGAATGAGTCCTATGCTATATAACCCATTGTACAAAAAGAAAGTCCAGCATAACTACTAAACTGAACGTATTAACCTAAACCTCGTAATCCAGGAATACAATCAACGAACATATAAACCCTCTGCCTATGTGTTTTCAACATGAAACAATATTGCTCTTAAACTCATGCATTTCCAAGAACATTCAAAGGATAAACTAGTCTTATCCCTATTCTTTCAATAAAATTAAGCTTGAGTGCCAAACAATCGACGGAATGGGAACATGAATGGCAGGTAACCCAAAGTACCTGTTAGAGAGCGTCAGACAAATGTTGCGGAGAGCGAAGGATTGGTGGAGGATATACCTGCAACAAATCCAACAGTGGGTGGTACCAATGCATGAGCGTTCGACGAATAACCAACAAAGAAAAGAGAGCTAACCTGATAAGAAAAGACTCTACCCGGGACTTTGAACCTGTAATATAAAGCAACAGGTGTTGGGTTAAGCTACAGAGTAAGAAGAACCACATCGTGAGGAAGGATAGGCAACACTTTTAAGATCATACACATTCATTACCTTTTGGGAGCCCATGGGTTTTGAGTTGGCCACGAAGTGGTCTGCTCTGCTGAAGTTGGGAACCTCATCGCCGAGTGGCCAGTGGAGTGGCTTACCGGGATGGATGGATGCATATATAGATAGAGAAATATGCACAGAGTTTTCCTGACGAGACAAGGAAGAAAGAAAGAATTTTTAATGTCCACAAGGCTAAAAATAGCCTATAGGAAGCAAACACCATTGTTGCCAAGAACTGTGTCGCGGAGAAGTTGCAGAGCGGAGCTGGTGAGGCTAACCGGAGCGAATGAAGGAAATGATGGGAGGGGTAACACCCTAACCACCCAATGAGTCAGTCATCCTCACCGTGCGATCAAAGACAGATCTACGGAGAAGAGGGGTGCCAGTTGTCACCATGACCAAACACAACGTGCTTCCCCAAGGTGCATCGAAAAGATCTCAAAGGTGTAAATGTTGACAAGAACCATATTCAATACACAGTACCGGATCATGTGCCATTGTGGTTCGCTATGCATGGGTTAACAAGCCTTAATCAATGTCTTTAATAACCATGATAATCTAAATCACTAACCATGTGCAGGGCCTTAATCAATGTCTTTAATAACCATGATAATCCAAATCAATATAATGTGTAGGGGTGTAATGGGTTAACCAGCGTTAATCAATGTGTTTAATAACTATGATAATCCAAATCAGTATAATGTACACTGGTGTAATGTATAACTTTCTTACATGCGAGAAGGTTGACAAGATTGCTATTGTGTCCTCGGTGGTGTTCACCACAACCAATAATAAGTTAAACACATAAGAAATAATGTGGCGGCTATTGTGGCCTCGGTGGTGTTCACCACAACCAATAACAAGTTAAATAAATAAGAAACAATGTGCTTACCTGTATTCTCTTCCAAGTAGTAAAAACCTAGGTGATAACATTATTTGGAAAGTATCATTCAATGTAAAGAATTGCCATGAAATAAAGAATTACAATGTGGTCTAACTCATCGCATATGAAGTCCAAAATTGGAGGACTTAGGTTAAGTTAAAAAGGTAATAAGTATTTTTTTTTGGTTGGGTAGTGTTGTTATGTATGTCACACGAGAAGTGTTATAAACAAATTTCTATTTATTTATATATGGAGCAGTCTTTCGTTAGACGAAATGGAATGGTCAGACAACCATCTCCGACTCATGGGACAACTCCGTCCGGCGACCCCCGCGACAACTCCGATATCTGGTGGACCCCGCTCTCTCTCTGTCCTCCGACTACCAGTGACCGAGATCCGATGAACCCTGCATGGCAACCCCTCTCGAGTGGACTCCGCTCCTCCTCCACTGGTGCACCCCGCTTCCCTCCAGCCTCCGTCTCCCCTCCGCTCCGCCAGCCTGCACCCTTAACGACGATTTAAAATTTGAATTTCGTTCATTCGCGCCAATTCATTCTAGTTCATTCAACAACCCGTCATTCTGGTTCATGTGCTATGGCCTCCCTCTCAGCTGTACTTGAAATCCTTTCCTTTTCTACTTCCACACAAGCTCGTTTAATGAGGGCATTAGATTCATGAGCTGCAACAATCTCCTTCTGAAGCTCCTTTGCCCTGCTTGCATTTATTTCTACTTGCAAATACCTTCGTTTCCATACAAATTTGGAACTCTTGTTTCAGCTTTCTAAGCTCTTTTTTGGCATCTTCCAGCTCAGTTATTGCTGCTATAAGCTCATTTCGTGCAACAGTAAGATCTAAGTGCCAACCTGTATTATCACCCTTAGGATTATCTGTATTTGTAGCATATACTTCTTCAACACGAAGCCTAGCAATCTCAGAAGACTTATAAGTCTTTTCTCTTGATTCTGTTGCTTTTTCCAACTTCCAAGACAAATCCTCAACCGCTTTCTTAGCTTCTGTCAATTCAACCTGAGCTTCAGCCTTTGTCGTCTCTATGTTTTTCAGTTGTTCCCTTAACTTACCTAAGTCCTTTTGTAGAAGATGCAGTTGTGTTTCATTTGATATTTGTCACTAGAAATCCCAAAGAATAATTTTAGAGAAACAAAATCCATTGAAAAGAAAGATTTCTTGTAACTAAATACTTATTTTCTCTTCAAGGGCATTCAAGAAAATAAGGTTTATGACATATGTATAGTTATCTTCGTGTCATCTAAGCTTCATAAACAAAGAAACATAAATGAAAGAAAATTATCAGCATCACCTTTTCTTCAGGAATTTCAAGCCTTTTCTTAGTAATTTTATCTCTAGCAACCCTCTCTCCAAACATGATGACAGCAACGTTCACTGTTTCAAAAGGAGCTTTCATGTCTATCTCTACCCTGTCACCTTTATGACTACATGAACCAATATCAAAATTTTCCATGTTGTCCAACGTGTTTATATAACTTCCCTGTACATTTCACAACCTACATGTGAACACATTCAATGTGTGCCTGTATTCTACACATCAAAATACAAACAGATGAACTATCCTCTAAGAATCTACGTACCGAACTTGCTTGACAGAAAAAAAGTTATCACAAGAATAACATAGTAATTACAACATGCTCTTTAATATATGTATTTACTCACAATTCATCGTTAATAATTTGGTAACATTCCTGAAAAATCAACAATTATCGAATGTTATTATGAGTAAATGGAAACATAGCTTATTTTTTAACATTGATGAACTGCCCTTGAAATTCAAAGTGTCCAAACAAGGCAATAACTTATAAAGTGGCAGAAGGATATCGCAGAGTCTAATCAAGCAACGGACCACTTGATAAATATGGTCCACAATTGTCAACCTTGTTAATGAAAACCTATTTTGAATAATACTCAAAAGCTTAACTACTGCAAGTAAGGCCTTCCCTAATTCTGATACCAGCAAGTCTTCCAAGCATAACCTAAACATAACATTTCTTATGGATGTGGCTTGTGTTATCTATAGATCTCGTATAGGTTTTAATCATTAAACATCAGATCTGGCTATGTGTTTCGCTGAACTTGGGCCTTGGGGCTCCATAGTTGAACATCAAAACCTGTTTCTAAAAAGCCTAGTTATATGTGTGGTAAATTTTCACGTAAATCTTATTTGTTATAATAGAATTTTTATTTATATGAAAAATTGAGACATTCAATATTTAGCAAAAATGCCAACGATTAAAAATATCATCATAGTTTGAAGAGAAATAAAGAAAAAGGAAGCAAACCTTAAAATCAACGAATTATAGCATCAACCATATGGAGCTCCGTATGGACAACAAAGTTGCCCTTTCAGGAAAAAAAAGGTAGGTTTGTACATTCAAAACCTAATGTTTGCTTCATAAATTGAAGGTACAAGTTGTATTCAAGTGGAGCTATTACAAACACAACTCCATATATGGATGCACATGTCTGTGAGAATTAGCTCAATCACTTCCAAAGTTTCATCATTGGTCCTCTTATGCTCAGAATGACGATTTTCAGACTGAGAAATATCAAAGCATTTTGTTGTTTTCCAAAGAAACCAAAACTTGCGGGCATCAAATTAGGCTTTCCAATACTTAAGACTCAATCACATTTTGAGGCATTAAACAACACCACAAAAATTTGGGGTTTGTGTGTAATTAGTAATCTAACACAATTCTCAAGTTTCTAAAAAGATATAGAACATTGTAAGAACTAAAATTAATACAACCATCTATTATCCATAGATATTTCGATACTCGAAACACTGTCTCTTGAAAGGATATGCCCAGTGACCTTATGATCCACTAGTGACCCGATTAATCATAACGAAGATATGATCCTCAACCTCAATAATCCTAACTTGGCATAAACATGACCTATCAAAACTCAATGCTCTTAATTTACCCAAATATATAATGCTGAAAATTTGAAAATCAATGGCCTCAATTTAACCAATAAACACAATAAAATCGAACAACCTGACTAGTTAGGGCCAGAATTTTGTAACACAATAGTACTAACTCATCAGATACATCAAACTAAACCCCAAAAATCCTAATGTTATATGCACGTAATACTGAAACCCAGAAGTCCTAATGGTGTATGTACATAAAATTAAATCCCAACATTCCTAGTTGATATTCACATAATTGCCTCATGTCTAATGGGATTGGGAATCGAATTCAGGGGCAAAAGATGTTCCCAACAATCCTAGTTGATTTTCACATAACTACCTCATGTCTATTGGGATTGGGAATCAAATTCAGGGGCACAAGATGTTGGGTTTCAGCCAAAATGAAATAGGGTAAATTGGGTGGCGATAAATAAGGAAAACCCATAACTATATCATGCGTAAACAACCGCAGTAGAAAATGGAGGATCATTAAATCCCAAAATACATGGACGAAGTGCCAGCAATAGGGTGTCTATCGACCAGTTCAAAGAGAATTTATAATTTTTACCGATGATGCAGAGCAACCAATAAACATGAACGCCATCCAATATCATTGACTGACAATTAAACATTGAATTACATATATTTTGACTCGTGTGATAGGTTTGGTTTGAGAATACAATTGACAATAGTTTCAACACCCTGCTCACAAATGCAATATCCCCTTTGTCTTTTGTTGCCTCACAAATGCAATTTCCTTTTCCATTTCTGTTGGGATTCCCACTACACATCCATGACAGAAAATCTATAACCAATTTTCCACCATCGTCGACAAGTTCAACGCCTTCCTCTTAAGACAAAATATATATATATATATATATCTGTGTGTGTGTGTGTGTGTGTGTGTGTGTGTGTTTTTGTTTTTCTAAATGAAAATACGAAAAGAAATAGGAGATATGCATTGTTTTTCTAAAGGAGCAGTCTTTCGTTAGACAAAATGGAATGGTCGGACGACCATCTCCGGCTGGGGATGAATTTTTCAAAGCAAGAAGATCTCACCTCCCTCCATGAATGAATTTCGAATTTGTGTGCTATTAAGGGCTTCCAAGGGGACGAGTTGTTGAATGAACCAGAATGACAGGTTGTTGAATGAACCAGAATAAACCGGCGCGAATGAACAAAAATCAAATTTTAAGTCGTTAAGCGTGCGGGCTGGCGGAGCAGAGGGGAGGCGAAGGTTGGAGGGAAGAGGGGCCCACCAGCGGAGGAGGAGCGGAGTCCACTGGAGAGGTGTTGCCACGCAGGGTCCACCAGATCTCGGTTGCCAGTAGTTGGATAATGGAGAGAGAACGAGGTCCACCGGATATCGAAGTTGTCGCAGGGGTTGTCGGACAGAGTTGTCCCATCAACCAGAGATCGTCGTTTGACCATTCCATTTTGTCTAATGAAAGACTGCTCCTTTATATATTTGCACATTTATTTATTTTTAAAAATATTATTAATGCAATATATTAATTTATATTAAACATTTGAATCAATTACATATTTCCTTTTTATTATTCTTATCAAGGGTGATTGAAGCTTTCTACTTTATTATTTCTTCTCTTAGCTAATTGAGATATTTTCTTATGATATATATATATATATAATACAAGAAATAGTATATATTTGTATTAATCTGAGCTCATTCTCTGCAATAAAACCGAGTGATTTACAATGGAAGATGAGCTCGTTCTCTGCATAAAACTGAGTGATTTACAATGGAAGATCAATGCCAGTAAAGACTCCAAATTGATTTTCTTGCACTACGAGGCCTTTCCATTTTCCAAAATTTACATAATATTTCCAAACTACTACCCTGCAACTATAAAGACGACAAAATTGCTTCAACATATGCATACATTTGCAACTTATCATATAAAGACTAGTACTACAAAAAAACAAAAATAAGAAGAGTTACTATTCATCTGGTTTTTCCTCCATGGCAACTTGGATATTCAGATCTATTCCTGCGAGTCCCTGCTCTTGTTTTACTATATGAATTTGAGCTCTTATAATTGACGTCTGAGTGTATCTATCTCGTCCTCCATCTGCCTAATTTTTAAAATTTTGGCGATTTGTTGTTCATGTATTTCTAACGTCTCTTATTGTTGTCGATGTATATTATGTTGAATTATCTGAAGTCCCTTTCTTATCTCTTCACGCTCTGATGAGAATCCCTCACACGCGACATGACCTGTCTCACACCCCTTTATACTTTTGTCAGACATGTGCCCTGTCCATGGCCAGCGATGACCACAGGACCCAGTGGTCGAGCTTCCCAATTCTGAATTGCTTCAGGATTCCATCAAGGGAATGACGCCTACCCTCCCAAACCATTTTCATAGGATCGTACAGCACTCGCGCCCACAAACCATAACCCAAATCCTCACTATGACTACCATAGTCAGCACTTTGTCACCTTTCAACATCCCACCTCAGCCACTATCCTCTTCGCCACGCCTTAGCCGCAGTTTTTCCCAAAACCACCTTGCTTCACCCCCTTTCCACCCTCGCAATAATTAGCACTACCCTCACATCCCAAATCCTTCACTTGGCCTTCAGACTGCCCATCTGACTAGGGTGAGATCCAAATAGACTGGCCCGGAATTCCTATCTCCAAATCACAGACAAACCTCCTCAGTGAAAACCAAGAAATGAGTTTAAAGAAACTCTCGCAGAACCCCACCAATTCCCAATATATTATCTTGACATGGGCATGAAACCTATATCTTGCCCCAAACTCCTTCTCCCTAGGGAACCCAAAATCCATATGACGAAAATTCCTACAGATCCCAACCTTGTCCCTGTCCAAATTACCAAAATTAGCACAGGCCCAGTCCCATGTTCCACATAAAACCTCACCCTTCATATTCACCATGCATGACTCGTGACATTCCCTGAGTTGCCTAATCTAATTCTCGAATTCCCCACCCCACCGGCCTCCAGGATGACTGAACAAAGTACTAATAAAACCTTCTTTATGTCTTTCGATCTTGATAGAGTCTACCTCAAAGGAAAACTCCACCCGACCTTACTAACTGAAACAAGTTTTTTGTCATAATCTGACCTGAATCCATTGCTTAAATAGAGATTGAACTTGTCTTGGATGACCTCACCCTGCAACCACTCCAAGTTGCCATCTTCCCCACGAACATCCTGTTGAGCCTCTATTTTGTCCATCTTTATATACTTTTCGTTGAGTAACTCCATGCATGTACTAAACATTTATAAGTCATTATTAATCTTTTTATGCATTATGGAGTTATATAGAGGCATTGAGAGTTCATAGTTGTTGATTTATGAACTATTCTTGTTTTAATAATATTTAATGTGAAAATGTCATTAACGTTGGGTACTCTTGTGGTAGGTACTAGCAGTTATTGTACCCTGCATTCTTGCACTCTTGCACCATACATTCCTTCACTCTTGTACCACACATTCCTGCACTACGACCATGTTACCACAAATCTCTTTTACGTTGGCCACATCAATGCTTGTAGCCAAAGCATACAACTACGCAGCTCTTTTCACACGTGTAAAGATGAGGCTCACAAATGAAATATCGATCCCTTTCTACAGTTGATTAATGACAAGCCTTAATCAATGTCTTTAATAACCATGATAATCTAAATCACTAACCATGTGCAGGACCTTAATCAATGTCTTTAACAACCATGATAATCTAAATCACTAACTGTTACACAGTAATTTGTCACCGTCCCTACCATTCCCCATCCCGCACAATGGAGGACCCGTCTTGTGACCTGTGAACATTGTCATGCCTTGAAATCATCATCAATGCATTCCTCTAAGCATGAGCTTCAATTGCCCTAAAAACATTTCCTTTTGCATTGGCGCGGGCAGACAGTTCATCACTCACGCCAATGGGGGAAATCCTACAAAGAGGCCGCGCCAACTGGCGCTCTGTCCCAGAGCAGTAGTCACACCAGCCAATTTAAGGAGTGTTTTTTAAATAAATATGGCGGAAGTTGTGTTTCAACAAACTCAGAAACCATTTCCTATCTTGAGTTGGGAGGATTGGCTGCGGGAGTTCTATGGAAGGGAAGTGGTTTGCCACCTCCCATGGAACCTTCCTTGTTGATAGGGCCAATCCCACAATAATAGGGATCCCAACTCCCTCCTTCCCCATCTATAAAAGCCTGCTCAATCCCATGGCAAGCTATTCTTGAAGTGCCTAAGCTTTGAATCTCCAAATTCCCAAGAGCCTTTGTGCTATAAGAGCCCTCTTTCTTCCCTTAAGGCCGACTCAAGTAAGGAGACTATCATCGAGAGACTCTGGAGAGGTTTGCCCTTTCCCTGGTGAGCTTTGCGAGGCGTGAACGACTGGAGACCCATCCGAAGGAGACCACGACGTCAGAACATTGGTTGTATTCTCTTTCGATTGTTATTTAATGAATGATTACGGTTATGGTTCCACTCTATTTTCACTTATGTTAATAACGAGTTATATCCTTTCTGACTGATATATAGTTGCGTATTCTGGATTTTATGCTTGTATTTGCGTTGTTTCTTGCATGTGCAGGTGTCCATCTGCGGAGATCGTGGGAGGATCGTGATCTGCCGAGCCTGAGGAACGGGAACGCTCTCTTCTACGGATCATAGCATTGGATTCCAGGTAGGCCTCCATCTTTGGTCTTTTATTCGTAACTAGGAACTTGCGCTGTAACATTTGATGATTGTTGCTAGACCCCTGCTGGGCTAGTAGGGATCGCCTCTGTCCGTAGAGGGGATTTACCTCCTCAACACTAACCATGTGCAGGGCCTTAATCAATGTGTTCAATAACCATCATAATCCAAATCAATATAATGTGTAGGGGTGTAATGGGTTAACCAACATTAATCAATGTGTTTAATAACTATGATAATCCAAATCAATATAATGTACAACAGTGTAATGTATAACTTCCTTACTTCCTTGCATGCGAAGGTTAGAAGGTTGACAAGATTGCTATTGTGTCCTCGGTGGTATTTCACCACAACCAATAATAAGTTAAATACATAAGGAACAATGTGACGGCTATTGTGGAGCCTCGGTGGTGTTCACCACAACCAATAACAAGTTAAAATAAGAAACAGAAACAATGTGCTTCCTGTATTCTCTTCCAAGTAGTAAAAACCTAGGTGATAACATTATTTGGAAGGAGAAGTATCATTAAATGTAAAGAATTGCCATGAAATAAACAATTACAATGTGATCTAACTCATCGCATATGAAGTCCAGAATTGGAGGACTTAGGTTAAGTTAAAATGGTAATAAGTATTTTTTTTTGGTTGGGTAGTGTTGTTATGTATGTCACACAGGAAGTGTTATAAACAAATTTCTATTTATTGATATATGGAGCAGTTTTTCGTTAGACAAAATGGAATGGTCAGACAGCCATCTCCGACTCATGGGACAACTCCGTCCGGCGACCCCCGCGACAACTCCGATATCTGGTGGACCCCACTCTCTCTCTGTCCTCCGACTACCAGTGACCGAGATCCAATGAACCCTGCATGGCAACCCCTCTTGAGTGGACTCCCAGCTATCCCTCCTCCTCCACTAGTGCACCCAGCTTCCCTCCGACCTTGTCTCCCCTCGCTGTGACCCACCCTTAACGACAGCAAGAATTTGAATTTCGTTCATTCGCGATTCATTCTAGTTCATTCAACAACCGAATCATTACGGTTCATGTGCTGAGATTTCCTCCCTCTCGGTACTTGATATACTCTTCTGCTTCACAAGCTCGTTTAATAAGGGCATGAGATTCATGAGCTACCCAGCAATCTCCTTCTAAAGCTCCTTTGCCTTGCTTGCATTTTATTTCTACTTGCAAATACCTTTGTTTTCCATACGATTTAGGAACTCTTGTTTCGGCTTTCTAAGCTCTTTTTTGACATCTTTAAGACTCTCTGGATTCTTTCTTTATCGCTCATTTCGTGCAACGGTAAAGTCTAAGTGCCAGCTCCTGTATTATCACCCTTAGGATTATTTGTATTTGTAGCATATACTTCTTCAACACGAAGCCTAGCAATCTCAGAAGACTTATAAGTCTTTTCTCTTGATTCTGTTGCTTTTTCCAACTTCCGAGACAAATCCTCAACCACTTTCTTAGCTTCTGTCAATTCAACCTGAGCTTGAGCCTTTGTCGTCTCTATGTTTTTCAATTGTTCCCTTAACTTACCTAAGTCCTTTTGTAGAAGATGCAGTTTTGTTTCATTTGATATTTGTCTCTAGAAATCCTAAAGAATAATTTTAGAGAAACAAAATCCATTGAAAAGAAAGATTTCTTGTAACTAAATCAATGTTTTAAAAAAACGGAATCGGTCGACTATGACCAGAGGTAATGACTCGGTAATGACTCGGTCGACTCGGTTTCAATGACTCGGTTTTTGTAATTAGTACATTAAATATTAATTTTTTTGTACAAAAACATAAATTTAAATATTTTTATTCATGTTTCCAAACACAAAGCATTACAATATAGACAAAAGGCAACATATGATCAAAGTAGGCTCATGAATATATCCATTATATCAAAATTGCACCCAGTGCACTGTCCAAGGACCAATACATGATGATGATATAGAGATCAAAACAAAAAACATAACTAAGGAGGCTCTAAATGGCCCCTACAACAAAACATGAATAGTCACTAGTAACTACTGCTAGTCATCTGACTGTGACAAGCCAATGTCCTCTTCCTCAAACTTTGAACCAGAGGGGGAAGACACTCGCTCCACCTCCTCCTTTGAATCAACATCCTCAAATGGAACTATACCCTTGCCCTTACCACCTTGAGAATCAGATAGACGAGCTATGCGTCTCAGAAGTCGTGGATGAAGCCAGAAGGAAGATCTTCATTGCACACACCCAATTAAATAAGATAACTATGAATTTATGTCTAGTAAGTGGGACACAAACATTTCGCTAGGTCATAAGGCATCCCTATCGAGGTTATGGACCCCTGCAGGCAACAGGGCCATGTTTGTGTTATCAAAGTTCATTACATTCCATTATTTACTCGGTTATCCTTCTCTTTCCCTAAAACTCATCATTTTAAATTCTTAGACAATGGTTTTAAGGTGATCTGAGCATGATGCTTTGAGTTCTACTTTTAGGAATCTTTAAATGATGTGGTACCCTTAGTAAAGGTGATTCTTTGTACTGTATTAAGGAGAAACTTACTTTTGCATACGAGATGACAACAAAATTAAAAAGTGTTCAATTCGATTGGTCCGGGAAGGTGTCATGTTGCTATATTTTTTATTTCCCTTCTGCGTGTGCGTGCTGCATGTCATTAACAAAGTTTGTTATCCATAAGATAGCAAGCTTTTCACTTTGAATTCGGTATTATCATCTATTACACATTTGCAAGTTCACGTTCCCATGTGGATATATATAGTAACTATGATTGGACAATTTACTCAAAAGTTCCCATATAGCTAGATATAGTAGCTTTGTAATTGGACAATTTACGGGCAAGATATAGTAGCTTATAATTGGACAATTTATTGGAAAGGTTCCCATGTGGCTAGATATAGTAGCTTGTAATTGGACAATTTAATGGAAAATGCAAATGCATACAATATCTTTTCTTTACAAGTTGGGTTGCCCAGTGTTCTATGTTATTATGAGACTTCTAATTTTTCCAATAAAAAAATATTTAAAAAATGGATAATTTGAATGCAGAGTCTCACTTCTTTAATTGAAGTTGGGTTTTGAAAAGTGTGATATGTTATTATGAGAATTTTATTTTTTCGAATAAAAAAATATTTTAGAAATGGATAATGTGAATGCTCGATATTAACAATTTCATTTATTTTTAATATTAGTTCAAAATTCCATGTGTTCTTCCAAAGTGTTATAGCCCACACTCAATTTTATATTCATGAAGAAATTTATTGATGTCACAATCTTGTTTAGTTTTTTAAAATTCATGATCCAAAATTCATAATTTTTTCACACGTGAAACAATTTAAAACAAACAAACAAAAAAATTAAAATTAAAATTAAAAATTACAAAATTACAAAAAAAACTTTAAAACAGTTATTGTATAATGGCATATATCTGAACATTTCAAATCTAATAGTTTTGATTTCAACATTTCATACTAATGGTTTGTATTCCAAAGTTTTATAGCCCACACTCAATTTTATAATAATGAAGAAATTTATTGATGCCACAATTTTGTTTAGTTTTTTAAAATTCATGATCCAAAATTCATAATTTTTTCACATACGATTTAAAAAATATAACCACAACAAAGAGACGAAAAAAAAATCTTTAAAACAGAGTTATTGTATAATGACATATATCTAAAGATTTCAAATCTAATAGTTTTGATTTCAACATTTCATACTAATGGTTTGTATTCCAAAGTTTTATAGCTCGCACTCAATTTTATATTCATGAAAAAATTTATTGATGTCACAATTTTGCTTAGTTTTTTAAAATTCATGATCTAAAATTCATAATTTTTTCACACATGAAACAATTTAAAAAATAAAAAATAAAAATAAGAAGAAAAATAAAATCCTTAAAACAGAGTTATTGTATAATGGCATATATATGAACATTTCAAATCTAATAGTTTTGATTTCAATTTTTCATACTAATGGTTTGTATTTCAGCTTAGCCTATAGAGCATATTAGATCAAGAAAAATGTATATTCTAACATATATATAGCATTTATCATTCTATTATTGGATGTCTAGAATTTAACATATCTTCAATTAATATTTAATAATGAACGAAAAAATAGATAATGGAGGAGATTCAAAATAATTTGAAAAGAGATAGCTAAAACCTTAAATAAACAATGAAATTTAATGGAGGAGATTCAAAATAATTTGAAAAGAGATAGCTAAAACCTTAAATAAACAATGAAATTTAATGGAGGAGATTCAAAATAATTTGAAAAGTGACAAAGCTAAAACCTTAAATAAACAAAAAGTAACATTCAAATAATTTAAATACATTCATTGTTCAATAAAAAGTGTAATACAATAATATTAATATATTAAAATGAGAATAACAAAGAGAAGGCTACCATATTTCATACAACATGAAGAAGTAAAAAGTATGAATGTAAACTTTTGAGATGATGTCATTTTATTTCATATAATTATGAAGAAATGTTGAAGATAGCGAAGGAAAACTTGTAAAAGAATTTGGAGGGAATTATGAAGCCCAACTGAAGGGTTAGAAAATCGTATTACATTGACTTGGTGATTATTTCAATCAAATTTTAAATGAAAATCTAGCAAAGAGAAAAAAATAAATTTGGTATTTCAACAAGTAAAAAGATATAAAATCTCTTTAAAACTATAAATAAGGGAAAAATATATTTGATAGTTCAACAGGGAAATAAAAATAAGGCTTCCACTTCACATTAGTTACAAATTTAAAATTTGGAAATTTTCATACTTCAAGGAAAACAATAAAATAAAAATAAAATATTATAAGAATAAATGATTTGACTAATACTTATTAGGTAGTAAAACAGGAAATTAATATATTCACTATATTTTTCCAGTTGAAAAATGTATTTTAAATCTCTTTAAAACTATAAATAAGGAAAAAAACATAAAGTAAAACAAGGAATTAATATATTCACTACTCTTTTCCATTAAAAAATGATATTTTAACAAGTAAAAAAATATATAATATTAAAAAAAGGCAAAAACTTCTACTTAGCTTAAAAAAATGCATTTTAAATCTCCTGAAAACTATAAATAAGACACTGCTACACTACTTTCTCGAATTAAAAAAATGCATTTTAAATCTCCTTAAAACTATAAATAAGACACTGCTACACTACTTTCTCCAGTTAAAAAAATGCATTTTAAATATCCTTAAAACCATAAATAAGACACTACTACACTACTTTCTCCAATTAAAAAAATGCATTTTAAATCTCCTTAAAACCATAAAGCTTGCATTTTAAATATCCTTAAAACCATAAATAAGACACTGCTACACTCCTTTCTCTAGTTAAAAAAATGCATTTCAAATCTCCCTAAAATTATAAATAAGACACTGCTACACTACTTTCTCCAATTAAAAAAAAATGTATTTTAAATTTCCTTAAAACTATAAATAAGACACTGCTACACTACTTTCTCCAGTTGAAAAAATACATTTTAAATCTCCTTAAAACCATAAATAAGACACTGCTACACTCCTTTCTCTAGCTAAAAAAATGCATTTTAAATCTCCTTAAAACTATAAATAAGACACTGCTAGACTACTCTCTCCAATTAAAAAAATGCATTTTAAATCTCCTTAAAACCATAAAGCTAATAAGCTAATAACATCACAGTCAAAATTCTCTTCTTTCCTACATTAGAGGGGTTTAATTAGATAATAACATCATAATCAAAATTCTCTCCTACATTATAAGGGTACAATTTCCTACCATACAGCCAAACCCCCCTGATACTAGTGAGAGCAATGTATATATATATGGTGAATGGACATGAGCCAAGTACCCCCCCTGATATTTAGTTATCGAAAACTTCACCAACCATATATGTGTTATTCTTTCTTTATATACATGGTTATCAAAAATTTCACCAACCATATATGTGTTATTCTTTCTTTAGAGTTGTAACACCTTACTTTTAAAAAACTCACCAACCATATATGTGTTATTCTTTCTTTAGAGTTGTAACACCTTACTTTTAAAAAACTCACCAACCATATATGTGTTATTCTTTCTTTATATACATGGTTAAAAGATGCATTTTAAATCTCTTTAAAACTATAAATAGGTGAAAAATATATTTGGTATTTCAACAAAGAAAAAAATATAATATTTTTAAAAAACCTCTTTATAACACTCAGTCACCCTTGCAAATGGAAAAATAAGAAGACAAAAACTTCTCCACTTAAAAAATGCATTTTAAAGCTCCTTAGAACTATAAATAAGACACTACTTTCTCCAGTTTAAAAAAATGCATTTTAAATCTCCTTGAAACAATAAATAAGGAAAATATATATATATATATATATATATATATATATATATATATATATATATATATTTCTTAAAAAATGCATTTTAAATCTCCTTAAAACTATAAGGAAATATATATATATAGAGAGAGAGAGTATTTCAACCAGGAAAAAAATATAATATTTAAAAAAAAAACAAAAACTTCCACTTCGACACTACTTTCTCGAGTTAAAAACTGCATAAATAAAGAAAAAAATATAATATTTAAAAGAAGAAATATAGGAGAAACAAAAATCAAGGAAAAAAAACAAAAACAAAAACTTCCACTTAGAAGTAACTTAGAGTCTCAGTGTCAATTTTTTTTCCAAGAACCATAAAATAAAATAAAATAAAACAAAACAGTATAAGAATAAATGATTTGACTAATAAGTGTAAAACAGAGATATAATATATTCACTATATTTTTCTAGTTGAAAAATGTATTTTAAATCTCTTTAAAACTATAAATAAGGAAAAACAATATAGTAAAACAAAGAATTAATATATTCACTATTCTTTTCCATTAAAAAATGATATTTCAACAAGTAAAAAAATATAATATTAAAAAAAAAATCTCCCACTTAGACTCTGCACTCCTTTCTCGAGTTAAAAAAATGCATTTTCACTACTATGCTTCTTTCTCTAGTTAAAAAAATGCATTTCTCTGCTACACTACTTTCTCCAATTAAAAAAATGCATTTTAAATCTCCTTAAAACCATAAAGCTATCTCTGCATTTTAAATCTCCTTAAAACTATAAATAAGACACTGCTACACTACTTTCTCCAGTTAAAAAAAATGCATTTTAAATATCCTTAAAACCATAAATAAGACACTGCTACACTCCTTTCTCTAGTTAAAAAAATGCATTTTAAATCTCCTTAAAACTATAAATAAGACACTACTACACTACTTTCTCCAATTAAAAAAATGCATTTTAAATCTCCTTAAAACCATAAAGCTAATAAGCTAATAACATCACAGTCAAAATTATCTTCTCTCCTACATTAGAGGGGTTTAATTAGATGATAACATCATAATCAAAATTCTCTCCTACATTATAAGGGTATAATTTCCTACCATATGACGACACTGAGCGTTCCAACAAACCCCCCATCTATAGCCCAATTTGACCTCGATGTTAGGTATGTCACGTCCTCATACAAAACGTCGGCTTAAGTTTTAAATTAAAAAAATAAAAATTAAGGGTCAGGTTAACAAATAAATTTTAACTGATGACCAAGTTAATCACCAAATAAATTTTAGCGATGACCAAGTTAATCCACTTGAAATCCGAGTAACAGATCCAATTGGCTTAGTTTACACAGTGCCTATCAAAGTAGACCCAGTGCCAGTCAAAACAGCTGATCCGCCATTATACGGACCAACAACAGACTACAGACATGGTGGAAGGACTACAAATGCATGGTTGAGAGGACATGGTGGAAGGACTACAAATCCATTGGGGCATCCCACCGCTGCATAACGGTAAGGCTTATCCACGCTTACATATTTGCAACGTGTTTAAGCAACAAAGAGCAACAAGTCAATAATAATAAGCACATGCAAGATCCAATCAAACACCTTTTTATGCTCTATGATAAATTTTTTACATAAGTTTTCACTGGTTGATCGAATATCATGAAGAGGAGAACTGTTTGATTCGCAAGTTTGAGTTTAGGATTGAAGAAACTGATGCCAAAGCACATTGAAATTCTTTATATCAACATATTAACAAAACAAAACAAAGAGATTTGAAAAACTTGATTTTTGTGTTTTACATTGCAATTCCCAGCCAAAAGTTCGTTATTTGCATAGATGAAAGTTCGTGAGATTTGTGCCATATTCGGTTTGTTATCACTATTTGCTTGCTTATATTACAGACAGATTTAAATAGATTTATATGAGAGGAAAACGATTGGTGCCGTGCTCTTCAAGCTGGAGATTTGCCGGAAGTAATTAAGACTTGAACAAAATTAGTCAATAATGCCTTTTAC
This sequence comes from Pinus albicaulis, assembly GCA_034641835.2. Classification (NCBI taxonomy): domain Eukaryota; kingdom Viridiplantae; phylum Streptophyta; class Pinopsida; order Pinales; family Pinaceae; genus Pinus; species Pinus albicaulis. The sequence goes on from CM076575.1 coordinate 1,495,318,094, forward strand.
TTCTGAATTGGGTTATAGACATAGAAAGAGTTACAGAAGTTAATGGAATAAAAAATCCATATAGGTTATCATTGTAGATTTTAATCATTTGTCAAATTTAATTTTGTATGAAAACGCTCAGTATAGAAACCATTATCTACCAACTAGAAAGGGCGAGAAAACATTATGCATTAGAAAATAGTAGTAAAAAAGATGAAAATAAATATGGATATTTACTATTTCCACTGAAAAAAAGAAGAAAATTAATTTCAGTGTAGATGTTGATTTCTAATTATATTTGATTACTTCCACTAAATAAATAAAGCCTCTTTTTATTTTTACTCCATAAACCTCTTTATATTTACAATAAGTAAGAAGTTTTATTTAGGTGAACCCTATATGTCAAATACCATGGGCCAAATTATTATTAATACCATGGGCTAAATACCATATTTATAAAAGAGATATGGTAAATAAATAAATCAATATAAAAGATGTATAAAAAGGCATGATAAATATATAAAAACATATCAAATATCATTATAAATCAACATCTAATTATATACCAAGTCTATGGGCCAAATACCATTGTAAATAAAAAAAGTATGGTAAATAAATAAAACCTATTTTTTTATATTTACTCTAAAAATCTCTTTATATTTACCAACACTCAAAAAATATGTTTTATTTAGGTGAATCCTATAGGTCAAATACTATGGGCCAAATTATTATTAATATCATGCCAAAAAAACCATTATTATCCCTCATATTAATATCAAAATATTAATAATAATATTATTATTATTAAATCTAATATTCATATTAATATTATTATATTTAATAACTTTGGATTAATACAACATTAAATTTTCTATATTATTATATACATTAATGTATTAGGATATGTATTAACTCTAGATATATATGGAAGGGAAGAACAAAGACATAGTGATAAAGGTGGAGAGATGGAGGGCGTTAGAGGAGAGAGATGGGGATAAAACAAAGAGAGGGGAGAGGAGGAATGAAGAGAGGGGGAGGAGTGAGAGAGGTAGAAAAGGGTACGGGAGGAAGAGGGAGACATAAATATGGAGGGGAGGGAGATGGGGAGAGGATTGGAGGGCAGAGAGAGAGAGAGAGTTATAGGGGAAGAGAGAGGGAGGTAGGAGAGGAAAGAAGAGAGGGAGGGAGATAGGAGGAGAGAGGGAGGGATAGAGAGATGGAGTTGGAGGGAAGAATAAATACATAGAGAGCGAGAAGTGCAGAGAGAGAGGGAGTGAAAAGGGCGAAAGAGAGCATGTGTATGTTTTGGGGTGAGATAAAGAGAAAAAGGAGCGATGGAGGGAATGGGGGGAGAAGGAGAGAGAGAGGGATGACGATTTATTTCACTAGATGCATTGATTTCATTGTGGATGGTGATTTCTAATCCTATTTGATTTATTGCACTATATGCATTGATTTTAGTGTAGATGTTGAGAGAGAGAGAGAGAGCACTGTAGGAGAGAAAGGGAGAGAAAGGAAGGACAAGAGAGAGGACTTGATAGAGAGGGGGGAAGAGAGAAAATTGGAGGGAATATATATATATATAGAGAGAGAGAGAGAGAGAAAGAGAGAGAGAGGGATGAAGAAATACAGAGAGATTGATAAGTGGGGAGAGAGATTAAGTGACAAGGGAGAGATGTAGAGAGAGTGTGTATGTTTTCGGATGAGATAATGAGATATGAAGAGAAGGGATGAGAGAAGGAGAGAGGTAGGGATATAGTAACAGAGTTGGAGGGTGAAGAGAGAGAGCGATAAAGATGTAGGAGAGAAATGGAGAGATAGGAAGGAAAGGGAGGATGTGAGAGAGTGGATAGAGGGAAGGAAACAAGGAGAGAAATGGAGAGATAGGAGGGAAAGGGAGGATGTGAGAGAGTGGATAGAGGGAAGGAAACAAAGATGTACTTCGAGGGGCGAGAGAGGGAAGAAGATTTCATTCACTAGATGAATTGATTTCAGCGTAGATGGAGATTTCTAATCCATTTTGATTGATTGCACTAGATGCATCGATTTTAGTGTATATGTTTATTTATAATTATATTTAATTTCTTGCACTATATGCATTGATTTCAATGTAGATGATTGCTAATCCTATATGTTTTCTCACAATAAATGCATTGATTTCAGTGTAGACGACGATTTTTTATCCTATTTGATTCCTTGCAATAGATGCATTAATTTCAGTGTAGATGTTGATTTCTAATTATATTTGACTACTTCCACTAAATGCATTGATTTCAATGTACATGATTTCTAATCGTATTTGATTGCTTGCACTAAATGCATCGATTTCAGTATAGATGGTGATTTCTAATCCTCTTTGATTACTAGCACTAGATGCATTGGTTTCAGCGATGTTGGTTTCTAATATTATTTGCTTACTTACACTAGATACATTAATTTCAGTGTAGATGTTGATTTCTATTCCTATTTGATTACCTACATTAGATGCATCCTTTTCACTGTAGATGTTGTTTTCTAATCATATTTCATTGTTTGCATTATATTCATTGATTCCAGTGTAAACGTTGATTTCTGATTTGATGTAATTGGATGTACATTGATGGTACATTAATTTTAAAGTGATTGGATTAACATTGTGCATTAATTTCACTGTAAGCAAGCAAAATTATTGACAATGTACATTTATTTTTATGTTTAGTAATTCAACCTATTAATATCGAAGAGCAAGAGAGAAAATGTATGATTTTTAGTACAACAGTTCCAGAAAAATATTTAAATGGTTTATGATTTCAATTGTGCTTTTCATATAATCGATATGAAAAGATGACAAAACTAACAAAGGTGACAATAAGAATAGTAGAAGAAAATAATTTTAGATTGATTACAATGAAGACTATTTGTAATTGAGTGCATTCTTATTATTCACATTTTCTATCATTCAACAGTATTACATTGTCACTTTGCATTCAAAATTATTATTTCATCGTCTTTCATCATTAAATTTATTAACAATATTTATCTCAACAAACTTCGGTAACTAAGAAAATTTTAAAATTAAAATGACCAGTTATCAGACATATTTAGCATATATAAAATTATTATATTTATATTAGATGTATTTACATATTATTCATAAAATTAATCATATGTTCTATATATTTTCCTTGGCTTCACACGACTAGAACCAGCGTATACAAAAATTTTAATAATCTGAAAAATGTGACGTTGATGCCTCCAACTGGAACCAACCTAGATCCATCTTACTCTGGATCTATCATGCGCCGAGAGGGATCAAATCTCTCAAGGTGCAAACATTTCCTCAAGTTTTGCACTCAAAAAATAGGTTTGCACCTCGAGAAATTTGATCCCTCACGACACATGATAGATCCAGAGTAAGATGGATCTAGACTGGTATACTAGTGAGAGCAATATATATATATATATATGGTGAATGGACATAATTCAACATAGTATACATCAACAACAACAGATGTTAAAAAATGCATGAACAACAAATTGCCAAAAATAAAAAAATAGGCAGATGAAGGATGAGATAGACACACTCAGACATTAATTAGAAGAGCTCAAATTCATATAGTAGAACAAGAGCAAGGACGTAGATGAATAGATCTGAATATCTCGATAGCCATGGAGGAATAACCAAATGAACAAGTGTTATATGTTATTTAAACACTTTACCAACCATATATGTGTTATTCTTTCTTTATATATTTAGTTATCAAGAACTTCACCAACCATATATGTGTTATTCTTTCTTTATATACATGGTTATCAAAAACTTCACCAACCATATATGTGTTATTCTTTCTTTATATACATGGTTATCAAAAACTTCACCAACCATATATGTGTTATTCTTTCTTTAGAGTTGTAACACCTTACTTTTAAAAAACTCACCAACCATATATTTGTTATTCTTTCTTATGTGTGTTATTCTTTCTTTATATACATGGTTATCTAGAACTTCACCAACCATGTATGTGTTATTCTTTCTTTAGAGTTGTAACACCTTATTTTTAAAAACAATAAGAAAAACATAAAATAAATTTAGTCACATTGTCAAAATAAAAATAAAATAAAATATTATAAAAATAAATGATTTGACTCAACCAGTTGAAAAATGCATTTTAAATAGTGGAAAAATGACTATAAATAAGGAATTACTATATTCACTACTTTTTTTTCAGGTTAGAAGATGCATTTTAAATCTCTTTAAAACTATAAATAAATTAAAAATATATTTGGTATTTCAACAAAGAAAAAAATATAATATTTAAAAAAAACACACTCAGTCACCATTGCAAATGAAAAATAAAAAGACAAAAACTTCTCCACTTACAAAATGCATTTTAAATCTCCTTAGAACTATAAATAAGACAAGCACTATAAAACTATAAATAAGTTAAAAATATATTTCTTATTTCTACAAAGAAAAAAATATAATATTTTTAGGAAAATCTCTTTATAACACTCAGCCAACACTGAGTCACCCTTGCAAATGAAAAAAAAAAACAAACAAAAACTTATTCACTTAAAAAATACATTTTAAATCTCTTTAATACTATCACCCTTGCAAATGAAAAAAAAAACAAAACAAAACAAAAAACAAAAACTTCTTCACTTAAAAAATGCATTTTAAATCTCTTTAAAACTATAAATAAACTCTTTAGAACTTTCTCGAGTTAAAAAATGCATTTTAAATCTCTTTAAAAGTATTCTCCAGTTAAAAAATGTATTTTAAATCTCCTTAAAACTATAAATAAGACACTACTTTCTCCAGTTAAAAAAAAATACATTTTAAATCTCCTTAAAACTATAAATAAAGAAAAAAAATATATATATTTCTTAAAAAGGAAATATATATATATATATATAGTATTTCAACCAGGAAAAAAAATATAATATTTAAAAAAAAACAAAAAACTTCCACTTCGACACTACTTTCTCGAGTTAAAAACTGCATTTTAAATCTCCTTAATTAAAAGGATAAATAAAGAAAAAAAATATAATATTTCCAAAAAAAAACCTATTTATAAGTGTGCCGGAACACTCAGGGATAGCCTTGCAAAAGAAAAAAAAACAAAAACAAAAACAAAAACTTCCACTTAGAAGTAACTTCAGCAGAGTAGCCTTGCAGATGAGAAAATAAAAAAACAAAAACAAATGAAAAAAAATAAAAGACAAAAACAAAAGTTAACTTTCCACTTCGACATATAACTTGACCAGCGTACCAAAATCAGAGAACAAAATAAAAAATGACTTTAAATAGTGCCAGACCCATTAGTTAAACTGACTTATCTCTACAACATTATTAAAAAAAAAGAAATAGTGTACAAAATCAGTGCCAGACACATTAGTTAAACTGACTTATGTCTACATTAAAAAATAGAAAATAGTGTACAAAATCAGTTACTTCTGATTATAATAAAAAATTATTACTGGAAGTAGAAAAGGACTTGGGTCTCCAAAAATAAAGAGAAACAAAAAAGATGGACTTTTATGTCCAAAATCAGTTATTTAAATGAATTTATATCCCAAGAGAAAGTGCAGCCTCGCAGTGTTTTCCATTCATTCTTTCCATACACGCCTCACGCCTCAACTCAACCCAACCTGTGTTTGTGTTTTCCATTCACTAGATCTGTGTATGATCTATAGCTGTAGACGAAGCATGGCTCGACAATCATCAGCTTCTTGTGCTGATCCCTGCAAATTATTCTTAATTTATTTGTTATTGTTTTCCATGTTACCTCCTTTAATGCAATGCAGGCCGCTTACACCCAAGATGATGCATGAAAAACGTCCCAAGATCATGATGTCAAGGCCTGCTGCTGAGCATGAAATTGTTGCAGGGTTGAGAGTAGGTCTTGTGCATAGAGATTCACCCCTTTCTCCATTGTTTCCAGGGAATATTACATCCACTGAACGGGTTAAGCAAGCGGTGGGACGCAGTCAAGAAAGGCTTGGAACGCTGGTGCAGAGATCATTACAAATGGAATCCGGCGGTACTGTACTTCCAAAAAGGAAATTACAAATGGAAGCTCCACTAAGTAGAGGAGTTGGAGGACGTGGAGAATTTATGATGACGGTAGGAATTGGTGAGCCATCTTTATCATATTCTGGAATTGTAGACACAGGAAGTGACTTGATATGGGCACAGTGCTTGCCCTGCGATTCTTGCTTGAATCAATCCTCTCCAATCTATGATCCTTCCCACTCCTCCACTTACAAGGCGATGACATGCGAAAGCTCTGAGTGCCAGTCAAACCCCGTGAACACTTTTTGTGGTGGTGAACAGTGCCATTACTTGTATGAGTATGCTGATCGCTCCTCCAGCGCAGGGATCCTTTCATCCGAGAAATTTACCTTTTCTTCTCATCAGTCAGTTCAGCATATCGTATTTGGGTGCGGCCAAGACAATCACGGGGACTTGGGACGAGGAGGTGGAATGGTAGGCTTCGGACGAGGTTCATTATCTTTAATTTCACAGCTCGCTTCATTAGGAATCGGTAATAAGTTTTCTTACTGTCTCATGCCTTTTACCGATTCTCCTTCCAAAGTCAGCCCTTTGTTTATAGGTCACACTGCTACCTTGAATAATGCCAATGCCAGTTCAACTCCTTTTGTTCAAAACATGGCGCAATCAAGTTTCTACTATCTTTCGTTGGGAGGAATTAGCGTTGGAGGTGCATTATTGGATAATATCCCCGCTGCAACTTTTGATATTCAAGACGATGGTAGTGGCGGATTCATGATAGACTCTGGAACCACTCTCACATATCTGTATGTGGATGCCTATAATGTTTTGAAGAATGCCTTGATCTCTTCCATCAACCTCCCACAAGCCGATGGGTCGCCAATCCATCTAGACCTCTGTTACAGCAGCAGCAGCAGCCACCTTTCAAATTTTCCGACTATAACTTTCCACTTCAAAGGGGGGGGAGCAGATTATGATTTGCCGCCACAAAGCTACATGTACGTTGATCATAGCAGTGACATTATGTGCCTCTCAATGTTACCCAGTTCACACATGTCCGTATTAGGCAATTTTCAACAGCAGAACTACCATTTTCTCTATGACAACGACAACAACATGCTCTCTTTTGCACCCACAGTTTGTGATGCATTGTAAGCAAGCACATGGATGGATATATTATACATATTGTCCTGTGTTTTGTGATGTTTTGTAAGCACATGGATATATTGTACTGTGTTTTCTCCACTACATGGATGATCAAACTCTGTTCACTACATGGATATTTTTTTGGATGATCAAACTCTCTTCCTGCTACTAGTACTGTTTCATGGATGGATATAATCATATATTATACATATTGTACTGTGTTTTGTGATGTTTTGTAAGCACATGGATATATTGTACTGTGTTTTCTCCACTACATGGATGATCAAACTCTGTTCACTACATGGATATTTTTTGGATGATCAAACTCTCTTCCTGCTACTAGTACTGTTTCATGGATGGATATATTATACATATTGTACAATGTTTTGTGATGTTTTGTAAGCACATGGATATATTGCACTTTGTTTTCTCCACTACGTGGATGATCAAACTCTGTTCACTACATGGATATTTTTTTGGATGATCAAACTCTGTTCCTGCTACTAGTACTGTTTCATCCAAAATAACTTACTTGTCATTTGGATATTTTTTTGGATGATCAAACTCTGTTCCTGCTAGTACTGTTTCATCCAAAAAAAACTTACTTGTCATACAATTTTCAGTCTACTCCTACAGTTTGTTTCTGTTTCTGGAGGTAAATTATAAGCATATGTACAGAGTTTGTTTTTTTTCAAGACTATATGCAAATGTGTAAACAAGGTTGTTTCTCTGAATTTGAATTCATTGAACCCTTGACTATAAATGGGATATTTATTATGTCATGAAAAGCCAAAGTTGGTTACGGAAAGACCCTCACAAACTTGGTGGATTCAGTCAGATGCGTCTTTTGTGATATTTATTGTTCTCACTAATTAAAACATGAATCTGAAAATAAGATCGCAAAAGTTCAGATGATAACCGGTTTTGAAATGAATATTGCATTTATAATTTTCTATAATGTAACTGGTGCCTCTTTTTCTTCTTGGAGCAAAATAATTTTCTATAATGTAACTGGTGCCTCTTTTCTTCTTGGAGCAAAATAATTTTCTATAATGTAACTGGTGCCTCTTTTTCTTCTTGGAGCAAAATAATTTTCTATTATGTAACTGGTGCCCGTTTTCTTCTTGGAGCAAAATAATGGAGTCAATCATAACCACTCATCCAACAAACAAACACAGGAATTAAAGCCCTAAACTCTTAAGTAATATAAACAGGAATTAAACTCATATCAGAATATCAGTGAACTCTTACAGCAAGGTATTAAATCATTTCTCATAGTAGAATATCAAATAAACCCATACAGTCAGTAAAGTAAGAGATTAAATCACACGACAGAGTATGGTAATAATTCTACAGAGGAACATCTTATAAAACTATACAACGTAAGTACCATAGTCTTTCCTCTGCGAGACAAAATAAACATTTGTTTAGAGAACACGCTATTTGCCTCGAACTCGTAAACCGGAAACCTTGTCCAGGTAAAATTATCAAAGTCACATCTATGGGTTTACACAGTAGGAAAAAAAATAGGTATCATACCCAAAAATCACAGACAAACTGTACCCGAACTATATGGTTCTTATGGCACGGAGAATGAGTCCTATGCTATATAACCCATTGTACAAAAAGAAAGTCCAGCATAACTACTAAACTGAACGTATTAACCTAAACCTCGTAATCCAGGAATACAATCAACGAACATATAAACCCTCTGCCTATGTGTTTTCAACATGAAACAATATTGCTCTTAAACTCATGCATTTCCAAGAACATTCAAAGGATAAACTAGTCTTATCCCTATTCTTTCAATAAAATTAAGCTTGAGTGCCAAACAATCGACGGAATGGGAACATGAATGGCAGGTAACCCAAAGTACCTGTTAGAGAGCGTCAGACAAATGTTGCGGAGAGCGAAGGATTGGTGGAGGATATACCTGCAACAAATCCAACAGTGGGTGGTACCAATGCATGAGCGTTCGACGAATAACCAACAAAGAAAAGAGAGCTAACCTGATAAGAAAAGACTCTACCCGGGACTTTGAACCTGTAATATAAAGCAACAGGTGTTGGGTTAAGCTACAGAGTAAGAAGAACCACATCGTGAGGAAGGATAGGCAACACTTTTAAGATCATACACATTCATTATAGCCTATGCACAGAGAAATATGCACAGAGTTTTCCTGACAAGACAAGGAAGGAAGGAAGAAAGAAAGAATTTTTAATGTCCACGAGGCTAAAAATAGCCTATGGGAAGCAAACACCATTGTTGCCAAGAACTGTGTCGCGGAGAAGTTGCAGAGCGGAGATGGTGAGGCTAACCGGAGCGAATGAAGGAAATGATGGGAGGGGTAACACCCTAACCACCCAATGAGTCAGTCATCCTCACCGTGCGATCAAAGACAGATCTACGGAGAAGAGGGGTGCCAGTTGTCACCATGACCAAACACAACGTGCTTCCCCGAGGTGCATCGAAAAGATCTCAAAGGTGTAAATGTTGACAAGAACCATATTCAATACACAGTACCGGATCATGTGCCATTGTGGTTCGCTATGCATGGGTTAACAAGCCTTAATCAATGTCTTTAATAACCATGATAATCTAAATCACTAACCATGTGCAGGGGCCTTAATCAATGTCTTTAATAACCATGATAATTCAAATCAATATAATGTGTAGGGGGTGTAATGGGTTAACCAGCGTTAATCAATGTGTTTAATAACTATGATAATCCAAATCAGTATAATGTACACTGGTGTAATGTATAACTTTCTTACATGCGAGAAGGTTGACAAGATTGCTATTGTGTCTTCGGTGGTGTTCACCACAACCAATAATAAGTTAAATACATAAGAAATAATGTGGCGGCTATTGTGGCCTCGGTGGTGTTCACCACAACCAATAACAAGTTAAATAAATAAGAAACAATGTGCTTACCCTGTATTCTCTTCCAAGTAGTAAAAACCTAGGTGATAACATTATTTGGAAAGTATCATTCAATGTAAAGAATTGCCATGAAATAAACAATTACAATGTGATCTAACTCATCGCATATGAAGTCCAGAATTGGAGGACTTAGGTTAAGTTAAAAAGGTAATAAGTATTTTTTTTTGGTTGGGTAGTGTTGTTATGTATGTCACACGAGAAGTGTTATAAACAAATTTCTATTTACTTATATATGGAGCGAGTCTTTCGTTAGACGAAATGGAATGGTCGAGACGACCATCTCCGACTCATGGGACAACTCCGTCCGGCGACCCCGCGACAACTCCGATATCCGGTGGACCCCACTCTCTCTCTCGTCCTCCGACTACCGGTGACCGAGATCCAATGAACCCCTCGCATGGCAACCCCTCTCGAGTGGACTCCGCTCCTCCTCCACTTTGGTGCACCCCGCTTCCCTCCGACCTCCGTCTCCCCCTCCGCTCCGCCGACTGCGCCCTTAACGACGATTTAAAATTTGAATTTCGTTCATTCGCGCCAATTCATTCTAGTTCATTCAACATCCCGTCATTACGGTTCATGTGCTATGGCCTCCCTCTCGACTGTACTTGAAATCCTTTCCTTTTCTACTTCCACACAAGCTCGTTTAATGAGGGCATTAGATTCATGAGTCGCAACAATCTCCTTTCCGAAGCTCCTTTGCCACGCTTTGCATTTATTTCTACTTGCAAATACCTTCGTTTCCATACAAATTTGGAACTCTTGTTTCGACTTTCTAAGCTCTTTTTTTGGCATCTTCCAGCTCGATTATTGCTTTGCTATAAGCTCATTTCGTACAACGATAAGATCTAAGTGCCAACTTTCGTATTATCACCCTTAGGATTATTTGTATTTGTAGCATATACTTCTTCAACACGAAGCCTAGCAATCTCGGAAGACTTATAAGTCTTTTTCTCTTGATTCTCGTTGCTTTTTTCCAACTTCCGAGACAAATCCTCAACCACTTTCTTAGCTTCTATCAATTCAACCTGAGCTTGAGCCTTTGTCGTCTCTATGTTTTTCAATTGTTCCCTTAACTTACCTAAGTCCTTTTGTAGAATATGCAGTTGTGTTTCATTTGATATTTGTCTCTAGAAATCCCAAAGAATAATTTTAGAGAAACAAAATCCATTGAAAAGAAAGATTTCTTGTAACTAAATACGTATTTTCTCTTCAAGGGCATTAAAGAAAATAAGGTTTATGACATATGTATAGTTATCTTCGTGTCATCTAAGCTTCATAAACAAAGAAACATAAATGAAAGAAAATTATCAGCATCACCTTTTCTTCAGGGAATTTCAAGCCTTTTCTTAGTAATTTTATCTCTAGCAACCCTCTCTCCAAACATGTCGGCAAAGCAGCCTTTCACTTGTTTCAAAAGGAGCTTTCATGTCTATCTCTACCCACTGTCACCTTTATGACTACATGATCCAATATCAAAATTTTCCATGTTGTCCAACGTGTTTATATAACTTCCCTGTACATTTCACAACCTACATGTGAACACATTCAATGTGTGCCTGTATTCTACACATCAAAAAACAAACAGATGAACTATCCTCTAAGAATCTACGTACCAAACTTGCTTGAAAGAAAAAACAGTTATCACAAGAATAACATAGTAATTACAACATGCTCTTTAATATATGTATTTACTCGCAATTCATGGTTAATAATTTGGTAACATTCCTGAAAATCAACAATTATCGAATGTTATTATGAGTAAATGGAAACATAGCTTATTTTTTAACATTGATGAATTGCCCTTGAAATTCAAAGTGTCCAAACAAGGAAATAAATTATAAAGTGGCAGAAGGATATCGAAGAGTCTAATCAAGCAACGGACCACTTGATAAATATGGTCCACAATTGTCAACCTTGTTAATGAAAACCTATTTTGAATAATACTCAAAAGCTTAACTACTGCAAGTAAGGCCTTCCCTAATTCTGATACCAGCAAGTCTTCCAAGCAGAACCTAAACATAACATTTCTTATGGATGTGGCTTGTGTTTTCTATAGATCTCGTATAGATTTTAATCATTAAACATAAGATCTGGCTATGTGTTTAGCTTAGCTTGGGCCCTGGGGCTCCATAGTTGAACATCAGACCCTGTTTCTGAAAAGCCTAGCTATATGTGTGGTAAATTTTCACATAAATCTTATTTGTTATAATAGAATTTTTTATTTATATGAAAAAAAGTAAGACATTCAATATTTAGCAAAAATGCCAACGATTAAAAATATCATCATGGTTTGAAGAGAAATAAAGAAAAAGGAAGCAAACCTTAAAATCAACGAATTATAGCATTAACCATATGGAGCTCCGTATGGACAACAAATGTGCCCTTTAAGAAAAAAAATAAAATAATAATAATAATAATAATAAAAAATAAATAAATAAATAAATAAATTTAATAAAAAAAAAAAAAGTTTGCTTCATAAATTGAAGGTACAGGTTGTATTCAAGTGGAGCTATTACAGACACAACTTCGTATATGGATGCACATGTCTGTGAGAAATAGCTCAATCACTTCCAAAGCTTCATCATTGGTCCTCTTGTGGTCAAAATGACAATTTTCAGACTGAGAAATATCAAAGCATTTTGTTGTTTTCCGGAGAAACCAAAACTTGTTGGCATCAAATTAGGCTTTCAAATACTTAAGACTCAATCACGTTTTGAGGCATTAAACAACACCACAAAAATTTGGGGTTTGTGTGTAATTAGTAATCTAACACAATTCTCAAGTTTCTAAAAAGAAATAGAACATTGTAAGAACTAAAATTAATACAACCATCTATTATCCATAGATATTTCGATACTCGAAACACTTGTCTCTTGAAAGGATATGCTCGGTGACCTTATAATCCCCTAGTGACCCGATTAATCATAACGAAGATATGGTCCTTAACCTCAATAATCCTAACTTGGCATAAACATGACCTATCAAAACTCAATGCTCTTAATTTACCCAAATATATAATGCTTAAATTTTGAAAATCAATGGCCTCAATTTAACCAATAAACACAATAAAATCGAACAACTTTCGACTAGTTAGGGCCGAATTATGTAACACAATAGTACTAACTCATCGGATACATCAAACTAAACCCCAAAAATCCTAATGTTTATATGCATGTAATACTGAAACCCGAAGTCCTAATGGTGTATGTACATAAAATTAAATCCCAACATTCCTAGTTGATATTCACATAATTGCCTCATGTCTAATGGGATTGGGAATCGAATTCGGGGGGAAAAAGATGTTCCCAACGAGTCCTAGTTGATTTTCACATAACCGCCTCATGTCTATTGGGATTGGGAATCAAATTCGGGGGCACAAGATGTTGGGTTTTCAGCCAAAATGAAATAGGGTAAATTGGGTGGCGATAAATAAGGAAAACCCATAACTATATCATGCGTAAACAACCGCAGTAGAAAATGGAGGATCATGAAATCCCAACATACATGGACGAAGTGCCAGCAATAGGGTGTCTATCGACCAGTTCAAAGAGAATTTATAGTTTTTACCGATGATGTAGAGCAACCAATAAACATGAACGCCATCCAATATCATTGATCGACAATCAAACTTTGAATTACATATATTCTGACTCGTGTGATAGGTTTGGTTTGAGAATACAATTGACAATAGTTTCAACACCCTGCTCACAAATGCAATATCCCCTTTGTCTTTTGTTGCCTTACAAATGCAATTTCCTTTTCCATTTCTGTTGGGATTCCCACTACACATCCATGACAAAAAAATCTATAACCAATTTTCCACCATCGTCGACAAGTTCAATGCCTTCCTCTTAAGACAATATATATATATATATATATATATATATATATATTTTTTTTTGTGTGTGTGTGTTTTTGTTTTTTTCTAAATGAAAATACGCAAATAAATAGGAGATATGCATTGTTTTTTCTAAAGGAGCGAGTCTTTCGTTAGACAAAATGGAATGGTCGGGACGACCATCTCCGATCGGGAATGAATTTTTTCAAAGAAAGAAGATTTCACCGCCCTCCGTGAATGAATTTCGAGTTTGTGTGCTATTGAGGGCTTCTAAGGGGGATGAGTTGTTGAATGAACCGGGAATAGCGGGTTGTTGAATGAACCAGAATAAACCGATGCGAATGAATGAAAATCAAATTTTAAGTTGTTAAGCGTGCAGGGCTGGTGGAGCGAGAGGGGAGGCGGAGGTTGGAGGGAAGCGGGGGCCCACCAGCGGAGGAGGAGTGGAGTCCACTTTGGAGAGGGGTTGCCACACGGGGGTCCACCGGATCTCGGTTGCCGGTAGTCGGACGACGGAGACGGAGCGGGGTCCACCGGATATCGGAGTTGTCACGGGGGTCGTCGGACGGAGTTGTCCCATCATTCGGAGATTGTCGTCTAACCATTCCATTTCGTCTAACGAAAGACTCGCTCCTTTATATATTTGCACATTTATTTATTTTTTAAAAAATATTATTAATGCAATATATTAATTTATATTAAACATTTGAATCAATTACATATTTCCTTTTTATTATTCTTATCAAGGGTGATTGAAGCTTTCTACTTTATTATTTCTTCTCTTAGCTAATTGAGATATTTTCTTATGATATATATATATATATATATATATATATATATATATAATACAAGAAATAGTATATATTTGTATTAATCTGAGCTCATTCTCTGCAATAAAACCGAGTGATTTACAATGGAAGATGAGCTCGTTCTCTGCATAAAACCGAGTGATTTACAATGGAAGATCAATGCTAGTAAAGACTCCAAATTGATTTTCTTGCACTACGAGGCCTTTCCATTTTCCAAAATTTACATAATATTTCCAAACTACTAGCCTGCAACTATAAAGACGACAAAATTGCTTCAACATATGCATACATTTGCAACGTATCATATAAAGACTAGTACTACAAAAAAACAAAAATAAGAAGAGTTACTATTCATCTGGTTTTTCCTCCATGGCAACCGGGATATTAAGATCTATTCCTGCGAGTCCCTGCTCTTGTTCTACAATATGAATTTGAGCTCTTATAATTGACGTATGAGTGTGTCTATCTCGTCCTCCATTTGCCTAATTTTTAAAATTTTGGCGATTTGTTGTTCATGTATTTCTAACGTCTCTTGTTTTTGTTGATGTATACTATGTTGAATTATCTGAAGTCCCATTCTTATCTCTTCACGCTCTGATGAGAATCCCTCACATGTGACATGACCTGTCTCACGCCCCTTTATACTTTTGTCAGACATGTACCCTATCCATGGCCATCGATGACCACAAGACCCAGTGGTCGAGATTCCCAATTCTGAATTGCTTCGGGATTCCATCAAGGGAATGACACCTACCCTCCCAAACCATTTTCCTAGGATCCTACAGCACTCATGCCCACAAACCATAACCCAAATCCTCACTATGACTACCATAGTCAGCACTTTGTCACCTTTCAACATCCCACCTTAGCCCCTATCCTCTTCGCCACCCCTTAGCCACAGTTTTTCCCAAAACCACCTTGCTTCACCCCCTTTCCACCCTTGCAATAATTAGCACTACCCTCACATCCCAGATCCTTCACCTAGCCTTCAGACTGCCCATCTGACTAGGGTGAGATCCAAATAGACTCACCCGTAATTCCTATCTCCAAATCACAGACAAACCTTCTCAGTGAAAACCAAGAAATGAGTTTAAAGAAACTCCCGCAGAACCCCACCAATTCCCAATATATTATCTTGACATGGGCATGAAACCTATATCTTGCCCCAAACTCCTTCTCCCTATGGAACCCAAAATCCATATGATGAAAATTCCTACAGATCCCAACCTTGTCCCCGTCCAAATTACCAAAATTAGCACGAGGCCCGGTCCCCATGTTCCACATAAAAACTCACCCTTCATATTCACCATGCATGACTCGTGACATTCCCTGAGTTGCCTAATCTAATTCTCGAATTCCCCACCCCACCGGCCTCCAAGATGACTGAACAAAGTACTAATAGAACCTTCTCTATGTCTTTTGATCTTGATAGAGTCTACCTCAAAGGAAAACTCCACCCGACCTTACTAACTGAAACAAGTTTTTTGTCATAATATGACTTGAATCCATTGCTTAAATAGAGATTGAGCTTGTCTTCGATGACCTCACCCTGCAACCACTCCAAGTTGCCATATTCCCCACGAACATCCTGTTGAGCCTCTATTTTGTCCATCTTTATATACTTTTCGTTGAGTAACTCCATGCCTGTACTAAACATTTATAAGTCATTATTAATCTTTTTATGCATTATGGAGTTATATAGAGGCATTGAGAGTTCATAGTTGTTGATTTATGAACTATTCTTGTTTTAATAATATTTAATGTGAAAATTTCATTAATGTTGGGTACTCTTGTGGTAGGTACTAGCAGTTCTTGTACCATGCATTCTTGCACTCTTGCACCATACATTCCTGCACTCTTGTACCACACATTCCTGCACTACGACCATGTTAACACAAATCTCTTTTACGTTGGCCACATCAATGCTTGTAGCCAAAGCATACAACTACGCAACTCTTTTCACACATGTAAAGATGAGGCTCACAAATGAAATATTGATCCCTTTCTACAGTTGATTAATGATAATCGATCGCGAGTTTTGAATCCAACTCTTGGGGCAGAAGAAACATTATATGGTTCAAGCAAGGACAATATTGCTGCTTTGGATTGATGGCCATGGTGGCGGTGTTTTTTTGTGGTTTCTTGTAAGATGAGTCAATTTGGTTGCTTTGAAGCTATGGAGGATATTACGCAGAGGTCATATATGATTGCTGCTTCAGATAGACTTGCAGACGCAAGGATTTATTCAATACATTGTGGCAGCATTCCAGTTTCGCCCTCTGATATCAAAAACTTGTGTTAGAAGAAGACATGGACCTCGATTGCAACCTTGTCGAACAATACCTCGCCCCTTAATTCCAAGTAGCTTGTTGGATTCCATATGTTGGTCAATTTAACAGCAGGTAGTTTCACATCTCCCTCGATTCATGTGACAACGCGCTGGCAGAAGGATTGACTATACAAGCCCCCGCTGACACCCCCAACACCAATGGGATTCACGTTTTTTCTGCTAACGCCCATCTTCGAAGTATTTACAGTGGAGCATGAGTTGATTTTATCAGTGGAAGGTATTTCCAATCTTCCGGTTGAACAAGTTATTTTCGGACCCGAAATGGAATGCTTGGCAATGTCGATTTGACGAGCATCATTCATGTGAAGTTGAGATGCATCATCAAAACAATACTTGGGTTTGGAATATGTGCTTTAAAATGGCATCAATATCGTCATCAAGGCCCATCCAGGGTAATGGAAGAGGATAAATTCAAACATTGGTGTGTCACATATAAGTCATTGTGTGATGCAGTCACCACAACATAGAACCCCCTTATTTTAACTACTTATCCATTTAATGCATGGTTGTTGACTTCGGATTTCAAGAGCTGAAGATCCGGAAGGATTACGACCCTCACCAATGAGGTGGAAGAGTTTTATTGAGTCAAGGAATGCCAATCGTTGCAATATCTTCCAGACTTAGCAAACTTGGATCCTTTAGTTCCAGGTCCAATTTTTTTAACAAAACCATGCTAAAAATTTAAACACGGATCCAAGTAGGGGTAGGCTTCTGCTATAAAACATAGCATTGTGCACTAAAGAGAAACCAAACGGGGAGATCTGGCATCACATTTGTTTGCAGGAAGGAGGCTTGATTTCGTTGTGCAGAGAAGGAGGAGCTGTGCACCCAGTGGGATGATCACTGGAGGGGACCACTGGAGCCAACGCCGCCTTGTTTCGGGAATTTGTAACATTGACATTGTTTTATGGATTTGTAACACAAATTTTCACATGAATCTATTTGGCATTCGTTTCTACATTTTATTTCATTTTCTCCTAAATGTTTAAGTTTGTAATTTAAATTATTGCAAGGGTGCGAGTTGGGTGGTTGGGCCCACCAGCCAGTTCACTGTCCCATTCCTCTTAGATTTATTTGCATTTTACTTTCAGCTGCAGTGTAGTTTAAATAGCAAGCAACTTCATTTTTTTCTTATAGATGTTTTGTGCAGATTCATCTAACAACCATTTCTTGACCTTGATCACTGGTGTTTAATTAACGATATTGTTGTTATGAAGAACACATTCTTTTAAGACAAAACTTATGTTTTCTTCCTACATCTCATTTATTTCACGAGTGTAATACTTGCCCTAATCTTGTCTGTTGTATAACAAGGTGATGAAGGGAACAATTTCTCATTAAGAAGTTCTGGTTGATTTTAGCTCATCATGTCATATTCATGATTATTGATTCCTGCACTAAGAAGTAAAACATTCATTCATAAGACATCTATTTTCAGTTTCCCTTAAAAGGTACTATTGGAGAGCCCCCTATGGTGGACCACTCTTGTGAAGATCATAATGATTTTTTCATGAGAACAATAGAATTATTAACTCAAAGAGTCTTTTAGTCATTATCTGGGATATTTTATCTAAAATAAGTCTTTAGGGAAGAGGAACTAGCTAGTAATGATTAGTCATTAAAAACTTTTCACGCCATCCCGTACTCTTAAGGAGTAGATCTGTCTCCCCACTTATTAAGTAACCATTTAAGTTAATCATAATTAGAGTTTACAAAAGATTTAGGGAAGGTTGGGAGGTCTCATGATGAGCCAACCTACCACGATCATGAGACTTGACATGCATGACATTACTGCTACTGGTCACCAAGCCAGAGTAATGGCTTTCAGCCAAAAAACTTGAAGATATGAGGTCTCATCATGAGCCATTTACTTCTTATGAGTGGCACTGCCATTGGCTTGTTACCAAGCAAGGACAGTGGCCTTCATCTCATTTTTAAATTAAATAAGATAACTATGAATTTATATCTAGTAAGTGGGACACAAACATTTCGCTAGGTCATAAGGCATCCCTATCGAGGTTATGGACCCCTGCAGGCAACAGGGCCATGTTTGTGTTATCAAAGTTCATTACATTCCATTATTTACTCGGTTATCCTTCTCTTTCCCTAAAACTCATCATTTTAAATTCTTAGACAATGGTTTTAAGGTGATCTGAGCATGATGATTTGAATTCTACTTTTAGGAATCTTTAAATGATGTGGTACCCTTAGTAAAGGTGATTCTTTGTACTGTATTAAGGAGAAACTTACTTTTGCATCTGGATGACAACAAAATTTAAAAGTGTTCAATTCGCTGATTGGTCCAGGAAGGTGTCATGTTGCCCTATTTTTATTTCCCTTCTCTGGTGACATAACTCACTTCAATTTTTCATGGTATTGAGAGTGATGAAATACTTAGTAAATGATTACTCACCAAGTGTTGAAGGAAAATAATATGTGTTGATTATGGCTGCCTCTAAATAAGCACTATATGGCCTAGTACATGATTGCTACAGTAGGTGCAGGAATCTTGTGATAATTTCTTGAAATTACACCTTTTTCAGCAAGAATTCGATTTTTGTTGTTAATAAGACTTTGGGAAGAAATAAGAGCTTTGAAAAAATAAATCTATGACAAGCAGGGAATTCATTTGAAACAAGAAAACTGGTATGTGATGATCATCATAAAGGTGCAATACTCTTTTTCCATAATGTCTGGTACAAATATTTGTTTGTTGATCTCGTTACATCAAAATTCTATCTGCACTTGATGCTTTCATAAGAACTGTAACCTGGTTCTAGTGGCACTCTAATAATAATGTTGCAAACATGATGAATGCTCTAAAAATAATGACATACCAGATATATCATATTCCCTTGCTGAAATTTTTGCTGACACTTTTATCAAAAAGAATAGTTTGATTTTTAAACATTTCCCCTACCTTCTTCCATGGTTCTATAGTCCTACAGTTTGGCTTGCATGAAGACATGCAATAAAGTCAGTGTGGGGGAGTGTTGAGCCTTTATTTTGTCCATATTTATATACTTTTCACTGAGTAACTCCATGCCTGTACTAAACATTTATAAGTAACTATTAATCTTTTTATGCATTATGAAGTTATATAGAGGCATTGAGAGTTCACAGTTGTTGATCTATAAAATATTCTTGTTTTAAAAATCTTTAACGTGAAAATGTCATTAATGTTGGGTATTCTCGTGGAAGTTGCTAGCAGTTCCTGTACCCCGCATTCCTGCACTCTTGCACCACACATTCCTGCACTCTTGTATTACACATTCCTGCACTATGGCCATGTCACCACAAATCTCTCTTTACGTTGGCCACATCAATGCTTGTAGCCAAAGCATACAACTACATATCTCTTGTCACAAGTGTAAAGATGAGGCTCACAGATGAAATATTTATGCATTTCTACAATTGATTAATGATAATTGACTGCGAGTTTTGAATCCAACTCTTGGGGTAGAAGAAACATTATATGGTTCAAGCGAGGACAATATTGATGCTTTGGATCGATGGCCATGGTAGTGGTGCTTTTTCATGGTTTCTTGTAAGATGAGTCAATTTGGTTGCTTTAAAGCTATGGAGGATATTACGTAGAGGTTATTTATGATTGTTGCTTCAGACAGACTTGCAGACGCAAGGATCTATTCAATACAGTGTGGCAGCTTTCCAGTTTTGTCCTCTAATATAAAAATATTGTGTTAGAAGAAGACATGGACCTCGATTGCAACCTTGTCGAACAATACCTTGGCCCTTAAATCCAAGTATCTTGTTGGATTCCATATGTTGGTCAATTTAACAGCAGGTAGTTTCACATCTCCCTTGATTCATGCGACAATGCGTTGGGAGAAGAATTGACTCTCCAAGCCCATACTAACACCCCCAACACCAATGGGATTCACGTTTCTTCTGTTAACGCTCATCTTCAAAGTATCTACAGTGGAACAGGAGATGATTTTATCGATGGAAGGTATTTCCAATCTTCCAGTTGAACAAGTTATTTTGCAGACTAGAAATGGAATGCTTGGCAATGTCGATTTGATGAGCATCGTTCATGTGAAGTTGAAATGCATCATCACAACAGTACTTGGGTCCGTTGTTGTAGGTCCATTGAAATTATATGATGTTAAGAATGTGTTTGGCATGTGTGTTTTAAAATGGCATCAAGATCATCATCAAGGCCCATCCAAGGCAATGGAAGAGGATAAATTCAAACATTGTTGTGTCACATATAAGTCATTATGCGATGTTGTCACAACAACATAGAACCCTCTTATTTTAACTACTTATCGTTTTAATGCATGGCTACTAACCTGGGATTTCAAGAGCTGAAGATCCGGAAGGATTACGACCCTCACCAACGAGGTGGAAGAGTTTTATTGAGTCAAGCAATGCCAATCGTTGTACTATCTTCCAGACTTAGCAAACTTGGATCCTTTAGTTCCAGGTCCAATTTTTTTTAACAAAACCATGCTAAAAATTTAAACATAGATCCAAGTAAGTAGGGGCAGGAATCTGCTATAAAACATAGAGTTGTGCACTAAAGAGAAACCAAATGGGGAGATCCGACATCGCATTTGTTTGTAGGAAGGAGGCTCAATTTTGTTGTGCCAAGAAGGAGGAGCTGCACGCCCAGTGGGATGATTCCTAGAGGGGACCACTGGAGCGAGCGCTGCCTTGTTTCGGGAATTTGTAACATTGACATTGTTTCATGGATTTGTAACACGAATTTTCACATGAATCCATTTGGCATTCAGTTTTGCATTTTATTTCATTTTCTCCTGAATGTTATGTTTGTAATTTAAATTCTTAAAAGGGCGGGAGCTGGATGGTTGGGCCCACCAGCCAGTCCGTTACCCCATTCCTCTTAGATTTATTTGCATTTTACTTTTAGTTGCAGTGTAGTTTAAATAGCAAGCAACTTCATTTTTTCTTTCAGATGTTTTGTGCAGATTCATCTAACAACCATTTCTTGACCTTGATCATTGGTGTTTAATTAACGATGTTATTTTTATGAAGAACAAATTATTTTAAGATAGAACTTATGTTTCCTTCCTACATCTCAATTATTTCATGAGTGTAATACTTGTCATGATCTTGTCTTTTGTATAACAAGGTGACGAAGGGAACAATTTCTCATCAAGAAGTTCTGGTTGATTTTAGCTCATCATGTCATATTCATGATTGTTGATTCCTACACTAAGAAGTAAAATATTGATACTTGGAATCTTAATAATCAAATGTCAGCATGAGGAAAGACTATGACCATGTTTTACCCACAGAACTCTTAAGATGTTTTTATGACTTGTATTCCCTTCATCATGTTTAATGTTGCTTATTATCTAGAATATTTCTATGTTGAAGAAGAAGCGCTAAATAATCAGGGAAAGCTTGGATTTAACTTATTTCAATTACACTTTTTGTGTCATCCCCAAGAGAAGCAGTATATATACATAACTTAGAAACATGAAATCATTTCCTTAGATTGAATAGAATGGAGTTGCCTTAAGTTTTTATTCCATGCTTGCAACATAGCAGTAATTTTTAAAAGGTTTCATTCTTTGAATCACATTCTTTACAGTTTTTCAGTTTGAATGGGGCCTACGTTCCCTTGTCCCCTAGACAACTGAGGAATACTTATTACAGGATTCAACTCAACCCAGAAGAGGAGCCAGAAGTAGACTCCCGCAATGTGTTTATTTTGCTTTGAAGAGTCTTGTTCATTTTACTGAATGATGCCCTTTTGAATTCCTTTACAAGAGTTTAGTTTTTTATTTGATAGATCCATGAGGTCATATTCTAGCATATATTGTGTTAGCCTCTAATTTTACTTACCCGGATTGACAAATTAAATGTTGGTGTAAATCTTTCATTTATACCGCCCGACACATCCATGATTCCCCTGTACCTTGATTCAAACTCCAACATGTTTCTCAAAGTATTTCCCCATGCCAACTGATGACCCCTGCATAGTGGGATTAAATGCCTCCCTCATTTTTCCAGACTTCATATGCCCGAACTTTGAATGTGTCGGCATCCTCCCTTGCTCCTAGTCATGTTTGTTAGGTCCCTATATTACTAGTATAGTCCCTTATTGTTGTTAGTGTAATCCCCTTATTGTGATTATTGTAGCCCTGTAACCCCCATATTGTTATTGTTGTGCCCTTAAATTATTATTGTTAGGTCGGCTAGGATTACATTATGGCCCCACTAGGATTACATTGTGGCCCCATGGACTCCTATATATAGGAAGGAGGTTTTGTAATTTGTATCATTCAAGAATCATTCATTTATGTAATGTGTTGGAGGTTGCCCCCTCGAAGTGGCTAATTTATAAGGCATTGATCTCTAATTTCTTCTATTTTTGGAGATGGTTTCACAACATTTGGTATTAGAGCTTTGGATTCTAGGGTTTCGCTGCTCCAAACATGTCATCGTGGAATTTTCGCTATAATGTTTTTTCTACGAAAGTTCAGAAGCTGAAATTTTTAGAGCATGAAGCTAAAATCCTGAGGAACATCGTTGCAAAATTTCAGAGCTTGGTTAGAAATATTTTCAGAGATATTATCTATGGAAGTTAGGGCTTTTTGCAGACTCCTGAATTTAACCTAAACAGGTCATCATGGCATTTTCGCTATAATTTTTTTTCTACAAAGGTTCAGAAGTTGAAATTTTTAGAGCGTGAAGCCGAACACCTGAGCAACATTGTCACAAAATTTCAAAGTATCTCATCAAGTGGAAGAACTTACCCACTGAAGATTCTACATGGGAGGATGAGAATTGTATACAGAAGCACCCAAAGCTACTGAAGCGTTGAGGACAACACTTTTTTGAAGGAGAGGGGCATGTTAGGTCCCTATATTACTAGTATAGTCCCTTATTGTTGTTAGTGTAATCCCCATATTGTTATTATTGTAGCCTTGTAACCCCCATATTTTTATTATTATGCCCTTAAATTATTATTGTTAGGTCGGCTAGGATTACATTATGGCCCCATGGACTCCTATTTATAGAAGGAGTTTTTGTAATTTGTATCATTCAAGGATAATTCATTTATGTAATGTATTGGAGGTTTCCCCCTCGAATTGGTTGATTTCTAAGGCGTTGATCTCTATTTTCTTCTATTTTTGGAGCTGGTTTCACAACAATGTTTAACTCGGATCTAATGTTAGACCTGAGTGGATGCCAAGTGAATCACATGTGGAGAGTTGTTTGACATGCATTAAAGTCCCTCGTTCCACGCCCATTGAGAGGTTGCCGTGAACACCAACGAGCAGACTTGGGGAAAGAAGCCAGATGGGACACGGCTTGGGAGGGCCCATTGGGATGGGGGGGCACCGTGGCATGGTTGAAGGAGTCGAAAGAATCCAGGGAGGGGATAGAAAAGGTGAAGGGACCAGGGGGGAGGAGGGGGAAATATAGGGGGGAAGGGGAGGGGAAAATCAAGGATGAGGGGGAAGGGAAGGAAATGAATCAGACCACAAAGAAGTTCAAACTTCAACTTTCTCATGTCATTCAAAAGAGTTGTGTGGTTGCACCTCCTAACAAAACAATCATACTAACTTCCATATGCATCATCTATATTACAGTAAAACTCAAGATTAAATTGAATAGAAGGTAGAAGGATTAGAAATTTTGATATTTTCAATTATTAACTACCTTATGTATCATCTATATCATAATAAAAAGAAGGATTAATTTTAATAGAAGGTAGGAGAATTTGAGATTTTGATATTTTAATTTAAAGTATTATAGTAAAAAGAAGGATTAAATTGAATAGAAGGTAGGAGATTTTGGGATTTTGATATTTCAACTATTTTTAATTTTAAAAAATTCATTTGAAATGAAAAAATTGATTAAGAAAAAGGTTAAAAAATCATGCTCAATAAAAACAAAAGTTAAAAAAAAACTATGATTAATGAAAAGAGAATCAAAATGTGCTCATTGTTTTTGCATAAATTAATACAAATATTATACAATAATGACAACAATTCATTCCTACTAATAATGGAAAGCCTAGCCTCACTAAGACTTATCGATTCATTTCCAATGAGATTGACAAGTGTTTTTATTGATCTTTAATTATTGAGTGCATATTGGATAGTTTGATTGTCAACCAGGGTTGGTATACTTGTGAGGTGCCTTGTTCTATATGCATATGAAACCAATTCTTAGCTTATTAAAATATCTCTAATCAAAACATGGGGAATGAGGATTTCATAAAAGGGTCTTACTCTTTAACTTGATCAACTATGTGGCCCTCTAGATGCCTAAGAGTTCTTACTAAGCAAACTCAATATAGTGGTTTTCATGTGATTTGATTAGTATTCTTAATTATTAATTTTGTAGCATTTAAAATGGTTTACAATCCCCTTAAAATGAAATAACAACAATCCCAACTAAATCAATAATTATGAAATTTTATTCTAACCAAAATAACATACCAATGTAAAAGAAATATTTCAAATGCTAAAATCTATATAAGTCACACAACACATAAATCGAGAAAACTATTATTCGAAACCACAAAAGACCATAGTATAAATCTACAACAAAGAAGATATATATACTCATCCTTTTTTCTAAATACAACACACCATCAAACATAATAACGATATATATATGTGTGTGTGCGTGTGTGCGTGTGTGTGTGTGTGTGTGTGACAACATGTGACCGTGCCTTGAGTGGGCCCAACTCAAGGCTTGGTATGTGCTTTAATTCTATTAACTGTTCAATTCAAAATAGCAGAAACAACCAACGATCAATACATACCACAAAACACAATGAATAAAATAACTTGGAACTCCACCTATCACCAAAACAAGAGCTTAATATTATCTCAAAGGAAAATGATAGCACACAATAGTCTCTACGCTCCAGAGCGCTAATCATTATATAAAATTCACAAATGTTCTAATATAAGCACATCAGGCTCGACTCAATCTCAACTAACTAATTCGAATGAGACATAGTAATTGGTTACAACTTGCATATAAAATTTCAATTGAAAATTAAACCACCCATGTTAACTTTATCATTAGACGGTATATATTGTAGATGGTTCGATAAGGTCCCATATCTCTTTCTTGATGCCCTGGAATGAAAAATTTTCTCACAACCTACGAGTAACTGAGAAGGAGCATCTTGACCATAAATGAGTGTATCATCATAATTGTAACAGCCTAAGATGACCACTGCTTGTTGTGATCTAGTGATGCCACATTCCTTGTTAAATAATAATCTTCAGAATTTATGCAAAGGTCTTTCACATGGTTTAGTTGTAGAACTATCGAGCCTAAAATCCCTGCAAGTCCATTAGTAGCACCTCCTTTGTATTGCAACTAAAAATGTAACTTGCACACAAAATTAGGAGCACAAACATATCCTTTTTATACTTGGTCACATTCACTTGACAACTTACTACAACTAAGGCCTTTAATATTTAACTAAAATGATGGTCCAGAAAAGGTTGGCAAGAAGTAATTGGTCGATATACAATCACAACATATGAAATACAAATCCCTGTAATCAACCACTTAATATTAAACTAGTAGATCGAGCCATTATATTTAAACCAATCTCTCTCTCTCTCTCTCTCTATATATATATATATATATATATATACCCCTAGGTCACCTTTTAATTCAAACCCTTAGTTATTTATTCGTAAACATAGAAGGAAAGTTTCAAAAATAAACAAAAATACAATTGTATTGGACTATGTAGGAAAATTTAGGAGGAAAGAATGATAAGTTTTTTAGGTCGAAATTGGATGTTTTAATGGAAAAATTATTTTCATAGTGTTGGGTGTGGAGCATGATTATCTTGTTTACTTTGTATCACAACATTGGACCCCTGTACCTTAAAAGGGGCAGCAACGCCGCCCGAAATTTAATCGCTGCCGTGGGGGGTCCAAGGGGGGCGGCAGCGCTTTTCGGAGCCCCCCGCCCTGGCAGGGGTTCGGGGGCAGCGCTCCCGAAGCTAAAAACAGATGTAAAATTGCCTTGTAAAAGTATAGTAATTTCTAGTCAATCTGGGCCGTTCATTAGGCAAATGATCTGACGATAGAAGTTATGTTTAGATTAGGGTTTTTTGCCCTAGAAGGGAACCCCCTTGTATATATGAGGGTATTGTATTGCGGCTGTGTATTATGAGTCTATTCTCGGAGCGAGAAACAGAGAGGGAGACTGTGAGAGAGAACAGAGGATATTACAGCGGATCTGCTGTAGGTTTTGTCTCTTCATTTTTTGTTGGATAATATAAAGGAAGGACTCATTGCCGGTGGGTGGGCGAGGCTCCAACCGGGTGAACCACGATATCCGTGTCTCTCGGTTTTATGTATTGCATGGTATTTTCCTAAGATATTTATGTGTTTCATTGCTCTGTAATATTTAATTTTCTAACAACTGGTATCAGAGCCGAAGGTATATTTGGCTGATAAAATCGCAGGAAAAAAGGGTTCCCGGTTCGAGTGGGAGCAATGGCGGACGATGGTAAGTTTAGGGTCGAGAAATTTAATGGCCAAAACTTTGCGCTATGGAAGATGCAGATGGAAGATTATCTGTATCAGAAAGATCTGTACCTACCACTGAGCGGAGCGGAAAAACAAAGAAGCGAGCGACCATGACAGACGCGAGGAATGGAGCATTCTCGATAAGAGAGCACACTCGAATAGTAACGGTTATGTCTTACGGCGTTATTCGCCTTGATATTTCGAAGGAAACAACAACAGGGTTTGATGCGGACGTTGGTGGCTGTATGAAAAACCCTTGGCCTCAAACAAGGTATTTCTTATTAAACGACTATTTAATATGAAGATGTCGGAAGGTGGATCTGTTGCAGACCATTTAAATGAATTTAATACAGTTACCAGTCAGTTAAGTTCTGTAGGGGTAAACTTTGATGATGAAGTTAGAGCTCTATTATTCTTGTGCTCATTGCCAGAGAGTTGGAATGGTTTAGTAATGGCCATTAGTAACTCTGTCTCTGGATCTAGTACTTTAAAGTTTGATGATGTTGTTGGTGCTATCCTTAGCGAGGAAATGCGGCGGAAAAGCTCTGGTGAGACATCAGGTAATGCTTTGAGTGCAGAGTCTAGGGGAAGAAGAATGGAAAGAGGAAAGAGCTCGGGATATCGCAGTAAATCAAGGAAAGGCAGATCCAAGTCTAGATCAGGGATAGTGTGATGGAATTGTGGATAGAAAGGACACCTAAAGAAAGACTGTCTATCTCGAAAGGGAAAAGAAGGAGACACACATCAAGAAAACAATCATGAAGCAAATGTGACAGGTGATGTGTTACAAGATGCTTTGATTCTTTCTTTCGAAAATGTTACTGATTCTTGGGTTGTAGATTCAGGGGCTTCATTCCATGCCACACCTGATAAGAAATATTTTCATGACTATGTTCAAGGAGATTTTGGACAAGTTCGTTTGGGTGATGATAAACCCTGTAAAATTGTTGGAATGAGTAAATTTCTTGTAAAACAACAGAATGGAAACCAATGGCTACTAAAGGAGGTAAGGCATGTTCCAGATCTGAAGAAAAATTTGATTTCAACAGGGCAGTTAGGCGGTGAAGGTTGTGTGACAACTTTCACAGATAAAATTTGGAAGGTCACCAAAGGAGCCCTGGTAATAGCAAAAGGCGAAAAGGTTGGTACATTGTATTTATGCAATGGTATTTCTAACTCTGTTAATGCTTTAACTTCCAAAGGAACAGATGCAGCATTATGGCATCATAGGCTCGGACACATGAGTGAGAAGGGAATGAAGATTCTTCACTCAAGAAATTTGTTGCCAGGTTTGAAGAATGTTGATTTGGATTTCTGTGAGAATTGCATTTATGGAAAACAGAAGAGAGTCAGATTTATCAGAGTTGGGAAAGAAAAGAAGAGAGAAAAATTGGAGCTTGTGCATACAGATGTATGGGGACCTGCTCAGGTATCATCTCTCGGTGGCTCTCGTTATTATGTTACTTTTATTGATGATGCAACTAGAAAAACATGGATTTGTTGTATTCAGAATAAATCTGATGTATTTGATACTTTCAAGAAATGGAAAGCTTTGGTTGAGATTGAGACAGGAAAGAAGTTGAAGTGTCTCAAATCAGACAATGGAGGTGAGTATTGCAGCAAAGAGTTTGATAGGTACTGTTCAGAGCATGGAATTCGTAGAGAGAAGACAGTTCCAAGAACACCACAAGAAAATGGTGTGTCAGAAAGGATGAACAGAACAATCATGGAGCGTGTAAGGTGCATGAGATTGCATGCAGGATTGCCTTTACAATTTTGCGCAGATGCTGTAGATACTGCTGTTTATCTAATAAACAGAGGGCCTTCAAGTTCTTTGGATGGTGGTATTCCAGAGGAAGCATGGACAGGTAAAAAGGTAAACTACTCTTTTTTAAAGCCTTTTGGTTGTGAGGCCTTTGTCCATATTAATAAAGAAAACAGAACAAAGCTTGAGGCAAAATCAAAGAAATGTACCTTTATTGGATATGGTGCTAATGATTTTGGTTATAGCTTATATGATTATGAAAATCACAAAATCATTAGGAGCAGAGATGTAATATTCAATGAAAAGGTCTTGTATAAGAATCAGTTGCAGGAAAAGAAACAGGAAAAAGAAAGAAAGGAATACGCGGTTCTTGATGAGATATCTGAAAAAGTAAAGGTGCCTGAAAATAATAATAATCAACAACCACAGCAGCAACAACCACCACAACAACAATAGACACCTCAAACACCTGAAAGTGGTGTCAGAAGATCTACCAGGATAAGTAGACCCCCTGAACGATACTCTCCTTCATTATATTATTTATTGTTGACTGATTCTGGTGAACCCGAATGTTATGAAGAAGCAATGCAGGTTGAAAGTGGGAAGAAGTGGGAGCTAGCCATGGAAGAAGAGATGGACTCCTTAATGCATAAACAGACTTGGGACTTAGTCAGGTTGCCTGCAGGTAAAACTACATTGCAGAATAAATGGGTTTACAGGCTGAAGGAAGAAGATGGAGGAAAACAGAGGTACAAAGCTAGACTTGTGGTGAAGGGGTTTGCACAGAAGAAAGGTATTGATTTTGATAAAATATTTTCTCCTGTTGTTAAGATGAATTCAATCAGATTTTAAGTCTTGTAGCAGCGGAAGATTTACATCTTCAACAGTTAGATGTAAAGACAACATTTCTCCATGGAGATTTGGAGGAAGAGATATACATGCAACAACCAAAAGGATATGAGGTAAAAGGGAAAGAAAAATTGGTGTGCAGGTTAAAGAAGAGCTTGTATGGCTTAAAACAGGCTCCAAGGCAGTGGTATCTAAAATTTGACAAGTTTATGTCCGAACAAGGTTATACTAGATGTCACTCTGATCATTGTGTTTATCTAAAAAGGCAAAATGATGGCAGCTATATTATATTGTTATTGTATGTAGATGACATGCTTGTTGCAGGATCTAACATGCAGGAAATAAATGTGCTCAAAAGAAAATTGGTAAATTCATTTGCAATGAAGGATTTGGGAGCTGCAAAACAAATCCTTGGTATGAGGATAACTAGAGACAGGAAAAATCGCAAATTAACACTCTCTCAGAATGAGTACATAGAAAAGGTGTTGAAAAGATTTAATATGCAGAATGCAAAACCAGTTAGTACACCTTTTGCTAGCCATTTCAAAATTAGTAAGGAGATGTGCCCAAAGACCCAAGAAGACATGGATTATATGTCTAAAGTTCCATATGCATCAGCAGTTGGAAGTTTAATGTATGCAATGGTCTGCACAAGGCCTGATATTGCACATGCAGTGGGAGTTGTAAGCAGGCATATGAACAATCCAGGAAAAGAACATTGGATGGCAAAGAAATGTGATCTCTCAAGACATTGAGCTCATGTGCTCCAAGTATTATGTTGGGTGGCTAATAATTTCTACAGATGGCAGCATGCAGACAGTGGCAGACAAAGATAATAGAGAGCACTATTGTGAGATATGTATTTACCGTAGGTGAACAACTGCCGGGGCTGGGTTTCAAAAAATCCAAAGTGTTGTTGTGACCTTCAACAAATGTACGTAGCATGTTGATCCATCGCAGGCTATATAAATAAACTAACAGATTTGGTTACAAAGGTTTATGGATGAATTGGGTAAGAAGCATGATATGGGGAACACTGAGTCAAGGATAGCCAAAGTGCTATTCATCTCGCAAAGAACTCAACATTTCATTCCAGGACTAAACACATACATCTCAAGTACCATTTCATACGGTCAGTATTGGAAGATGGAGAGTTGAAGCTGGAAAAGATACACACTAGCCAGAATCCTGCAGATATGCTAACAAAAGTTGTAACCAGGGAGAAATTGAGAACATGCTCAGCTTCAATTGGTCTTCAAGGATGACGATGAAGATGAGAAATAGCCAAGTCCAAAGAGGAGTCATTATTCAACGTCAGTAAGCAATTGGAGTTGCTACAATCTGCCTCCAAGTGGGAGATGGGAGCCTGACATTCGTGTTTACTTTGTATCACAGCATTGGACCCCCCGCATTTGCATGGGCGGCAACGCCGCCCGAAATTTAATATACGTCATGGGGGTCTAGGGCGGCAGCCGCCGGAGCCCCCCCCCGGCGGGCCTGGGGCGCGCCTGGCTTTGCACCATGTAAAATTGCCTAGTAAAGTATAGTACTGAATAACTGTTCATTAGGCAAATGATTTGACGGTAGAAGTTATGTTTAGATTAGGGTTTTTTGCCCTAGAAGGCAACCCCCTTGTATATATGAGGGCATTGTATTGCGGCTGTGTATTATGATTGTATTCTCGGAGCGAGAAACAGAGAGGGAGACTGTGAGAGAGAACAGAGGATATTATAGCGGATCTGCTGTAGGTTTTGTCTCTTCATTTTTTATTGGATAATATAAAGGAAGGGCTGGCTGTTCGGGGTGGACGTAGCCCAAAATGGGTGAACCACGTATATCTGTGTCTCTCTGGTTTTATGTGTTTTGTGTGCTTGTATTTTCCACATATTTTATGTGTTTCATTGCTCTGTAATATTTAGTTTTCTAACACATAGGAGGAAGCCATCATCTCCCCCCAGTCTATCTGGTTGCATGTCCCCACAGAACCTTATTCTACTTTCGGAATACCAACATGAAGGTAACCCCATTATAGGTTGGGTGATTGAATTCTCCACGAGAATAATAACCCAGGGTCTTATACATAACATTCCAATTTGATCATTATTCTTCTTCGTCCCAGTGAGTAGGAGATCCGTAAAATAATTTCATACACCACAAGAGATGGAAGTGAAATCAAAGTCTTTCCCAACAAGATCCATATTTCAATATTGAATATGTGTAGAAATAGGCATGGCTCAGTGCTAAACAAAATAAGTGGTAACCCATAGGGTGCTTCTCATTAAGTAATACAGGTAAACCCTCCCAGATGTCTTAATCCACATTGAGGGCTTCCACATAATAGGTTCAGTCCATCTCATGGTCCTCGGTAACGGTATATTGTTGATTAGTTATGATGGTTGCAGAGTCTCTTTCATCTTCCCTTAGTCTCATCAAATCATTAACTACCAACCTTGGCAAAGGGTACTCTTCTCTCACTACCAAAGGAGATTTTGTCTCTATTATCCTACGAAATTTGGAATCTCTTTTCCACTCAATAATATTATCCATGTAATACATAAAAGCATGGAGTCAAATGTCCCCGACGAAAGGGTTAGGGTTCCATATGGAATTTTCTGTAAAAATTAAATTAAACAAATAGAGTTCACATAACAAGTTTTGATTTGAAGCTTCTAAATGTTAATAAACTTCAAAAAAAGTTTCAGGTCAGGTAATTTCATAAGGTTGATCATTTTGTATCTATTTTAACTGGAAAGAGGCCCAATGGTAATGTAAAAGGACAAGGTAGACTTTATAAGGGACTCGGTAGGAAGATATTTGTGCCCCCAATTCACATGCTACTTCTTTTAATTTATTTTCTTATGATAAAGATCTTTCCACTTATTCATTTGAAACATCCATTTCTCCTCCTAGCTAAGGTACATAGAAAAGAAACAATGTTCCATATTTCCAATAATTAGTTTATGGATTTCCTTGTTAATGATACCCAGATTGAACATGTTGTTCTTGGTCTGCCACTATGGCATGTCTAATTTTAATTGAAGAAATACATAGGTTTTTGTTATAACATCATCTAGAATCACATTTATAAATTTATGTGCTTCTTTAGTATACCCCTCTGCTAAGGTTTCGACCTTGGTTTTATATTTTTCTTCCCATTCTACGACTTTCAACAAGGCTCCTAAACTAGAAATTGCAACACATGTTGCGAAGGAAACGTCGTAAGTTGTAGCAAATGGAAGAATAACATAGATGAAAAAGATATGATATGTTTTGTGATCTAGGTGATTATAGTCTGGAACTATTTCCTTTTCAAAATTTAATCCATTGCATGCTCAATTATATCATGCTCGATGAAAAATAGCCAGGCATGTCATGCACAAATATACAACTCTTTCCAGTAGCCCGAATACGTATAAAATGATTAACAATTACTTGTGCTAGTTTTATTGTTGTAAATTCCCTAGGATTCCTCATGTGCCCAATTAGATCACACTTCTTCAATCAATGAAGTGAAATTATTCCAAACAATGCTTTTCCTCCATTGATATCCATGACAAGTTAGGCATTTGCTGAAGAGGAATTGATACTAATATGATGTCCCAAAAAACAAGGGAATACTCTGCCCAAATTCAATTTACGAACCAAATGAAATTACTAACGCAACTTAATATATCAAATCAATTCTTTCTCAACCGGATCAATCTTCATTATTCAACATTTGAACCATGATGTTTATGATTCAACACAATTTCTAGATTTGCGTGTTATTTCTAATCCATTCCATTCCAGAATTTTGACATCCAATTATGCAATGAAAATATCATTCATTCACACTTAGAAGTCACATTCACATGAAGGTCTTGTGTGGGAAAATATAATACATGTTCAGTTGGGAGTGGAGATGATTTTTTGCTATTAACTATCTAAAGTTTTAGTGCAAACTCTTCACTCTACACAATATCCATCCTTCACAATATCACCAAGAGCAAGGCATAAGAGGGTGGAAATGGGAAGAATAATTTAGATTTGAGATGTTTCAATGCAACCAAACAACACAATTATATCATAAACTTATGCTTCAGTTTCATTATGTTATCAGATGAAGATGAAATTTTTTTAACTTGGTTTAAGAACCTCGGTGTTGCAGAATCCACTACCAAAATTGGATAACTTTTTAATAGATATTAAGAACTCTGGTGTTGAGGAGTTCACTGCCAAACTTGGATATGATATCCAAGATTTATCTCTTCACATCAGGGAGAAGAGGTGGTAGTGGTATTTCATCTAAAATCATTAGGGGATCTTTCACATAAGAGAGAAGAGCTGGTGGTGGGCTTTTATCTGAAAGAATTAGGAGCTCTTGAAATGCAAAAAATAGTCCTTTAGTTCACATATTGTTGTCTCTTGAAATGGAAAATAATCCTTTAGTTGGCATTAAACAATAAACTCTTCACATCGGTAAATGGTATCAAAAGATGTTGGTCTGGATGTTTATTCATTGTCCTTATGCAAACCAATTATATATGTTCGTTGCTTGTGCTCTTTTAAATCATTTGGTTTAGAGTCAATTGGGGTTATCTAAGGTATTTTGGTGGAATGGATGTTATCTTCCCCACCCAAGTTCAAATCCTCGCTAATGACATGATGAGAATTGGTTCAATGTCTTCCTGCCTATGAATATTGGTGCATTTGCTTCATTCTTTGGAGACTCTTAAGTGAGTATACTTTTGTGGTAGACTGGTACCAACAACCTCAATCTAGCCCTCAAGTCGAGAGGGTGGTTGATTTATTTCTTGAGATTAACGAAAAAAAAACACTTGGCTTAGAATAAACCAAATTTAAAGAAGTGCATCTATTAAGGCATTTATAATTCATCCACCAAATTATATATGGTTCTCTTCCTAGTATCTTGATTTATGTAATTTTATGGGCATGCAGATAAAGCAATTTTAGGATAAAGAGATCCCCCTTGAGGTGCTTCTAGATCTTATTAATAAATTGTCCATAGAATGTAGGACTACAAAGAAAACAAAGAAACCTAGTTAGGCCTTGGCAACATATGGAAATTCCTCAGTATTTTGATGGTGCAAGTTAGGGGGGGGGGGGGGAGTCTATAAGTAAGATGGAAGAATGTGGAAACAATTTTGTTCATTAATCAAACACCACTTATTTACATATAGTATATTGCAGTTAAAGGGTTCTAATTCACGAGCTGAATCTTCATTTTTATGGAACCTTTTTCCATTTTTCCCAAAAACAGTGTCAATAAAATTTAGGTGTTAGGGTACAAATGTATAATGAAGGTTCAATCATATGGCTTTGTAGGTAGATAGAAGAAAAATTAGTGAATACTAAGATATTTCTTTTAAATAAAAAGGAATGTGTTGATATGAAATCATGTATCTTTATAATCGAGTGCATGAATACCTCATACCTACAAGAGAATTGGATGACAAGGTTAGTTGAAAGTGGTTCCTGGGTTACTATCAATAATAAGCAAATGAAAGAGACCAAGAACTCAATAGGAAGGATTATCTCTATATACCTGTAAGAGTTTTTGTGATGTGACCATTATTCCCCGCTATAAGTTTAGGCACACCAAGACTGTGGTGATATAACTTTTCAAAAGAAAACAAACAAATATGGAAGAAAAGTTGAACTCGCCAAGTGATAATCCTTTTACAAAACAACTTACCATGCTAGCAAACTGAAGTGGAATGGGGAAACAAAATCGAACGCTAAAGCTAGACACCCACTTTGGTGCCAACTCTGGTAATGTAGGTGCTAATTCGAAAAACTTGTGGAATAACCAAGACCCCAATTAGTGCTTTTGTGCGCCCATAAGAGGTTGAAATTTACCTTAAAAATAAAAAATAAAGTAGAGTCGATAAATTGATTGTCATCTTTTTTATGCCAAACGATCTAATGAGGAAGAGTTGATCCTTAATCAAAATAGAAATTTAAAATACTCCAGTTAAGCCCTAAGTTGTAGTGCTCTTAGGTTGGAATGATAACCAGATATGTCGCATGATGAGGCACGTCTTTACAGTATTTCTGGGAGAAAAATCCGACGACAAACAATTATTTTATCATCCAACTCAACAAAATGGTTTTTTAGCCCCTAAAAAATATAATACTTAAAATAATCTCCACTAAAGTTCATTGTGCAGTCTCTTTGAAATTGAGCTTCCTGCATCATTTTGCAAAGAACGAACATTTTAAAATCAGAACAATCAATATAAATGGTGAAAAATCCAAAAAATGGATTAATATGTGGATAACATGCTCCTATTGTAATTTTTAATTTTAAATGTTTCCTAGCCCACTCTCACAAAAAATATAATGTAGCAAAGGATCTAAACTCACATATTTTGTCAAACGTGACAATGTTACAACTCTGCATGTATTCATTTGTTGGTTCAACAGTTAGCTACTACTCAATAAGATCATTAACAGAAACAAGGTCATCTACAATAGTCATCATTATCTGAAGCTTCTTAATTCCATATCCTACAACAATAAGCTTTGCTGCAATTCATAAGCATGCATGTAAGTTTCAATTCTCAATAGAACAAATAGACAAGCAATGTAGAATCAACACTAACCAAAGAAAGATCAATATAATTTAGATAAAATACAAAAATAAGTCTTGGGTTGTAAAAAGAAAGACATACAAGCTCCCCAAAATAAGATAGGAATTTGTACACTCCTCACAACCTCTTCAATGTTTTTCATATCTGTCTCATCATCTCAAGCTTTCACATCCAATAGAATAGAAGATGTTCCACATGTTAGTGTCGTAAACAGTAGATACAACCACGTCAATAGATAAAGTTGTAAACAATGGGTACAACCAAATCAATAGATGGACCTGAAGGCACACAATTTTTAGTCATATAAGGCTAATGCATCTTGAAATTAAAAAAAATGGTTCAAGAAACAAGGTCTAAGTAAACAAATATGTACTCACTTTCTTTCTTTTAGCTTGATTCTTTTTAGATTTTTCTCATTCTGTTGTTGCCCTCTTTTCTTCCTCAGTCTCCTCACCAAAGAGGTCAAAGTCATCATCATCTTCCTCATCTTTATGAGGGGACTGACAATGGGACAGAAAAATCTCAGTGCATAACCATGAAATATGATGTAAATTTCCTAGATCATAGACTCAAATGTGCCACTACAATCCTAAATAACTCATGATACAGTGTAATCTAAACAGTTGTTAATAAGAGGTTAGAAACAAGTAGACATAACATAACCAAAGTTCCATTCTTTGTTTCCACCAAAAAATAATAAAAATGATTTACGACTAATAAACAAATATTCATTTATGGATTAGCATCGAACAAAAGAAATAAGAATTTTAAGTAGCAGAATGCCACCGAAAATAAAAACTAATAATAGAATTCATAGTTTGACTCTATAGGTCTTGGTGTACAAGGGCCTGGATGTGCACTAATCACAAAAATCCCACTAATAAATTTATAATTCAACATAAATATTTTTAGCAGACCATTAGTAGCCCAAATTGCTGGCACTTTCATGTTAACAAACAATGTGGATGCAGAATGGGCACAAAGACAAGAATAAAAACTAGGTTAAGTGGCATAAAGGTGTATCTTAAAGAGATTTAAATTTCCTACTAACTTCTAAGGACACAATTTCCATCAATATCAACTTTTCAACAAAATACCTTCATCAAGAGGTTTCTAGATCTATCACTATGTGGTGTAAAGAATTGTTTGGTGGGAAGAATACCATCCTAGTAAAAAAACTTCCATCTAACCATTAATTTGGCCCAAATAATTTTTACAAATATATATTTATTAAGGACAACCCTCCAATGTGCAATTGCATCTCTCCAAATAGCTTCTTTTATATTTTATTTTTCACACCACTAGTTCAGTAATTTGAAGGAATTTTTCCCATTGTTTCCCTAACCAATTGAAGGTAATTAGTCAGTCCCTTCTCTAAGAATTTTCATGAAAACGATATCTCAGGGACTCTACCTAGAAGGAATATCTATCGTAAATCTATTCCAATTGGTAATTTTTCCTCTTTATAAGCCAGTTCCATTACCTTAAGTGAGGCTTTGTAATTTTCTTATATAGAGGTTTTTTTTGCAATGAGGCTAAGGATATATCTCAAATAAGGGAAAGAGCCCTTTATTCACTCTTCTCTCACATAGAGAGGTGATAAAGGATAAGGCTATGAATACAAGAGCTAATTGAAATCTAGTATAAGCAACGATTCCTAAATAGAATCCAATTGGAAAACGAAAAAGGGATAAAAATGTCTCAAACAATTGTAGCATATGTTTTTCCTTAATCTATATATCTTCTATGATTTTAGCTAATAATTAACTCATGCATTTTACATTTGGTACCTTTATTCATGGTGACCAAAAAAATGGAAATAAGAATTACAAGAATGTAAATAAACAAAATTGCGCGTAAATACATTACAGGGCATAGGTTATAAATATTCCCTTTCAAAGAAACTGGGTGATGTTCGTATGCTCAAACTCTCAATATCTAGGTCTAATGAAAATAAAAGCATCCAATTATTTAAATTGTAGTTGGGATTCAACATTCCCCTGTGCATGAAAGAGAACTCTAGTGGGCAACGAACTATCACTTAAAAATACAACTCGATAATAATTTTTAAGGATAAAATCCCAAATCAAGTTACAACTTGAAAGAAACCAAACTCTAATTGAGTAGGATTTCACAACCAAGGTTGCAATCTGGTATCCATTGGAAGAAGAAATTGTATAGTAACTTGTGGATTTGGAGTCAAGATTTCTTTTAAATTAAAACGAAGCCATTGACATGAATTCCTCTCTCTTTATAACCAAGTGCAAAAATCTCTCATACCTGAAAGGGAATGGGATAACAAGTTTAGTTGAAAGTGGTTCAGGGGTTACTGTCAATAAAAATAAAATACAAGAGACCAATAAATTATCAGGAAGGATTGTCTCTATATACCTGTAACAGTTTGTGCGGTGCGACCGATATTCCCACACGTAAGTTTAGGCACGCCAAGAGTATGCTAAGATAAATTTTCAAAAGAAAACAAATGAATCTGGAAGAAGAGTTGAACTTGTCAAGCGATAATCCTTTTACAAAACAACTTACCATGCTATCAAAATGAAGTAGAATGGGGAAACAAGATCAAACGTTAAAGCCATAAACCCACTTTGGTGTCGAGTCTGGTAATTCTGGTGCTAATTCAAAAAACCTTTGGAATAACCAAGACCCAAATTAAGGCTTTCATGCACTCGTAAGAGGTTAAAATTTACCTAAAAAAAAATGAAAACAAAGATGAAACATTGGTTGTCATCATTTTGATTTCAATAGATCATGTGAGGAAGAGTCGGTGCTTAATCAAATTAGAACTTAGAAATACTCTAGTGAAATCCTAAGCTACAAATGTCTTAGGGGACAATGATAATTGGTTATGTGGCGTGATGAGGCACATCTCTGCAATACTTTTGGGAGAACAATATGATAGCAACTAATGATCCTATCGTCTAACACCGAATCAATGACATAAGAGGTGGTAGGGAAGGGGAGTTATTTTGGTGCAACTGTTATTCGCACTTGTAATTTTAGGCACACCAAGGGTATGATGAGAGAAATTTTCAAAATAAGACAAATGAATGTGGAAAAATAGTTGAACTAACCAATCGATAATTCTTTTAGAAAATAACTCACCATGCTAGCAAAATGAAGTGGATTGAGGAAATAGAATCAAACCCTGAACCCATAGACCCTCTTTGGTGTCGAGTATGGTTATTCTAGTGCTAATTATGAACACCTATGGAATAACCAAGACCCCAATTAGTGCTTTCGTGCACCCATAAGAGGTTGAAATTTACCTTAAAAGGAAAAATAAAACATAGGCGATATGTTGGTTGTCATCGTTTTGATGCCAATCGATCTAATGAGTAAGAGTCGGTCCTTAATCAAATTAGAAATTTGAAATACTCTAGTGAAACTCTAAGATGAAAATATATTAGGGGGAAATCATAAATGGGTATGTCGCGTGATGAGGCATGTCTCTACAATATTTTTAGGAGAGAAATATGATGGAAGACGTTGATTCTATCATCTACAATGGAATCAATGGCGCACGAGGGTACACGGTGGTAGCGGAAGGGAGTTATTCTCAAAGGGAACATCTTACGATGAGTTACTTAGTTTGGCCCCCTGTTTCTTTCATTTAACCCTTAGTTTCTCATTTTCTAAGATTAATTTATTATTTTGTTTAAGTAGTGCTTGATAACTAGGGCGACAAAAACTGAAGGGTTTAGGGTCAACAACCTTACCTTTCTTCTATTTTCACTTCTCTCACTGGTCATTTCTTGCTCTAACTATAAAGACAATCCATACCCGTTCCATGACATTCTCCTCTAAAACATTTTCTTCTATAATGTTATCTTTTACAATGTTCCCCTTCAATGTGTCGACATTATTTTCAAATATGTTATCTTCCGCAACATTCTCCTCTAGGGTATTGACATTTCCTTCCAAGATATTATCCTCCATATGGATTCCTTCCAAAATGTCTTCTTCAAGGTCTACTACTTCAATATTTTCACATGAAATTTTAACTGTGGTTATGGATCGAGTCTTCATAGATGCTAGGGTTTTGAAGTCTTAGTCAAAGGGCTCAGACCCTGATACTTTTCTTTTCTTCTTTGAGAAAGTCGAACAGAATATCGTTGTTTAGTAGCTGAAGGAGTTGTAGACTTAGAAGGTTATTTATTCATTATATTATATTTTCCTTTATTGAATGGAGGAAATCCTCCGAAGGGATATCTGACCTATGGAGTTCTGCCTTTACAAGAATATATATATATATATATATCTCCTAGATCTCGAAGATAAGACACCAGTGTCCCAAGAATCAGAAGAGGGGAAGGAGATGCAAGATAAAGGAAGTTGGAAGACCGTAGAGAAGAAAAAGAAAGCTACAACACTAATCTCGCCAATAAAGACAAGAAGCCAGACAATTAAGAACTAAGAAAATTATAGGTCCGATAGACCGAAGTTTTGTCTCAGTGGATGTTAACCATCATCATCATCATCATAATCATCATCATCATCATCATCATCATCATCATATATATATATTGGTAAGTTAGGCTAAACTATATTAATTCGAAGTAAAACATTACATAGGCTATAGGTTGAGTTGGTAAGATGTGCTTATCCAATCCCAACCTTCGTTGCTTTCAAAGTAGCGCAGGTATGGTGCTGCCTCCTTGGAGAAAACCAGCCCTGTAATAACATCAGACATAAAATTACAAAATGTGTCGTGGCACTTGTGAAAGTAAAAGTTCTATGGTATGTGCTAAAATAACAGAAAACTAAAAATAGATGAACAACCGCGCAATCATGGTGTTCCTACATCATCCTCGGTGTTTGGGTCCTCCTCCTCAGCAGTAGGTCAATGTTGGGGCCTTGAAGCAGGTGCGCAGAGAATGGGAGCGACCGGGTACTCAGCATCAGGTACTCGCATCCAAATGCCCTCCGAGTCCATAATCCACACATCAGTGTCTTCCCCCACGGCCTCCTAAACTGGAAGAGGCTCGATTTTACGGGGCGTGGGGCACCCTTGGTGCACGATAGTGGATTTCCTAGGTCCACTTATGCCCCGTTGCATTTCATCAACAGGGGCCTCCTCCTCCTAGGTGCGCGCATGGCTACCAGAAGAGGAGCCCTCAAAGGATTCCAAACGATTATCTGGCCCTCTCTTGTAGCGTCCCGGGAATGCACCTCTTTGGTCGCCCCTGATTGTACTTTGGCGTAGACGCGGAGCCATGGGAGAGTAAAGCAACAGAGGGGTAGGGGGTTGAAGGGGATTGGAAACTTGCAATTCGAGGGGGTGAATAGTATAGGAGTAGAGCTTGGAAGTGCACATATGAGTGTTATTATGCAGGGTGGCAAATAGGTGGGGGAGCCTGTTGCTGGGAGCGTGAGATCGAGAAAATCTAGTAAGGCAGGGGGAGCAAAGGGGAGGCACGTAGTCTAGAATGTGTGCAGCTGAGAGGGTGCCCAGGGGACTGGCGCTGCGGGGAGGCTATGCACCAGGTGGAGCATTCAAGTGGGTTGAAACTAAACCAGAATGACTAAGGGGGCGAAGAGGCGAAGAGGGATTTGCAAACCAGAAGGAGCAAACTATGGAGACATAATGTGGAGGGGCCTCCCCTTTTGTAGACCCGTGGCAGACGTGCATATGCTGTTAATTATTATGACATGCTCTTAGGTGCATGCAGCGACAGTTCTAATGTGATAGCATGTGCTGCAAGTTATGGC
The DNA here is from genome assembly GCA_034641835.2 of Pinus albicaulis. NCBI lineage: Eukaryota > Viridiplantae > Streptophyta > Pinopsida > Pinales > Pinaceae > Pinus > Pinus albicaulis. Next base: position 1,495,360,602 of record CM076575.1, read on the forward strand.
AGTGGGTCATGTACATCTGGGAGCTCATTCAAATGATTTCAGAGGGGAGGTTCCATACCAGGTGTTGGGCACCGAATCTGGCTATCTTTCTGCCCATTTTTGTCATCCTCCTTGACCTTTTTTTTAATTACCTACATTTACCATGCTAAACTTATGAGGTAAACACCCCTGACTTGTCCAATTGGAATATTTTAATTAATGAAGTAAAGTCACGGAGTTTTACCTAATTGCGGCACTAAGATCTGTGTTTGACTGCAGATTGGAAAATAGGAACCCTCGCTCCAACAGTTTGCAACGGAATTGGTAACGACCAGCTAAAGGGAGATCGTGCAGCTGGAATCATGAGTCCCTGAGCCTATTCTCGGCCCTTGCTCTATCCTGGATATCTTCTGTTCGTGCCGTTCCAACTAAAGTCCATTTCTGAACGTGCGGTTATCATGTTTCAGGGAAATCTGTTATTCCCTTGCACTGTGTATAAAATGGACATTGTTCCTGTAAATGGGGGTTCCCGGGAGGAGACTGTAATTACATGACTGTAATTACATTTTATAGATCAATAAAATACTGTTGTTTTTGCTATTCTAAAGCATTTTGTGAGCAACGCAGCCCTGATCAGAGAGCTGGGCCCGCTCTTCTGATCAGGTGTTGCGTCTGTGTATGTGTGTGTATTATTTCTTGTTATGGTTACTGCTATTATTTCTTACTGTTAAGATTGTTTTGAATGTTCAGCATTTGATTTTATACTACAACAATGTGTTGAATCTTAATTATACAACCCTTGGTGGAATGGATTGTGCGTTTGTTCTTGCATATACCTTACGCGTTGCCTTGAAAGGATACGCTCCCGGATTGATAAAATTAATGTCGTATTAGGGTGGATAAATCGTCCCTACTTGAACACCAACATTTTGGCGCCGTTTCCGGGGAGGCTAACAAGGTGCAAATGACGATTCGAACCAACCAGAGGGTTAATCTCTCGTCCTGGGGAGAGAACGAGTTTCTTCATTGTTGTTCAGGCCTGAGTGTAGGTTTTGATTTTGGTTTGTTTATTTCTGTTTTTTTTTTGAATTTTGGGCCATCTTCTTGTTTTGGGGAGGGAGGAGTCTTTTGACACCTTGCTTCAGATCTGGGAGTATAACGTCTCTTTGTGGGTCGTGTGGTTTTGGTTCTTTTCCCAGGGAGGGAGGAGTTTTTGACGCCCTGCTCTGGGCCTGAAACCCTAGCTTTTTGTTTCGTTATCTTTATCTTTTGAATTCTTTTATCTTGGGGAAGGAATGGTCCTTTGACACCTTACTTCAAGATTGAAGCATTGTAGGTTCATACTCAGACCTTTCATTACACCAATTTTTGTATGAACAAAGAACCAAATAAGAGGGGCAGAGCGAGAGCCCCAAAGAGGGGAAGACCAGATTTGGGAAGAAAAACTTACATTCAGCAGATCATAGAAAATGCATAGTCCGAAGCATCTTCCTGCGCAGTTGCAAGGCCAGGGACTAGGAGAGTGAAGTCCGAGGGACAGTCAGTAGATCAGCCTGTGCAGGCCACGGTATCCCTGGGTGATTTGGTGCAACAGGGTCCTCCAGCAGTAGAAGAGACAGTCAGTAGTGGACCAGATCGAGAGGACCTTGTGCTGGTATTAGCAGAGGAAGAAATTGCAAGTAGAAAATCGTCGGAGTCGGACTGCTCTAATAAGGGAAAGGAAGTTGTAGTCGAGGGATTGAACTATCAGGATACAGGAAAAATAAACGAGGAGGTATTGGTATCGCCAAGAGACCAGGGAAGCGCCACTAAGGTAACTCGTGTTCCAATAGTTAGGATTCCTTGGCCATCCTCTACAGAGCCTGTTGAAATCCCCAGCGATTATTGGAAGATATTTATGGCTCCCACAACCTCCACTATCGAATTTCCCATTGGGAATTTGGGAGCCGACGCGCCTACAAAGCCTATCCCATTAGCAGCACTACCAAACTTTCATGGGCTTGTTTCAGAGGATCCCGACATGTTTCTATTTGAGTTTGACATAGTGTGTCGGGGCTAGGATTACACGACAGATGCCCAGAAGTTAAAGATATTCCCTTCTATACTAAAAGGGACGGCTATAAGATGGTTTATAGGCCTTGGGGGAAAATCTATTTCCACATGGTATGATATGCAAACAACTTTTATGGAAAAATACCAGGATTACTGCAAATCCCAGAATGTCAAGGAGGAGATTTTCAAGTTCACATAGAAAGAAGACAAAAGTTTGGAAGATTGTGTGGAGAGATTTAAATACCTCTTGTAGAGGTCAGGGCATTCCGATTTGGATAAGGAAATCTTGAAGGTTATTCTCCTTCGATCCTTTCGAGAAGACTCAATGGAATTATTGAATATTGTGGGAAAGGGAGACATTTCTAAGGAAACCTTTGAAGGTATTTGCGACTTGTGTGTCCAGTGCTCAAGGGGGCTTGCAAGAAATAGATCAGGGATTCGTTTAGCAAAAGGATCTGGCGGGGGTGTTACGAAAGCAGAAATTGGGAACCTACTAGACAATTTAAGGACGGATATTCTCGGTACCCTGTCAACACAAATGGATACTTTGCAAGTAAAACAGAAGCATCTGGAACTGGATAGGACCATGGCAATATTTTGCCTGAAGTGCAAAAAGAATCACTTGGAAATGGAATGCCTATTAAAGTCGTAGAAAAATGTGACATCTGTGAGTTAAATCATGTAACAAGCTCATGCCCTTCCTTGCCGGGCCTGAAAGCGGTGTTTCAAGGAGCAAGGGAGGACACAGAGAAATTGTACCTTATGGGCGCTAGGAAGCCATGGCAACTTCGACCACCGATGGGGAATCAAGGTATGTACCCAGATCCATCTCAATATTTCAATAGTTATAACATGAATCCTCAAACTATGCCTTGTCCCCCTATGTGGCCACAATACCAGTACCCACTGTGGCAAAAATGGAACCCTCAAGCCAATATGAGCTCACAATGGGCTCCAACTTGGCGAGGACCCTATTTAGGGAAATTTCCTCAACAGATGCCACAACAGCAACTCCAATTACCTTCCAATGTACCTCCTGGTAATCAAACTGTTCATTCTCAGCTTCCAATGCAGCCTAACCCTAACCCCAATAATAAAGGAGCTCATCAAGCTGATGTTCTTAACATGCCTTCGTATAGTATCTCTACAACAGATCTATATGAGATGAATTTGTGATTTGGCCAGACATTCAATGTCCAACCCCCTCCGGTTATCATTGAACAACTTGATAATAAAGACAGAGAGGCACAACCGGCCAATAGAGAACCAAAAAAAACTGTTAAAAATTAGGCGCCTCCTGTAAAACAACCTCAATATGAACCACCTTACCCAGAGAGAATTATTATGAGTAAACCAAGCCCACAAGCTGAATTTGACTTATTAGGAGAATTGCAAAATTTATTTGTTAAAATTCCCTTGTTACAAGCTATGAAGGATGTGCCAATTTATGCAAAGACTCTTAGGGAATATTGTTCAAAGAAACCTGCAAAGAAAACTAAGGACCCCCTCACTATACATGTTATGGGAAAATTATCGGACTTCATGATATGCAAATCAATACCAGTGAAATACAGAGATCTGGGGAACCCGGTTTTGACAGTACAGATTAATAGAGTGGAGATTCCAAATGTGTTGGTGGACCTGGGCACTGCCATCAATGTCATCACCACTGAAACCATGCATACATTAGGCCTTCAAAATTTGAAGCATACACCTACAGTGTTGGAATTGGCGGATAGATCCACAGTCAAGCCTATGGGGAAGTTGGAGGACGTGAAAATTTCAGTAGATGCATGGCATTACCTTATCGATTTCCTGACATTGCATACACAATCTTCAGTAGGTGGGCACCCTTTGATTTTGGGTAGGACATGGCTGGCTACCGCAGATGCTTATATTGGATACCGATCAGGAAATATGGTCATCTCTAATGGCCATAACACTAAGAACTGGGTTCTATACCCACTAGCAGAACTAGATGCACCTAAAAAGTCAGCAGGTGGCGAGAAGACTGTATCTATGGTGGAAGTCGAAGAAGAGGAAGAAGTGAGACCGGTCCTTACAATCGGGCAGGCCCTTCAGTTGAAGATGGAATCAGAAGATGATGTGATCACTTCCTTCATGAATAATCCTTGTTCCGTTTCAAAGTCAAACCAGTAGGTATTAGAATCCATCCTAAGCTGTGAAACTCAGGAGGATATTGAAACAGCGGAAGAATTGGAAGAAGATGTTGATGCACCTCATGAAAGTGTCCAAGTGGAGATAGAACCAGGGAAAACTCTGAATATCAATCCAGGTCTGTCAGAATCCCAGAGGGAGCAGTTGATAGATGTTCTTCAGAAGCATAAGAAGCTTTCGCCTGGGATTATTCAGACATGAAGGGGATCCCTGATAACTTATGCACCCATCACATATACATCAAGGAAGATTGTCGTCCTATAAGACAGCCTTAGAGAAGGATGAATATGGTATTGAAGAACATTGTGAAAGAAGAGCTTCAGAAACTACTAGATGCGGGTTTTATCTACCCTATCTCAGACAGCCAATGGGTCTCGCCATTAGTAATGGTCCCTAAGCATAATGGAAAATGGGGAATCTGCGTGTACTATCGAGAGTTAAACAAAGCAACACAGAAGGACCATTTTCCCTTGTCATTTATCGATAAAGTTTTAGACACATTGGCTGGTAAGAAATTTTTCTCATTTCTGGATGGGTTTAGTGGATATAACCAAATCCAGATTTCTCCTGAGGATCAGGATAAGACAACCTTCACATGCCCCTGGGGAACATTTGCATACCGGGTCCTTCCTTTTGGCCTGTGTAATGCCCCTGCAACATTCCAGAGGGAAATCTTGGGAATCTTCTCTGATTTGATAGATGATGGTGTTGAAATTTATATGGATGACTTAACTCCATATGGGGACTCATTATTAGAGGGGCTGAAGAATTTAGAAAAAGTTCTTGAAAGATGTATACAAGCGCGTGTTTCCTTGAGTACGGTAAAATGTCACATGATGATGGAACAAGGAATTGTTCTGGGATATGTGCTTTCGGCTGGAGGAATCATGATGGACCCAACAAATATAAAGGTAATTCTACACTTTCCAACACCTAAAACACCCACACAGGTACGTAGTTTCATTGGATGTTCTGGTTATTATAGGCGTTTCATAGAAAATTTTGCAAAAGTAGCACACCCATTATTTCAATTACTAACAAAAGATTCAGAATTTGTGTGGTCAAAGGACTGTGATGTAGCCTTCACAAAAATTAAAGAATTAGTCTGCAGTGCTCCAATTCTTAGAGGACCAGACTGGGCGTTACCTTTCCATATTCATACAGATGCTTCTCAAATAGCAATTGGTGCAGTACTGGGACAACAGGAGGATAAAGTACCTTATGCGGTCTACTATGTTAGTAAAAATTTGGCCCCTGCTGAATTGAACTACACAGTGACTGAGAAAGAGTTCCTTGTTGTCGTCTACGCCATCAACAAGTTCCGACATTATATTACCGGGTATTCTACCTTTGTGCACACTGATCATGCAGCCATCAAGTATATAATGAACAAACCTGTTACCCCTGGTCGTGTTACAAGATGGCTGTTGCTACTATAGGAATTTAATATTACTATAGTAGATAAACTAGGGAAGGACAACGTGGTTGCAGATTTATTATCTAGGATAGAACATGATGGTAAGAATACACCAGTTGAAGATAATTTCCCAGATGAACATCTTTTTGCAGTTTCTGCTAACACTCCGTGGTATGCAGATATTGCTAATTATCTTGCTACAGGTGAGGTGCCTCGTCACTTATCTTATAAGGAGCAAAGGAAGATCATTCACAAGAGTGCCCGATATTCATGGATGGCAAGATATCTTTTCCATACAGGGATTGACCAGCAGATTCGGCGTTTTGTGGCGAGAGATGATATTTATGAGATCCTAAAGGCTGCACATGATGAACCCTGTGGAGGACATTTTGTAGATAAACGGATAGGTCATAAAGTGCTGCAGATGGGATACTATTGGCCCTCCATATTTTGTGATGCTCTTGATTATATTCGAAGGTGTGATAGCTGTCAGAGGATGGGATAACCTGGGAAAGCAGATGAAATGCCTCTCCAACCCCAGGTAGTCCTTGAACCATTTGAGAAATGGGCCATTGATTTTGTTGGACCCTTTAACCCACATTCTCATCAGAAATCCTACATCCTAGTTTGTATTGATTATGTAACCAAATGGGTGGAAGCTAGAGCAGTCACAAGAGCAACATAGCAAGTAGTGTTAGACTTCCTTTTTGAATAAATCTTTGCTCGGTACGAGACTCTAAGAGAAATTGTATTAGACGGAGGATCACAGTTCACATCTCATATGATAGAGAAATTGATGTAGAAATACGGGGTCAAACACAGAGTAACAACCCCCTATCATCCACAGGCGAATGGGCAAGTAGAGAGTACAAACAAGGTATTGGAAAATATCTTGACCAAGACAGTAGCAAGTCATCGCCGGGATTGGGCACAGAATATTCCAGAAGCTTTATGGGCCTATAGAACAACATGGCGGAATACAACGAGATTTTCTCCATTTGAATTAGTTTATGGGAAATCTCCCCTCTTTCTGGTCGAATTTGAAATTAGCACACTCAAAACAGCTCTGGAAGTAGGTTTAGATTTATCAGAAGCACAAAAACACCGACTGGAACAACTTAATGAGTTAGATGAGATTCGCTCAGTAGCTATCCAGAAAAATAATGTTGTTCAACAACAGAGAATGAAATGGCATGAAAAATTCATTAAAACTAAGGTGTTTCATGAAGGGTATTGGGCGTTACTGTATGACTCCAGATTCAAGGATTTCAAAGGCAAACTCCGCACTCGCTGGATTGGACCATATCAAGTGGATGCAGTGTTCGACAATGGAACAGTTAGATTAATCACAATTGATGATAATCAAACCATGTTTGTGGTGAATGGACACCATCTAAAATTATATCATTGTCTAGCTTCTGAAGATGCCTTTGTTAAAACCCTTTCAGATTTAGCTGATCTAATGGTTATTGCAATAGAAGACACTCTCACTCTCCATTAAATCTTTAAAAAAAAAAATGTGGTTATTACTTACTTGTTTGTGTTTTGCAGGAATAATAAAAGAATTATGGCCAGGAAGAAAGTAACATTCGGTTTGTTACTCCATTAGTACTGTTATAGAAGTACTTTGTTTCACTGGTGTTGTTACTCTGCAACTGCTGTTACTCCATAACTGCTGATACTCTGAAGTTGCTGTTACACCTTCGATGTTGTTACTCTGAATTTGCTGCTACACTGTCGCTGCTGTTACTCCGAAGTTGCTGCTACACTGCCGCTGCTGTTACTTCGAATTTGTTGTTACACCATCGCTGCTGTTACTCCGAAGTTGCTGCTACACTGCTGATGCTGTTGCTCCAAAGTTGCTATTACACCGTCGATGCTGTTACTCCGAAGTTGCTGCCACACTGCCACTGTTGTTACTCCATAGTTTCCATTACTCCAAAACTGCTGTTAATCCATAGTTGTCGTTACTCCGAAATTGTTGTTACTTCGTAGCTGCCATTACTCCGCAACTGCTGTTACTCCGCAATTGTTGTTACTCCGTAGCTGTCGTTACTCCGCAACTACCGTTACTCCGTAGCTTCTGTTACTCACTGTTTCCGTTACTCACTATTCACGACAGAAATTTCTGCTGTTACTCCACCTTAAGGTAAGTCCGTAGGTACGTCTCCGTTGATTTTATGGATTTAATTAAATATTCCAAAAGGACGGTCAAACGTGCCGAGGACGGCCGTCATTTAAGTTGGGGGGAGGGTACTATCATAATGGCTGACGGCGTACTTAGTAAAGGTACTTATGACATACGACTCCCACTAAATCAAATTTAATGATCTTAAGTACTCTGTAATTATACCGTTGAGTTGGGATGCGTACTCATATGCACAAAAGTAATATCAGTCACCTCTCAACATTCCGCATTAAATCCTAAGAGTATCTAACAGTACTCCTGCAATCTGTCAATTAATTCCAAACTTACCAGTACTGTTTATCCATTATATTCGAAAGTGGCCATGAAATTATTACAGTTACCAACAGTTCGGAGCCCTGTCACTCTCCCCTGCCAGCTAACTGTAGTCGTCGTTCCGCTTCCGCCTCTGTAGCATTGGGTGGCTGATCTGTGCGCCATGAGCCCGATGATTCAACAAGAATCTGAAGCAACCAGGAGGTATGGCAGGTATTCGAAAATGCAGGTTGGGACGTTTACTTTGACAGGTTGAATGGATGGGACGAAGAAATCTCAATGGAATTTGCATTGAATTTGGAGGAAGGAGTTTCTCGAGTTCGCGGACTTGAAATTCCAGTCACATAAGAAACTATTGCAGAGGTCAGTGGACTGCCACAAGGTGGAGAACGCTGGTTTTCCAGAAGAACCCCTCTTCCGGAACTCCCCGAAGCTTTTCTCCAAGCCACAGAGAGCATCGCGCAGAAGGGCCGAGAATACGATAGAACTTCATTACCGTGGCCATGGGGAGAAGTTGCAGAGGCTGTGATTAAATATATAACATGCGAGGGAAGATATTCCACTATTTTTAAATACCACCTGCGCATATTGGAGCACTTGTGGTTTCCCCAAGCGGAAGCCTTTTTAATGAACGCGCCCTATTTTCTTCTAAGAAGCCTGAATTTGATGGCGAACTCGGCTCCGGGGGCGTGACAGGTGTTGGTGGTCCTTTCCCACCGTGGGCTGGTTCGGTTGTTAGTGATGAATGCTATTGATATGATTCTGATTCCGTGGGAATTGTTTCGAAACTCCACAGAGGAAGAAATAGAAGCTGCCATGGCTGCTAGGGCAGAGGAACCAGAAACTATGCAAGAGGATGAAGCTGTGCAGGGAGATGAAGAGGATGATTATATTGGTCAAGAGGAACCTAAGGAAATGGAAATGGAGACCGAGGAGTGTGAAGAAGAGTCGGCTCTCCAAACGCAAGCTGAATCGATGGAAGCCGCAGAAATACCCATTGGCACTTCGGCCGAGGCTACTCCACAAGAACCAGCCCAGTCCACGGAGCAAGTTGAGCAGACAGATAGCGCGATGGGCACAGAGGCCATTTTACAGGGATCTTTTGTTAATATGGATGCTATGGAGGAATAAGTCGTGACCACTCCGACTACAGAGACCACGGGGGAAATGGCAGGAGAACTAAGGAGTGAGGCCGACGCTGCCCCACAAGAACCAGCGTCGACCTCAGGACCGAATGAAGAGAATTTGTTCTAGTTTCCTGTCTTTTTTCCTAAGGGGGCGAGGGTAACCCGTTCCCCACAGAAAAGAAATGAAGAGAGTGTTGCCATTCCTATGGCTTCAAATCTGAAACGAAGGCTACAACCGGAAGAGACCACAGCAGGCACATCAGCAGAAGGGCATCTTACCGAGACACCATTATTTGTGGAGAATGTACCTGACGAGAGAACAACGATTGGTGAAGAGGAGGGACCAAGCAGAGCGGTCCCGATGAATGCACCAATGGAGCATGTAAGCATAAAAAGAGTAAAGCAAGAGGTAATAGAATAAGAACAGGTAGAAGAGGTTAGACCAACTGTTGGCCCGAAAGAGGTAGTCCCGGGGGATTTGCCTCTAGCTACCGAGGCAGAATGGATACAAGTTAAGCAAGAAGAGGCAGAGCCACGTGGAACGCGAAGAATTCCTATTAAATAGAGATACCAACAGCAGTTTAAGGAAGTGATGCGGTTAAAAATGGAAGTGAGAGATTTGAGAAGAAACATGCATAGGATGCAAAAGCAAGTCAACAAATACAAGCGGCGGGCCAAGAGATATAAAGTTGCCAAGGTCGAAGCAAGAACTAAAATAGATCCAATTGAACAACTATTTGAAGCCAGAGAGTATGCCTTGACGGCTGAACTACAGACGTGGAAGTCTACTGCGGCCCAGTATAAGAACGAGATCAAAAGAACTGAAGAAAGAGCCTCTACAACCGTTTTCAGATATGTGGAGCGTATAAATATTATGAAGTTAAGGCATGCAAAGCAGCAGCTCAAGGTGGAGCAGCTGGAAAAACAAGTGGCTGAATTGAAAGGTGATAAGGAACAGATGTTCAAATTGGTGCAAGAGGTGATGGCATGTCGCCCCCCTACTTCTTGTTATTCTTTATTTTTGCATGAACGTTTTCTTTTATTTTGCATGGAGAGTATTAAGAACGAGGTCAGTTATGAGATTGAAGATGGTGTACAGTTCCTCCGGATCATGAGAAATCATGATGTGCCAACTCAGCATTTACTGTGTGAGTTTTATCTGCATGGGTATTTGTTACGGTTGGACAGAGACTTTAATCCAATCCCATATGTAGGAGACATCCATCTGAGGGCCCTCACCTCTTATGCTTTCAATCAAATTCATTGGCAGAAGGCTTGTGATACTTTTGAGTCCAATCAAGTCACAAATCCGTTTATAGTAAGAGGGGAACATGGGAGGTTAGAGACAGTGTACAATAAGCACCATGCCTTTTTGAAATTTTAGGAGAACAAAGAAAGAATGCTAAGGACACAAAGGTGGTGCCTTGTTCTTTGTATCAATCAATTAACTGTTTCTCATAAAGAGGCCCTCGACTGTTGTCAGAAAAGATAGATGATGTCACCAACAACTATCCGGAATAGAGAACCTTTTGGGGCACCTAATTTTGCGCGAGCACTTGCCAGGGTACCCAGATATGTGGCATGCGTCCAAACATGTGGGATTCGGTGGATGGGGCTTCGGTTCCAGTACCCTGTTATTTGGTTGCCTGCAGAAGTTTATACCCCTGCGTACAACGTTCTAGCAGACTGGTGGAAGGAAGTTATCCTCTCAGACGGATTTAAAGTTCCTAGGACAGAGATGGCCTTAGAGTATAATCTTGTCAGGCTTCATGAACCTCACAGTTTGCAGAACCCAGACCTGCGGAGACGGCGGACTGTATGAGGGCATGCAATAGGCTAGTTGGGGGGAGATGTTGGGCACCGAATCTGGCTATCTTTCTGCCCATTTTTGTTCTTGACCCTTTTTGTTTAATTACCTACATTTTCCATGCTAAACTTATGAGGTAAACACCCCTGACTTGTCCAATTGGAATATTTTAATTAATGAAGTAAATTCACGGAGTTTTATCTAATTGCGGCACTAAGATCTGTGTTTGACTGCAGATTGGAAAACAGGAACCCTCGCTCCAGTAGTTTGCAACGGAATTGGTAACGACCAGCTATAGGGAGATCGTGCAGCTGGAATCATGAGTCCCCGAGCCTATTCTCGGCCCTTTCTCTATCTTGGATATCTGTTGTTCATGCCGTTCCAACTAAAGTCTGTTTCTGAACGCGCGGTTATCATGTTTTAGGGAAAACTTTTATTCCCTTGCACTGTGTATAAAATGGATATTGTTCCTGTAAATGGGGGTTTCCGGGAGGAGACTATAATTACATTTTACAGGTCAATTAAATACTGTTGGTTTTTCTATTCTAAATCGTTTTGTGAGCAACACAACCCTGATCAGAGATTTGGGCCCGCTCTTCAGATCAGGTGCTGCGTCTGTGTATGTGTGTGGATTATTTCTTGTTATGGTTACTGCTATTATTTCTTACTGTTAAGATTGTTTTGAATGTTCAACGTTTTATTTTATACTACGACAATGTGTTGAATCTTAATTGTGCAACCCTTGGTTGAATGGATTGTGCATTTGTTCCTGGATATACCTTGCGCGTTGCCTTGAAAGGATACGCTCTCGGATTGATAAAATCAATGTCGGATTAGGGTGGATAAATAGTCCCAACCTGAACACCAACACCAGGTGATTTCTGGCAGTGCATATATTTTTCAGCCTGTACCTCTGTGGCCTCATGTGAATTATTGCAGAGGGGCGGTTCCACATCAGGTGAAAGCATGCCTTGCAGATCCTCATCAACTCGCGCATGGGAGGGAACGTTTTCGTGTGTGCGCGTCATTTCACTCGCATTCGGGGAGGGATGATCCTTTTGGATGAGAGTTTGGCATTCCATGAGCAAGGAGTCATCCTCAATCTGAGAGAGGTTAGAGTAATGCAACGTGTTATGGCTTTCCACACCCTTGTTGGTTAGGAGATCCACAACAATGTTTGCTTTTCTGCGCACATGGTGAAATGATACTTCCATGTGATTTTGTAGCAACTGTTCCAGCAGTTTGAGCCTATTAGCGAGCCTCCAGCTTGTGGAGACCTTTGAGGAGGGGGAGCCTTGAAGAATACGAGTGGCAGCCTGAGTGATGATTTGCGAGTCTCCCTCCATTTCCAGTGGAAAAAAGTTTAACTCAATGGCTCTAGAGATGCCCTCGATAAGCCCCTCAAACTCCACAGAGTTGTTTCTGTCCCATCCCAGGTTTTCTTAGAAGGCCAGAAGGGGTTTTCCATGGTATTCTCTAAAGATACCTATGAATCCAGCATTACCTGGGTTGCCTTTGGAGGCTCTGTCGAAGTTGCATTTGAAGAAACCAATTGGTGGGGGATTCCATTGTTCAAGTGCATTGATTCTTCCAGCGTTTTCGAGAGGGTTTTCCAAAGGGGTGTTGATGCTCATGTGCCATTTTTTCCAAATGTTGCATTCAAAAATAGTTGTCAGGAGGTCTTCCTTACCCCAAGGTGTCATAGCAAGAGTTTCTGTGAGGTTTTTGTGTAGCCTTTCCCAGATTTGCTCTCGATTTCAGGCCTTATCTTTAAAGATCATGTTATTTCCTTCTTTCCATATGTTCCAGATAAGTATGCCTGGAATCAGCTACCAGAGTCGATTCAGGAGGTTGCTAGGGTAGGGTTTATCCATCCATTTGCTGGTGGTGTTGATGACGTTACCCCTTTCTCGGTTGGAACATCTGCATAGAGTTTCAATCTATCCCACAGGGCGTTGGATATGGGACAGAGGTCCATCAAATGATCTATGGTTTCATGGTCTTCCTGACAAAGAGGGAATCTTGAGGGTCCCAAAAATCCTTGTTTCAATAGATTCTGCCAGGTGAGGATGCATCGTTTACTGAGTAACCATAGAAAGGTAGCTTCTTTGGGCCATAGCTTGGCAGACCTTATCTTTTTCCATATCTAATTGATAGGATCTAGGTTTTTCTATTGTAAGAGATTGTAGACTTCCTAGGTGGAATAGTTGCCACTTGGAGTATGGCCCCATCGAAGAATATCGGGTCCATGTTGGGCTCTGATTCTTCTTTTAGTTATTAGTTCCTCCCAGATGTCTTTGTGATTCTCATTGTTCCAGTCTTCTTACCATCTATCTGTGTGAAGCCAGGTCCTGTAGCCATGAGTTATTTCATTGGTCCAGAAATCTTGGACACAGTTATATTGTCGTGCTTGCAAGACGGTGCTCTAGAGGGTTCTAGGAAAAATTGAGGAAAGACTGGGCATTTTCTGCCAGGAATCCTCCCAGAATCTGGCTTGAGTACCACTACGCAATTCCCAGAAGTTATGGGTTTGGATCAGATTTTTTTGGTGGCTGGCAGCATTCCAAATTTGAGATCCTCCTGGATCTATGTTGAATCAAATTAGGTCCTCCTTGGGCAAATTCCATGAATATTTGGCTGCCCATGGATTTTATCAGGGTGTGTGAGGGTTGGATATCCATTTCCACCATATACTTGCTCCCATGATGTTGTTTCTATGCTCAGGATCTCTCAGCCCTAGTTTTCTCTGTGCTTTTGGCTTGCAGACCTCTTTCCAATGGAATAATGCCCATTTGTTTTTCTCTTTAGTTCCTCCCTAAAGGAATGTCCTTTGCAAGTTGTGCATAGATTTTCGGACCTATTTTGGTGTAGCTAGAACAGAGAAGAGATATGTGGGTAGAGACTGAAGGACCACTTTGATGAGAACCATGCATCCAGCTATGTTGAGGGAACGATGGGTCCAGTTGGACAATTTGGTTTCCATTCTATCCAACAGCGCTCTCCAGGGGGTGTGATTTATGGCTGAGTCTATGAGAGGGGCTCCAAGGTATTTGGAAGGTAGGGAGGCTATGGTGAAGCCTAAAATGCGGGCGATATTGCATTGGGTGATAGGGGGAGTGTTGAAGAAGAAGATTTGAGATTTTTCATAGTTTACCTTTGTGCCTGATGCTTCAGAGAAATAATCGAGCAGAGATTTGAGGAATCGGGTTTCATGGACCGAGGGGTGTCCCATTATCATGTTGTCGTCCACAAATTGTTGGTGGGATATGGGAGGGAGATTTTGGAGAGGAATGCCCTGAAGGGTACATGAAAGGACAAAGCTTTTTATTAGGTAGCCTAGGCCTTCTACCATAATAATGAATATGAAGGGTGAGAGAAGATCTCCTTGTCTTATTCCTTTAGAGGGATTGAAAGTTGCAGAAGGTATGTCGTTGAACATAATGGATAGAAAGGGGGACGATATCAGGCTCATTATCCATCGGACCCAGGTGTGGCTGAAGCCATAGGTTACAAGGACTAGCTTGATATAATCCCAACTGAGTTTGTCAAATGCCTTGGACATATCAATTTTGAGAAGCATATCGGGTTTTTTGGATATCTTTAGGGAATGGATGACCTCGTGGGTTAAAATGATGCCATCAAGGATTTGCTTGCCTTCAACGTAACCTGTTTGCTCTGGAGATATGAGCATGGGAAGAAGCTACTTCAGTCTGTTAGCTATGACTTTGGAAATGATTTTGTAAATAACATTGCAAAGTGCTATGGGTCCATACTTACTTGGATAAGCGACATTGTCTTCCTTTGGGATGAGAGTGAGGAAGGTGGCACTGAGAGATGGTAGAATCCAGTGTGTGGTGCGCGATTCCTCTACAACATCCCAAACCTCTTCCTTGATAGTTTCCCAAAAGAAGTGAATGAAGTTGGTGGTCAATGTGTTCGGGCTCAGGGCTTTCCCTTCCTTTAGTTGGAAGACTACTTGTTTAACTTCTGCCAATGTGGTAGCTTTGAGCAGCATCCTCTTGTGTTCTTTCATGACCAATTTGGGTATGTACTGAGTGATTCTTCCTATGGCTGCCTGCCGATGGGTGTTGGGTTCTTGGAGGATATCCTTGAAGTGATTGCACAGTTCCTCTATGATGTCCTCTTGCTTTTCCATATGCTCCCCATTCTAACTTTTGAGAACTACGATTCTGTTGTGCATCCTGTGCTAGATGGTGGAGCGGTGGAATTTTTTTTGTCTTTCTTTCTATGTCTTTGAGCCAACATATCAGGGATTTTTGTTTCCATAGGATATCTTCCTGGCTTCTTCTCTCTTCCAAATGGGTTTTTAGAGATTTTTCCTTGTTCTCTGAGTCTATCGAGCATCCTTATGATATTATTTTTTGTTGGAGTTGCTTCATTTTCTCTTCCAGCTCTCTTTGATCTTTGAAGATGTTGTCGAAGGTGGTATTGTTCCACACCTTCAGTTTCCCTTTGAGCATCCTCATTTTCATCTGGAACTGATACATTTTTGTGCCTTGGGGTGGTATGAGGGAGGACCACCAATCCAAGACAAGGTCTTTGAACCCTGGATGTTTGAGCCAACAATGTTCAAAGTGGAAGGGTTTAGGTGTGGGCATGCCTGGTATGAGTCATTGAAGCTGTATCGACCAGTGGTTAGAGCCAGGGGTCGGTATGATGGTGGCTACAAGATCTCCCCCTAGGTGTATGAAGTATTCTGTAATAATAAAACAGTCCAATCTAGAGGCGATTTGATGAGTTCCTCCTCTTTTGTTATTCCAAGTGAAGATGCCATTGGATGTTTGAAGATCTATGAGGTGGTTGTCTTGGATGAAGTTCTTGAACCCAGTGTTGTTCATATCCAGATAGGGCCTTCCCCTTTTTTTTCCTGTAGGTTTGTTATCATATTGAAGTCTCCTCCAAGCAGCAAAAGAGGTTGAGTTCGCTGGTTTTTGAGATCAAAAATGTTGTCTAGAAGCTCAGTTTTTTGCTGGAGAGGCTGGGGGAAGTAGAAATTCGTGAGCAATCCATTGATGGTAGTTCCAATAAAGTGAAAGTGGCTTGAATGAAGTGTATGTTAGCATGGCAGTTCTCTAGGGTGATGATGTGGGGGTTCCAAATGATCGCCAATCTTCCCGATTCTCCATTGGCATCCACTGGTAAGGTTTTTCAGCCTTTCCATACCCTTTTGAAGAATGTATCCATAGTAGAGTTGGAACATTTGGTTTCTTGCATGTAGAGAATTGCAGGGTGTCCTTCAGTAACTCTTTTATTGATGATCTGTGCTTTGTGGGGCTATTGAGCCCTTTAATATTCCATGATATGATATTCATTGAGGGGGTTTGGAGATAATGGAATAGAATCAAGTTAACTTGGGGAATCTCCCAGATTATACCATCTCTTTGCCCATTGTAAATGTTCTCTGCAGATCTATTTTTCTGCCTTGTTTGCGGGATTCTTTCAGAATATATTTAGTGTTCAGGGGCGTACCTCCTTGATTGACCAGGGAGGGGATCTGTTGAGCTCGAGTGAGGATTTCCTCCAACTTCTGGATCTGGTGCAAGGGTATTGAGAGAAAATATTTCTTGTTGCATGCATCTTCTAACCCTATGAGATCAAGGTCTCCAAAGTCAATTCTCTTCGATTCTTCCTCCATAGCTTCTAGGATTGAGTCCAACATCGTTCCTTTTCCTTCCATTGTCGAGCTGTCCCCTGCATGCATAGGGGCTTGGGGGATTAGAAAAGCTTCCGATTAGATCTTAGTTTGTTGAGTATTTGAAGTCTGGGGTTTCTCTTGCGAAGATCACCCTATATCTTTGGGAGGTTCGTTATCAATTTCATTCAACTGAGCTAGGGCTTCAATGCTATTGCTTGTAGCCAAGGATTTTTTATTCTCATTTGTGTTTGACCTCCTGTTGTGCCATTTCCTTCCTGCTACTTTTGTAAACCCTTCAGTGGCTTGATCATTTGATTCATTATTCATTGCATCCTTTTGATTTAGGGGGAAGTCTCTGAACATGTGCCTGTGTTGGTGACACTTCCGACATTTAAAGGGTACATGTCCATAATCTACATTTTTAATCCATTCATAATCGTCATGCAATAGACATACCTCACCAGGGAGCGACTCTGCGATGTTCATGTAGAAACAAATTCGTGCATATGCTGCATGTCGATTGATCTTTGTTTCCTCTTTCGTTTTAATGAATTCTCACAGGGAATTGTGTAGAAATTTGAATAACTGATATATTATTCACCGAGATTCTCCTGATCACACACTATTTTAGCTTCATGCATAATACATAATCTCTTCTACCATTGATCATCACACGCGGAAATAAAATCAATTGCATGCACACATTAAAACCACAAACAATCACACATATGAACATAGTATTTAATGGGAAAGATTAAAGCTGAAAACCCCAACTATCTGTATATTATATGTCATGGAGATCATGTAAAAATCATAGTACAAAGCTCCTCACAAGCTCTCAGCACTACCTCAAATTGCTACACACTATCAAGCTAGATCTAGCAAAACACATGCTCCAATCTTTTGCCACTTGATAGCCAGCCTCTATTGCGTAATCAATGCTATGGGATGGCTTCATTAAATAGATAAACCACCTGGCTTGTACTGCGCAATCCTCATGGGCTTCTCTAATCACTGTGTGTTGCAAATAGCAACAGTATAGTCACAACTGATAGTTAACCTGCTCTTTCACCTATTTCTGCACTGGTCTCCACTGAAACTGTCCATGCACTGAAGTTAACTGATGCATTCTTTAGTTGATTAATGAGTTTATAATTAGTGAATTAATTAAAAATTAATTCACACCACTCTCACTAATTGTATCAATTAGTTAAACTAGATACAAATAGCTCAACTATGTTTAGATTAGTTAAACTGAATACAACTCCACTAACTTCCTCAATCAACTCCACCAAACTCTGTCACATGAGTTCTAACTGAAGTATCCATGCAATAGCTCCACTTAACCCTTAGGAATAGCGTAATTCCTTCTGTCGGCTCCTGTGCCACATCTGTGCACTTAACTGAAGTGCTCCAAGAGAATAAGATAATGTTTAGAGTCTAAATATTATTAAGAGCTAATAATATTCGACATATCTATTTTTAGACTGGCAATCTAAAAATAGATTCTGCCCAGTATGTTTAAAAATAGAAGTCCATCTATTTTTTCCGACTTGACCAACCATCCACAAATAGCATCCTGCAACTCATAGAACATGATCCATATGTCTAAAAATAGACATAGTCTAAAAATAGACTTTGCGCCAAAAATAGCCTGCGAGCCCACTTAGTGAAGGCGAATCCTTTCCACTAAGCTCATCATATTGTTGCAATCTCAACACTCCCTCTCAACAAGATAAGGATCATCTACCACCCCTATCATGCCTCTATGGTATTCGAATTTTCTCCTAGTGAGCGCCTTTGTCAAGATATCAGCATCCTGATCCTCCCTGGGAATGTATGAAAGTAACATGATCTTCCGCTGCACACAATCTCTGATATGATGATACCGATCCGTGAAGCCATGCCACCTCAACTCATCCTCCTGTCTGTACCATGATCCATATCCCGATGTGCCTCTGAGATATCTCAATACATGCTTCCCCGCCTTCCAAAAGAGCTTGGTAGGCTTAACCATAGCTTGTGAAAGTTGGTTAACTACATAGCATATGTCGGGTCATGTATTGACCAGATACATAAGCGACCCCACCAACTGTCAATAAACAATGGCATCCACTACCTCCACTGAAGTAGCATCCTCCTTCCTCCAACCACACGGAAGAGGAGTATCAATAGGATTGCGGCCATGCATGCTGAACTTCTCCCGTAATCTCCCGGAACATACTTGCACGAGAAACAAACGGAGTCCACCAGCTATGTTGCCAAATTTCCGATCCCGGGAATCCGGGGAAATAATGAAGGAGAGCCCAAGTCCTTCATCTCAAACTTATTTGCAAGATCAGCCTTGCATGAGTGTATCAACAGTTCATCACCCGTAAAAATTAAAAAATCTACATAAAGTACAATGATTAGCAACTTACCCTCCACCATAATCTAGTATAGGTTCGGATTCGCCTCACTCTTGCAGAATCCAAGTCTGGTGAAATAAATGTCTATCCGTGTGTACCAAGCACGAGGTGTTTGTTTCAACCCATACAGCGCTCTTTTGAGCCTGCACACATGCGACTCGCTATTGAAGATCTCGAAACCTTTGGGCTGCTCTATGTACACCTCCTCCTCAATGACTCCATTGAGGAATGCAGTCTTCACATCCATCTGATGAATGTGCCACCCCATCTGCGCTGAGAGAGCAAGAATCGTCTGTATGGAAGAATACCTTGCGACGGGTGCAAAGGTCTCCTCATAATCGATCCCCTCTATCTGTGAGAAGCCTCGGGCAACAAATCTTGCCTTGTACTTCTCCACACTCCCGTCAGCCGCCTGCTTCACTTTGTAGATCCATCGCGAACCCACCACTTATTTCCCCTCCGGTCTTGGGACAATCTCCCATGCACTGTTTCTGACAATCGAATCATACTCTTCCACCATGGCATCTACCCATGCGGGGTCCTCGCTTCCTCGAAGAGGATGGCTACCGTCACGATACACTTGCTCATAAGAGCCATGTATCCAATCCTCTCGTCGGTATTTGTCTCACATGCATTTGTGATGTAGGTGCTCCTACAACCTTCTCTGCATCTGTAGCCAATCGCTCAGCTTCTGTAGTGCGCTTCCGCCCTCTGATGGTTGGCGCTGCTTGAGTGGTCTCTTCCACTCCATGAACCTCATCTTGTGGCTGATCCACATCCTAAGATTCATCGTTAGGAACTAATAGTTCCTCATCTGCATGCAAGTGTGGCTCCCTCTCAAGCGAACACTTCATGGCTTTCTCTTCATGAAATTTGATATCCCGTCGCACAACAGTCTTGCGACTGTTTGGAAAATACACACGATAGTTGTGGGGCGTATCAGTGTACCCCACAAATATCCCAACCTCTGCAATCGGCTCCAGCTTCTTCCTAGCATCCTTCGTCACATGAACGTAAACAGGTGAACCAAAAATCCTCAAATGGGAAATATCAGGCCTCTTACCAGAAAATACCTCCTCAGATGTACTCATGCCAAGTATCCTGTGAGGACAACGGTTCTGCACATATACTGCAGTATTGCATGCCTCAGCCCACAAGTGTATGTGAAGGCCCTGATCATGCAACATCGCCCGTGCAGCACCCACGATCGTTCTGTTGTTCTGCTTAGCAACCCCGTTCTGCTGTGGGTTATGAGGTGCTATGAGCTCTCTTCGAATTCCTTCTGCGTTGCAAAAGTCCTTGAATTCACCAGAGATGAATTCACCACCATTGTTGCTCCTAAGAGCCTTCACCTGCTTCCCCGATTCTTTCTCAACCAGTGCCTTGAACTCACAGAACTTTGAGTATGTCTTTCTCTTCTTCTGCATGAAGAAGATCCAACACTTACGAGAAAAATCATCAAAAAATATCACATAATACCTGTGCTTTGCTGTCGAAGCTACTGAGAAAGGTCCACACATGTCTGTGTGAATTCTCTCAAGGATCTTCGTGGTGCGAATATCCTTCTCATGAAAGGTGGCTTTCACAAATTTTCCCAAGGTACACCCCTTGCACTGATCTGACTACATAAGAGTGCCTTTAGGAAGCCCAGTAGAAATCTGCTGCAGTATCTTCAAAGCTCCATGGTGAAGGTGGCCCAATCTCCGGTGCCACAACTCGCCATCATCCCGGCTCACCACTCCTTCTGCCTTGCCTTCCATTGCTGCGCAGCCATCTACCTGAAATTGATAAACATTCTTAACTTGAACCCCTATCCTCCGGGTCTCACCAGTTGCCTTACTATGCAGGAAATCCTTTCCCTCGCTAAAGACAACATCATATCCCTTGTCTTCTAACATCGCCACAAAGATAAGATTCTTCTTCAATCCTGGAACATGCATCACTTCCCTCAATACGAAGGGTTTACCAGACTCCCTATCAAAGGAAATGGTACCGATACCGGTCGCACTGTATCTACCATCATCACCCATCTCGATGTGCACTCCAAGATCTTTCTCATCCAGATCAGTAAACAAATCTCGATCTCCTGTCATGTGAAAAGACGCACCACAGTCAAGAAACCACACTGAACCCGTCACACTTGAGACCAAGCATGCGATCAATGAAAAGTACAGCTCAAACTATGAGGCTAAGGCCTCTCCAGCTGCAGATCCAGCAGCCTACTTATTTTTCTTCTTCTGTGGACAATTAGTGGCATAATGTCCGTGTTGGTGACAATGAAAGCACTTCACCTTGGACATGTCCTGCTTCTTGCCTTTCGCACCGGATTGAGAAGCTTTCTTGCTCTTCCCCTTCTTTGCTTTGGCAGCCAAAGCGAAATTATCTTCATCATAGTTCTTTGATGAAGATCCGTCCTTGGTACTCCGCCTTATCTCCTCTTGCACAAGATCCGACCAAAGTTGCTCTCATCTTGGCAATTTCTCCCGACCATTGACAGAGTCCTGATAGGAATGCCAACTCTTCGGAAGCCCAAGGAGAGCCAATCTCACCAAGTCCTCGTCATCAACAGTAACCCCCACACTTCCCAGCTCATCCCTGCATTGGATGAACTTCGTGAGGTACTTGGGCATACTGTCGCCTTTCTCCATTTTTATGTTTATGAGTTTATCCTTGAGCGCCAACTTCCTCTGATCGCTCTTGCTTTGGAATAAATCTGTCAAAGCTTTCCACATCAAGAATGGAGAAGATTTACCATGAAGGTTGGACACTATGTGATCCTTCACACCTTCCAACAGAATCCTTTGACACTTTGTTGTCTTCTTTTGCCATGCGTCAAGTATGGCAGCATCACTAGAAGTAGGTTTTGGAATTTCTGCATCTATGAACTCCTTCAACCCATTGTCATCCAGCACCGCCTCCATCCTGTCCTTCCATGCAATATACTTCGAGCTGCCCTCAAGGGCATACTCCAATCGCAATCCGTTGAAAGACATCTCAACTTCGACACCAAGAAAACACTCCTGCAAATTCGAATTCCACCAGCACAAAACTCAACCGCTTCAATGTTTTGCAATTGCTCCAATGATCAATATCGCTCCGATACCATGTAGAAATTTGAATAACTGATATATTATTCACCGAGATTCTCCTGATCACACACTATTTTAGCTTCATGCATAATACAGAATCTCTTCTACCATTTATCATCACATGCGGAAATAAAATCAATTGCATGCACACATTAAAACCACAAACAATCACACATATGAACACAGTATTTAATGGGAAAGCTTAAAGCTGAAAACCCCAACTATCTGTATATTATATGTCATGGATATCATGTAACAATCATAGTACAAAACTCCTCACAAGCTCTCAGCACTACCTCCAATTGCTACACACTATCAAGCTAGATCTAGCAAAACACATGCTCCAATCTTTTGCCACTTGATAGCCAGCCTCTATTGCGTAATTAATGCTATGGGATGGCTTCATTAAATAGATAAACCACCTGGCTTGAACTGTGCAATCCTCATGGGCTACTCCACCTATCTGTGTGTTGCAAATAGCAACAGTATAGTCACAACTGATAGTTAACCTACTCTTTCACCTATTTCTGCACTGGTCTCCACTGAAACTGTCCATGCACTGAAGTTAACTGATGTATTCTTTAGTTGATTAATGAATTTATAATTAGTGAATTAATTAATAATTAATTCACACCACTCTCACTAATTGTATCAATCAGTTAAACTAGATACAAATAGCTCAACTATGTTTAGATTAGTTAAACTGAATAAAACTCCACTAACTTCCTCAATCAACTCCACCAAACTCTGTCACATGAGTTCTAACTGAAGTATCCATGCAATAGCTCCACATAACCCTTAGGAATAGCGTAATTCCTTCTGTCAGCTCCTGTGCCACATCTGTGCACTTAACTGAAGTGTTCCAAGAGAATAAGATAATGTTTAGAGTCCAAATATTATTAAGAGCTAATAATATTCGACATATCTATTTTTAGACTGGCAATCTAAAAATAGATTCCGCCCAGTATGTCTAAAAATAGAAGTCCATCTATTTTTCCCGAATTGACCAACCATCCACAAATAGCATCCTGCAACTCATAGAACATGATCCATATGTCTAAAAATAGACTTTGCGCCAAAAATAGCCTGCGGGCCCACTTAGTGAAGGCGACTCCTTTCCACTAAGCTCATCATCTTGTTGCAATCTCAACACATTGCCTATGTCCCATAGAGTTGGATCATCCCAGTAGTCCTAGGGGAGAGTGTAGAGCCTGATGTGGATTGAAGCCCATGGGATATCTTTCTTGTCTAGATTGAAGCGTTCTACCCAGTTGCACAGATATAGACCCGCAGAGTTGAAGAAGTATGGCCATCCGTCCATGATCTGATTTTGTCTTCGATGCAGGTGAAGATCACATTGAAGAAATGTTTTCCGCATAACTGAAGATTGACATTACCCTTGGGCTTCCATTTGGAAGTGATCCATCTTAAGAGGGATTTTTCTGTGGGCCAAAAACCCATGAACTTTCCTATCAATGCATGATCCTTCATGTGTTGGATTATTTCATTGATTC
Source organism: Pinus albicaulis (assembly GCA_034641835.2). Taxonomy (NCBI): domain Eukaryota; kingdom Viridiplantae; phylum Streptophyta; class Pinopsida; order Pinales; family Pinaceae; genus Pinus; species Pinus albicaulis. Next base: position 1,495,384,290 of record CM076575.1, read on the forward strand.
GATGCGTAGGGAGCTCAATCATGGTTCTTGTGGTAGTTTTGAGTATGCATGTGGAAGAAGTGATATTTTTTGCTTTTTCTTCTATTGTGGAGGTCGGTTTTGCAATGGGAGTCACCTCGGTTGTGTCATGAAGCAGGCCAGAGTTTTGTTGATGATCGTTGTTAGCCCCTGCCGCCGCTCCTGTGGGAGGCAAGACTGAGGTGGGGGGAGCTATTGTCCTCCCATTGGTTCTATCATGGGTGAGCCTATGGGCTCTCCAAGAGTATGGATGGGTCCTCAAGGGCGAGGAAGAAGGCATGCCAGGGGTAGCCTGCGCAGAAACCTCCAAAACCTATATCGTGGTGGTGCTGCTTGCTTCGACAATCACAATTTTCTCAATCACACATAAACATTACAAAGAGCCTTTACAAGAATATTAATAAAAACCTAGTGGTGCAATTTTCATTCGAGGTCCTTCTTCCTTTGAACCAAGGTGACCATCTTTATCAAGATTTTCAACAAGAAATGAGGCATGTTAAGTGATATGTGCCCAAATAAATGCATTCAAATTTGGACATGGTAATGGTACACCATACTAAACTTCCCTTAACAAGTGATGAATTTCATAACAATGAAGACTACATCCTACTAGAGAGGATGGAGGGCCTCTAAATTTATCCCCTTCTTCAAATTCGGGAGTAAGGTCGATGGTTCGTAGAGGAATGATATCCAACAAGCCTTGTCAATTTTAAAATTTATAGACAACACTTCTCCCTCCTAGGAGAGTAAAGTAGCTTTTGCAATCATATGATCACCAACTTCAATGATAAGTTTCTTCCTTGTAGCTTTTGTCCCATCAAAATTCTTTGGAAATTCGAGTGCAATTTCCTTGTCATGGCCCTGAAATTGTCCCAAAAATTCAGCCCAACCTACATTTTCAAAAATGTTCCAAACTTCAATTTTAATCCAAATACTATGAATATTGTCAGGCTCTGCCCTATTCATACAACCTTCTATGCTTTTTCCTATTAAAACCCTTACGATTGTCCCTGTTCAGACCTTTTACAACTATCCCTATTCACAGGAATTTCACAATTAAAATTTTCATCGATCCAAATCCTTTTGGATTTCTTAGGCTATGGAACCATGATTCTACAGTGGCTACGAAATGTTGTGAATTAATGCATTATGATTTTGGTCATTCCTTAAACCAATCATAGGTTACATGGGCTAAGTGGGGTAATAATGGGCCACTCATAAGAACAAATTTGAATCACCCTTCGCATAATACATTGGGTCTAATGACCTAAGACTTATATATATATATATATATATATATATATATATATATATATATATATATATATATATATATATATGCATTATATATTTTGAAAAATACCCTAATTAAATACTTATAAACCCTTTCGACCAATCTATATACCTAAGCATGAACTTCCCTAATGATAATTTTGTTATGTGTATATATATATATATATATCTACATGGATTTTAATTTTAGTTTTTCTTTTGAAACAAAAGGGGTGATTGATAATGATATAATGGATATCCTTAAGAGTATGAGACCATTGAAAATTTATTGTATGGAGATGTACAACTTAGAATAATAGGGCTTGAAATCTTAAGTGAGTGTGGTGAGGAGTTTAAATGTTTCTGGTATACATGTTATCTTTACAAAACCTTATAATTTTGTATTAAAATAAAAACCAGAATATTAAGAATGAGGACAGTTGGTGGTCGTTAAACTTGTAATAATATTGTGGTTGTGCCAATTCTTATGCCCATGTTGCTGAAATAAATCCTTCCATTTGTCCTGAAAAGAAAGATAACCTTTATATGTTCAGGTACCGTCTTGAAACTAGGTATCCTTAGTCTTAGAATATCTTTGTTTATCTACATATATATGTATTTTTTTTCGGACTCTACCAATGAGTCTTCCTAGTTTTCCAGCAAGAGTCTATCCCATTGCACCCATGAGGAGGGTTTCAGGATAGGAAGTTTCTCTTCTTCCTAATAGCATAGCCAAAAACTTGGTTTTCCAATGCAACTAGGTGTTAGATGTTGCCAAGACCAGGTTTTCACAACCAGATATATTTTTTTTCACCAATTAGGATTGACAGCTACAAAACCGTAGATAAGGGTAGATTAGCGAGCCTTTCTACAACTTCGAGATCAATTTAATTCTTCAATTTTTTCGACAAATTCTTCCTTAAATTTAGGTTTCTTGTACAATCTCAGTCGATTTCCATTGAAAATCAATGGAATTCATGCATCATTGATTGTAAATATCACTAATCCATTGTCGAAGACATTCTATATTTCATATGGTCCTAATCACCATTTGTAAAATTTTCCTTTGAAATCCATATGATTTGAATCAAATGGAAGGGACAAATCTCCTTCTTTATATTGTTTTTTTTTTTTTTAATGAACTTGTCATGCCATTTTTCCCGTTGTTGTTGGATAATTGTCTTTTGTTGGATGGAATCGTAGCACATTTCATCAAGCTCATTCAATTGGTCTGATTGATGCTTCAGAGCCTATGAGCAGTCCATTCTAGCTTGTAAGGAAGTCCTTAATTTTTTTACTTCAAATTAAATAGGAAGAACAACTTATTTTCCATACACTAACTCATATAGTGTGAATTTGTTTGAATTTTTACAAGTAATTGTATAGGACCACAAGGCTTTTGGAAGCTTCTCGACCCAATATTTATGATGATGTTGAAGTGTATTTGTCAAGATGGATAAATTCCACCTGACCATTTTCTTGAGGATGGTATGGAGTGGATATCTAATTTTTTATCCTTAATTTCTCAGTAACAGACTGAATCAATTAGGAGGCGAATTGAGTTCCCTAATTAGTAACAATTTCTCATGGCACACCAATTCGTAAAAAGAATATTTGTATAGAAAGCCAACGACTACTTTTTCTGTTGCTTTTGGTAGGGATTTAGCCTCAAGCCACTTAGTTACATAGTAAGTACATAATAAAGTGTATGATATTTGTATTGATTGCGAGTTGATAGGCCATACAAATTCAAGAACCCATTTTTTTAAAGGTTCAATCAGGACATGGGGTTGTAGTGGCATCTCATCTATTTTTGTTGGTTTCCCCACTCTGAAAATTGTCACAACTTCGAACATACTTCCAAGCATCTTCCCCTTCATGTCAGTGTAATCTGATGCAAAACCTTTAATTTTTATTTTAAGCATTTCAATCAATAGCTTTTTCTGAGAGGGTTCCAATCCATAATTAACATTCAACAAATTCCTAGGATAAATTTCAATAGTTATGGTTTGATTTTCTAAGGCATCTTATAAAAATATTGGTTTCATTTGTCGAGTTAGCTCGATAGGTGATCATTTATCCTAGATTTTTGTTCTTAGAATCATTTTGATTGATGTATTGTTGTTGATTTATGGATGTGTTAAAAAGGTGCAGATTAGATCACCCCCATCATGTACTCTGAAAACGGGGGCTTGATCAATGGTTAGAAGAGGTTGAGTAGCCTCTTCATCACTATCTTTGAGCCATAAATGAATTTTTCTATATGAGGAAGGTTTTGATGGAGGGTAAAGGGAAACTCTCTTAGTAGAATTTCAAAGGGATATATCCAGGTCCCCAAACCTACAACTGATGTAAGCATATACTATAGCTAACCAAGGCCTCCCAAGAAAAAATGGGTAACCTCCAAGGTTTTCCTTGGGTTGGATGGTCACGAAATCAACTAGATATTCCCATGGACCTATTGAGACATCAGTTTCTTCCAACACCCTTTCTGAATTTACAATGGATTAATCAACCATTTGGAGAACAGTTGAGGAAGGTCGAAGACCAGGTAACCCTAGTTTGTCCAGAATTTCCTTGTTCATCACCTTAATAGTTTCCCTAATGTATATTAAGGTGTTAGATATAACAATATTATATATATATATGATTTACAATAGGAGATCCTAGGTCACCATATTTTGATGTAAATACCTTTCCCAACATTAAGTCAACCAATTTCCTAACTACTTATACTGTTTTGGGATCTCTTTTCTTTCTTCATTGCTTTCTTAAACAAAGTTCCTTAACATGTTTTGCATAGATAAGAAAATCCTTGACATCTTGGAACAATTTAATTTTTACATAGACATTCCTCAATTCCCCTAAAATGTCAAATCCAGGTTTAATACGGAGTTTTTCAAGACATTTCCTCTCTAGATAAGGAATGGATTGAGACTCCTTTTTAGGAGGTAGTTAATGAGAATAATATAATGGTGGCTTGGGTAAGTTATTGTCCTCATTATGTTCTTGACTGATGGGAGCAATTTTATTTTGGATAACTTTCCTAGAGTGCAAATTAATTTCCTTACATTCCATAGCTGAGAGGGGATAGGTAAGAAAATTAGACAATTCGATATTAGAGGTGGGTTAGAAAATTTATTATTATTTGTATTTGGAATAGGCTGGGAAGGAAAATGAGGTCTCTTTTTAGTTTGATTTGGTTAATTGGAAGGCAATTGAAGTTGTTGTTGGTGTGGTAGAGGAGGCATCATACTCCCAAAGGATGAGTGTCCTCTCCATCTCTGGGCCCACCCTTTCCCCTACACCTAAGGGAGCCATTGTGACCATGGCATATGGGTGTACCATCCAAAAGGGAAAGTGAAATGTGGGAAGGATAAAGAGGTACAAATGTTCGAGGAGAATAAGATTTTTTTAGTCACAAAACAAATTTTCTCACTCTCCCCATCTTTTTCTTGGAACATTCGTTTGAGTCGCGACAAAGAAGGGAATTCCTAAGTGGAATACTTTTATTCACAAATTACACGTACCTCTACATTATTCAAGGGAAATTATCTAAGCAGATTATTTTTTTGACATTTTGAACAAAATATGGCTAAGGGTAGCTCAAATTTTTCCTTCTTTATTTTAGCTTGCAAAGTATCCAATTGTGAATTGAGTATACTTAGAATATTAGTTTTAAAATTGTCCAAAATAGTCCCTAGTTTAGTCTTAGTCATCCCTCTCCCACCTGATCTATTGATCCGTGATCAAATATCTTGAGAAATTTTCAAATATTTTGTGCTTCCTCTAGAATATTATTTATATAATTAATATATGTCCTCATATGTTAGTTATGAAACATCTCTTGCACCCATTAAATTCAAGGTTTCTAAATAGTCCTCTCATATCCCTTTAAGAAAGAGGATACGTAAAGTTCCAGGATCTAGGTAGTTTTGCTTAGTTCTTTACAAAGTATAATGAAATCTCTCCACATAGTCTTCCATACTTTCTTCCTGATCTTAAAAAATCCTTCCTTAATGTCCCTAAATTTGCAATAGTCTTGGTATTTATCCAAAATATTGTTTTTCATATCATCCCATGATCAATAGTGTTTCCCCCTAATCCCATAAACCATGAAAGGGTTGTGTATTTTAATGTCTTAGGAAAATTTTCTAATTTTTGGCATCTATTAAATAATTGTAACTCTAGAAAAGCGCATAAAATTAAAATATGAAATTGTCTAGATCCCTTGTAGATAGACCATGAAAAATTGGAAGAGAAGAAAGAGGAATATTTTTCATGTGTACTACAACATCAAGGTCTTGAAAGGGAAATTGAAAAGTGACTGGTTTTTGTTGTTTAGGTCCATTAACTTCTTCATCTCCCATATTCTCTTATCGTGTAGTTTTAGGAGTTTGAATCTTATTAGATATTGTGGAATTATCAAATTCCTCTTCAAAGGGGTTTCTTCCCTTTTTGATGTTTTCCCTCCTAATGGTCTCCCTATTGAAAAAGTGATTGGTGTAGTATTCTTAATTATTAATTTTGTACCATTTAAAATTGTTTAAAATCCCCTTAAAATGGAATAACACCAATCCCAACTAAACCAAAAACATGAAATTCTATTCTAACCAAAATAACAGACCAATGTAAAATAAATACCAAATGCTAAAATCAATGCAAGTCACACAACGCATAAATCGAGAAAACTATTATTCAAAACCCCAAAATACCATAGTCTAAATCTATAACAGAGAATATATATATATACTCAGACTTTGTTCTAATTACAACACACCACTAAACGGAATAATGATATAAACAAAAAAAAGTTGACAGTAGGTGATTGTTCCTTGAACAACCCCAACTCAAGGATTGATTCACGCTTTTACTCTATTAACTGTTGAATTCAAAATAGCAGAAACAACCAACAATTAGTGCATACCACACAACAAAATGTCTGAACTAACTTGGAACTCTGATGATCACCAAAAGAATATCTTAATATTGTCTTGAAGGAAAATGATAACACACAATAGTCTTTGCACTCTAGAGCATTGTTCATTATACAAAGTTCACAAATGTTCTAAAATAAGCACACCGAGCTTAGCCTAATCTCAACTAACTCATTAGAATCAAACACAATAATTGGTTATAACTTGCACATAAAATTTCAGTTGAAATCTAAACCACTTATGCTAATTTTATCATTATAAGGTACATATTGTAGATGGTTTGATAAAGTCCCAGATCTCTTTATCGATGCCTTGGAATGACAGATTCTCCTGCATAATAGAGTAACTGAGAAGGGGCATCTCAATCATAATTGAGTGTATCATCAAAAATATAATAGCCCAAGATGGTTGATGCCTGTTGAGATCGTGTGATGCCTCGTTCCTTGCTGAATAACCATCTCATGAGAATAGAATATTAGAATTCATGCGAAGGCATTTCACATGGTCATTAGAGGAAATTCAACCTAAAATTTCCCATGAAAATTTCATGTAATTTCCATGTCATAATATGTAAACCAATCAAAATTCTTTAGATTTAAAAATAGGTAAATATCAATATTTTGGAGAGAAAAGATGAAAAACTAGTTTTTTTTTTGCTTATGTCGACATAGGGTCACTCAAATTTCAAGTGTATATGCTCATTGGATGCGAAATTAAATTCCACATCTAACGAGCACCCATTATGCATACATTTGAGAAGACCCTCATTGATAAAAATTGAAGATACATTAAAAATCATGTTGAACATGCTTTTGTAATGTATTTTCAATTTTATTCAATGTGGGTATTTTCAAAAGTATGCATAATGGGTACTCGTTGGATGTGGAATTTAACTCCACATCCAAAAAGTGTATACACTTGAAATTTGAGTAAACCGATAAGGAGATAAGCCAAAAATACAATTAAAAAAACTAGTTTTTTTTTCTTTCCCTGCAAAATTCATCCCTTACTTTTATTATTTTTCCTTAGGAGGCCACTTTTACGCTTACATTTCCTCTAATGTTAATTGTAGAACTGCCACCATGAAATCCTTACAAATCCATCAACAACACCTCCTTTACATTACATTTAAAACTATAACTTGCACACCAAATTACAACCACAAACATATCCCTTTGATACTTGGTCACATTCACCTAGCAATTGGATGCAACCAAAGCTATCGATATTTGATTAAAATGATGGTTCATAAAAAAAATTGGCAAGTAACGATTGGTCGAAATATAATCACAACATATGAAATACAAATCTTTGTAACCAACCACTTAATATTAAATCAATAACTTGAGCCATTTATTAAAACCACGCTATATATATATAATCTTATGCAATCTAAACACACCCATAAGTCACCTTTTAATCAAATACCTTATTTATTCATAAACAAAGAAGATAATGTTTGAAAATAAACGCAAATATACCTGTATTGGAATATAATCTTATGCAATCTAAACAAACCCATAAGTCACTTTTTAATGAAATACCTTCATTATTTATTCATAAACAAAGAAGACAAGGTTCGAAAATAAACACAAATATAACTGTATTGGAATAGATAAGATGATTTAGGAGTAAATAATGATAACGTTTTTAGGCCAGAATTAAATATTTTAATGACAAAATTGTTGTTAGAGAAAGAACCCATAAAATATTAACAAGGGCTGGAGGCAGCATTAGTCCCTGCCGAATAAAGGGATGAGCAATTGAACTTCCATTTCCCTCACCCTATCCCAAGTCTTAATAGTTGAGTGTTTATGTTTTATGTTTGAAGAACATAACTAGAACAACTATTATTGATCTTCATTCTAAGTGACTAGGTCGAAAGTTGTTGAGGTGATAGCAATAGTAAGAAGGGAAGCAAATGGAAGACGTCTTCAAAAAACTTTTGTGTAATAAAGCTTCTCGGACGCATTTCATTGGTCTATAAGGCAAAGTATTGCTTAATCATTCATCGATCTTCTCTTATGGAAGGCCTAGGCCATGCCTCCACGAATTGCAATTTCTTTTTTTTATTAAAGTGTTAGCTTCTAGCATTGACATGAAAAGTACCATCGACGGGGGTAATATAGATGATAGAGGGAGAGTTCATTACTTAAGTTGTGACAGGGGGAAGCTACTTCTGAACATTTTCAATATCTTAGAGCTGATCATACATAATCAATAGACACAACAAAACTTCTGCATTGTCAACATAATTTCTGCATTGTCAACCGACACATGTGTGACTCTGTCAGCTAATAATATAAATATATAATAAACTAAAAATTGTTAAAATAATGAATCATTTATGAAATATGAAATAATTAAAATTGTTGTTTTTTAGTGAAATATTTATGGAAAAATTAGTGAAATTATAGATGAGAGATTTGTGGATTATTGTTAAAGTAATTATAAAGTGATTTGTGAAGTTATATAGTTATTATGTGAGAGCTGTGTGCATTATTGATAAATATTTTTATGCTCTGTAATTTATTTTTATTTTACTGTGATTTCTTTCGTTTGGTTCATTTGGTATCAGAGAAATTGCGCAGAACCAAAGAATTTGTGAAACGTGTAATGAGTTGGAGTGTTGAATTTCCTCTGCGTGCAATGAAGGAAAAGCGTCGATCCATTTTTTTTATCCAAAGCATTGGTGCCTAACTGTATCAGAGTTGCGTGGAGCATTCGCCAGGAGACTTGTGTGCTAAGACTTCTGCGTGCATAGCTTGCAGATCTGTGCTGGAGATAATCCTGTTGAATTCCGCATGCGTGGAGAGTTCTTGACCTGCGTGGAGAGTTCAAAAGTTATAAAGGTGAAGATAAATAAAAGTAATCGCAGGCGGAGAAAGGTACCTACGGGGCGGGCATTCCTTGTCTGAGCACATTTATGGGTCTATGGCAGTGGAAATAAAGCTTGCCCTTTAGTGCATGCAATGAAGGTTTTTTTTAATAAGCGTCTAATGTTTCAAATAACACGTGGAATCACATGGGTGATGTTTTAAATATTAAATTGGCATGCATGGTAAAAGTAAAATCTACTTTGCTTTGGAGATCGAAATATTAAATACTCAAAGGAATTAACTTTAAAAGATTAAAGTTTGTTTTTATGGTGAACGTTAAAGTGGACTAGAGTGAGAATGTTTATTTCTTATTATGTTTTTAATGCATGGAGTGAATAAGAAGTAGAGAGACTTGGTGGAGATGCAATAAAGTTTGTTTTTATTGAATATTTTGGAGAGAGAAAAGTTTAGTATTTTGAGAATTTGTGTTTTTTTAGAGAGAAATAATGTGAAGGGAGAGTCAAATTTGAGTTTGTATAGGATATTATATATTTATGTCATTATAAATATCTTTGTAAAGAGTTTATTTTTTTTGAATTGCATTGAAACACATTTATTGTACTCAAATATTAATAAAAAATATATTTTGTGGTAGTGGTTGAATCTCAATTTTTTGGGATATTGGCTCTTGTTCCGAGTTGAAGTGGGACACATTGTTTTCATTGTGCACTTTCTCTCTCTAATTCTTTAAATCTCTTTTACTCTTCTCATGGCGACAAGCAATATTGTATTGCCTAAACTTGTTGGCACAAAATACTTTTATTGGAGCAAACACATGCAACCTATATTCATCACTAAATATTTATGTTGCCTAAACTTGTTGGCACAAACTACTTTTATTGGAGCAAACACATGCAACCTATATTCATCACTAAATATTTATGAGAACTTGTAACTAATGGATACACTATGCCCTCTGTTGAGATTCAACAAGATGATGAGCTTAGTGAAAAGAGTCGCCCTCACTAAGTGGGCCCGCAGGCTATTTTTGGCGCAAGTCTATTTTTAGACATTGTGATCATACTTCAGAAGTTGCAGGATGCTATTTGTGGATGGTTGATCAAGTTGGAAAAATAGATGAAATTCTATTTTTATAATATTGGGCAAAGTCTATTTATAGATCGTCAATCTAAAAATAGATGCATGTCGATTATTATTAGCTCTTAATAATAATCAGACTCTAAACAACAACTTATTCTCTTGGAGCACTTTGTTTCAGTGCACAGATGTGGCACATCAATGGACTGAGGGAATTACGCAATTCCCAAGGGTTTACTGGAGCTAATGCATGGAGGACTCAGTTAGAACTCAAGTGGCAGAGTTATGACACAGTTGGAAGAAGTAGTTATGGAGTTGTATTTAGTTTAACTCAGTTAGACTAAGTTGAGCTAGTTGTATCTAGTCTAACCGAATGATACACTAGTGAGAGTGGAGTGAATTAATTAGTTAATTAATTCACAAATAATAACTCATTAATCAACTGAACAATACATCAGTTAACTACAGTGCATGGCGTCTGTTGAGACCTGAAGGGAGATAGGGTAAAGGGCAGATAATTTTATCTATAGACTATAGTGATGCATTGATTGCATCACACACACATTGGAGTTTCCAATGAGGATTGCGCAGTCAAGGAAAGGGTAATTCGAATTCATTCAGAGCTATTCTTCAGCAGGGATTGTGCAGTGGAGGCAAGCTAGCAGGGGGCAAAGATCGGTGCATGGATTTGCAGATTTTTCCTGATTAGTGTATGACGATTGATTGTACTGAGAGCTTGATGTACTAAGATTTGTATGAGATTGTCATATGATCTCCATGATACATAATATATGATAGTTGGGGTTTCAGCTTCAGGCTTTCTCGTTAAACAACTGTGTTATGTGCGATTATTTTTATTTATGCTTTACATGTGTGTGCAATTAATTTTCCGCAAAATATTAACAGTGGAATGGTTCTATATTATGCAAGGAGTTAAATATTGTGAGATCAGGGGAATCTAGGACATATGCATGCTTAATGTATATAATTTCTACACCATCTCCTGATGAATTTAAAAAAATTAGCGATGATGAAAATAAATCTCTTAAGGAACTTATTAAGAAATATAATGAAGCACTTTCACTTATAGGAAGCGCTCTTGAATAATATATATTTCCAAGAATCAGTGGTGAAGTAACATCTAAAGAAGCATGGGACATCTTAAAGAATACATATGAAGGTGTTGTTGTAGCTAAAATGCAAACATTAAGGAGGAATTTTGAAAATTCCCATATGAAAAGTAATGAATCCATTCATGATTACATCACAAAAATGCAAGACCTTGTTAATCAGATGAGATCATTAGGTGAATATTTTCCAGAACAAAGGCTAATTGAGAAGATTTTAAGAAGTGTTCTTCCTATGTTTCAGATGGTCACTACCAGTATTATGGTCTCTAAAGTTTTAAATACCATGAAAATTGATGAATTAAGTGGATTCTTGTTAACTCTTGAAGATAATCAACCATCTAAGAAAGTAGAACATGCATTTTTTGCGAATCATAGAGGAAGAGGAAGAAGTAGGGGTCAATATCATAATCATAATCAAAACAAAAATTAGCAAAGTTTACAAGGAAATGCATCACCTTTGAGAGGTAGAGGCAAGAATCCTAGTCAGTTTAGAGGAAGAGGCAGAGATGGATCTCGTGGAAGAGGACAAGGAAGAGATGGAGGTAGAAATGGAGGAAGAGGTGGAGGACCATAGTGTTATTATTTCCAAAAAATTGGTCATCTTGAAAGAGATTGTTATGCAAAAATCGAGATATGGAGTGAAAAGGTGCTAATACAGTTGTTGAATAAACTAGGAATGAGAATTTATTCATCTCAAGTTTGATGGCACATAGTGAAGAAAGAGAAGCATGGTATATTGATTCGGGATGTTCAACTCATATGACATCTTAAGAGGAGTTGTTTACCAAAATTAATGACAATTATTCTAGTAAATTTGTATTTGGTGATGATAGTGTTTCTCACGTGAAAGGGAAAGGTAGAGTTGCAATACCAACATTACATGGAAAAAAGAAGTTAATTGAGGGCACTTTGTTGACACCAACATTGAAGAAGAATCTACTTTATGTAGGACAAATGATGGAGCAAAACTAAAAATTAGTTTATGATAATAAAGAATGCCTAATCATGGATAAGTTGAATAAAAATGTGGTTGTACCAAGAGGTGAAATGACTGAAGAAAAAATTTTCAAACTCTCTTTTGATTCAAGTAATTCACAAAGTTTGAGTACAATTGAAGAAGAAAATAGTAAGCTTTGGCATTATAGGATGGGACATCTGATTTTTCAGAGTTTGGTGCTGATGAGAAAGAAAAACATGGTGAATGGTCTTCCTCATATCAAGTTGGATGATAAAGTATGTGAAGGATGTATATTTGGGAAACAACACAAGGAAAGTTTCCGAGATAGAACATGGAAGGCTAGAGAAGGTCTAGCATTGGTGCATTCATATTTGTGTGGTCCAATGGAGATTGTGTCTTTTTGAAATGCACGATATTTTCTTACTTTCATTGATGATTATTCTAGGAAGACTTGGGTGTATTTTCTACAAGAGAAGTCTGAAGTGTTTTCTCATTTTCTTGAGTTTAAGGCTTTAGTTGAAAAGCAAAGTGGTTTAAAAATTCTCACCCTAAGAACATATAATGGGGGAGAATACAAGTCAAATGAGTTTTTGAATTATTGCTGGAAGAATGGAATAAAGCGAGAGTTTACCAATTCATATTCTCCTCAACAAAATGATGTTGTAGAGAGGAAGAATAGGACCATAGTTGAAATGGCTAGAAGCATGCTAAAAACTAAGTCACTTGGAAATGAGTTCTGGGCTAAAGCAGTACACACAACAATATACACTCTTAACCGATCCTTCAAAGGCAGTATTGAATTTGACTCTAGAAGAAGCACAGTCAGGATAAAAACCAAGTGATGCACATATGAAAGTTTTTGGTTGTATTGCATATGCACATGTTCCTAAGGAAGAGAGGAAGAAATTCGATGATAAAAGTGTGAAGTGTATCTTTATTAGATATAGTACTAAAACAAGAAGTTATAGGTTGTTTGATCCTGAAGCAAAGAAGGTGATAATAAGTAGAGATGTTTTCATGGAAAATTTTAGGGGCTAATATTCGCAAGTGGGCTAATTTTCCATGGTTTTTCCAAAAAAAAGATTCGCCAATTTCCATTTTTTTGTAAAAATGATTCGCCCAAATTTTACAATATAAAATTATTTTACCTTAAAAATAGCCAACATTATATAGAGAATATATATAAAATCATTATAAATTTGTATAATTTTACAAACATATCAATAAAATTTTATAGTTCACATATTAGGGACTAGTGAAATTCGCCAACATTTTAACCTTCAAAATGATTTTCCATCCTTAAAATTATCCCTGGAGGTTTTTTTTGATGAAAAGGGAATCTATCATCCAGAACAGGTACAATTTGAATTGAAGAAAGATGCAATGAATATTGGTGATGAATCAAATTCCAAGTTAGTAAAATAATATGAAGTTAAGAATAATCCTAAGTGGCTTGAAAGAGGTCATTCAGAAAGCAGTATGTTAGATAGAAATTTTGAAAGAAGGGCTACTAGATCTAAAATTTCTCTAGTGAATTATGCACTTATGGGCCAGGTAATGAAAATGGATGAACCACGTGATTATGCAGAAGCATCAAGAAAGAAATAATGGAATGAAGCTATGGAAACAAAAGTGAATGCCTTGGTGAAAAATGATACATGGTACTTGGTAAAATTACCAAAGGGAAAAGATGTAATTGGCACTAAGTGGGTTTATAAAACCAAGTATAAGTCAAATGGCACAATTGATCAGTATAAGGCTCATTTAGTTACAAAGGGATATGTACAAAAATAAGGAATTGATTATATTGAGACATTTTCCCCAGTGGCAAAGTTGGATACAATCATGAAGGTTCTTGCATTAGCTGCACAATACAAGTGACCAATTTTCAGATGGATGTTAACTCAAATTTTCTAAATGGTTATGTGGATGGAGGAATTTATGTGGTTCAGCCTAAAGGTTTTGAAATTTTGGGAAAAGAAGACTATGTTTATAAGTTGAAGAAGGTCTTGTATGGTCTAAAGAAAGCACCAAGGGCATGGTATTCAAGAATTGATAAGTATTTTCAGGATCATGGCTTAGTTAAAAGTTTATCTGAGCCCAATATTTATATCTTTCAGTCATGACAGGACATTATGAAAGTTGTCTTATATGTTGATGATTTGATCTTACACAAGGAATAATACAGAACTATTTCAAAGGTTTAAGTCACATATGATTGCTGATTTTGAGATGACAGATCGTGGTGAGTTGCATTATTTCTTGGGTATTGAAGTTTGGTAGAAGGAATATGGTATTTTCATGTCACAAGCCAAGTATACTTGGGACATTCTGAAGAAGTTCAGAATGTTGAGTTGCAAGCCAGAAACAACTCCTTTGGAAGTTGGGTTGAAGTTATACAGACATGATGACTCCAATTCAGTTGATGTTACTTTTTATCGTCAATTGGTTGGAAGTTTGATCTACTTAACTACAAATCAACCAAATATTTCTTTTACAATCAGTATGGTATCAAGATTTATGGCAGAACCCAAGGAATTGCATTGGAAAGCAGCAAAGAAGATTTTAAGATATCCATGGGGAACAATTGGTTATGGTTTGGTATACAGTTCTATATAAGATCTTAGGTTGATTGGTTATATAGATTCAAATTGGGTTGGATGAATGGATGACAGGAAATCAACTTTAGGGCATTCACTTAGTATGGGTTCAACAAAAATTGCTTGGAGTACTAACAAGCAACCTACAATTTCTCTCTCCAAAGCAGAAGCAGAGTATAAAGTGGCATCGGCAACAACATGTGAAGCAATTTGGTTAAGAAAAATTATAGAAGATCTACATGAACAAAAAAAGAAACCCACTCAGTCGGTGTATGGTAATCAAAGTTCTATTCAAATGACTAAGAATCCATTTTTTCATAAGAAGACCAAGCATATTGATATTCAGTATCATTTTCTTTGGGATTTGGTTCAGCAAGGAGTGATCGAGATCAAGTACTGCATAACAGATGAACATGTAGATGATATATTCACTAAAGCACTATCAAAGGGAAAGTTCTGGAAATTCAGAGATGATCTTGGAATATTTCCAAATGATCATTATGGGGGGGAAATGTTGGAATAATGGATCATTTGTGAAATATTAAATAATTAAATTTGTTGTTTTTTAGTGAGAAATTTATGGAGAAATTAGTGGAATTATAGATGAGAGATTTGTGGATGATTTTTGAGATAATTATGGAGTGGTTTGTGGAGTTATTGATTTATAAATTTGTGGAGATGAAAAATCCCAACATCTCTCCTCATGTATAAATATATATCTATGTTAATGAAATTTTATTAGAGTTGTTGTGTGAGAGTTGTGTGCATTATTGATAAATATTTTTATGCTCTATAATTTATTTTCACTGTACTGTGATTTCTTTCAGAAATGTAATGCAAATAAATATGATATACAATTGAACCGTAGATATGCAATAAGATATCTGTCTATTTGCAGTACCTTTGTAATGCAAGTATATGCAATAAGATATCTGTCTATTTGCAGCACCTTTATAATGCAAGTTAGATATCTGATTAGCTTGTTGTGACACAGGATTTGATGAACAACTATTCAATAATCAAATTCAGAGGCTCAGATAAACAATGATTCAATAAACAACGATTCAATAATCCAATAATCAAGCTTAGAGGCTCAGATAGTTCATGATCCGAGATCTGATAGCTCATGAAGCAAAAGCATTATAATGAATAATTGTAATCAGTGTAGATAATGTTTCAATTAATGAAGCACAAGACTAATCCCTTTTTTCAGTGTCCATGGTAGATGGCGTGTGAAAAATCCACCACGAACATGGCAAAAGGAAAACATGTAGGATTTTCTCTCCCCACTGGACACGTTCTAACAGGATTTGCTCTCCCTACTCGAGACGATTTAACATGAAACTCCAGTTAAAGTTTTTTTTTGCGCTTCTATATGAATTAATAAACAAGACATGAAACTTTGGTTAAAATTTCGTGGAGTTAATATGATTTCTTATATGGAATAACAGACCAGACATGAATTTTGGTTGAAACTCTCGATAGAGGTTTTTTTTTTTGCTTCTATATGAATTAATAAACAATTGACATAAACTTTGGTTAAAGTTTCTTTGCATTTATATGAATTATTATCTAAAATAATACACATGAATTATTATATGAAATAATGAA
Source organism: Pinus albicaulis (assembly GCA_034641835.2). Lineage (NCBI taxonomy): Eukaryota > Viridiplantae > Streptophyta > Pinopsida > Pinales > Pinaceae > Pinus > Pinus albicaulis. The sequence goes on from CM076575.1 coordinate 1,495,400,733, forward strand.
TTATTATCTAAAATAATATACATGATCTATTATTTGAAACAATACTCTAGAATGCTTTCCCAAAAATCCTGCTCAGCCATATCTTCATTATGATCCAATTTTGCTACTTCTCTAATCTGTAGATATTTAACAAGTGAATTATTCTTTCAAGCTGATCGGGTTAATACATAGATCAATTTAATGGAATGTTCAAATTCTACATGAATTATGGCACTGGCTTTTGTTGTGACTTTGCAACACGTATAGTGAGAACCATAATTCAAATTATTTGGAAACTAAACGGTCTGTCCACTCGGACCAATTTCTCCTCTCAACTGTGGCCATGTCTCCATATATAATATCATAAGAACCAATGAAAGAGTGCAAGGGTAAGGAGAATTGAACAATCTTTGAAATAAATTTTCCAATAACTTCTCATGTCTGTTTATTATCATTATGATTTTTTATTTTATTTTTATTTTTTTAATTTTTATTTTTAATTTTAATTTTAATTTTTAATTTTTTTAATTTTTTTTTAATTTTTAATTTTTATTTTTTAATTTTAAAGAATTAAGCTATTGGGTGAAAATTCTAAATCGTAAGTGAACGGTCTATAATGTACAGGCTTGGTTTCCACACCAAATATTGCACACGTGCCATATCTAGATTGCGACATTATTGTTGCCCCTGAGAGAAGTTAATTATGGGTTCTCATGCTAAAAATTGATGGTAGGTGAAAATAAAATATTCCTGTATCATACTTTGGATGAATACGTTGTGCACATTAAGGTTTCCTTGAGAAACGTGACAGTACCAATAAGAGATCGAAGTAGAAATTTTGTTTAAAATTTTGATGCAAACAAATTACCAACATAAACATTGGTTAAGATTTTGCAACTCGGCGAAATGTTTGGTCAAATAGAGGATTAATTGTCGGTCAACGCTCTAGCGATCGCTAGAGTCCCGAAGGATGGGACTAATAAGAATTTTAATACAAAATGAGAGTTGAAAAATATTAGGAATAAAAAATAAGTGCAAACTTATCTTAGGATAAATTGGCCATGGACTTGTTTCATTGTAACCTAATTATTATTCCACAACTCAATTATAAAAAGAAGTGGACATATTAGAGAAGATACTGAGTTTGAATAATATTTGTGAGTAGGCTTTTTTTCTTCAGAATTATAATTTTTCTTTGGTGTAACTTAGTTATCATTCCATGACTCAATTATCATTAGAAGGGGGACATATCAAATAAGATACTCGACTCAGTTTTCATGAGAAGGTGGACATATCAAAGAGTCTGAATAATATTTGTGATTAGGAGTATGAATAATATTTGTGATTAGGTTTGTTCTTTTTTTTTAACAGAAACGAGTATTTTTATATTGATTCAAAAGTTCCGAGGCTTATGCTCGGAGGTATTACATCTGAAGAGCCAATGTCTAGGGGGTTTCCGAACAAGAAAAAATCACCGACTCTGTTTCGTACATTCAATCTAGCAATTTCCCAATGATTAGAAAACCTTCTAACAAAAACAAGTTGTTGCAGTAAGAGACAAAAATACATGACAAGGAGAGGGGATGGCTAAGGAAGAGGATCCCATGAATCCTCCTCTTCGTGAAGGAGAGATCCCGCTTGTAAAGATACAACAATGTTGGCTTCAAGATCCACATCTTTGTTATTTTTCTGAAGGACGTGAAATAACTGAAGTTTGTCAAAGGACACGATCAAATTATTGATGCGAGCAAAAAAACGTTGCAAATGGGGGTCTTTAGGTACCAATTTTGTCATAATCAAGCCAATGAGGCTTTGTGAATCTCCAATGAATCGAGCCTCCTCGATTCCATGTTTTTGCAGCTGTTTCAAGCCTTAGAGGAGAGCCATGGCCTCTGCTTGGTTGTTCAAAGTAAGCCCCAAACCCCAGTCAAAGTGGGAAATGATTTGGTCTGAAGGGCAACGGATAATTCCTCCGCCTCCACCCTTCCCTGGATTCCCCTTTGCTGCACCATCAAAAAACATAGTGTGAATGTCTATGCTACTTCTCCATTTGTCGAAATCCTCATCCTCTAATATGATTTTCCATTCTTCTCTGCACTTCTCCATATTTTTCTTAGTGGGAAGGTTTAGCTCCAGCTACTGGCACCACTCTCTACCTTGTTGTTTTAAGATACAAACCCACTTCTGGTTCACCTTGTCTTGCATTATTTCTTTGAATAATATTCTGATTTTCACGATGATTTGCTGCTGGTTTAGTGCCTTCTCTTGAAATATCCGATTGTTTCTTTCAAGCCAAATCTTCCAGCAAATGAGCTTAGGGATAATCATCCACCCCTCGTTTGGCCAGTCTCTCCCATTGAAGGACTTAGGAAACAGGTCTCCCCAATTAGACAACATACCCGTGCTGGTGGTTGGGAGGATGGGGATGTTGTTCCAAAACAACAAGATTTCATTCCAAATGTCCCAAGCATAGAAGAAATTGAGAAGATGTGGACCGAATTTTCCTCTTGTTATTGATAGAGTGGGCACCGAGTGGTGCCGTGGAAGCCACGAGATTGAAAATTTTCAGCTGTGAGGATAATGTTGTGCCCTAGCTGCCAGGTGAACATGTCAATATTCGGAATGCTTTTTACCTGCCAAATTCCTTTCCAAATTGTAGGGTTGCAGGGGACAGTGGGATTGGCCTTAAGGCACCTGTAGCCTTCTGCTGCGGAATATCATCCCTTCGAGGAACCCCAACCCATTGTGTATTTTTTTTTCTTGCGTTTAGGGGGGCTTTCCCAGCTAGCGCTACCATGAATTTGGTCCATGCTTGCTCCAAATGAGAAGGTATCTCTATCTTCTGCCACCCTGCCCAGTTGTTTCTATCCCACTCTGAAATGTCCCACATTGTGCATCGACCATCTAAAATCATCCATGTTCTTAGCTCCTGCAACTCAGGATCATCCCCGATTGCATTTGCATCCATGATCCTATCCTCCCATAGGCTGATATGCTTTCCACTGCCTGGAATCCAGAACAAGCAGTAACGCAACAATGGGAGAGCACGCTTACACAACTGATGGATGGGGGAGCCATGTCGGTTAGTGCAAAAGTTCTCTAGGCTGTGAAGACTCTTTCCAAAGTTTTATTTTTTCCACAAAGAAATCTATGCCATCCCAGACTCCTTGCTACCTGCCGCGATAAGATCATGGCCCCCAGGGAGATCTTGTGCTCCCTGAATTATTTTATGTGGAGGCCACCTTCCAGTAGCGGCATAGCGATCTTATTCCAGCTGACCAATAGAATTATCTTAGCATTATTCTTCCCTCCCTTCCAGAAAAAAGAGCGAATGGATTGCTCCATCTTGCGAAGAATGCACACTAAATCCAACAACACAAAAGTCTGAAAGATTGGAAGACTATTAAGGATTGACTTAATGAGAACAATATTACTTTCCAAGTTGAGCCACGATGTGCCCCAGGCTTTCATTTTGAGCTTGAATTTGTCTAGTAAGGGCTACCAATCCCTCCCAATTAGGCAACCTTGAAAGATCGACAACCCAAGATATTTAAAAGACCCCCATTTCGTGGAGCCTTTGAAGCCAAAACTCCTGGTGATCGTGCTTAGCTCGAGTCTAGAAAGGTTCCAAGAATAAATGAAACATTTTCTAGTGTTATTTTCACTCCCAGAATCGAGGAAGTAGTGATCAAGATCCAGCTTGAAGCGGGAGGCCGAGATGGAGGAAGCACCCCCTAGAAGGATGGAGTTGTCAGCAAAGAGTGCATGGTTGATGTCTCTGACTCCCGTGGCGATTCTAAGACCCATAATCTCTTGATCAATTTGTATTTTCTCCAGCATAAAATTGAGGACAGAGGATTGAATGACAAAGAGAAGGGGGGATAGAGGGCATCCCTGCTTTATCCCCCGACTTGCCTTGAAGAAGTCAGCAGCACACCCGTTGAAAAGTGGGGCAATCCATGGTTCTGCAATGCAGGCCTTGACCCAAATTATAAAACAGAATTCAAACCCAATTTGATGCATAAAACCAAAGAGAAACTTGTGCCTAACTCTGCCAAACAAACTAGCCAAGTCCAGCTTGAAAACCATGCCTTTTCTTGTTTTTGGATGCCTGAATGGACCGCTTCCTAAACAGGATGAAGTTATCAGTTAGCTGCCCACCTTTGACAAATACCCCTTGATTTTCAGGAATGATTTCTATAAGAAGGCCTTTCGGCCTATTTTCCATGACTTTAGTGATGAGCTTGTAGCCAATATTGCAGAGGGAAATTGGCCTGAATTTGTTGAAAGAACCAGAACTCTTCTCTTTTGGTATAAGGGCCAAGAAGGTTGAGTTGGTGCTACCCCCAAGCTTGTGGCATGTCTGAGATTTTAAGATCATTTTGTAGATTTCCTTTTTGACAATGTTCCAACAAGTTTTAATGAATCGAGTAGTGAACCCATCCAGCCTAGGAGCCTTGTCCGGATCCATTTCATCAAGGGCCTGCTTGATTTCATTAATGGTGACAGGAGAAGTCAGCATAACGTTAATTTGGGCATTGAACTTTAGAGGGACCAACTCGAGCAGGTTAGGGTTGAGACTCACTTGCTTATCCTCTATGTACAAGTCTTTGAAGTGTTTATGGGCAGCTTTTTTGATGCTGGCAAAGTCGGAGAAGGATTGGTCTCCTGAGGTTATCTCCACTATAAAATTGAAGATTATTCTAGCTTGATTCTGCTGATGAAAGAAGGAGGTATTCCTATCCCCAGCTTGTAGCCATAGACTGCGAGATTTATGTCTCCATAATTCCTCCTCTTAGATGCAAGCCTTATGAAGATTAACCTAGAGCTCCTCTTCTAGGGTTAAGTTATCCTTCGAGATGTCTATATCTTCCATTTATTCTCGATGACTCTCCAAATAGGCCTGGGCAGCCCGCCTTGACTCGGTCGGAGAAGGGAGGGCTTTAGCCCAAATTTTGAGGTCTCTCTTCACTCTCCTCCTCTTTTCTTCCCACACAAAAAAGGGGGATCCATTGACAGGGTGTCTCCAAACTTCCTCAACTTTGTCCAAAAAGTCAAGATGTTGTACCCAGAGAGCACTAAAATGAAGGGGAATATGCCCCAGGTTCATATGCGGCTTCATGTCAAGCCTAATGTGCTTGTGATCAGAGACTGAAAAAGAAATAATAAAAGAAATAACATCAATACTTAAAATCAAGAAGGAACTATGGATGAGAACGAAATCTAACCTTGCAGCAATGTGACCCGGACCCGTTCTTCTATTGGTCCATGTATATTTTCCCTTGGCTGTCTTGATGTCCAATAGATCCTAGTCCTGAATGAGTTCTTCCATCCTTCTCTGGCTGGATCCCTTACAATATTTCCCCCTCGCTTCTCCCCTTGACTTAAATTTATGTTCATGTCTCCAACGAGAATGACGTTATCCATATGAATCTCATTTGCTAGATCCCTAATGGAATCCCAACAGGTTTTTTTGTCTCCCAAGATGACCGGAGCATAAATATTGAAAATATTCATTCTCTTTGGAACGAAGATGCAAAAGCTGAGAAAAAATCCAGTTTGAGTTGAGTTTAACCAGGATTTTATCAAAGCATGTCTCGTCCCATAGAATTCCCAACCCTCCTGAGGCGCCTCTAGAGGAGACAACAATACCTCCTCCTTTTCCCCAAAACTGTTTGCTTTTGTGGAGAAAGTCCCTTCCTCCATTTTGGTCTCTTGGATAAGAAGGATGTCTAGCCTTTCCAACCTTACTAGACTTTTCATTGCTTCCTCTTTTAGGTTGCTCCCCATCCCTCTGCAGTTCCAGGAGACGATCTTCATTACTTCCTTTTTTGAGCTGATAGGGCTCCCTTAGAGCCCTAGATTTAATTTCTATATGCCTTAGGGTTTTTTTCCAACATATTTTCTAGGGTCGTCTGGCTCCCCTGCAACTTCTCCATGTAGGTTACTTGTTGTCTCTTTTCCCTGGAGGATTTCCGACCCCTGGTCAATATTCTAACCGAAGTTTGGGAATCCCCAATTTCTCCTTCTTCCTCCAACTCCTCCGAATCCAGATCTTCACCCTTAGAGGCATTCTCTTTCTCTTTCGGGGTTTCTCTAGGATAATCACCAATTTTAAGTGGTTCTAGGGTTTTCCTGTATTTGAGGATCCTTTTGCACGTCCCTTGGATCGATTTCTTGGACTTACTCAGTCTCTGAGTTCAAGGCTGCAAAACTATTCTCTTGACCTTTCTAGATGGGTTTGGCTTTAGGAATGCTCCTCGTGGGTGCTGAACTTCCCTTTCCTTTCTCCGCTCCTTGTCTGATTGGCCCTGGCTTAAGGCTCATTCTAGATTTCTTGGCTTGCTGCCATCCTTATTATTTCTCCTTTTTTGGGCCTGCATTTTTGGGGCATTTCTTGACAAAGTGGCCATAATCATGGCGTCCGCAGTATTTGAACAACAACTATTCGTAGTCTAATTTCTGCAGATGGGACCAATTCCCCACCGTTATCTCTCTGGCTTCTGGAAACCCAACTTCGAGATCTACCTCCACGCAGATTCTAGCGTAGTCATATTGATCTTTGTTTTTTTCTCTTTCTATGAATTTTCCAAGGGTGTTGCCAATTTTCTGCATTGATTCCTAGTTCCAGCAGTGCACCAACAAGTTTGGGAGCCTAACCCAGAATGGAATGGCAGATGGAACATCCTCCGAGGGGTTGAAGTCTGGAGTCCAAATATTTAAGTATAATCCTTGAGGACCCATGAAATAGGGTCTGTTCCTGAAAATCAAGTCCTTATCCTCCTTTGAGTTGAATTCAAACAGGAAGAAACCTTGCCCTAGAAAATACGAGGTGACTTTGTTTGCAATGAGGGGCTTCCAGTTTCGGGTGATTCAGGCTTCCATAGTTTTTGGTGAAGGCCATAAGCCCATGAACTTGCCAACCAACGCTTGGTCCATAAGGGAAAGGGCCACTTTCATCAGACCCTCAGGCGAGAGAGCCACCAAGGGGATGTCATCCAATCTCTTGACGAACTTGGAGGCGAGTTGTTTCTTCTTCTTCAGCTGGGAAGCAATCGACAGCTTGAAGGCCTCGACCTCAGGAGGAGGAGGAGGAGGAGATGGGGGAGGGGCTTGAGAGTCCGCCATTGGGCCGAACCCAAGCCAGGGCAAGCACCCTGACCGACACCACCCTGTCGCAGCACTAGAAACCCTATGCGCAGGGAAGACTAGGAAGCAGAGCGCAGGCGTGGGCTCGGTCAATTCTGATTAGGTTTGTTCTTTCATTTGTCATTAGTTTTTTTTTTTAGAATTCTATTGTTTCTTTTCACCATTAATTACATGGACGACGTGGATGTGGATGTGGATGTGTAGTAGGTATATATCATAGGTCCTTAAGAGAAATTGAGAGTTAATAAAGTTATATTATAAAAAAATTAAAAGAAATATTTGGAATTTTTTGAAATTAAGTATAAAGTTGATATTATGATATACATTTTTTTAATTGAATTTGATTAATTTTAATTTAAAGTATTTAGTATAGTTATTTAGTTAATTAGGAAAAACCAAAGAAAAACATAATTAATATTTTTGGTCTCCCAATTTGAATATTGTGGTTTTTATTTTTATTTTTATTTTTATTTTTATGTGGATAAGCATGTCTATTTTGGATTAGGATTTCTAAATTTTAAATTTAATGATTGAGTCAAGAGGCTCATTTTCCAGCTCAACATTTGGGAAATGTATAAGCGGTCTATGTGCTCAACCTCAAATTGGCACATGTTTCTTTTAAAAAAAATAACGTCTACAATGAAAAAATAAAGATACATGTTTACTCTCACTCGGAACCATAAATTAAGTATTTAGATGTCCATATGAAATATCATAATCTTATATAAACTTTAAAGAGAAATAAACTAACAAAAAATACAAAAAAACATTACATTTTCACATTTGAGCATGAGAAAGTTGTATAAAAAATACTAGAATACATGACTTAAGTAAAAAAAATTAAAAATATAATTAAAGTTTTTAAATATGTATGTTGATTAATTTATTTCAATCTTAAATTCATGCTTATGTATATGAAGAGAATGCAAATGACAAAACATTTTAATGTCGATCATAATAAAATATTTCAATGCAAGAAGAGTAATTAAACCTAAAAATATTCAACTAGTAAAATATATGTAATTCATTTAATTATTAGTATCAAATTAATATATAACATTCAAAAAATATATAGTATATTATATATGATTAAAGGAAACTATATATACATTATATAAAGTAATCGATTTTTTTTTAATCATTAAAACATAGTAATGTCGCTATTTTACATTATGGCTCATTTTTATTTGTATAATTTTTGGTCAATTTTGTTTGAAATAGAGAAAATATGTATTTGAATTGCAAGTTTAAGTTGTGTAATGTACACAATCCAAGTTTCCAAGTAAATTTGAGGACATTGAATCCATTTTATAAATTCAAAAATTATATATATATATATATATTAGTTACAGATCTAGTTAGCTTCTAGAGGGATCAAATATGTCGTGTCCAAACATTTTATTCAATTTTTTCAGTCTAAAAGAGGTTTGCACCTTATGGGATTTGATCTATCTCGACTCCTGCTAGATCTGTGATTAAGATGGATCTATATCGGTAATTATTATGGATATGTCATTAAGATGAATCTATACTAGTTAATAAATATTAGGTGGATGGTAGGGATTGGATTTAACCTTCATAGAATATTCTAGAATATTCTTAGTAGTATACAAAAATCAATGGTTGATATTTATTTCCAAAGTAGTTATGCATTTTTTCCCTTTCAATTCAATTCCATTCGTTATTTTAAAATAAATTGATATGAACAATTGCCATATAAAATGAGTTATTGTTTTTTTTTGGCATGTAGTATTGATAAGCAATGATATTGTCCCATGGTATTGTAACAAAGCCTATTTACAAAATAAAAATCTTCATGACAATGTGGGAGTGAATCTCTATGGTTAAAAGTCTTTTACATATTTTTCTAAAATGTATATATGTTTAACTTATATAATAATTATTTTTATCATTAATGATAATAATAATTATTTCAAATAAAATTATAATTTAGCTAATTTTATGATTTTTTTAACTTTAGCAACTTGAAATGTATGATAATGTGGGTATTTTTATGTTTATTGTAGATTGATGCCTATGCACATCTACCAACCATTTAATTTATATAGTTTCACTAATATTTAATTTAATAATAGACAAGAAAGCAATGAATCAATATTATTGTTAAATAACAGTTAAGGAAAATAATAGAAATGATAATTTTTTCACAAGGGGTTGTATTTCGCAAAATGGTCACTCTAGTGATCTTAGGTAGCGATTTCACATGGGACTTAGCCAAACAAAAAATTCAAATATTACAAAGCTCACTTTCTCAATTTTGTTTGGATTTTATGCCCATAGAATAAACCCACAATATGTCCCTGAGTGACACTAATAAGTGAGATGCAACTAGTCATAAATTAGAAAACATGACCATGATGGGAGAATGATATATTTTGTTGGACTTTCGGCACCAAGTTATAGCTTTGGAAACTCCCCTCATGCTATTCCACAAGGCAGAAAATGGTTAATTGAGGATTTTTAAAGGTAGGGTTTTGTTTAGTAAAAGGCAATGCAAATTTTTCAAAAGGGGCGGACTTCACAAAATCACGACTCCAAAGGTTTTGGGTAATTTGGTCTACTGTAACTTCACTAAACAAACTTGTTGGAGCTTACATAACTCATCTATGTTATTTGGTTTAGTTTAGATACCCCAAACCAAATTCAAAAATATGTTTTTAAAAGGATCTAGGAAGTAAGTTGCAACTCGCCAGAAAATTTAATCTCGATTTATATGGGTGATCATTCAATTCCATACTCGATACTTTGATGTTATTGAAAAAAAAATTATTTAAAAACTTTCCCATTTTAATTAAGGGGTGTTAAATTAAATCAAGTGTTATATGAAATGGTGTTTTTTGGTGGAATGGAAAGGATTTAACCATATATTTTCTTGAATTAAAAGAGAAGGACTTCTATAAAAGTGTTGTTTCATTCTTATTAATCCATGAGCCCTAAGTTTTTAATTTAATTGTATTTAAGGTGTTATTAAATTGGTTTTTTTTTTCTTTCCTAAAATCCTTTATAGTATTTTAAAAGCTTATTGAAACATTGTGTATGTCTTTTATTGACTTGTAACAAATGATTGCTCTAATTTACGACCCAAGTATAACCGTGACTACCTTAGGAATGACCACCACAATGACTATTAACTCCATCATATCAAATATCTCAACATTTATGTTGAAATATTTGACTTTACATTTCATATTAAGATATGCCATCAAATGGTGAGAGTTAAACCCATGTTAATGACCACTACCATTTATAGATATAGGTTAAATCATTATGTTGAGATGATTTTAAAGATGGAGCTCAAAATATGATCATTAATGTTAGGGAGTGGGTAGTATTACACCCACATTAGTGATAACTCACATTCACTATCATTGGTGGGATTAATTTTAGTGGGAATAATTTTTTTCTCCTATGAGAGGATTAAATGTTAGAAGGCATGTTTGGTACCTAAAATGAAACCTTAGAAACCTACATTGCTAAACTATGAGTTATTTATATAAAATATAAAATATTGAGATCATCCTTAGGTATATTGAGAACATATAGAGGATATATATTGGAATTGAAAAGAGGTACACACTATAGTAGGAAGCACTTGTGACACTCAAATTGTTATGTTGAAGGTTCCTTCAAATGCTACAATGAAATGGAGTATGAAGGATAAGTGTCATAAAATTCACAGTGGAAGGGAAATATGTATCCCAAGTACTTTATGTAATGTACCATATATGTTGTGTAACTACATTGGGGGTGAAGTGATAACTTTTGTTGGACATTGGATAAACCAACGCTCCATGTGTGTTTCGTAACATGGACTAATCGACTCTCGTAGATCCTTATCTCTAGCAATGCGATCGTTGACTAACACTTGCGGGTTTTGGTCTAATGGCAATCGTGATTCCCAACAAGTGGTATCAAAGCATAGGTCACGAGTTCGATACTCACCCGGCTCGCGTTGGGGGGGAGATTGTTGGAAATTGGATAAACCAACGCTCCATGTGTGTTTCATGACATGGACTAATCGCCTCTCGTAGATCCTTATCTCTAGCAATGCGATCATTGACTAACACTTGCAGGTTTTGGTCTAATGGCAATCGTGATTCCCAACAAGTTTAACTCTAAAGATATTCCCTTGTCAGATAATAATCTAGATCTTTCATAAGTTTGAAGGTTCATTTTAAATACAACAGAATACAAAAACTTAAAGAATGAAATAGATAACTTATGAGAGAAAATGCATACCAGAGAAAACAAGAAATAACTCATCTAGATTTTTAACGGAGTTCACCCAAAGTCTGGGATGCATATCTGTATATGTTTCCCAGTGGGAAGGCCTCTTTATAAAGGACGCAAAGAAGAAAACTTGCATCAATATCCAAAGTTCAATTATTGGTTATCTATTATATAAAGCACTATGGCCTGCAAGAAATCTAAATGAACCTCTCTTCTAGCTTTTCTCCAAAAGGGATGAAATGGACTTGAATTCAAACCCACAATTTTTTTATGCATATCAAGTTGTCACTGCTCGACCTCTTGTCACGTTTGTTATGTTATCATTAACACATAGGCAAAACTTTGTGTTTTAAAACTAATTTAGGCTCCATATACCCACTACATAGTATTCATAATTTCATTTACATTAGGCCATGTCACCTCTATGTTCCCTCTCTCTTGAAGGATTATAAGGGTTCTGAGTTTATTGACCTTGTAGGCATGACATACCTACAGTGAGCTCGCAGGTTGTTGGCCATATCCCACAACTTCTAGGTCTAGAGTTTAAACAATAAACTATCACTAGGGTTTATTAAGCCCCAATAAACAAATTTGGTGGAAAATGGAGGTTTTGTAAAGCACTCACAAGGGACATTGATCATGGACATTAATTTTGAAGGCTGAAGTGATACAATAAATGTAACAACCCATTATTTATTGGAAAATAGTTATAACATAAGTGGAGAAGTCAAGGGTTCGACTCTAGTCGAGCATATTTTCCAAACCACAAACATTCGTATCATTTTAAATATAATATCCAACCTTATACAGTTAAGTCCCACAACCGTGGTCTAATGACCATGTTGCTAGCAATTTCTGAAAAGATCAAGGTTTGATCCCTCTATTGAATTTCCATGCCTCTTGAACCCTTATGGGATAGTCAAAGGCTTCCATGTGGTAACCTTTGATTGGTACACATCATCACCTTACCACATGTTTTCTATCTAAGATGCCATCTATCTGTCACATGTAAGCCATGTCAATGTCAATTGTGTGCCACATCACCATAGCTCATTAACTTCAATACATGTGTCCTATGTTGATTCCTGCCACATTTCCTTCATATGTATTTCCACATGTCACCTTGTGGGGATGCCACATCTCACATGTCCTTCCCTTTTTGTCTATTTTCGAAAAAAATTTAGAACTTCATAATTTTCTCATGCAAAGTCCTTTTTCATTTGTTCAAATTGTGTTATAAATATCTTGTTGAGCTCTTTGAAATGGCACCACTTGCATCATGTTTTGATGCCTTTAAAATTTGAGGCATCCATGATCTTCCTGGACATTCCTTCCCATTGAGAAACCTTTAGACCACCAAAAGATGATTACTCAAGAAACAGGTGAGGGTATAAGTCCCTCACTTTCCCAAACTCAATAAACCATGATTTTATTAGATTCTTTCCTTTAAGCACTACTGAGATATATTCCAAATCACCTCTATTTGAATTCCTTGTCTTCCTATATAGAATGACATCTTATTTCAATTCATTCACGTATTCATGAGAAAAATCATTAATGGAAAGAAAATAAATATTGTCATCATAATCTATGATAATTGGAGCTCATATAATTTCAAGTTCTCTATGTTTGTTACTGAATATATTTGCATGTAAGCTGGTAGATCTAAGCGGAAAGCATCAGTGCCGATATTCTCCAAAATTATGAATGGGCCATATCAGATTGGCTTGAGATTTTTACCTCCCCCCTTTAACCTATCTTTGCTAATTGAGCCGAGGGGCTCATTCTACAGCCTATTATGAGGGATATGTATAAGTTTGTTCATGCTCAACCTCGAGTTGACACATGTCCCTTTAAAAATATATTTAAATAAAAAAATATCCTCTACAATAAAAAAAACAAAAATGAAGATACATATTTTACTCTCTCCCTCAACCATAAATAAAATATTTAGATGTTCATATGAAATATCATAATCTTATATCAAATTTATAGTGAAATATACTAATTAAAAGTGTGTTTTTTTTTTTTTTTTATTAATTTTTTTTCACATTTGAGCACAAGGAAGTAGTATAAAACATATTGTAGCACGTGACTTAAATAAACAAGTTAAAAATATTTTAGTACATGACTTGATTAGAGTTTTTAATATGTTTGTTGACTGATTTATTTCAATCCCAAATTCACCCATATGTATATGAAGAGAATGCAAATGAAAAAATATTTTAGAGTTGATCATAACAAAATATTTCAATGTGAGAAGAGTAATTGAAATTAAAAAAATCCAACTAGAAGGAGATATGTAATTCGCTTAATTCTTAGTATCAAATTAATTTGTAGCATTTAAAAAATTTATGATTTGTTATAAATGATTAAAGAAAAATATATGATATACAATATATAAATTAATTGAAAAAAAAATATCGTTAAAACATCTTAAGTAATCTCACTATTTTACATCATGGATCCTTTTTATTTGTATATTTTTTGGTCAATTTTTTTTGAAATACAGAAATTATGTGTTTGAATTGCAAGTTTAAGTTGTGTAATGTACACAATCCAAGTTTCCAACTAAATTTTGAGGACATTGAGTCCATTTTATAAATTCAAAAATATAATTTAAACAATAAAAAATTACACATGATATATATATATATATCACAGATCTAATAAACTTCTAGAGGGGAAAAATATGTCGTGTGCAAACTTTTTATTCAAATTTTCCACTCTAAAAGAGGTTTGCACCTCAATGGATTTTATTTGTCTCAACTCTTTCTAGATCAGTGATTGAGATGGATCTATACTGGTATGTAGCCTGGTCCAGGTGGATGCTTTTGTCAACCCACGTATTCCACCAAGACCTCCAGTCAGTTTCGTTAGTTCCTTTTTTTACAGCAGCATATACTATTTTTAGTAGTTTTTTGGGTCCTCAACTTCTAGAGCAGTTTTGACCCCCTAAAAGGAATTTTTTTGAGGTGTGCAACAAGACCATGGCCATAGGCAGGGGCATGCGGAAAAACCTATAGTACTTGAATAGATATTTCCGATGATATATCGTACGCGCCAAATGGAGATAATATGACCAAGTTACAACCCTAGGAAGTTGGCTTCCCAACTAGCCCCAACGAGGCCCACAAACTCTTGGAATTTCATCTCCTGGGGTTATGGTTTTGGTTGTTTAGGGTTTTCCTATGTTTTCAATAATAAAAAGGCCCTTGAGCCTCATTGTAAAATATTTCATAGGCCTATATTTTCCACATATCTTCTCAAAGATAAGCTACCATTGCCCCAGCTAGTTGATTTCCATTTTGTCTATAAGCGTATTTTAGTTATTTGATATTAATGAAATGAAGTTTTGACATAATATGGTAATTTCGATGTCTATTATATTTTGGGGTTTTCGGAGTAGGAGCTAGGGTTTTTCTTTGCATGGCGGACCTGTAATTCTCTGCAGGCTAGGCCTGCCTCAGGCCACACGGGCGGTGAGAAGTGACAAGCGTACCTCACCTGTCAGGGCCTTGTTTTCCACTTGGAATTTCTCGAGTCAGCCATGAATAGCGTTTTTCCGAGGTAGGAAGACCGCTTGGGTTTTACCCTAGCCAGCATGAAGGTAAAGTTTTTCTTTGTTTTTTTCACCACGCGACGGGGTTTTACTTTTGATCTTCCACGGGTTTCCAGTTTCAGTGGTGTTGGGCTAGGGTTTGGTTTAAACTGTAGGGATGGGGCTCGATCGTGAATATGTGGATATAGAGCCGGTGCCGGAGGACTTACTCATCGTTTGGGGGCATGAAGTTTCAGCCCAGAATCTTGAACGCTTTTTCCCCAAGACGACTGCGAAATCGGGTTTTCCAAACAAAGAAGAAGGTGCAGTGTCTCTTCCTTTCAGATCTGCACTCCCTGACTTGGCTGATGCGCTGAAGGCCGATTACACCGCCTTTTCCTATAGAGGTGGTCCTTCCAGGGGTGAAAGTTTTGGTAGTGATCGACTTAATGTTCACGAGCCTCTTACCCTATTCTTGGGGCCAGATCTCACAGGTTTTCCTCCTCTTACAGGAGGACTAGAGGATGTTGTGGAGAGTTGCGGTTTGCATGTGCCGAAAGGGCTGTTAGCTGCAAAAGATAAAGGCGGTAAAAGGCCTGTAAAAGAAGCAGGGGTTCCATGGGTGTCCGGAGGTGATAAAAGGGTCCCAATTCAGAGCAAAAGCCAAAATCAGTCTCTAGATGCTTGGCAGATTTCTCTGCTCAGGTGAGTTGGGTTCTGCATCAGAAGGATAACCAGGTTGGAGGTATAGGCCTTGGATCTGGAATTGAAAACCACCAGGAGTTATTGGAGGTTGCTATAGAGGCGAGCCCTCAGGGGGAGCTCGAATTTGGGGTTGCCACATTTGCTGAGAAGGGTCAGCTAGTCAAGGAACCCTTGGTTGAGGGATCGTCGAATCGTGACATCCGTGTTAATAGTGATCCGGAGGACAGGAGCCAGGAGTTGCCCGACGTAGAGGGTTCAGATGCCCAGACGTCCAAGGAACCAGGGGTGGGTGATGTGCAGACGACGGTTGTGGGAGGGAAGCGCAAAAATTAGGGTCCTATTAGAAAAAAGGAGCTTCGCCCTTGTTGAACCCTTGGAGTGGATATCCGTGTAGAAGAAGCAATGGCAGCCTCCGAGTCTAGACTAGTAGGTAGAGTGCACGGGAGGAAATACACGACCGATTATATCCGGGACTGGGTTCAATCAGAATGGGCAAATGCGCCAGGCAAACCAGTGGAGATTAAAGCCCTGGAAAGAGGTTGGTTTACTCTGCGCTTTGCCCATAAAGATCATGTCAATTGGGTTCTCGATAGGAATTGGTGTTTTAGAAAACGCCTAGTTCTCCTCCGTATATGGACTCCCATGTTCGATGCCCAGATCGAAAAAATGAACGAATATCCAGTTTGGGTTAAACTGCCAGGGCTCCCTCTCCAGTTCTGGGTTGATTCGGTCTTCACCTCCATTGGGAACACTCTGGGTAAGTTCCTGGAAGCTGATAGGTCCTTTGAACAAACAGATGATCTTAGTGTGGCACGGATTCCTATAAGCCTAAATCCTCGAGAAGGGCTTGCAGACGCCATGACTTTAAAATACAGAGAGATGGAGTTCCTTCAAAAGCTGGACTATGAGAATCGTCCATTCCGATGCCACAGGTGCCATAAATACGGGCATTTGGCCAAAGAGTGCCCTCTGGGTCATCGTCGTAGAAGAAATCCTTTCAAAGTGGCCAGAAAGACGGCGGTTTATCCTGCTCCTGACCCAAGCACGGATGCCCCACAGGAACCCATGGAGGAGGACTCAGAGGCTGATTTGGAGATTGTGACATCAAGCACCCCCACGCAGCAGGCTGTTCCTGACCCGCTCCCTGAGAATGCACCTGTGTTGATCGCTTCTCAGGCTACTTCAGCAGCTGGGACAACAGGGGCTTCACAGGCGGGTATGTCACTCTCTCTCCCTTTCTCACTTTTTTTTTCTGATTCAGCTTCTGTCTCTGATGTTTCTGAGCCTGGTCCCTCCAGGCAGCTTCAGATGGAGTTCTCCTTCTCAAACATAAACTCCTCTCCTGTTGATAGCCTAGTTGTTTCAGTGCCATCGCCTTCTGTTTTCCCTCCTCCCTTTCCGGTAGAACCCCTGGTCCCCTGTCACCCTCTGGAGCCTGCACCCTCCTCTGCTGTTCCCCCCTATAACCTGAGATCGCTGGAAAATCGCCCCGGGAAAGACACAGCCCCTGGTGGTCTAGAGCAGGACTTGGTGCCAATTGGGCCTAGAAAATCGAGAGGTAGGAAATCAAACATTTCAAAGGCTCAGCATAAGGAAAAGATCGACATTGTTGATGGAAAACAAAAATCCCTGACTGGGTCATGGAAAGCTATGAAGCTACCCACAGTCAAGATGAAAATGATCCTTCTTCCTGAAGCATGGAGATTAGCTAGTCAACCCAAAAAACTAGCTTTGAGGGATTTGATCAGACAAAATAACCCAGATATTCTTATGCTTCAAGAAACCCTTGGTAAAGGGGAGGAAATCATAGCTCTTTTATCTAAACTTCTTCCAGGCTGGCTCTTTCAGGCCCTTGATGCAAATGTTCGCTCTGGTGGGGTGGTCACAGGTTATAAAGCAGGGAACCTCAGAGAAATATCTGCTTGGGGGTATGACTACACTCTGGCGCTGGAGCTTTATTCTAAGGAGCTCTGTCTACCTCTCCTTCTCCTTAATGTTTATGGGCCCTGTCAGGAGAGGGAGCTGTTCTGGTCTTCTTTTTTCCAAAAATATTTTCTTTCCCATCCAAATCTGATCATTGGAGGGGACCTCAACTTCTCTTTGGGGGTCTCGGAATCTTGGGGAGAAAACGCCCAAGCGGATCCCCTAACAGACTTTTTTCTTTCCAAGATTGCCTCTTCCCACCTGGTCGATCTCTCGCTCCTCAAATCCAGACCTACTTGGCGAAATAAAAGAGTGGGCGAAGACTGGGTGGGAAAGAAATTGGATCGTTTTCTCTTGGGCGAAGATTTATTTGAAAAAATGTCTATCTTTCGACATTGGGTGGGTGAAGGGGGCCTGTACGACCACTTCCCAATTCTGATGGAGGCAAAAGGAACTCTTAAAAAACCTGGGTCCCCTTTCAAATTCAATGCCTCTTGGCTTGCCGATGATTCCTTTGTATCTCTTTTTCATACTACTTGGAGAATAACAGGCTGAGTTAGACAGGAAGGGTGATGAAATGAGCTTTCATGGTAATCTAAAAAATTCCATTTTCAAAACCCAGACTATTAAAGTCATTGAGCGAGAGTTAAGGCTATGTGTAAGACTTAGGCTTTAGAAGACTAGCGAAGGGGGTGGCCTATGTACCATCAAACTGTAGCAATGAATCAGGCTTGACGACTGAAAGGAAAATTCTCTAGGTAAAGGAGGAGAAAGTTGGAGTTTAAAAGTGGAGGCTATTAGCTCAAAGAAGGATATGAAAATAAAATTCTTCAGGTAATATACTAAGGAAAGGAAAAAGGCTAATCTATTTGAAGCTATAAAAAATGGAAAGAGCTGGTCTTTTGAAGACCTCTCTTGGGTTCTCTTGTTTAAAGATATTTTGGGCAGAACAGAAGCATCACTTCAACGAAGGAAGTCTTGGTAGCTCAATTCTTCCAAAGCTTCATTAAGTGAAGAAGGCAGCATGGTTTGCACCAGTGCACCAGTTCTTAAGGTGATGGAAGCTACTCTAATTGATGCAAAGAAAAGTGGGACTGATGGATTTCATTGTGGAATTACTATCCTTTTGACTCCCTTGTAACGATATGACCATGGTCAATTACAGGAAACCACAGGCAGGGTTTACAGTCTTGACCTCTCAATGCCACCTTCTTGGAGAGAATACGAAATCCGACCACCCTACTTCATTTAACGTTTAATTCCACTACTATTTTTCCTTGTAAGTTATTGAAAGGTTCAGTACCTCAGTGTGCTTTATTTCCTCTCAAAAATATATCAGAACAATTTGGATTCTGGATGGTCAAGAAAAAATTCTTGTTGTTTTCCAGACAGCAGGCTTTCTTCTGACTTGAAAGAGCCGGAAAAAAGGGGCCATTATCAAAATTGATCTCTCCAAGGCCTATGACAGAATCAGCTGGATGTATCTAAGGCTTCTCCTAACACAGCTCGGGTTCAGGTATGACTTTGTAAGATGGATCATGGGGTGTGTTTCTTCGACCTTGATCGCTGTCCTAATCAACGTGACACTCATGATTTCAACCTGGGGTCCACAGGATGCCCTCTCTATCCACTGTTGTGCAGCAGCCTGAGAAGGATTAAACGTGATTTTGCATGAAAGGCAGGGAGTGATGAGGTTCAGTTGAAACCCAATGAACACTCACTATATTCGTTGTTAGTATTCTCCCCAACTTTGCGATGGGCGGGATGACTGGCCATCAAAGAATTTTAGACCTCTTTTGCATGCAGGGTGGCTGCAGCAAAATGAGCAATCACTCCATCACCTAAGGGCTCTAGAAGCTCTTAGTGAATGGTAAGAAGTTACTCTCTTTTGAAACAAAGTGTCTACGAGGATCTGTTAAACCTGGTTTTCTTGAGAACTTTTGATTCTTCTGAGGTTCAAAGCCAGTCATAGCTATTAGCATTAAATTAGTGAAATAGTGTTAGGTTTTAAATGGTATCGAGGGCAGCGCCATTTGGCATTAATCATGATTTTAGCTGTCCAGTCTCTTTAGTTTCGTTTTTCTGGTGCTGAAATGCGTCTCTCTAAATTAATAAAATCGTGACGATTTTTTATGGGGCAGTAGAAAGAAGGTTGACACATCACAGGTTGCATAGGATATGTTCAATAAACATTAAGTTGGATGGGGGATTAAGGATTTTTTCTTTCTTTAGTCATTATTGCTAAATTATTTGGATGGTTGTTGATGTGTTTGAATGTGTGTATAAAGTATATTGACCCAATCTCTCCTTTGGAATGGATCAGACAGCCCACCAAATCATCAAAAAACTCCTCTGTGGTATGGAAAGCCTTGGTGGCAGCTGTACAGATTATTGAAAAAGGCTTGGCATGGAAAGTGTGCGATGGTAGATCAGTAAGGCTTGGAAGATACCCTTGGGTGGACTGCCCAGACTCTTTTTCCCTCTCACGAGATCTGATCGAAGATCTAAATAACAGAGGGGTTTTCTCTCTCAGTCAAATTGTTGATTCTGTAAATTCATCTATCTGGCGACAGGAGTGGGTTTCTGGGGATGCTCTCGTCCTAGAAGAAAGATGGCAAGAGGAATGGAGGGCCTTCCGCGCAGCTTTACTGAACTCACACATTCGTATTACTAATGAGGCAGATGAGCTGAGATGGGTGCATTCTCAGACTGGTTTATACTCTCAAAAGAAGGGATATGATTGGCTTATGTCCCAAAAGGGGTGGGAGGAACCAAACTGGTGGGCCAAGCCACTGTGGAAATTGAAAGGGCCAACCAAGACTCGGCTGTTTTTCTGGTGTGTTCTACAAAAGAAAGTACCCACATGGGATTTTCTCCAAAAAGGGGGGAAAAATGGCCCTGGGTGGTGTTCCTTGTGTAAGGAGAGCGAGGAAACCCCCCAGCATATCTTCCTTGCTTGTCCTTTTTCTAAAAGCCTATGGAATGAAATGCTAAGATTGATGAACACCCCCCTAAGTTGGGAGGGGGAGGAGATATCTGAGGCTTGGAATAACTGGTGGCAGCACGCTCCTAATGATAAAGTCAGATCGCTGCTCCTGTTGGTTGTTTGGGGAATCTGGCTTGCCAGAAACCACCTGATCTTCAAAGACACCTCTTTTCCCATAGCCATATTAGCTGCAGAGGGAGTGGCCATTTATGAAAACATACCCTCTCCTTCTACCTCTCAGAGAATCAGGCCTGTTTAGAAAGAAGAAATAAAGGGCTCCATCCCATGGGCATATTTCGATGGGGCCTCAGATACAAATAAGAGATGTGGCGCTGGTCTGGTTATCTACTTTCCCTCGGGGAACCTCCTCAAAGCCTCCATTGGACTTGGCACCAGAACAAATAATTTTGTTGAATTAAAAGCTTTACATTTGCTTCTTTGCTGGCTCTCTTTGCACAATGAGCGTGAGGCTCAGATATTTGGTGACTCTTTGAACACAATCAAGTGGGTCAATGGAATGCATCATTTCAGGAATTTTCTTTTAACTCCTTTTCTTAATGAGATTATTCGTCTTAAAAGTTTTTTTTTTTTTTCTGAGCTCCAAATTTGTCATATTTTCAGGGAAAGAAACACAGAAGCAGACAACCTTTCTAAAAAAGGCACTGAGCAGGATTTGGGTACATGGTCAGTAGAAGAAGTGGTTGACGAGGTGGCAAGGTGACTTGCTCCTCCAGTTTTTGCATAACTCTTGAGCTGCCTACAGCTCTTCTTTACTTTCTAGTCTTTGGTCTTATTTTGTAGTTACTCCTGTTAAATTTTTTATGTATATATATAAACAGTAACAGGACTCAGTGTTGTTTTCCTCATAATGGAGGCCTGAGTTCCTGTCCTTTTTTGATATTAAACTATCATACTGCCAGCACAGTGTCTACTATCTGGCTTTTTTTGACTTTGTGGTTATCCCTTTACTCTGTTTCGGCTGTTTTCCTATTAGGAAGCCGGGGGTTTGGGAAACCACAGTTACCTTGCTGTCCTAAAGAATGGTTTTGACAGGGCTGTTTGGGGGGAATACCTGGAAATTTCTACAAACAGATGTTTTGGGTTTCTCTGAAAGAAGGGAAATGAAAATGCTCTGCATATGCTATGTAACCTTCTTATATCAATAGATGGTTCGATTTTTTCTGCGGAAAAAAAGAAATGAAGTTTTATCTTTGTTGCATCTTTGCGTTAATGTGTATTTCTGTATTTTATTGCGTTCCTGCAGAAGTCTGGATCAGTGGTATCAGAGCGGTCTGCTCTTTCTTGATCCTTCTTTGCATGTCCCCAAGGAGGTCGGGGTATAAGAAGTTAGGGCTCGATCTGGTTGAATCATTGAAAAATCAGCCTCTCAAATCCCGACGACCACCCATGGGGGAAGAAAAAAAAGATGAGGGAGCAGGAGATCCTATCAAAATATTGCTCGAGGAGGCCCTCGAGAAATAAAAGAGCGAGATGATGGATAAATTTTCTTAGATCCTTCAACAACTACTAAAAGACGATGCATTTGCATCCAACAACCACTCTAGAGGCACCACTCCTTTTAAGTTACAAGTAAACTTTGACATTCCCATATTTTATGGCCAAATAGATGCAAACATCGTAGATAGATGGTTGAATATATTAGAAGTATATTTCTCGGTTCATGACTTTTCCAACCAGGAAAAGATTACTTTTGCACCCCTCAAAGCAACCAACCATGTCAAGGACTAGTGGGAAACCTACTGTAAGCAAAAGGGCGCAAGGGAACCCTTTGTATTCTTGGTCACACCCACTTGGAATTATTTCTGAGATTCCATCAAGAAACAATATTATCCCGTGGGGAGCTATGAGGACAAGTAGATACAATGGACTACGTTTCAGTAACAAAGGGATCAATATGTGCATGAGCTAATGAATCTGTCCCATACCCTATGCACAAATTTGGGTATCAAATATTTGGAGAAACATTTGGTGTTGAATTACCATAGTTTTCTACATAGATACATTCAGGAGGAAATGGATTTTCTTGTCATCTCCTCGCTTGGTGCAGGATACCGGTATGCTGCCAAGATTGAGCAGAAATTCAAACAGAATAAGAGAGACTTTGGATCTGCGAATTAGAAGAAAGGGAAAGGTGCCCCCAAATTGTAGAACAAAGGACAAAGCCAAGGCGGGGTGGCCCAAGGCAACCCGCCAAAGACACAAGCAAAGAAAAACACCGCGAAGCCAAAGAAGGACATGAGAAAGTGTTGCGAGTTCCATAAGATCTCCATTCACAAGACAAATGAGTGTTGGGCCAAGCAATCACTAGTGGCAGAGCTGAAGGATTCTGAATCAGATGCATGCTCTAACTCTGAATCAGAACCCAACAAGGAAATAATAAAGGAAAGAATATTATCGATGCGGAGCCCAATGCCAACATTGCCACTATTATATCTCAAGAAACAATCCCTTGGCTGTGGTAAGGAATCAGTGCTTAAGACATTTTGTACATGTATGTCACGATTACAATATCAAATGGACTTTGTTTAACACCTTTGGGATTTCATTACTTAATACCCTCAATAGTCTGATATAATGAAATCCTTCACAATGCCATAAACTGATGATATTTGAATGAAATGAAAAGAAGAACTGTAAGGGAAACTCAAAATGATATGCTAAGAAACAAAATATATCACTTTTAAGTTTCAGAGGAAATTCATGGAGAGAGAGGAAACTCGAAATAATATGATGTAAACAGAGAATCTACTACTTTAAAGTTTCATCAGGAGCTTGTGAAGATAAGGGAAACTCAAAATAATATCCTGTAAACACAAAAATCTACTACTTTTAAGTTTCACGGAGAATTTGTGAAGGGAGAAGAGATGAAGTGAAGGAGCGCAAATTAAGGTTATTTAAATCTTACTCACAGATGTAATTAAGAGATCGACTGCTACATTACTTTGCTTCATTCAAAGAGGAAAAAATACAGAGTGAAACTGGAAAGACATATCAACATCAACAAGAGTAGGAAACTTGATCTTCTTTCATTTATTTCTCATAAAATCTAGTACCAAATTAACAGTCATCAAGAGGTCCAAAAATCAGAACCCCTTTTCTTTATTTCTATCTACTTAAATACATCAAAGTAGTTCGTAACTACTGAACTTCTTGAAACTACTCAACTACCTAAAATGTTAAGATTACTTATGCAATCATATCGAGAAAACAAATTAAAACTGGAAATATTGTTCGTTTCGCTGAATCTGATGTTGCTGATGCATCCTCCCAAAGTGATGAGGTGTCCTTTCTGGTTATGATGCAACAACTACACAGTTTTGTAATGACGCCTTAGTGCCTAACTTGACCCAACTGTTGTGGTTCCAACAATGCCATTATACATTCTTTTGCCCGACTCTGCCTATGCCTTTGTGCTTCAAACACTACCATCATGTCACCTGCTACCCGACTCTTCCTCTTATGCACGTGCCTGCTGTGTTTATTCTTCTTTTCTCCTTGGCTCTACGTCGAGTCACTTACCCGATTCACTCTGTTGTGTTTTGCCTATTTCTTCATAAAATGGTGCACATACCTCATAAGCCCGGACTTGAAATCCTTTAGATTTCATCTTGGAACCACATCGCGTCCATGATGACATCACACTTCAAATTTCGCTGTCTTTAACTTTTCCTTAGCACTTATCTTTCAAAACTTGCGATGTGCGCTATGTGATCAGGTCTCACCTGGCATCGCACATCGCACTTCGACGACTTTATCACTTACCCTTTGCACTTAACTTTTAAAATTTTTCGATGTGTGGGCTAGGTCCACACCATCGTGCCACATCAACCTAAATTACCTGCTATCTATGGGGTTGGGGCCACGTCATCCCCCGCACTTCACATTTCATAGTTTCTGTGACTTATCGCATCGCAACTTAAACAATTTAACTTGCGATTTCTTATCATGTAAATGTAAAACTCGTTGATATGTGATTTAATCTTTGCCATTGATCAATGCCTAGATCCAACGATCCACGTTTCTCCTTTGTTGATCTTCTTCACATCACACTTTAAACAACTTACCTTGTGATTTATTATCATATAAATGTGAAACTCGTCGATATGCGCTGTGTAATTTAAGCTATGCTGTTGATATTCTCCTTTGCTGATTTGCACTTTGATCCCGACGATCTGTTTTTCCCTTTGCGCCTCCTCTAAAACTCTTAAGTTTTTAAGGGAAAAGCACCATTTCTCCACTTTCGAGAAATTAGTTTGTTTTATCCATGGTGTAACCCTCTTGAGCTTATCCGGTGTTCTTCTGCACTAGTCCCTCCCGAGCTTGCGAATGAGCCTGACTCGACCATGTACGGTGTGCAATGTTATGAATGTGCCCATCAATCCGAATCTTGAACTGTTCTGCACGTGAATGAGCCTAACTCGACCCAACTTCACATCTCATCACGTAATGTTAATGTACCAACACATAAATCAAAATTCTTCTATGACACACACAATTTTACATTTTCTATCATATATGATTTTTTGGTGTTTTGAAAAATATTTCAAAGGTAAATGCAAATGAGCCACAACATCTAGCTCCACCTGGGGATAGTGATTTTTTCCACAGAAGCGCTAAGAACCATAGATTAGTGCCTTATCCATTGGGCATGGAGTCAAATATTGCTTGGTGACATATGAACAATGAGAAATCCGGTATTTACAATGGTGGAATGCTGAATTTTAATGCTGGAAATAATGCTTCAGATACTGCCCGTTCACAAGCAGTTATACTGACTCTCCATCTAGATATTCCAAAATGAATGTGTTTTTGACCTTACCTCAGAGATTCTGTATGGACCATACCAGAGAGGGTCAAATTTACCATGCTTCCCCTTTTATTCTCATATGGTGTCCCATCTTAGTACCAAATCTCCTGCTTGAAAGAGAACTTCCTTTGCTTTTCTGTCAAATATAGACTTCATCTTTTCTTGATAAGTAATCAAGTTATCCTTGACTTTGTTTCTGTTTTCACTTGATTCAACTATTTTTTTCAATCTTCTTACCAGAGCATTGGGTTCTTCCTGAGCTTCTTGAAGGAAATAAATCACAGGTTTGGCTAACTAATTAGGAAATAGTGCTTGAGTTCCATAAACCAGTTCATAGGGAGACTTCCTTGTAGATCTCCTGGTAGTGACTCGAATTTTCCAGAGGGAAAATTTCAACTTCATATTCGAATCCTTCTGATTCTCAGTGATTGTCTTCTTCAAGATTCTGACCAATGTCTTATTTGAGGACTCTGCCAATCTGTTCCCTTGGGGATGATATGATATGGAATGTGATAAAGTTACATTATATGTTTGAAAGAAATTAATGAAACGAGAAGAATTGAATACCTGAGCATTATCAATCACAATTTTGACTGGACATCTGAATCTGCTGAAAATGTTTTCCTCCAGAAACTTCATCACTACTTGGTCATTTGCCTTCTTAGTGGGTACTTCTTCAACCCATTTTGTAAAGTAATCAGTGGTAGTTATAATCCACTTGAACTGTCCACTTGATGGTGGAATGATATCTCTAATAAAATCGAATCCCCATTGTCTGAAAGGTTCTTCAATAAATACTGGGATGAGAGGTAATGGAGCAAGTTTTTTCTTTTCAGCAAACAACTGACACTTTTGACAACTTTTGACCAGCCTATAAACATCAGCAAACAGGGTTGGCCAATAGAAGCCTGACTTGACAATTTTATGAGTGGTGACATTCCATCTATAATGACCTCCACACAGACTTTCATGATATTCTTTGGTGACTTCAATAGATTCTCCTTCGGTTAAACATAACAACAGGATACCAACATGATCTTTCCAGTGTAGCTTTGCTTCTACTATAACATATGGCTGAGATTTGAGCTTGAGAGCTCTGTATTTTGTTCTACTTAGTGAAGTTGGAAAGGAAAAGAAACACAGGTAATGCACAATAACTTTATACCAATCAGAGCACAAAAATTTGTATTGAATACTTGTTTTGGGCTTGCTTTGACCTTCTTCATTTACAAATCTATCCACTAGTGCCAACAGATTAATTCCCAAGGCTTGAAAATTTGTCTCTCTCAACAACTTCGCTAACCCCTGTCCCTTGACTAGCTTGGTGGGTTTGATGTCCAGATCATACTCTTGTATTTTTGCTATCCACTTCCCCCTCTTTCCTTCAACATCACTTTGGACCAGCACATCTTTCACAATAGAATTAGGAAAATAAGCAGTTATTTGGGACTCTAACACATAAGTCCTGAAGGCTTTTAGTGCTTTGACCAAAGCATATACTTGTTTCTCCAGAATATTGTATTTGAGCTCAGCATCTCTGTGAACTTTACTGAAAAATGCAACCTGTTGCTCCTTACTATCTTCATTTTTCTACAACAACACAACACCAATAGTAGTGGGGGATGCAAATGATAATACTTGAAAGGATTTTTGGTAGTATGGACTAATCAAAACTGGAGCTTCCTGCAGTTCTTCCTTTATTCTAGCAAATGCATCTCTTGCTTCCTTATCCCATTTCACTTCTGAATTTTTCTTCAACATATCTGTTATAATTCTCACGATCTAAACATAATTGGGCACAAATCTCCTCAAAAAGTTTATTTTTCCCAGGAATCTCTGGATATGTTTCTTGCTTCTGGGTAAATGAATCGTCTGAATGGCTTCCACCCTTGCTGGGTTAATCATTAATCCTTGTTTAGAAATTATGTGACCCAATAATTTACCTTATTTTAAGGAAAATAAATATTTCTTGGGATTTAATGACAGACCAAAATTTCTTCACTTTTGAATTTTTTTTTGCAAATGCTCCAAGTTTTCATCATATGACCCTAAGAAAACAGTTACATCATCTAGATCTATAACTACAAACCTATCACCAACGAAAGCTATGTCCATGGCCCTTTGAAATGTTGCACCTCCGTTCATAAGGCCAAATGGCATCCTTGCATACATGAAGGTGCCCCAGAGCGTCGTGAAAGTAGCCTTCTTTTGATCTTATTTTTCTACTGCGACCTGATTATACCCATGAAATTCGTCAACCATAGACAACCTATGAGCTCTTGTCGCCTTCTGTAAGACATAATCTATTTTCGACAAAGGATAATTATCTTTTAGAGATGCTTGGTTCAAATTCCTAAAGTCTACACACAATCTTATCTCTCCATTCTTCTTTCTTACAGGGACTAGATTAGAAACCCAGTCTGAATATCTGAGAGGGGCTATAATTTTCATGTGCAACAATTTCTTCACTTCTTTTTTTAATGGAGCTAGCAACAATGGATTGATCTGTCTCAACTTCTGTCTGTGTGGTTTGATTCCTACTTTCAATGGAATATTATGCTGAATTATAATTTTTTCATATGTTTTCAGGTCTTCATATGACCAGGAAAACACATCCATATATCTCTTAAAAATATCAATGTATCTTTCTTTGTATTTTTTGGGAACACCTTTGAAAAATTTCACTATTTTGGGTTCCTGCTGAGTTCCCAAATTACAATCTTCCATCTCTTCTTCTTGATGTGTATTCTTTGAATCAACAACAACATCATTAGAATCAGATAATCGTTCAACGGGAACCAACCATTTAGGGAGCACAATATCTTTCAATTGGATAATATTCTATTCACCCATTGAATGCTTAAGGTTTCTTATTTCTACTTTCTGCTCTGTTTGTTCTTCCTCTTGGTCTATCTCAACATCTTGAAAGCTTCCAATCATTGTGAGGAACTGATTTATCTATTCATCATTATTAAACACCTTCCAATGTTTCACATTGTCAGGGATAGAAGGTCTATGTCTAATATCAATTTCATACCTTAACCTTGGATTTATTGAAGGTTTGAATGTGCTGGATGCAACTCCTAAAGAATCGGCCAATCTATTCTCCTCCCTCGGAATATACTAAAGATTGAAGGCTTCAAAAAAGTTTTCAATATGATCCCAAATTTCATTCCTATATGATCTCAATCTCGGATGCTTGGTTTGACAATGATTTTTAATTTTCCTTATTATCAATTCAGAGTCACCAAAAATTGAAATACATTGAACTCCCATTTGTTTAGCAACTTCAAGGCTTGAGATTAGGGCCTCATACTCAGCCACATTGTTTGTTGAATCAAATTCTAGTTTAAAAGAGAAAGGCACGAGGTTACCTTATGGTGATATCAGCAAGAATCCAACAACTGCACCTTCCTTGGAGTAGGCACCATAAAATTAGCACTTCCAAATCTTCCTTGAGTGAAAATAATTATTTACAACTGTTGAAGGGAGCTGCTTCCCTGTGTATTCAACAAATTTTGCATCTTCATGCAACATGAAACAAGAAATATCTCCTGTTTCTTGACTATAAATGGGGGAATTTCCCGCATCTTTCTTGGAGGTGGTCTTCACAAACCTTGTTTCCCTGTACAATCTCCTTTCTTCCCCATTAAAAACTGAAATGATAGCATAAGTGAAATCTAATTTTAGAACACCTCCCAAATTTTCTCCCCAATATCTTGACAGGAGCATTCCAAACGTGGCTGGTATTTCAACGACCACTACAATATCCATGAATATACTCTTTGTTGGGATTTGTGCCAATGAAACTGCCACATCTTTAAATAACCCAACACATTTCACCCTTTTGGAGTCAAATGAATACAAATCCATATAAGATTTGGTAATATGCAAGTTTAGTTCCTTCATAACAAACAATGGCATGAGATTATGGGACGCTCCTGAGTCCAACATGTAGTTATGTAGAGTAAAATCATGAAGCAACAGAGAAATATATAAGGGTGGAATAGAAGGATCTACTTCTTCTACATAAGGACCAAAGGTGACCATTGGATTTTCTTCATGTAAGTTCATTGTGTCACTTATATCTTCCATATGTGTGAGATTAATAAATTCTGAAATTTCTTTCTTGTAAGTTGGAATTTTAGCTAATTCTAGAAGAGGTATTTGAATTTTAACTTTCTCCAACTCTTTTTCCAAATTGAAAGCATGAGTTTGCTTAATGTTCTTTTCAGGTTCTTCTTCACCCTTTTTAGAATTTGTTGCTTGTTCAGGTACATGAACAACTCTCTCCAAAATATTAGTGTCAACTGATTTGTCCTGGGAAGATTCACCCTACTGCACATTTTGTCTATTAAGCAAATTTACAGGATGTTTCCCATTACTGACCTGTTTCAGAGGGTCCTTTTGTTGTGGAGTTTCCATTGGAGGAGGAATGGAACCTTGTTGTTCCCCTTCATTATCTTGCACTCTATATTTCTTTCTAGACCTTATATCATAAATTTTATGTAACTCAACTTGCATGAAATCTGTGAATTTTCTACAGTATTCATCCATTTCATCTTGATCAAAAGATACACCAACTTCAACATATTTCCCCTCACAATCTTCCTCTTCATCCTATTCTACTGTATACATAGAAGATACCTAATCCTCAGCCTCCCTTTGGTCATCTTCTGTTAGCTTTGGGGGTGCTGCTTCTGTATACAACGATGCTTGAACCTGGCCTTGATCTCTTCTTTCCATCTGCAAAATTTGCAGGGGATGTCTTCTGAATTGAGGGTTGAACCCCCCTCGGTTTTTTTGTACTTGTCTTTGGGAGTTTTTATTTTCTAATTCCATATTAGCTAACTCATTTGTCAATTTTTTCATCACCTTTGTCATATCTTCAATTCTTAGATCTTGTGATGATTATTCTTTTGCTTTCCCCTTCTCTTGGACTGGCTGTTCCCCTTTCGTCTTTCCAGCTGCAGTCATATTAGCTTCGATCTCTAGAGAATTTGTCTATATCTACTCAAGAGTAGGGCCTCTTCTCTCTCTTAATGTAAAGCTAAAATCAGCTTCAAAATCCCCAACAAAAACTACCTTTGCTCGTACAGGGCGGGTGGGGGGGGGGGACTTCATATCTATAGGTAAACTATTGTACAATTTGTTGAATCTTTTTACAAAATAAAAAATGATTTCATTATGCCTTCTTTTAATTGCATTAAACTCTGTTAATGAGTAATCGTGATCTCTCTTTTCTCCGTGTCTCTGAGTGAATTGAGTTTCTAACTCTTCCTAGTTATATATTGAACCATTTGGTAAACCTTTGAACCATTTTCTAGCCTCTCCATCTAGAGATTGCACAAATAGTATCATCAAAACATCAAGATGTTCTACATTTAAATTCTTAGCAAAAGTGCAAAACTAGGGTAAATGTTGTTATGTAGTTACTTCATCTTCTCCAGTGAAATGAGGAAGTAATTTGAGGTATTCTTGAGGCATGGAATTAATTGGCTATGCAAGATTTAGTGGAGCATATATGTTCAAAAAAAAGGCTGGTGCTGTCATATTTACACCTTGGTTAAATTTTCCTTGGGTAGTTGAGGTTGATGAACCTACTGTGAAAGTGAATGAAGGTAGAGGCAAAACTGATATAGGAGTGGGTTAATCAACAATGGTAGAAGGACCAACAACTATATTTGGTTGAGCTTGAGTGAATGTAAAAGAAATAGCCCTAAAAGAATGTTCTTGTAACTTAGGTTCTTGAAAATGAATGGGTGTGGAAGGGGAATCTTATTCCACGGAAGTATTTCAGAAATATCTCAAACAAAGGATTACTAGAACTACTTTCAGGAGTAGAGAATGTAGGATCAATTGTCGAAGGAGTTTCAGGTTTCAAAGCCTTTTTAGAAACCAATCTTTCTGGATCTGGAAAATTAGGGACTATCCACTGTGAGGTATCTAACCTCGTGTGAGGCCTTTTAAAAGGTAGTATTTTGAAAATAACAAACGTAACCCAATATTTCCTCCTCACTGAACAACCAGAGGAAATAATGTGAAAAATGCAGGGAAAAATAAACTTCGTGTCTTCGTCCTTGGCAGCGGTGCCAAAAAATGTTGTATCTCAAGAAACAATCTCATGGTTGTGGTAAGGAATCAATACTTAAGACATTTTGTAAATGCATGTCACGATTATAGTATCAAATGGCCCTCTGTTTAACACTTTTGGAATTTCATTACTTAATACCCTCAATAATCTGATATAATGAAAGCCTTCACAATGCCATAAACTGCTGATATTTGAATGAAATGAAAAGAATAACTATAAGGGAAAATCAAAATGATATGCTGAGAAACAAAATCTATCACTTTAAAGTTTCAGAGGAAATTCATGGAGAGAGAGGAAACTCGAAATAATATGTTGTAAACATAGAATCTATTACTTTAAATTTTCTTCAGGAGCTTGTGAAGAGAAGGGAAACTCAAAATAATATGTTGTAAACACAAAGTCTACTACTTTTAAGTTTCAGGGAGAATTTGTGAAGGGAGAAGAGATGAAGTGAAGGAGTGCAAACCAAGGTTATTTAACTCTTACTCACATATGTAATTAAGAGACCAAATTCTACATTACTTCACTTCATTCAAAGAGGAATAAACACAGAGCGAAACTGGAAAGACATATCAACATCAACAAGTGTAGGAAACTTGATCTTCTTTCATTTATTTCTTAGAAATTTCAGTACCAAATTAACAGTCATCCAGAGGTCCAAAAATCAGAACCCCTTTTCTTTATTTCTATCTACTTAAATACATCAAAGTAGTTCGTAACTGCTGAACTTCTTGAAATTACTCGACTACCTAAACTGTTAAGATTACTTATTCAATCATACGGAGAAAACAAATTAAAACTGGAAATATTGATTGTTTCTCTGAATCTGATGTTGTTGATGTGTCCTACCAAAGCGTTGAGGTGTCCTTTCTGGTTATGATGCAGCAACTGCACAGTTCTATAATGACGCCTCAGTGCCCAACTTGAACCAACTGTTGTGCTTCCAACAGTGCCACTATACATTCTTCTTCTTGACTCTGGCTATGCCTCTGTACTTCAAACACTGTCATCATGTCACTTGCTACTTGACTCTACCTCTTCTGTGCGTGCCTGCTGTGTTTAGTCTTCTTTTCTCCTTGGCTCTGCATCGGGTCACTTACCCGAGTCTCTCTGCCGTGTTTTGCCTATTTCTTCATAAAATGGTGCACTAACCTCATAAGCCCGGACTTGAAATCCTTTAGATTTCATCTTGGAACCACATCGCATCCATGCCAACATCGCACTTCACATTTTGCTGTCTTTAACTTTTCCTTAGCACTTATCTTTCAAAACTTGCGATGTGCGCTATGTGATCGGGTCCCACCTGGCATCGCACATCGCACTTCGACAATTTTATCACTTACCCTTTGCACTTAACTTTTAAAACTTGCAATGTGCGGTATGCGGTCTAGGTCCACGTCATCGTGCCACGTAACCCTAAATTACCTGCGATCTGTGGGGTCGGGGCCACGTCATCGCCTGCACTTCGCATTTTGCAGTTTCTGTGACTTTTCGCATCGCAACTTAAACAATTTAACTTGTGATTTCTTATGATATAAATGTAAAACTTTCCGATATGCGATATGAGATTTAATCTCCATCGTTGATCAATGCCTAGATCCAATGGTCCACGCTGCTCCTTTGCTGATATTCTTCGCATCACACTTTAAATAATTTACCTTGTGATTTCTTATCATATAAATATGAAACTTGTCGATATGCGATATGTGATTTAACCTACACCGTTGATCTTCTCCTTTGCCGATCTGCGCTTTGATCCTGACCATTTTTTTTTCCTTTGTGCCTCCTCCAAAACTCTTAAGTTTTTAAGGGAAACACGCCATTTCTCTGCCTTCGAGAAATTAGTTTGTTTGCTCCACGGTGTAACCCTCCTTAGCTTATCCAGTGTTCTTCCATGCTAGTCCCTCCTGAGCTTGTGAATGAGCTCGACTCGACCCTGGCTGGTGTGCAATGTTCTGAACGTGCCCATCGATCTTAATATTGAACTGTTCTGCACGTGAATGAGCCTGACTCGACCCACCTTCACATCTCATCACATAATGTTAATGTACCAACATATAAATCAAAATTCTTCTATGACACACAAAATTTTACATTTTCTATCATATATTCTTTTTTGGTGTTTTGAAAAATATTTCAAAGGTAAATGAAAAAGAGCCACAACAACCACCACAAAGATCCAAAAGGAGGAACCAGAAGATCTAGAGGTGGGAGAGCGCCTCTACTATTCCCATATGTGGGTAAAGGGTTCCTCTCTACAGTTCATTTTCGAAAACGAGATCCAAAAGAACCTTATTTCAGTAGAGGTCGTGAAGTGGTTGGGCTTGCCGACCACAACACACCCACAACCATACACCATCGAGTGGCTTAACCAAGGATGGGATCTACGCGTCATCCAACAATGCCGACTTCCCTACAATATCAAGCCCTTCACAGATGAGGTATTATGTGAAATTTCTCCTCTTGATATTTGTGGTGTATTATTAGGCCAACCATACTTGTGGAAGTGACATGTTGTGTATGAGTCCACACCTAGCGCTGTTATTATTACTTTGGAAAATAACTTGTACATGATACTGTAGGTAGCACCACCTACAAACATGTCTTTGGTTACTACAAAACAATGTAGTAAGCTCATTTCCAAAACCAGGAAAATTATTTTCCTGATGATCCGCCCTCAAGGAAAGAAGAAGATTGTGGCCATGACTTCTAGACAAGGCTCCTCCGCACGACAACAATAGATGGACAAGGTCATGGAGTGTTGGAACAGGGTTCCCTAACCTCCATTTTTGTATAATTTAGTAATAGTCGGTCCTGCGTAGGGGTTTTGGGGTGGGTCAAAGCCCCTAATGTTTTGTAATGGGTTAAAGGGTAGCTCTAGGGTTCGCAAACCACAGTTTGCGGACCATAGGATAGCGAAGGCTACGATATTATAAATAGATAGATAGTTGGGTCTAGTAAGTAATTAAGATAGAAGATTGATGCTACGTGCGAACTGTTAGGATCTGTTTGGGTTGTTTTGGGTAAGGACTCCTACTGGATGTGTGCGCGGAGATCCTCAGTCCTGCTGTGTGCGGACCCTGCTAGGCTATGTGCGCGGGCTGTGTTGGGTTCTAAGTGGATATTTAATGTTAATGAATGCGAAGTATAGTTGAAGTATTTTTGTGTTATCTGAGTTGGTTGTGTTATTGCTGAAGCACACCTATGATATTTATTTAAGCTGCAAATGTATCTATGATTTGGAATTAGCTGTGATTCTAATGCTCTATGATGATATTTGGTAATGCGCACGTGGATGTGAATGTATTGATTAGATCTGTTTATGATAATAGTTTTGTCATGGTTATGTGATTATTACACTGCTAAAAAGAGTTGTGAATAGACTCATTCTGTATGACCCTAATAAGCTGCAACCTAGATCTGCCTTGAATTACCTACTCTCTCCCAGGGTGCGGAAACCTAGTTCCAGCACCCTCCAATACTACTTCGGGTGAGACCTTGGCCTACGAAAGTAGGTCATTGCCGAAAGGGCCAGTAGTATAGGGGTTTGTTGGCAAACCTTAACCTATAAACCTAGGTCAGGACCCCTCACGCAAACAAATGGTTCCGTTGCCAGGATCGGGAGCATTTTGAGAGAGAGATCGGGTAATGCCACGAGGTCATTGGAGGCCTGGAGAGGTGTTCTGGGAACGCAGGGGTGCGCTCAGAGCGCAGGAGGTGCATTGGAAGCACAAGGGTAATATAAAAATGCAAAAACTAGCCGTTGGAACAATAAAACTGGGTAAAAATAAAATTTTACCGTTGAAAGGAGCGGACGACCGACAATTAATGAGGCAATTTTCGAATATTTTTTACAATTTACTTAAGGTTAAGTTTATGATAAGCTTCATCCAACCATTGGTTGATCTCCAAGGCTATAAAAGCAGAAGGGTAGCTCAAAAGAGGGTTCCGTGTATCTTGAACAGTTTGTTCTTTGCAAAATTCTATGACTATTGTGCTTTGTTAATGTCTGGGCGTGCTACCCCCTCTAATAGTAGCAACCTTGAGTACATTTTCTACGCAAGAATGACTGCGAGTAATCCCACTGAATCTTCCTAGACTGTGGCCTTGACGGAGAACGAATCTGAGGAAGTACTGTAAGTCACCCCCAAATTTGAGGAGGTTATGTCCACACCGAGCAAGGGAAAGCAGGTAGAGAAGAAGAAGGGGATGGGAAAAGGCCAGGAGCTAAGGCCAGGAAATACTATGAAATGGGTCAGGGTAAAGCCACGTACCTCCCCTCGAAATGTGAAATCCCCGCGAATGGTTCCCCAGGCATGTTCGCCCAACCCATCAAAGATACCTCTATTTGCTCAGGAAGAGGCCCGAATCGCTAATACAACAAGCTGGCTGCGACCCTATGTGCAGCCTCGCAGGCCCTCGGCGCGAATGCCCAATAATATTGTTGCGATGCGCACCTATCTACAGATGCCTCTGATTCTGGGTGAGGTCCCCATCATTGGAGACTCCTTTGGCAAGCTCTACACGGTCAAATTCGACGATCATGACCTGGCCAACCTAGAGGCCTTCCCCGAACTGGAATCAGAATT
Source organism: Pinus albicaulis (assembly GCA_034641835.2). Classification (NCBI taxonomy): domain Eukaryota; kingdom Viridiplantae; phylum Streptophyta; class Pinopsida; order Pinales; family Pinaceae; genus Pinus; species Pinus albicaulis. Next base: position 1,495,436,778 of record CM076575.1, read on the forward strand.
GTATATGGAGAGGGTATGGAGGATGACGTACTGAAGGTAGTCCCTATGCTGTGGGCAAGTGGATTGGCTGGGTCCGGGTTATTAAACTTGCTGCGGATGCCTCACTTCGGCCACTACAATATCACTGACAGGATTGTGCGACAGCTGCTCGCTCTGGTCCATGACGGCTGCTTATGGATTCATGACTGAATTCCCATAGATGAAATTCTCATTCACCATATCACTGGTCTGCCCATGAAAGGGCTGAATCCCATGGAGCGCGTCGGGAAGAAATATGAACAACAAATCACTGATAATGTGCATGATGATTATCACGTTGAACGGAACACTAGGGGATTCATGATCAACACAATCAATGACCCCAATGCATGCATGGGAACCTTGTTGTTAGCATGCAAGATGATGCAAAAGTGCCAGGTTCTACGGTCCCCGCATATGTAATTTAGTTGGCTGGACGTTGCAAAAAAAGGTTCTGCTTCAACAGTCCCAATTCCTGTGTAGTGAATTTCTAGAGAACATGCGCGAAGCCCAGGATCATGGAAGGGCATTCTGCTACTCTTGGTTGCTGCTCCTCATTGCGCTGGTCGAATGGGAAGCTGCAGAAGATTCGGTCCTCCCTGAGCTAGAGCTGGATATGTACGAAGGGGCACGGTATGCAAATCTGTGGGATTCAAAGGATGAAAAGCACATTGAAGATAATAAGGTCTTCTGGGTCCTATTTTAGAGCGGGCTCGCAACTTCCATCCATTCTCGGTCGCGCTTATCACCAAAAATCTATGAAAAGTACAAGAGCATCGTAGCATTTCAAGTCACAATGCATAATGTGCAGATTCAAGGCTGTAAGGATCCAGCATGGGTATCACTGTCGTATATGGCTGCGGACGAAGAGATTGACCGCCTTATTGCTACTTGGCCTCCACACTGGAAACTCGGCTTCAAATCAGGTACGCAGGACACTGCAAGTACGAGCACCACGAAGGTCACCCTGCCCGACACCACCAAAGAGAACAAGGGATAGGGCAACAGTGCTGAGAAGGGAACGAAGCCAGAATCACAGAAGGATTTGCAGTAGGATCTGGGTGCAGAGGGTCTAGATACGGGAGGTGCTAACTCCCCTCGAGGTATGAAACGGGCTAGTGACCCTATTAAAGGCCAAAGGAAAAAACAACGAGCTACAAGACTGGGTCGGGATACTAGGATTACTCTAACCGAGGAAGGCCTAGAGCAGATCACAGATGCAGTCACCCTCGCCTCAACGTATAAATGGATGGCTCTGGAAGAGCAGCAGAAGGCTACAGTTGCTACACTCCAGTCTGAGCTCCGAGCTCTGCAGCTCAAAAAAGACACCCTGTAGATGAGTATGATTCAGACAAGGCCACCCCCAATGTCAGGCAGCAAATTTATCATCACAACGAAAAGCTGCCTCTGCCCCCTGCCAGGCGCAATATTCATTTTGATCCCACCTGCCTTAGGAGTGCAAGTCTAGGCCTGCACAGAGGTACAATTGGATTTAGCTCGTTTGCCGCACAAACCACTATAGGTCCTCCACGCATCCCTATTCGAGGAGATTCAACATAGAGACCGCCGGGTGCACCAACAGCTCAATGCAGATGAGCAGACGATTATGGAGAAAACCGCCAAGGTGTCCCAGGCGCAGGCTGCATGCACCCTTGCCGCCACACATCAGACATAATTGGAACACCTAATCAGTAGGCTATGCGCAGATGTCACTGAGGATATCCTGGTTTCTACCACCCCCCAGGCCAAGATTGAGGGGCTTGTTGCAGCACTAAGGGCTTCGAGGACTAAAATTCAGATGGTTAAGATAGAAATGGAACAGTAGATTGCTGCCCTACAGGCCAAATTGCAGCCAGAAACACCCCCTGAGGTAAGAGCCCAGTGAGTCATGCTGGTCACAGAGGCCACCAATACTATTACATCTCAGATTGCTTAGGGCGCAGAACTGTTGGAGATAGCTATGCAGTTGTGGTCTAAGGTGCAGTGCCATCCTCTCCTGTGTGATTTTACTCAAGAACTGTGGCAGAAAGAGGAAGATTTTGAACAACTCAAAGCTACTATATCAACTTTGATCCCCGCTCAGCGCCTGACATGACTGTGTACTAGCCATAAACTTAGAGATGAAATTGAAGAGCTCTGCCACAAAAAGAAGGTTTTCAGCGACCACCTTAAGCCTTGGGCCGATGAAGCCCTCAAGATTTCTCAGGACGTCGATATCGCAGTTAAGCAACTAAACCAGACTTTGGAGAGCATCACTGCTGCTACAGAAGGTCCAACTTCGCAGAAGTTGGTGGAGATTGTCAATGTCACGTTAAAGCTTAAGGAGTGATGTTTGTTAGAAAATTAAATATTACAGAGTTAAATGGCAACACATAAAACATGCGTAAAACACAAGCACACAAAACACATAAAACTAGAGAGACATGTAGAGACATGGTTCACCCGCTTTGGGCTACGCTCCACCTGCAACAACCAAAGGTTTCCTTTCTATTATCCACAAAATGAAATAGTGACACAACCTACATCAAGATCCTCGCCGCAATATCCTCTGCTCTCTCCGTCAGCCTCTCTGCTTTCGCTCCACCACATATCTTGAGTACACACAACCCGCAATACAATACACTCATAAAAGCGAGGGGTTTCCTTCTAGCGCAAAAAAACCCTAAACTAAACATAACTTCTACCATCAGATCATCCACCTAATGAACGGCCCAGATTGACTAGAAATTACTATACTTTTATAAGGCAATTTTACATCTGTTTTTAGCTTCAGGGGCTCTACCCCCGAAACCCCCTACCAGGGGGGGGGCTCCATAAAGTCATAGCCACCCTCCCCTGGACACCCCAGGCAGCATTTAATTCCGAGCAGCGTTGCCACCCCATTAAGGTACAGGGGTCCAACGCTGTGATACAAAATAAACAAGATAATCAGGCTCCACACCCAACACTGCCCCGCTGGTTGATGCGATCAAGAAGCTTCTCATCCGAGGATGAAAACCCCACGGCTGTAGTGACTGGACAAGTCACAAGATTGTGTTGGGGGTTTGTTGGAACGGGGTTCCTAACCTGTGTTTTTGATATAATTTTGTAATAGTCGGTCTTGCATAGGGGTTTTTGGGTGGGTCAAAGCCCCTAATTTTTTGTAATGGGTTAAAGGGTAGCTCTAGGGTCCATAAACTATGGTTTGTAGACCATACGATAGCAAAGGATACGATGTTATAGATAGATAGATAGTTGGGTCTAGTAAGTAAGAAAGACATGAGATTGATGCTACGTGTGAATTGTTATGGGTTGTTTTGGGTAAGGACTCCTACTGGCTGTGTGCGCGGAGATCCTCAGTCCTGCTGTGTGTGGACCCCACTAGGCTTTGTGCATGGGCTGTGTTGGGTTGTAAGTGGATATTTAATGTTAATGAATGCAAAGTATAGTTCAAGTATCTATGTGTTAGCTGAGTTGGTTGTGTTATTGCTGAAGCACATCTATGATATTTATTTAAGCTACAAATGTATCTATGATTTGGAATTAGCTGTGATTCTAATGCTCTATGATGATATTTGGTAATGCGCACGTGGATGCGAATGTATTGATTAGATCTATTTAGGATAATAGCTTTGTCATGGTTATGTGTTGGTTACACTGCTAAAAAGAGCTACGAATAGATTCATTTTGTGCGACCCTAATAAGTTGCAACCTAGATCTGCCTTGAATTACCTACTCTCTCCCAGGGTGCGGAAACCTGGTTCCAACACCCTCCCATACTACTTCGGGTGAGAACTTGGCTTGCGAAAGTAGGCCATTGCCGAAAAGGATAGTAGTATAGGGGTTTGTTGGCAAACCTTAACCTCCAAACCTGGGTTAGGACCCCTCAAGCCAACATGGAGGAGTACAGGGACATATTCACCTCACCTGCAGGGGTGCCTTTACACTATCAGGAGAAGCACCCCATCGATCTGACCCTAGGTGTGTTGCTTTACAATGGACCGATCTATCAACGCTCTATTATGGAGAACGATGAAATCACGAGGCATATTCAGGATCTGCTACAGAAAGGTCACATTCGACTGAGTTTATCGTGCTGTGGGAGCCAGATCGTGTTGGTGCATAAGAAGTATTGGACTTGGAGACTCTCTATTGACTATCGGGCGCTAAACAGGATCACTTGCCGAAAAAGGTACCCAATCCCATGTATTTATTACCTTTTGGACCAATTCAAAGGGAGGAAATATTTAAGACAAATCGACTTGAAGTCTGGGTATCACTATTTACCAATCGAACCCTCCGATGTGTGGAAGACTGCCTTCAAATCCAAGGAGGGCCTTTTCGAATGGTTGGTCATGCCTTTTGGGTTGATAAATGTTCCTACAACCTTCATGAGACTGATGGATGACATATTTTTGCCATTCACCAACTCATTTGTGGTGGTTTACATGGATGACATCCCGATCTTCATCCAGAGTGGGGAATATCACCTCCACCACATCCGACAGGTCCTCCAAACATTGCGGAAATACAAGTTTTGAGCCAATTTGGAGAAGTGCACTTTTGGCACGACCCAGGTTCAGTATATAAGATATATTATTGATGAGCAAGGGGTGCATTTGGATCCAGAAAATATCCAATTCATTCAGGATTGGCTAGCCCCAACCACTCTAACAAAGCTACACATCTTTCTGGGTCTTTCCAATTTCTATCGTAGGTTCTTGTTGGGATTCTCTCATATCACTTAGCCCTTGAGTCAAGTCACCAAGGGAGGAGTGAAAGCAAAATTATTTTTGTCTGAATCTCAACAAAAGGTGTTCGTAGAGTTGAAACATCGCCTCTCCTCTGCACCAGTGCTGACATTACCAAACTTGCAACAACCATTTGAGATCGAGATAGATGCCTCTAGCTATGCTATTGGGGTAGTTCTTACTCAACAGTGGAATCCAGTGGTATATCACAGTGAGACACTTTTTGACATAGTACAAAATTATGCCACTTATGAAAAAGAGATGTATTCAAAGCTTGCAAATAATAGAAACATTACATTTTGGGGAATGAAACGGTCATCCACACAGACCACCGACCCTTGTAGTTCATATTGACATAAGGGAAGTTGCAGAACGATCTCCATCAGAAGTGATCCACATACATGCAAGAGTTTCATTTGAACATCAAGTACAAGAATGGAAACACCAATAATGTTGCAAACTGCCTCAGTCGACCATCGATCATGGCGTTAATCACCGTGTTCAACTCTTGTGGGAATGAGACTTCTGATTGGTCGCTTCTCTACAAAAGTGATCCATAATTTGGCCACACATACAAGACGCTCTTGGAGGATAAGAAAGTTCCAAATTTTCACCTCTAAGATGCATTGCTATGTCACCTGGGTCACCTTTGTGTTCCTTCATGCAAGCCTACCAAGTTGGTTTTGGAAGCTCACTATAGTCGGGTCACTAGGAACTCCAGGGTCGAGAAAACAGTGGCAGTATTGTAGAAGTACTTCTATTGGCCGAACCATTGATAGGATGTTGAGAAGTACATATGATCCTAAATTTCCTGCGCCATTACCAAATAGACCATCAAGAAGCAAGGCCTCAATACTCCGTTGCCTACACTTAGTCGACCTTGAGAATCTATCTCCATGGATTACATGTCGGGCCTTCCTTCTACTAAGCATAGAAACTACTATGTTTTTTTGGTCGTCGAACGATTCTCAAAGATGGCCATTATGGCGGCCTTCAAGAAGAATATCATAGTAGAATCCACTGATAAATTATTCTTTGAACGAGTGTGGGTACACTTTGATATCCCATAGTCTATCATCTCAAATCAGGACAACAAGTTCCTCAGTACATTTTTTCCAATCTCTGGTTGATGCTGGACACCAAGCTCACCAAGTCCACAACTCTCCATCCCCAAACTTATGGACAGACATAGGTCATCAACAGGATGATTGTACACATTCTACACATGTACAACTCAAAGCATCCACACACATGGGATGAGAGCCTCCCCTATGTATAACACAACTATAACCAGACTCTCCACAACTCAACCGACCACAAACCCTTTCAGATGGGCTTGGGATTCCAGCTACTATGTCCCATTGATGTAGCCATGCCATTTGAAACTACTCATATAGATTCAACTCATGTCCAGTCTGAAGCTGATAAGGCAAACAACCTCATTGAGTGCATTCATCACATTTTCCAATAGGTTAATGACATATTGGAAAGAGACAATTCTAAGTACAAGCAACAACATGATCAACATCAGGTGCCACACAACTTCCAGGTGGGTGACAAAGTGTGGCTACATTTGCAGAAGGACCGCCTCTCTAGACCCCACCGCAAGATTCAACCGCTCTGATATGGGCCATATGCCATCACCAAGGCTATAGGGGAAAATTCCTTCTAGCTCAGTATTCCACCATTCCTTGGTCTCCACCTAGTGTTCAATATGGACCAACTTCGACCCTAATTTCCACCTCTCCTGGACACACTCGACATGGAAGAACAACTTGCACCAAAAAAGTTAAACCCAGACTACATGGAACAAGCCACAACTGATCGGATCATGGAAATACAGATTAATAACACCCACCAGTAGAGAATCCAGCTATATCGAGTTGTCAAAGTAGGCCAACTCCTTCACCAGGGTAAGTGGTTCATTAGGGACTAGTTTCAACAGAAATTTTCTTACCTCATGGAGGATCTGAACGCGGGTACCATTGCTTCCTAAGGGGGGAGGAATGATCTAGGTGGATATTGGTGGCCACCCACCTATTCCACCTATACCTCCAGTCAATTTCATGAGTTTCCCTTTTTATAGTAGCATTTACTATTTTTAGCATTTTTTTGGGTCATGAACTTCCGGAGCAGTTTTGACCCCCTATATGGGATTCTTTTGATGTCAGGAGTAGGCTGATAGCCATAGGCAGGGGTCTGTGTCAAAACCTATAGTACTCTAAAAGATATTTCCAATGATATATCGTACGCTCCAAACGAATATAATATGACCAAGTTACAACCCCAGGAATTTGGTTGCCCAACTAACCCCTACGAGGCCTTGAAAAATCTTGGTGTTTCTTCTCCTAGGGTTATGGTTTTGGTTGTTTAGTGTTTTCTTATGTTGTTCAATAACAAAAAATCCATTTAACCTCATTGTAACATAGTTCAGAGGCCTGTACTCGCCACATCTCTTCTAAGAGATAAGCTACCAACGCCCAAGCTAGTTTATTTCCCTTTTGTATGTAAGCATATTTCAGTTATTTGATATTAATTAAATGAAGTTTTATTTCTATGGAATCTATGAGTTTATGTGTATTTATGTATTTAATTGTGTTCTTGCATAAGTCTGGATCATAGCCAAACTCGATCACGAACTTGAAATTGATGATCTACTCGATGCTTGTCATGTCTTTCTTTGCAGTGGGATTCCAACTATTCTTGCACTGTATGATGACTCATTTGGATATTATGAATAATTTTTTTGGGTTTGTCTTCATTTTAATGCTTATCATAATCAAGATCCTTCCCAAAAATAAATTCCAATGGAGACTTACCCAAATCAAGTCTAAAGCAGAGAACTCTAAGTAGAAAAATGCAAGGCTCTATTGTAGGCATGTTTCACAAAGTGTAGGTGCTCATCCCAAATATTAGGATGTTTGTTATAGTATGCTTGGAGAAAATGTACCATAATTTTTTTGACAACATCTCTCCCCTCATCATTCTATGAATGAAAATTAGTACTTCTCCTTAACTTGGTGTATGTTAAACCCCACAAACTTGACCAAAACTCACCAAGGACGTGGTAACCATGTCAGAATTGTTTGATGTTGGTATTCCAAAGTAGACATACATACTAAAATAATAATTATGTGGTATGTTTAGTTTCCATCTACTTTTTACAAGGCATCAAGATGTACATCTTGTCGAACCTATCCATAACTACATACAAATTGTTGTGACCATTCTTGGACAAAGGAAAAATTGTTACAAAATCCATAGAGATCTCTGCTATGTATGAGAATGAAAAAGAAGCAGTGTATATAAACCCAAATTTCTATTGGTACGTTTACTAGTGGCACACATCACACACCCTTTTAAATATGAGGACACAATTTCCTTTATCTTTTTAAATGAGTTATAGTCTTTCTTACACTAAAATGCTCCGAGATAAGCGAAGTATGAGCTTCTTTGATTATATGGATCCTTCCATATTCAGGAATACAAATTTTATTATGATGGTATAAAAACCTGTCATACATATGATAATAATGTACTTGTGCACCATGATTTAAACTTTCATAGACACGTTTAAAAACATAATCTCTAGAGTGTTTCTTAACATAACTATCATGTTCTAAAGAATCATTGTGCATGATAACAGATGCATTGATAGGAGGTCTTGACAAAATATTAGCCACTTTAATATTTTTTCCTTTCTTATATTTGATGATAAAATATAAATATTGAAGAAACCCATCCATCTGAAGCTCCCGCATTATCGTAGCTTAGTTTGGGATTACAAGTACTATAATAGTTTATGAAATGTGTGTATTATTTTTTCTTTACCCATTGAGTATTTCTTCCAATTTTTAACTCTTTTTACTAATGCTTACAACTCTTTACCTTATGTAGGATAGTTAGCAAAAACTTTAGAAAACCTCTCAAAATGAAAACAAATTTGCTTATGATGTTGCATCAATACTACTCCCATGGCATATCAACTTGCATCAATCTCGATCTCAAAGTGTTATTGTAAGTCAAGAAATGCTAACAATAGTGTTGTGGTGATATTTTATTTCAATGTATCGAAGGCCTTATTTTTATTTCCTCCTCACTAAAAGATATGTTTCACACTAGTCAAAGCATCTAAAGGATATGCAATGAATGAGACGTTGGCAATAAATTTCCTCCAATACTAAACTGCTCCTAAGAAGCTTCTAACTTCTGTTTTATATGTAGGCTTGGGCCAATTTATAATCACTTCAATTTTTGAGGGGTATATTTTAAGTTTGCCACCCCTACTATGTAATCCATGTAGACTAATGAAGTCTTTCCAAATTCATACTTTGATAATTTTACATACAATTTCTCCTTTTCCAAAATATCCAATACTTGTCTAACATTCTTAACATGCTCCTCCCAAGTTTAACTAAATACAAGTATATCATCTAAGTAGAAAATAAAAAATTCGTCAATGAATGGTCAAATACATCATTCATATTATGCATAAAATTTTGAGGGATATTACAAAGCCCAAAAGGAATTAGGAACTATTCCAACATGCCCTACTTTGTTTTGAACGTAGTTTTTCGAACATCACCTTATACAATCTAAATTTGGTGATATGCACTCCACAAGTATAACTTAGTGAATAAATTGTAGCTTTTAACTAATTAAAAAAATCATTGATATGAGGAAGAGGGTATCATTTTTTTCCCATGATTTTGTTTAGTGTGTGAAAATAAATGCAAATCCTCCATGTGCCATCCTTCCTTGATGTTGTAACATTTTCTTGGAAAAATCATCGTTTTAATTTTTTTTTAAAATTTTCTAGGAATTTGCTAGCTTTCTTGGGTATTCTCATATCTATAATTTCTAATCCATTGAGTGTTAATAATGTGTGATAGAGTTATGTAATGATTTTTTGTGGTATTCATGCTAATGGAAATGAGGAAATGGATTAGTACCTCTGGACATTTGAAAATATGCCAAGCTTAAAAACCTTGAGATTTCTAACACTCAGATAAACAAAGGTCTACCATAAGAATTGGGATATCTACTTACTACCTTATTTAGTAATTTTAGAATGTAAAGTATTCATACAAGAAGGATGTTATTATTTCATAGGAAATGGGTATTAAAACAAGCAAGCCAAATGTAGAAAATGTTGCTAACAAAGCAAATTATTGCTTAAGCATCATCACACAAACATGCAGTGATCATAAATACAAGGGAATGGTCAGTTCACACAAACATGTGATCATAAAATGTGGTTAGTTCACACAAACATGCAGTGATCATAAATACAAGGGAATGGAAAATAACCAATACATGTATAACTCTAAGAAAAATTGAAGAAGAGCTAAAGAAACAAGCCATACTCTTTCTTATGTATATTGAAATGACATATCTCGTGGTAGTTCAGTTAGTCAACATTTTAGTTACAATACTCTTCTTCCCTTTTTCTCCTTGTAGAAACCTCATCCTAGAAAGTAGACATATATAAATGGTTGCATTTTTTTTGTTGAAAATTGTATCATGATTTTCCAAATACATATTTCTCAACACAATGGCATCACAAGTTTTGTTGGGAAATACAATGTATGTTCCATTCTTAAGATCCGATATATAAATATTCAATTAGCCTCGTAACATAAGAGGGATCCCCCTCTAGTTCAAGGGTCAACTTGAGTCTAAAGTAGGTTGAGTTGATTTCTTGGCACAATTTATAGCTAAAATATTCTCTTCAAGAAATAGATACAACACTTGGCACAATTACAATGCGAGACCTGCATGGAGATGAACTTGGCCTTATGGCTCCCTGATCTAGCAAGTCTTTATCTTTCTTTTTGATATCATAATTATTTATCATGAACATCCTATACATACCAACATTAGGAATAGGGGCATCTTTTTGCAGCAAAATTGCATCATTAAATATTCCTCTCGGGAGGAAATACTTTAGGGCCTTGAAATATATCATCATAGTAAGAAAGAAGTTCAACCATTTCATTCTTCTGAGTAGGATCACAACCATGAAAAACATAATTTTCATCAACATATTTTTCCTTCACTAACATAAATACACACTTATTGCTAGTGTTGATGAGCCTCTTCATTTTCCCTACACTAACAAGTGATAAGATGGTTTTCATGTTGTGTGCTTTGGTGATATATTCAACTCCATATTTAGTGAGATGATATTTTTTATTCCTTGAAGAATATGGATTTTATATCATATAAGTGAGGGCTACCTAATACAATTCCACAATAATAAATAGGAACCATTTCTAGTTCAACCTTATTAAAAAATTTAATAGTGATAAAAAATCTAATTTACATTATCCATATACCTATAGGTTTACATTATCACATACCCAATTAAGTGAACAAGGTTTCTTGTGAGGTGTTGTTTCCAATCCTAGTTTCCTCATAATTTATTTACATATTAAATTCACTTGGGAACCAGTGTCAAAAAGAGTATCGAAGTTTGTATGTTTAAATATCACCCTTATATGAAAATATCTCTCCTTTTTTTTTTTTTAGAATTCGAATATGTAATAGAAGAAATGGAACTATCATGAAAATATATTTTACCTTGCAATCCCACCCTTGTGATCTTAGTTTCATCTCCTAAATCAAATCCCATATCCTTTTTCACTGTGGAAATATTATTTTGTTTTCCTTTTCCTACATACCCTTTAGGCCTTACTTCAAGAGGTAGCTTCCAACAGTGAGCATTATCATGCCCTTCCTTTTTACAGTGAGATCGTGTGGGTTTCGTCCCTTCTTTCTTTATTGTTTCCACCTTCTTTCTTTTTCATTTTCCTTTGAATTTTCGTCCCATGGAATTGAATGATTATTTCTTTGTGAAGTCAATTTTCACATTCTTACCCCCTGACCTTAAGATGGGTGGTTTAGACACATTCTCCAAATTACATAGATTAAGTAAAATAATAATGTGGAAAATGCAACTATGAAATGCACCAATGCATTTTATAAGTGTCTCTTAAGAATATATAGGAATATTTAAGGCCAATGCTTTGTTCCTAAATTCCTCAATAATTATTTTCATAGCTTTACCCTTCCTCTGTCTCAAACTTTTCTATTCCATGATGGATTTTTGTGTATATCCCATGAGATAAGATTTACCCTTTAAAGGTGAGGTAAATTAATACCAAGAAAAAAGAATCTTACTTATCTTATCAATGCCTTCTTAGATTTTACTTTGCAACCATACCAGAACAGTTCCTTCTAATAGAATAAAAGTCCATTGAATCTTTACTTCGTCTTCTTCATTTTGCTGAACTTTGCAGTAAACTTCCAACTTCCAAATCAAGTTCTTTAGTTTCTCAGTGTTGTGATCAACATTATACATTGGGAAGTAAAATTTCACATCCAACATTAACAAATGTTTTTTTGAAGTATTTTTATTTTGAGGATAAGGAGGAGAAGAAGCAAAATAAGAAGATTGAGGAGGAGGGACATTTCTACCTTTCTCGGTCTTTTCTATTTTTTTTTTTTTTCCATTTTGTTGCTTCCTCTCATAATATAATTCCTCCACACTTGCCTTCCCGACTTTGAATGCTTCAAAAAATTCAACCTCCAAGTTAAAGCAATTTTCCCCTCTTGGTGAAGCCCATGGGGGTTTCACTATGGGAGCAATCCCATACCACATAAATTCATATTGGAGGATATATATTAAGTAAAAAATGACATAATATAATGATCATGTAATAGGGGGTGAATGTTTTTCATATGTTGTGTATAAAAAATGGAGCTCAAAGTTAATGAAAAATATAAATGAGTATAAAAAATGTCAACGAAAAAATGGATACCTACAATATCTAGTGAAAACAAGGGCTTTTTAAATTAGGAAGGTGTATTTAGTTTGTATTTGTAGGGGGTTAAATAAAGTTATTTTTATAGGTACTTTTCAATATGTATTCAACTTAAGGGTATTATTTAGTATGCCACAAATTCATGTGCTATGTCAGAGGTTCATTGGGTGAAGCCTCCATGGTGAAGTCACCCTTGTTTTTTGAACAACTCTCCTTGTACCAATATCTAGATTGAATTCCTTAAGAATTCCTTCTCCCTTCTTTCGTTTGGACCTGGTAATCATTCACAAATCAATATTAAACTATATTCCAAAGCTACGATAGAGAAACCCATCAAGATCTTGGTTTCATAGGTTTGAAGGTTCTTTTTAAAGGGTCCATAACTTAAAGAATTAAATAGAAAACTTGAGAGGATAAATGTGTCTCAAAGAAAACAAGAAAGAACTCAACTAACTTGTTAACAGGATTCACCCAAAATGTGAACTACATATTTGGGTCCATTTTCTAGTGTGAAGGCATCTCTATTAAGGATGCAAAGAAGAAAATTTACATTAATCTACAAGTTGCAATTATTGGTTCTATGTTCTACAACATAGTGACCTACGAGAAATCTAATTGAATCCCTCCTCTAACTTCTCTCCAAAAGGGCTAAAATTGGCTCAAATTCAGAACCATAGTTTGTTTATGTAGATCAAGCTATAATTGCTCGACATCCCATCATAGTTCTTATGTTTTCATGGTGTTTAGGAAAAAATCTGATTTTAAAGCTAATTCAAACTCCACATGCCCGCTACACACTTTGAATAACGTCATTTACATTTAGCCCTATCACTTATAATTTTTTCCTCTGCTGGTGCATTGGAAAGGTTAAGAGTTTATTAAACTTGTGAGCCTAAAAAACCAAGGGCATGCATGGTAGCTTTCAGCCATATCCCACATCTTCCATGACTGCGGTTTAAACAATAAAATTCTGCTGGTATTTGTCATGCCTTGACAACCAGACTTAGTGGCAAATGGTGGTTTGGTAAAGTGCTTGTGGGGTTGGTTGACTACGGACCTCCCTTTTATGATATAAGTGATATACATGACATTAAATGTAAAAGTTTATGTGTTACAATTAATGTAACAACTTGTGGTTTTTTGGTAAATAATCATAACATCAGCAAGGATGTCAATGGTTTGATTCCAGTCGATTTACCAAAACACAAATAGTTGTATTATTTGAAATATAATGTTCAACGTTATATGGTTAAATCTTGCCACCATAGTCTAACGGGAAAATCACTGAACATATCTAATAAGATCAGGGTTCGATTCCTTTGTCGACTTGCCCTACTTTTGGAACCCTAACTAGCGAGTTATAGGTTGTCGTGTGGCAGAATGCGATTGGTCCACATAATTACCTTACCATGTGTATCTTAGCTAAGATTCCACCTATTCGCCACATGTGCGCTATGCAAGCCACAATTTTGTGCAACATCACCATGTCTTGCCAGCTTCCTACCATGTTTCCTCTGTTGAGTCCTGCCATTTCTCTACATGAATTGTCATATGTCCTTCGTATGGCCTACGATGTGTCACCTTGTGGGGCTGCCATGTGTCACCTGGTTCCCCTTTTTGCTTGATTTTGAAAAAGCTTAAATGAAGTCATTTCTCTCTCTTTCAAGTTGCATTATAAAGCTATCATCGATATTTTTGACATGGAACCACTTGCATCGAGTTTTGAGCCCTTAAGAATTCGAGGCTACTATTGAAGTGTGCATATTAGAGAAGAAACTCAATTGGAATAATATTTGTACTTTTTTTCAAAATTATAATGTTTCTTTGGTGTAACTTAGTTATCATTCCATGATTCAATTATCAAGGGAAGATGCACATATTAGAGAAGATACCAAGTGAGAGTAGTATATATATATATATATATTTTTTTTAAGAGTTGTAATGATGTGTTTTCACCATTAATAACATGGATGCAGATATATATATGTAATAGTTACATATCATCAATAGATCACAAACAAAAGTTGACATTTAATAAAGTTATATTATAAAAATAAAAGGATTTATTTGAAATTTTCTTAATATAAAGTTGATATTATACAATTTAAAAAAAAAAAAAAAAATTAAATTTGATTAATTATAATTTAAAATATTTAATATAGTTATTATGTTGTAAAGCGTATTTATTTGAAAACAATTTTCCTAAACTGCTAGGTGTATTATTATGAATCATTAATTTTGATGTTAAATGATTGAAAGAGTTCCTACCTTTGGATTAAATAGAGTTATTAATAAGTTATAGAAATTGTTAATAAGTTATTAAGAGTTGCCATTGGAAACGATGTTTTGGAAATTGCGTTTCCATTGTTGTTCTCTTCGCTGATGGTTGATGGTTGTGGCATTCGCAGAAGATGGAAGAAAATATTTCTGCACACGAGACTCTGATCTGCTTTGTTATCCTTCCAACTGTTCAACAGATTTTGGGTTAAATCTACTCTGTTATCCTTCCAACTGTTCAATAGATTTTGGGTTAGATGAGTTCTACAGTGTCCCCCTACAGAGAGCAATGAGTTTGAAGATATGTGTTCTGACCAAAGCTATATGGAGGGCGTTGACAATTTTACAGTGGCTAACAAACAAGGAATGGAAGAACCATTTCATAACGAGCAACACCTAGATTGGATTCATGATATCAATTATTTACAGAAATCAAGCTCACAGCCGCTGAGCTTGCTGCTGGAAGTAGAGGATGAATGGGAGGAAAGAGTTACAGGAAAAGCTGTGCTGGAAAACGGTGAACAGATATCGTAAGAAGCAGATATGAAGTAGTAGATTTCAACAGTGTTGTTTAAATAGATAAAATTCCAGCAGTATTGTTTAATTTGCAGACTTTGTAGATATGAACTTTCACTAGACTGGTAATTCCGATGAATGTAAAATTCCGATGATGTAGTTGATAGTGTTGCTACCAAAAAGACGATACCTGATCACTTGGTTATGCCATTACGTGTCTTGGTATGTTTTTTCCGCATGCATTTCAACAAAGGTTGGAGAAGAAGGGCATGTGGTTCTTTTATGAATGAATTCGTCATTCTTGTTACATGGATGATGCGTTGTATGACCTGATTATCGTGTAACGCCGAACATGTGTCTCCTAAATGCATTTCTCTTCACTAACATTCATGGTTCTTCTATAATTCTTCTTATAAAAAGTAAATTTTTCTTTTTTAGTTACTCAACTGTTCAAATATTTTTTTAGTTGCCATTGTCTGTGTTACCTTGGTTGCAGGGCTCTCAACATCTGGTAAATCTGGGCGTTCACGATTGATCGAGTGGTTACAAATGCGACCTTTCCTGAAACAATTCCTAAAGGTTTGGTTTCAACGCCGTCGGGTTAATTTATATTTTTTCAAAGCTTTTTCTGCGTTTTTTCTTTTTAAACTTCAAGTTCTAAAACATTTGCCTCATTAACAAATCACATATCACATATTACATACGACTGTAATTTAACAAAATAATGGTGCACATCACCACTTGCGAAAATATTTTCAGTGATTTTGAACAACATATAGTGACTGCCTATTGCGGACGACTTGCAAAGATGAAAAATGATACGATGGTAAGAAATTTGCAACGAGATTTTCATTGTACTTCAAAAATGGTACAATTATGGATATTGAACGGAATAAGCGGGATTATTTCCAACACAACTTTGTACTCCAACAATGGAACAGTTATCGATTTTAAATAGAATAATTGGGATTATTTCCAACACAACTTACAACGAATGTATGAATATTGCTTCTGTATATTTATAGCAAAAGCGTCATACTAATTAGGCAAAGGCAAGGAAAACATGAGCTAGGAACTGCATATGTGCATGACGTAAAGTATGCATCTAGAGATTTTGTCATCATTATGGATTCATATCACTTCCACCATCCAAATTATTTGCAAAATAAAATTTCATAATAAAAGAAAATAGAAACTAGAAACATTTCAGCCATATATTAGTCATCTTCCAAAAAATATTCAAGTGTTTTTCCAAATTAGGGTATCATAGAGTGGACTTAAAGTCGTTGAATTTCATGGCCGTTAGGACGCTATTTCGAATAACAAGCTTACTTCATTTTTGAGCTCAGGTTCGTACATGGGAAGATTGATGTGCAATCTACCCATGGCTTAAACAAACAATCTATTCACTGAGCACTTCTGAAACATCCTTTGACCAGGTTAAAGGTAGAAGGGCATAATGACTAAAATTTTGTTGGGATTTTCTAGTTTCGTTTTGTAGATTATAATATTTGAAGCCTGAACAAATTTACATAGTGACCTTTACTTCTGAGATTGATATGTGGATAAATATCTATATCTAAAAGTATGTGCATAAATTAAAATGCTTCTGAAGTTCAGCCTTGAGGCATTCAAATGTGGAGGCATCTTGTCTAGACCTATGATAGTGAAGATCTAAGACCAATATTGTTTATAGCATGATTTAGGATGTGGCCATGGTCTCCATTGGAGGAACATAAAAAGTACACCTTCCAAAGTATGCAGGGGTCGTATTCTAAAGAAAAAATGCATTGAACCCTAAATGGAGGAATTGCATATATTTGAGAACGGTATATCCTGAACATATGGTATAGAAATTATCATTTGACTGTGGTACTTTTGGCATTAGTCAATGGAGGAAATCCATGCGAGCTTGATGTTTTAAAAGAGTTGATCTATGTTTGAAAAGGGACATTTGAATTGTGCTTTTGATCACTATAGGTTGATGATGACGATGTCCAGACAGTAATATAATAGATTATGGTTTACATTATAGTGGCTCAGTAACTCGTGGTTCACTATATTCTCTGTGTGATTGTGGCACTATGGAAGTTGGAAAATATATTTAAACGCTAATTCATCTTTATTCATATCTTTGAGAAAAAATCATCTTCAACAGTTCTTTTTGAAGCTATGGTAAAGGGTAACCCTTATGGTAGCATTTCCTTCCTACAATAGTTTGAAATTACAAAGGATTTGTAGTTTTGACATAGCGTATGTTGAGACATTATGAATGAACATACATAGTTGAAAATACTAATTCTGTGACATATTGAAGAGACACTAGCTTGATGCATTGACTCTAGAAGTGAAGGCTCATCATCAACAATACTCACATATATTATGTGGCTCCAAATAATGTCTTGTTTTTAAATAACTTATTGATGGTAAAACTGGTGAATAAGTGGAACAATGACCTTGTTGATGTTAAAACAGTTAGCCCGCAATAGTGATCTTCAACTGTGAATTGACAGTGAATGGGATTGGACATGTTTGAGAATTATTTATTGTTGCAAAATTTGTATTGACAGATTTTCTTTCAAATTCACGATAATTTTCAATTCGTTTTCTAGATATCATTCTATCCATACATGCAATGGGGCTCCCGAGCAACACTGTGCCGGAAATGGACGACCCGAGCAGCTGGAAGAGAGATTCAAATCCATGGAATAGATAGGTTTGACAAAAGGGAGTATGAACAAAAGATTGGTTGCCAGTGTTATCTGAGTGTTATCTACAAAGACTCCTTAATTTATAAATGTACAACTGTTCTACTCTTAATTTTTGGAGCATATATTTATACCTAGATGTATGTTAACTTTTAAAAATAAATAAATAATTGATAGTTATAAGTTAAATATTCAATTAAATCAGATAACATATCACATATTTTTTTCCTCTATACTATTTTTTCTTATATTACTGCTTTACATCGTTCCCTTTGCAACATATGGTACAATTGCTAGTTTAATTAACTAGTATAAAAAAATGAAAACCATAATAAGCATCCATATTTTTTTTGTAAGTCAATTTTTTTCTATTAATTCAAAATGATATTACATCATCAGAAGAGCAATTTCCATGGACACAAGACCTCTCTCCGACAAAATTTGTTGGCCATTACATACATACAAAAAATAACTGATGATATGTTACCTAACTAGAGGATTACTTGTCAAGAGCCCAACATGTAGAAAATTTAGCAAAAACAAAATATATCGCACTTTCTTTATTACAAATTATCTTTGTTCGGGGCACGAGCAACATTATCAGCATTCCCACCATCAGTCAGCCAATGAAAGGTGTCTTGGATATGAGATTCCATGTGGGCCATCCACCCTTCAAAACCATCCTTCCGGTCCTGGAATATTTGTTAGTTGGAGCGTTAGGAATCTTCAAAATCCAGGATGTGGCCTTGATTGTGCAAAATGTATGATAAGAAAATAATAATTTCATTACAATTGGTTTGACTATTTTGGGCAAGTTGGTCAGTTGATTTCTAGAAAACCTGAATTTGGGCTTCAATGGAGTCAAATGGGAGTGGAAAATTAACATGTCCCAGTGAACCTCCTTTGGCCAAGTCTATTTCCCCTTCCTCCACCGACTTTTCCTCCTAGCATCTCTGTTCTTCTCCCCTTCGGCCATCCCCACATTGAGGGCATCTTCTCTGTCTCAGCATCAGTCTGTCACTAATGACTTAGGATTGGCCGAAGCATAAGGAAAACTTTGGCTAGATTTTTCCTGATATATATTCACCTAAGACCGTCGAGGCTTGCCCAAGAGAGGGGAAATGAAAGTGTGTTCCTGAATTCTATCAACTAGAGCCTATGCAATCCAGCTGTGGGATGCTAACCAGTAAATTCCACACGAAGACAAGGACCACCAATCTATGGCCTTATAAACTAGTCTATTTGCAGTGAAAATCGGTATAATAATTTTCTCCACATGCAACCAAACCCTAATTGAAATATAATAGACTTCACTAACACCTTTAATACCCACACACCATATCCATTTGGCTAGACTATAAGTAATCACAACCCTCACATAGAAATAATTCCCTACCAGTTCTCCAGGTGGAGAGAGAGTGTAAAATTTTTCTAAAAGGTAATGAAGCTAAGAAAGTCACTCGTACATTCAACAAAATAACTTACCTCCCTACTGAGGCTTTCCAATATGGTGTGGTTTGCTTGCATTTTTGGGTCCTTCGTGTAATGGTGTCTAGAGATAAATGAACCAAGATACCACATGATACACCTAATTGCAACAATAATTGTTCAATTGAGAAACTAAATCCTTCGTTGTAGTAAGGGCTGCCCCCATACACTTAAGGAACAACTTAGGAATCTAGGGGGTCCATGCATAGAGAAGGAGAAAATATCACCCACTATATCTCTTTATTTCATCTCAATGCTAAAACCACAAATCCACCATACCTGCACCATCCCAATTATACCATAGGCTTCCTCAATAATGTCCGTTGGGTTGTTTCCTTACTCCCTTATGCTACCACGTTTTATCATTACTGCCAATGCATGGGGGGCTATGGAGATTTTCCGCTCCTGTTCTCTCCTTAGTTCTCACCTTCATTGGGTATAATCAACATCCACATTAAATGATGTTACAATTTGAGTAATTGAGTAATTTGAGTAATTGTTCAGTATATAGGCCAATGCAAATTTTACAAAAGGGGGTGGATTTTGCAAAAAAACCCACTCTAGTGATCATGGGTGGTGCAATCACATGTGCCTTATCAAAACACACTTTCCAATTCATACTAAACTCGTTTTTTTCTTAGTTTGGTTTTTATACCCATGGAAAAATTCACAAAATGTCCTTAAATGGCTTGAGGAAGCAAGATGCAAGTGACCATAAAATAAAAAACCAAGACTTTGATGATTATTTCAGCGATTCCATTGGACTCTTGGCACCAATTTATAGTTAGGGTCACCTTCTTCCTCGGATCCCATAGGCCAAAAATTTATTTTTTGGCATCTTTGAAGTTATGGCTTTGTTCAATAAAGACAAATGCAAATTTTGCACAGGGGTGTGTACTTCACAAAACCATTGCTCAAAACGCTTTTGTTAGTGTATTCACATGGGACTTCCCCAAACACATTTGTTGGAACTTACTTAAATCATTTATGCTAGTCAATTTAGTTTTTATACCTGGAGACCAAAATCACCATATGTTTGTAAAGGGATCTAATAAGTGAGTTGCAAGTTACCATGAAATTCAATGCAGGATTTAGAATGGTGATATTTCAAATGCATAGGACTCATGGCATCATGTTATAGGCTCATGATACATTTATGTTGTTGAAAATAAAGTTATTAAATTAAATTTCAATGTTTATTAAGGGGTATTAAATTAAATTTAATATTATACTGAATGGTGTTTTTCAATGGAATGGAAAGCATTTAACCATATAGTTTTTTGAATAAAAGGAGAATGGTTTTTATTAAAGCATTTTTCGTTCTTATTATTCCATTATTTATAAGTTGTTTATTTAATTATATTTAAGGTGCCATTAAATTGATTAGTTTCCTCTAAAATACTATGTAGTATGTTAAAAGATTATTGAAACATTTTATCTGTCTTTTACCTTTACTATGACTTGTAAAAAATTGATTGCTCATATTTTTGACCAAGCATAGCTATAAATACCTCAGGAACGACCACCACGTTGGTTATTAACTCCATCATATCAACGATATCATTATTGATGTTGTAAGATTCAATATTACATTTCATATCAAGAGATGACATCAAATGGTGAAGATCAAACCCATATTAATGAATATAACCATTCATTGATATAGGTGAAGTCACTATGTTGAGATGATTTTAAAGATGAAGCTCAAAATATGATCAAAGATGTTAGAAAATGGGGAGTGTCACACCCATATTAGTGGCAACTCACATTCATTATTGTTGGTGAGATTAACTTTAGTGGCACTAATTTTTTCTCCTATGAGTAGATTAAATGCTAGACGACAATGCAATTTGCTCAAGAGGTCTTACACTCTATACAATCCCGGAAGATGGAGGCACTCATTATGAAGGTGGATTTGTACAAAGCATACGATTGCATCAATTGATCCTATATTAGACTGTTCCTTCTTAGGATTGGCATATCTCTGTCCAATATAAGATGGATCATCTCGTGCATTACTTCAGTAAGATATGTAGTCATCATTAATGGGTTGCCAACAAATTTCTTTGGGGTAGAGTGTGGCCTTTGCCAGGGATGTGCTCGCTCTCCCTTAGTTTTTATACTTGTTATGTATGGACTAATAAATCTCATGAAGGTGGCAATGCAGGCTAGTTATTTTCAAGGCATATATTTTTCTCCATATGTATGTATTTCACATTCCTTGTTTGTAGACGATTTGCTTGTTTCTGGTAGGATTATCAGGATTCAATGGTTTTATTTCCACTTTCTCCTCACTTGATTCTGTGCTGCAACTGGTCTACTCATCAATAAAATAAAATCCCTCCTCATGCACGTGGATGGTGATTCAAATGATATCAGTTTCATTGCTCGCTTCCTGAGGGTTCAAACGAAGCAAATATTGGAGGGTTTTACTTACCTTGGCTTTAAATTGAAATCAGGTGGATATAGATCGACAGACTAGAATTGGTTAGTGGAAAAAATTATAGATAGGATATATATGTGGTCTCATAGACGGCGGTCGCTTGGTGGGAGATTCATATTGGTCCAAGCTGTTTTACAACAATTTGTGGTATACTGGGGCCATCTGTTCTTCTTTCCTATGCACACGATTTCTCTTATTAATGCCACAGTATCACAATTCATTTGGACAGGGGCATTGAAAGGGAAAAAGTTCCACCTTTGCAAGCTTGATAGGATGACTATGCCGAAAGAGTTTGGGGGATGGGGACTGTTGCATGTCATATCCTTTGTGACAACCCTATTAATCAAATCAATATGGTGGGTTTTGAATGGTTGTGGCATGTGGTCAGCTATTTGCCGGATAAAATATCTCGAGGGAGAGCCTCTCATACTTATTTATAAAAGCTCTCTGCCTTGAAGAAGACTTGAGTCTGCCATATGGAAGGGATTCAGAAAGGTAATGGATCAATTCACCTTACGTCTGGCATGGAGATTCGGAAATGGTGGGAGTATGGTGTTGGGCAGTGATAGGATTGAGGGTATTTTGGCGAGGCCATAGATTGAGGATAGACTGGTTCATGTATTATCACATAGGGGGATCTTCTTCATATCTCAACTTATATCCTCTTGGCATCAAGGGTTCCCAAAGTGGAAATCGAAGACCCAACCTGGTTTGTTGAATCGAGATGTTCAATCATGGCACAATTATGTTGATTATTTATGGTCTGGTGGTTTCAGCTACCACCTTGGAGGTGACAGGATTGTATGGGATGGAATCATGAAATTTGATGGTGTAGTAGTACAGGATATTTACCTATTTATCATTAAAAACTGAATTGATGCTACCTCTCGATCTCCTTTTTGGTTATATTGACATTGGAACATCCCTTATAAAGTCCTGTTGTTTGGATGGCTGGTTTGGAAGGAGCGAGTGCTGACTTGGGACAACCTGATAGAGAATGCTCAAAGTCTGGGCTCTGTTCTCTCATTTTCATATTGATTCGGGATGGAGGCCAGATAAAATTCTCAATATCTATTCTACTTGGGGTGCACTCAAAGGGAAATACAAAGCACTGCCTTTCTACTTCTTCTCGGATATTTGGTTGGCCCAGAATTATGCAATATTTGATGGAAAAAATGTTATTATTGGGTACATATTTGGGGCCATCATGACTTGGATCAATGCACAATCTGTTTCGGCCCATATAGTGAAGGATATTTCTCACCGGATCAGACCTCTTCCTATCTCTCTGCCCGTGGTTTTTTTTGATGGCGCACAACAAGGTGGTTTATGTGGATGTGGCACCTATCATGCGAGCCTATCTCATTTGATATTTTGAGGGTGTTAGTGATCCAGTTCGATCAATCGTGGGGGGCAGTGCTGTGTTTTAGGGATTTATGTTATTTTTTAGTTTTCAGATTCACAATTCTACATTAGACGAGCCTGTCAAGTGAGCCTGCTTTATTAACATCGGTTCTGCTCTTTTCATCTTTCATGTTTGTCCCCGCTGGAATTTGATATGAGGGCTTTGATAAGGAGGAATTTTGGTTTGGTTATGGTTGAATATTGAACTGTCCTGAACATATCCATATCTATGATAATGGCCCACTTTTTTGCGGTTTATGGTGTTATGGATGGAAGGTTTTTGGCTCCTCCTTCTGATCTTTTTATATATTGTAATTAAGATGGGAGTATTGAATTTACATATGACACTATATGTATTGGCCTCGACCTATATTGGCGTGGTATTGGACTCTCTATTTAATGACTATGGCCTATTACTCTCTATATATTGTGATCAGGAATTGTTTCTACTATAATATAATAGAACAACGTTTTTTCTTCTGCAAAAAAAAATATTAAATGGTAGAAGACATGTTTGGTACCTGGAGAGAAGTCTTAGCAACCTACATCCTTGAACGACAAGTTGTTTCTCTGGAAGACTCAATTGTGGGAGCATATTTTGGTATTTTCAGAATATTTAGAGGATTCATAGTGAAATGCAAAAGAGATACAACCTAGATGTTATAGCCTGTATAGGTGATCACCTAGCCATATGTTACTGGGTTTATCAAAATTCGCCGTGTAGTATGGGTTTTACACATTAAAACTTGCTTTCAACTTAGAAAACAATTTAGTGAGCCACTTTTCCTAAATTATTTCCATTTAATTATTTACTCATATGATAATAACCCATAAATTTATTTAATTTCATATTATTGTCATATATTTTACCTACATGAAAGTAGCCAAGAAATTCATTTAGTTTCATGTTATTTTCATATTTACCCATTTATTGTGAAAATAAACAAAAATATTTTCATCCACTTTTACCATTTCCAATTGAATAATTAAATAAATTATTATTTATTTATTATTCCTTAATCATTTAACTTTTCACTTAGAAAATAATTATTAATTCATTATTTAATAATTATTTCTATCTCATTTGACCATATCACCGTGAAATGAATAATAAAATCAATTTTATTTGTTAATTATTTCACCCACTTTTCTTAATTAACTCAATTAATCATTATTTTTTGAGTTAGTTAAATAAATAAATCTTATTGACCATTTCTTTAATCTTTTCCTCTCCCAAAATAATAAAATAATCATAATGGTTAGATCTTGATTTGTTCTACCAAATATTTTATTATTTGACCATATCAAGACTAATCTAGCATTTTATTATACTTAGAGAGGTTTTCCTCCACCATTTATCCCATGACCAATTATCATCATCAAAACATTGATCCTAATACATTTAAGCTCTCCACCTAAGTTCATCCTTATCCTTTTCCCAATTGCATACTAGGAGAAAGGAAAGCCATTGCAACAGACAACTAAGGGAATGAAAAACCCACCCACAGAGAATGACATAGTGGACCAAATCCTTATATTTTTCTCCATAGATGTACTCATTATAATAAAAATCCTTAATTCCATTTAGGTAGATGGTTATTATTATTGTATTTCTTATTTTCATATTTGTGTTTCTATATCTAATGCTTTGTTAAAATGTTGCAGATATATTAAAATGAAATAAATATAATTTTAGCCTACGATATGTATAACTTTCATTATTGTTAACCTATCTTGGTCACTGATAGAAGAAAGGATATTTTTCTCACCTTCTTTTAGAATCTTTACTAACAAATGGTGACTCCATTGAGTTCAACAAAAATCCGTTGTGACTTTGTTGTTTTCTGCTATAATTTTCTATTTTTTTTTTTATTACATTTTACCGTGATCTTTCCAAAAGATTATTGTTTCTATGTTTATTTGTACTTTTCTCGGGTTAAAGATACTAATCGATAGGATACATAAAGATATGCAAATATCCTAGAACCAGAGGTTCAAGAAAACCATTTCATTGTTCACCCCTATACGTGCAAAACATTTAGGAAGGTCACAATTTTACACACTTTTCCAGTTAAAAGATCGTGTATACGTTTTTTTAGGGTTGTATATAGGTTTATTTTTAGAGATTTGTGTGTGTATGCATTTTCCCATAATGAATATAGTTTATATATTTCAAAAATGTGTACTTTTTATTTTTTCATAGATTTGTTTGCAAATTTTTAGTTCTATGCTACAATGGGGTTGTTGGGTATCTTGACAAATAGTCAGAAAAAAGTATGGATATATTCTTTTTTTATATTCTATTAAGGAGACGAAAGAATCCATTCTATGGTTTCGAGTACATCTTCAACCAAAAATATTGGAATTATGAATAGGGATTTTGTTGTTGATTACTAAAAGCCTTTGGCACCACATCATGATTCATGTCTCAAAATTCATCCCTTACTAGAGTCAGAAATCAATATTGTGCTCATTTTTAGCCATTTTGTGTTTCTAAACATGGGTGAAAAAAAAAATTGGGAATCACTTGTTCGAGTGGAGGGATAAATCACGCTATGTTTATGAGTTTTAAAACCGAGAAAGAAGTCAAAAAAATTTATTGTCTAAGAGTTGAAAAAATTCTATGACTAGAGTTTTACAATATTTCATTTGACAGTTTGGTTGAGTTAATGACAAGGTTAAAATTAGTCTAATAAGAGTTTGAAAAGTTTGATAAAATACTTTCTCAGACACAAAATCCCAGCCAAGAGTTTATATTTGATTTAAAACTATTAACCAAGAGTTTAGATTCCATTTAAAACTCTCGGTTGAGAGTCTAGATTATAAATAAAAAATTTGACCAAAATTTTGGATGGTATAAATAAAAAATGAAATAATTTATGCCATTTTTGTCACGATAAAATTGAATAAAAAAAATTACCCGTCGATCCCTTCCCTATGACAAGAAATTCCCTGTAAAAAAGACTTGTTGAGCAAATTCACTGTGAAATCGACTTGCTAAGCGCACTCGCATGATAATAAGCACAAAAAATCGGCCCAAGTATGTGAATTTTTTCCAGTATTAGGGTTTAAATGGCATTTATTTTGCAATACAACGTTTGATCAATTATATCATCTTATTCCTCGTGTTTAATGCTTGCTAGTTATTTTTTATTGATCTAGAAAAATTGTTACCTAGATAAATCCCTCTTTTGGAAAAGAGTGATCTCCCTAGAATCCTAAAAGAAAAATAGAAACAAATAAAAAAAACAATAACTCTTTCCTTAGTATATAACCAAAACATGAAACATGTGGTATGCGAAGGATCACTTACCTATTAACGAAGTGCTTGTAGAAGTCCTTTCAGTGCTTTCTACAACCAACTTTGACTCAATGCCTTAGAGGATTTCCAAGTGCTTTCCACAACTTCTCCATGATGCTCCAAAAGAGATCTGCATAGACAAAAACATTCAAAAGGATAAAAGAATTTCACATATAAAAGCAAAGGTAAATGAAATCCTTAATCTAGCATACAACATATAGATGAATCAATAATCCGTTATAAACCATGTGAGTGATCAAGGAATCCCACAAATAACATCAACTACAGATGCAATTCAGAAAGAAAAATTACTTTGTATTAAAATAAAAAGGGAAAACAAGATTACAACCTAGTTTCCTTGATGTCATAAGCCTCTTCCAATGGTCTCCTTTCCTTCCCTTGATGACAAGCTCTTCAGACCCAAAACCAACACCATGAGTTTACCAATCCAAGTCTCAATAGTCTCCCATTCCTTTAATCTTATGCTGAATTTATAGGAAGGATGAGGAGGTTTCTAGATCCACTTCTCAAGGGATATGATCCTTAGGAAAAGGATAATAGTTCCATGTACCACGGAATGAGGCACATATATGTAGTGGTTTGAGGTTTCTAATTTGGATAAGATTCCTCAACCAAAGCTTCTATAACTTAATTTTTTATTTTTACCTACATGAACAGACCTGCGCAATTTATAATGGAAGAATTTGCGCATGTGTGGGTTTTGTTCAGGAAGACCACACAGATGCTCATAAATGGGTTTTAAACAGTGAAAAGCGATATTCATTTTGTCCCTGGTATTATTTTACTTCAAGATTCATAGGGGATTCACTTGAGACACTCCATCGGATGGTTAGATATCTGAATCAACAATAATGGTGACAAATTTTAGTGTAACAAATTTCCCCTTGAAGTGCAAAGACAAAAAATATGTTTGATGACTGAAGCACTTTATCATGTCAAAGGTTTGAATTAGAGACCAATTGGCTGAGGACCTAAAACAAACAATCAAGGATTACCATATCATGATTTCATATAAACATCACTGAGGTAGGCATTCCCATATTTAGAGTAAACATAACTTGATGAACTAGTAGGGAAATACAAAAAGATCCATGTCAACAATAGACATAGTATGGACGTATCCATCAATGGATATTTATTTACAATCATGAATATTAAATAACTCCACGCAACCTGAATGGATGAAACTAGATCCAGGGTCTTGTTCTCCATCTCTCGATCCATAGTACGATTCTAACCATGTGAGTAAATGTCTTGAAGTCGAAAATGGTAGAAACCACTTAATTACTGGTCAATGATGTGAACTATTAACAAGTGCGAGAGAAACGACCAATAATGACAATGGCTCTCAAGGTACTCCAATAAAATCTATGAAGTGTGATTAAATTTTTTTAAGTCGAACACTCATAGAATCATTCGATCGAAGGGAAATAATGAGAACCTATCATAAAAAATGAGAAACCTAACATTAAGGCATGCAGACCTCATGGTACTAAAAAGGGTTTCTAAATCAATTTCTTAGATAGTGAGCTGAAGTTGATAGGAAGCGATACATCGCAAGAGGGCCTACAACATGAAACTTCATGTCAAGTTTTGAAGAACAAAATGGAGTGATTTAGGACCAACTCAGGGATGACCGACGCGATTTTAAGGTTACGATTTGCAAGGTAATTTTTATGGACGTTGGACTTCTCTTAAACATATTGGTGAATCGACATATGACTTGGTAGCATATGACTCAACGATAATAACCAAAACCAACTGAACATTTTCAATGAGGTTCAATTAACTATGATACAAATAGATTATCCAACCTAGGCACAAACGTGATAGAGTGTCATGTTCAAGAGCGACATAATGCCTTTAATAATACAAAAATGAATGTTCTTTTCCCAATTCCCCGCCACCATTACTAATAAGTACCTCTTTATTTTTACAAAAGCTTGAGGTGGATAACATATGCTTTTCATACAAGCTCATCCTTCATATGAGTCCTCCAAAGTATTTTTAACAAACCTTAGGAAGGAGTGGTTCGCTCTCGTTGTAATCGATAGGTCCTGCATTGTTTAATTTTTACAAGTCCAGTGTAGGGTTAAATCGATGTTTTTTTATGTTTAAAGAGTTTGAAAAGACAAAAAAAAAAATTCATATTGTTATTTCGACGTAAATTTTTGACGAACCCAGAGAAAGTAAAACTCAGTGCTTTTCAGTTTTAGGGAGTCGAGAGAAAAACATAAGTAAAATCAATAGTGTTATTTTTCGTAAATATAGTCCCTCAGACCTGAAAAAGGATAAAATGATGCAGGAGAGAACTCTATTGACCATGATTAGTCAATGTATACCTTTTTCATAAATAGTCTAGTTCAGCCCGAAAAAGGGGTAAACTTATACCAAATAGGTGGTTGTTCATTTATATTTACAAGTTTGAATAGTCACTTAATCAACAATATTTTCATGTTTATAGATCTAAAAAAGGGCTTAAAATAGAACTCCATGGTTTCGCTTTACCGTAAGTTTTAATGCGTTCAAAAAAGTGATAAAAGTGTACTCATATGGCCGACTTTCAATTTAATTTATGAGATGGAAAAGACAGAAATAACTCGGCATTTTCATGTGTTTTACGAGAATGAAATATAACAAAAGAAGCTCAGGATTTTCATAAGTTTAACGAGTCTTAAAAATAATAACCGAAATGGACTCGAGATAAGTTTCATTTTAATACAAGCTTGAAACAAAGGAAAACTATGCTTGAAAGTGTTTTCGTTGTTACACAAGCTTGAAACAAAGAAAATTGTGCTTGAGATAGGTTTGTTTCATTTTTAGACAAGCTTGAAACAGAGAAAAAACTATGCTTGAGATAAATTTCAATGCCCCCCCTCGTAACCGGCAAGGGAACATTCCCCCCAAGCTTAATTTCATTCACCTAAGTAGACTGCTAGTTACTAATAGTTGGATGGAATGAAGGTTCATTTACAAGATCAGATAAAAGACTCAACTTAAAATTTACGAGATCTATTCAAAGAATTGACTCAATTAGGGGAGGATTTCTTTAATTTTTTAACGAGGTTGACACAGTAAAAGAAAAATCCTCAGGAAACATTGTTTCATATTTTAACGAGCTCAACACAAGAAAATGAACTATACTCATAGTGACCTGATTCATTTTTTAATGAGGTTGACATAGTAAAAGAACTATCCTCATAGGAACCTATTTCATTTTTTAATGAGGTTTACACAGTAAAAAAAAAAAACCTTACTCATAAGGATTTGTTTCATTTTTTAACGAGGTTGACATAGTAAAAGAACTATCCTCATGGAAAGCTATTTTATTTTTTAATAAGGTTGACACAATAAAATAATTATCCACATAGAGATCTGTTTCATTTTTTAACGAGGTTGACACAGTAAAAGGAACCATCCTCATAGATTATGTTTCATTTTTTAACGAGGTTGACACAATAAAAGGAACTATCCTCATTGAATTTGTTTCATTTTTTAACGAGGTTGACACAATAAAAGGAACTATCCTCATAGGGATCTATTTCATTTTTTAATGAGGTTGACACAGTAAAATAACTATCCACATGAGGATCTGTTAAATATTTTAACGAGGTTGGCACAGTGAAAGAACTATCCTCATAAGGATATGTTTCATTTTTTAATGAGGTTGACACAGTGAAAGAACTATCCTCATAATGATGTGTTTCATATTTTAGCAAGGTTGACACAGTAAAAGGAAATATCCTCATAATGATCTTGATCATGGCTTCCAACTGGAAGAAACACATGTCAAGGGACACACCTCAATCATGGACTCCAAGAGGTTTTCATCAGATGGAAGAATAGTTCTCTGGAAGGAACCCATGTTAAGGGACTCAATAGGGATAAGAACATCGCATTCAAATACCCCCATAGAGGTCACCATGTACATCACTGGATCTGAGTCAAAATAAGTTGAGCAAACAATGAGAGGCTCACTTACATCGGTAATTGAAAACATGGGATAGGTTGCCATATAGTCATGTTCGACTAGGGTTTTCCTTATTTGTAAAAATAATCTATCTCAGTCCGGAAAAGGGTTAAACTTATACTGAGTAGATTTCGTTTCAATTCCTTTAACGAGCTTGAAATGACAAGTGCTCGAAAATCTACACATATTTAGAGAGTCTGAAAAGAGTTGAAAGAGAACTCTAGGGGGGTTCCTTTTTTGCATTTAACAAAGCTTCAAAAAGAGATAAAAGTACGCTTTAAATTCCTTTTTCATGTTTAACAAAGCTCGAAAAAAGATGATAAAATTATGCTTTTAATTCCTTTTTCATGTTTAACAAAGCTCTAAAAAGAGATAAAACTATGCTTTATGGTCAATATCGCATTTCACGGTCCTGCATGACTAACTCACTATATTTAGCTTCAAAAATGCTCAAAACACCATGAAACATATTAAACATACCATTTTCAAGAGTAAAAATGGGTAAAAACCATAGTCAATTCATTAAATATGCATTAATTAATCAAAAAGACTATTAAAATAAGAAATTACCAAGTCAGTTTTACCATTCCACATTTACCATTTGAAATTTAGTGCCTTGAGCCTATTTTACCCTCAAACTTCAGCAACCAATTGCGACAGATTTTGTGGATCATTTCTCGTGCCGTCTAGACCATGTAGAAGATATTACCCTCCTCTTTCTATTGAATGAATTATTTTTCAGTTTCAGGCATAATTTTTAGGGTTTTGATGCCCCTACGGTAAATATACAACTCCCTAGGGCTAACACACCATTGAATGTCAAAAAGTGCATTGCAGAGAGGCTGGAAAGAGGACCAGTTCCTTTGCAACGCTCTATTTCTCACTCAAGGGTGCGTTGGGCGCAATTCAATTTTTTTTTCTTTGTTTCTGCCCAAAATATTCCTAGTTTTTTGCATGAAATGGATCCTAACTTAGCCTATGGTGTGATTTCAGACTTTCAACAGATTAGAATGTCGATTGCATGGCGAGAAATAGAACATGAAGAATAGGATATGGTTGCCCTAAATGATCCTAGCACTGTGAGAGCCCTCATAGATTGTGGGTTTCTCAAGTACTTCCAACTATTGGGAATGAGACAACACATGGAAATATTGCAGTTCTTGGTCCGTTCATGGGACCCAACAATAAAATCATTTCACATTGGGGAAAAAATGCTCCCAATATTTTTAGATGACATTTACTTTCTCACAGGGTTGTCGAGACGTGGTGCCCCCATTTCCCTTGCGGGCACTGCACGTGGAGGTGAAATGGTGAAGGACTATATTCGATAGTTCTGTCAACCATGAACTGAGCCTAGTAAAGATGGAAACATAAATATCAAAGATGTTTGTTATATGCCTTTGCGCACTCTCCTATTCAATGTCACAAAACCAGCTGGTAGCGTGACACTACATGTCGCGAATAGATCATCCATGTAGTATGTGCATGAGTGTCTCGAGCCAACTGTGTTCAACTGTGATGAAGCAGTACTCCTTCAGATGAAAGAACAACTAACCAATCTAAAAAGTGGTAAGACTAAAAATTTCAGTTATGGGTCAATTTTGATCACTTTTGTTTTGGAGCGAGTTCCATTAATGCAACCACAACATGTGATGTTGGGATTAGCTGGTCCTAGAGATCCACAGAAGTAGTGGTGGGTCGAGTTGATGGCTAGACATGTTGGTTAGCCATCAATATAATTTTCCACTGCATTCTTCAGTTGGCTTCGAAGGCAGAATATCTTCATAGAGGAGCATCCATATGCAGGGATGGATTTCCGTGGAGATCCAGATTTGATTTTACTGGACGATGCTCAATGGGGTGCTAGAGGTAAAATGTTGACCATGTTTTTTATTTTTTGGGGGTTTTTACATATTTTTGTGTTTTTTTAATGTTTCCAAGACTAAATTAAATATGTTTATATATACAAATGTAGGCACTATTCGACTAGTGGTTCGTGCATAGTAGGCGGGAGAACTAGCAAAGAGGATTGTCGGAAGAGCAATACTACAAGATTTGGATTTAGCTGAGACTCTTGCTGAGTTGTAGCAGCATGTGGAGGGATTGAATCTTGGGATACCGGATGTACGGATCGAGGAGTTACCTATGAGGCTGCAGTGCCATACCATTGGTGTGCCCAACCGTTGGATGAGGTTGTTGCACATGATAGCCCAAGCAGTGACCTGCTATCATGAGCATCACTACTTTACTTAGATTATTCTATGTATGTATACATTTTGAGGTCAGATGACCAACGTGTCTTGGACACGATTTGAAAAAAAAAACTTGATATAAATCTATTTTAGTTTCAGTGTTTTCCTATGATTATGTGCAATCCTATTCAATTATATGATGTGAATTGAAAATCTATCTTTACATATGTTGCAAATGTCTATTTAACACATAATTCGCCAATGAATCAACCAGAGTGTTAAATTTTATGGAAATATGTTGATATTGAATGTAATCAAAATGTCTTTCCAAAAGATGAACTCTAAGGAACATGCGATGAATTGTTAGGTTTCAAACAGTATAGACGCTAGTAAGTTGTAGTATGACAAGTTGTGAGTCCAGCATGATGATGATGCGGTGAATGCCAAGTGAGATGGCATAAGATATTAGTTCAGTCAACCCGCTATACTCAGCGATATTGTTGGTCGATCAATCGATAAAAATCCCTTGGAAACTCACTAACTTGCCACTTGGAGCAAATATGGCCTATGTTGCAGAGGTTAAATTATGAGTATTACGACTAACACCATCGACATATCCAAAAAATGGTTCTGAAGATTCTAACATCCACAAAAAATGCAAAACGGATTACTAACCACATGAAAAAATCTAAAAGACACACTACTGCACACACACAATCAAAGCATATAATACAATGCTTACTAATCAAAATATGGCATAGTAACTTTTAAGATACAACCCATTTTGAGGCTATGCCAATGGAATCCCATAATAATATACCAACTTGTAGGCACCCTTAGTCAGAATGTGCTTGAAAATGTAGGGTGTTGGCTTGAGGGGTCCTGACCCAGGTTCAATGTGCAAGGTTTGCCAACAAACCCCTATACTACTGGCCCTTTCGGCAGTGACCTGCTTGCGCAGGTCAAAGTCTCACCCGAAGTAGTATGGGTGGGTACTGGAACCAGGTTTCCGCACCCTGAGAAAGTATTGGTAAGGCAAGAAAAGCTGCATCTTGTTCTGTAATTCCCATATTACCTTGTTCTGTGCGGAGTTAATTAAGTCTCTATTCGCATCCAAATTCACTAAACCTATAGTTATATGCTTTTTATAACATCAACACAACATTACATAAACAGAGTGGAATAGATCTAGATCCAAGTATTCAGTTACACAAAACTTCGCAGCTAAAAGACAGAAAATGTACATCACAGCAATTATCATAAATTCACACAAAAGTACTCACAGATTCAGTTCTCTAACAATCTTCCGCATTCATTCATTCATCAATTCTTCCTTACAATTCCCTTCCCAACCTGCGCACACAACAGCAGGGTTCGCACATAGCTGGACTTGGATCTTCGTGCACACAGCCAGCAGGAGTCCGTTCCCCAAAACCCAAACAGATAGCTTAAACAATAGATCACATCAATAGCTCATCATTTCTTATCCTTTACAATACAAAATGCATCTCTATTTATAACAATCTAGCCTCGATTTTCCTATGGTCCGCAACGCATGGTTTTCAGACCCCTAGTTTACCCTTTGACCCATTACAATGCGTTTGGGGCTTTGACCCACCCAAAAACCCCTGCGCTAGACTAAATATAATAAAAAATATTCAAAATGGACCAGTTTCGCAGCTTGTTAGGAGACCCCGTTCCAATAGTCCCCCAACACAATCTTGTGACTTGTCCCGAGTCACTGCAGTGGTGCGGCTTCGATTTGCGCGCGCAAGGTAGCCAGAGTGCGGAGGAGAGGTGGGAGCACTTCCTTACTCTGGTCCGCAGCTCGTTGCGCAATGTTGACCAATGGTAGGGAGGCAGGGCCATCTGGAGCCGCGGTAATCCGTTCTAATAGTCGGTGGAGGTGCGCAATGGCAGACTGAGCGTCTTTGGTGAGCTGGAGTGTGGTGTCAGCCCATGGTTTCAACCGTTTTTTAACAACCTGCTTGGAGCGACGAAGGTTCTCAATCCTGTCCCAGATGGCTAAATGCTACGCGGAGACGGTGGAGGGTGAGGAGGCTCTGACTTGGTCCAGAGCAGCTTCCGCTTGCTGTAATTCCTTCTAGATATGCTGAAGCGTGGAATGGTGCCGCATTGCCATCCATAGTTGTGTAACTATTTCGAACGTTTGTGCACCCTACGTCAGCTGCTCCTGAATAATACGTGTTGCGTCTGTGACCACTGCAATCCGCTAGGCCCGTACTTCTAGAGGTATGTCATATTGCTGTTGCATGTCCTGTTCACGGTGGCGAACCTCTCGCAACACTCTGGTGGATAGTCCTTGTAGCTCTGTGCGAGATAGTTGTGATAAGTCTATTCGGATGTCCCCAGTAGTTGGATCAGGAGTGTTAACTAGGGCAGTGCGAGGGAGTGAACACACATTGCTTCTGCTGGGCGGTACTCTGGAGTTGCAGAGAAATCACAACATGTCCCTATATCTCAACGTCCCTTCCTAAGCATGAGAACAGTTTAGGACATGTTGTGATCTTTGTGATAGGATTGTGGTACTAGCACAACTAACCACAACCTTCTAAAGGGCCATCTCCAAGGCATGAGTCCCGAAAAACTATCATGCCAGGTCTGAAGGTGGTTGTCAAATCTTGGAGCCTCTCTTGTTCCATGACTTCTGAGATAATTGTATATGTAGTAAGGTAGCACCATTCATGCTTGCCATTTCCCAGGCCTCAAAAAATGATGCCTATGGTCTTGTGACCTACAGGGGATAATTCGTGGTCCATCCAAGCAACAAGAAAACAATATCCCAGAGAATGTCACTAAGCGTAAAAACCCAGTAGACACATAGTAGGAGCATGTTGTAGAGTAAATAAATAACGATGAAGTGTAAGCCATCCGCACATTGTCGAGCTATTTAATGGTAATGTCGTTTATGCGCTTCGTACCGCTAAATCATTAGGATTACTTATAAAATGGCGCATTGATGATCGCCACCGTTTTCGTGCACTTATGGTTCCTTTTCTTAATAAATGGGGATCACGGTAATGAATTAGTCATACGTTAAGTGCATCGCGTAATTCAGGACCATGGATGACGCCTATATTAAATTCGCTGATACTTTTTGAATGATGGGTAAATTATTATCTTGCCAACTTGGCCACTCGATTTTAAGCCTTCTTCGCCGATGAGCGAGATGTCCCTGTCACGATAGGCACGTATGCATCTTCATACCATCTGTTACTTGGAGGCGTGCCTTGGTCCCCGATTGTGGGTTCGAAGCGAGTTCGTAATCACGCATGCGCATCGTTGATGCCCAGCATGTCGTAAAACCGAGTTGATCACACCTTGGTGTGAGCCAACAAGTATTTGCGTAGGTCGATTGACCTTGGAGCCATGCGAGCGAGATTCATGCTGAGATCTCCCTGCTCAATACCCTTGAGTGAAGAATCTGGGGTCCTTGTGGGTGCTTACGTAGTGTTGAATAGCGATGCTCCTAACTTTGTGTTAAAATTGAGAATATTTGGTTCGAAAGTATTCGACCTCCTGGTCTCTGGCTTGGTATGATTATTTTACGTGGTAGAATGCTGGCAAAGTTACGATGGTGGGGCCTCAACCTGAGAACTTCGATGCAGCAACTTCTTGCCAGGTACTACAGCTCCCTCCTTGATTCAGAAAAACATTCACTGTCCTTTTCCCAACAGAGCATGCCTTCATTCGTGGGGTTAACCCGATCTTCATCCTGCACAGTTAATTTATTATTTATAAATGTGGACTCATTCTCCTTCTCTTAAGTGAAAACTCTGTGTACGCACACTGTGGATCTGGTAGTACCACCAAGCACCCCATACCTTTGTTTTCAAACACTACCATCTGCGTTTCTTGAGATTGATGACACCCCCATATCTGTTGCCCGATTCATTCTAGAAGCACGGTGGGAATACAACGTCTTCTACAATTTCTGTTCTTAAAATCAGCTAGGACCCTTACCCCTAAATTATCTAACCATGACTTTCGTAACCTACCCGGAAAGGTGTCCTTTGTTGATTTTCCATTACATGTGGAGTGGTGGACCATTTAATTTAGGCTCTCCATTCGTTGCCATGTGCTTTGTTAAAACGTTCACATCAATCGAATCTAAGATAACCCGATCCATCTCATAGTGTGACTCTGCTGAATTGTATCCCTCTCTTTTAAATTGCATTTCTTGTGGCCAGTATAATTTGTGTACATCCTTGAGTCTCGAAGTCAAGTGCAGTGTTGTAGTGCTCATTAATGCAGAATTACCTAAGGCTGCAGTTCATGCATTACTTCGAGACATGTACTAAACCAACTCATCCTTCTTCTAGGCGAGAGTTTAGATTGGTAAGTACATACAGAGCATCGATGGTGCTTGTTATTTAAGGTACACTCCTTCCCGAGAGGCAAGATCTTCTTTGGCTCCCTGGGTGGCCAGCCTCCTACGTGTCATGAATTTTACACTTGGATCTGCCTTCCTTAGCTCAGTTTAACTCTTTGTACGTTCTGTGTAGGGGTGGGCTGCTTTTCTTGCATCTTGGCTATTAAATTTGGGCAGTCCTCTACCTCATGGTCCAGTCGCCTACAATATTTCCACAATGGCCTGGTGGGATTTTGGCATTCTATGGAAAAGTGCCCTATCTCTCCACAGTTATAACAGATTAGCTGCCCACGTCCTCACCCTGCGCTTCCTCCCCAACCTCCTCTGCCTCTAGCTGGCGATCCTCCAAAGTGCGCATAAATTCTCGGCGACGCAGGGTCCGATTGTACCCTATATAAGTTTCCACGATCCATCATTAAGTCATAAGTACGACAGTTCTGTTCATCATGTCCCACTGATCGGCAGAATCGGCACCATTGTTGCTTTAGTTCTGGGACATACGCACCTAGCCGAGGGCAATCGTTCGTATCATGTAGTCTTGCTACCCGACAATCATCACACCATAGCGTAGGTCCACTTGAACCTGGTCGTAACAGGACAGGTTCCCTACTTGTCCCTAGGCGTATCGGACTAGGCCCTCCTCCTTGCATGTAATCCATCAGCAGAGGGCACTGATCCTTCGTATGGCCAGACACCCGACATCGTATGCACCAGAGATCTACACAGTTGTCCTTTCCTCGCTCTTTCTACAGGTTCTGTATCTCCATATGCATAGCCCCAAGTTGTTCCTAGATTTGTTGTACCCCTTCTGACGTATCCTCCCGGGGTGCAGCTTCTAGTTTCATAGCGACTTCCACATCTTTCTTTTGCGATTCAAAGGTCTGATGACTCATCGACGTGCATAAGTGAGGTAACAACATAGTGATGAACCACTCCGTATGTTTTCTATCATCATATTCGAACCCTCCTTCCTTGATTGCCTTCTTCAATCGCTGATCGGCCTCCCATACTGACTCAGACGCACGTTGTTTGAAGTCCTTTACTTCTGCTACCAGCTAGGAATAAGATTTCGGCTTTCGAAATTGTTGCTTCAGAGCATCTTTGATATCCTGAATGTATGCATTCCCGTTCTGGGCAATGTATCGCATATACCAGTCCAGGGCTCTGTCTTCTAATGCTAAAGACAGTTGCGCCCTCTTTATCGTGTCACTCGCCACATTCTGCGCAGTCCAGACGGAGTCTGCTACGAACCAAAATCGATCCATATCCTCATATCCTACCCCCTTGAAGGTAGGCAGTTTCAGATGAGCAGCCATATCGTTGTCCAAGGGAGGTGGTGGTATGGGTGAATCCTTACCTTTGTGCGGCCTAGGCGGTGGTGTAGCTGGGGGATCTTGCGCAACCCGTTCTTGCAACAGATTATAGGCGGATATCCCTCCATCAAGGTTGGTTCGATAGTATTTACCACTGCGCTTCGCGCTCCCATCTAGATCTGAGGTCATTTAGTCA
Source organism: Pinus albicaulis (assembly GCA_034641835.2). Taxonomy (NCBI): domain Eukaryota; kingdom Viridiplantae; phylum Streptophyta; class Pinopsida; order Pinales; family Pinaceae; genus Pinus; species Pinus albicaulis. The sequence goes on from CM076575.1 coordinate 1,495,475,574, forward strand.
GTATGACTACATAGAATTCTCTTGTCGCACAGTAGTTTCTTGATTAGCAATGTTAACGTCCTCAGAAATTTGCCCCGGAACCCTTTGAAGAATTTCCGTTCTGCCTCAGAGTATGATACAAGTTGATCAATGGAAAATTCCGTCACAAATCCTCCTAGCACACTATCCACCCAGTGATCCACCATGCATGTGATAGTATTATCAGTCTTTTCCAGTTGTTCGAGCAACTCTAGGGTCCACTAAGTGACCCACTCATCCTTCCAGCACTTCTGGAATTCCACGAGTCTGGCCAACCACTCCTGGAGTTCAATCGCAAAGGTCACAAAGAATATTTCATAGCTTTCAGTAAGGATGTACCTATTTTTCCATCTTTCTGCCGTTAACTTCTCACTGAATTTTTCTTTTATTGCAAATTCCTGGATCTGTCTTTCGAACCAGTCTTTGATCTCTTTTCTTTCAGGCTTCCAGTATTCTCTTGTCATTACCCGATTCCCCTCTCAGACTTCTTCCGGTCCCTGCAACAGAACCATTTTTTGGCTTGAGGGGTCCTGACCCAGGTTCGGTGTGCAAGGTTTGCCAACAAACCCCTATACTACTGGCCCTTTCGGAAGTGACCGGCTTGCGCAGGTCAAAGTCTCACCCGAAGTAGTATGGGTGGGTGTTGGAACCATGTTACCGCACCTTGAGAAAGGATGGGTAAGGCAAGTAGAGCTGTGTCTTGTTCTGTAATTCCCAGATTACCTTGTTCTATGCAGAGTTAATTAAGTCACTATTCGCATCCACGTGCACTAGGTATATAGTTATATGATTTTTATAACATCAACACAACATTACATAAACAAAGCGGAATAGATCTAGATCCAAGAATTCAGTTACACAGATCTTCGCAGCTAAAATATAGAAAATGCACATCACAGCAATTATCAACAATTCACACAAAATTACTCACAGATTCAGTTCTCTAACAATCTTCCGCATTCATTCATTCATCAATTCTCCCTAACAATTCCCTTCCCAACTTGCACACACAGCAGCAGGGTCCGCACACAGCTAGACTTGGATCTCCGTGCACACAGCCAGCAGGAGTCCGTTCCCCAAAACCCAAATAGATAGCTTAAACAAAAGATCACATCAATAGCTCATCATTTCTTATCTTTTACAATACAAAATGCATCTCTATTTATAACAATCTAGCCTCGATTTTGCTATGGTCTACAACCCATGGTTTTCGGACCCCTAGTTTACCCTTTGACCCATTACAATGCGTTTGAGGCTTTGAACCACCCCAAAACCCCAGTGCTAGACTAAATATAATAAAAAATATTCAAAATGGACCAGTTTCGCAACTTGTTAGGAGACCCCGTTCCAACATAGGGGTCATGCCATAATGGTTCAAATTTCCATATTCTTATCTTATCAGCTTCCTGATCATAAAGCAAGACCATGTCTCCTTCTGAGAAGGTACGAGGCTTGACATTGCGGTCATATTGCGCCTTAATTTATCTCTTATGTGCTTTATTGGCCAATGCGGTTTCATGACGTGTTTCATCTAGATGGATGAGATCTAATAGACGTGCTTCTTTGGTGGAAGTTTTAGGTAGCAGGTCAATTGTGAGTTTCAACGATGGTATTTCGCATTAGATCTGTAAGATAGCTTCCAGACCATAAACTAGCTGAAAGGGAGTAAATCTGGTCACATTTCTCACCGAGGTTCGATATGCCCACAAAGCCGACTACAAGATCAAATTCCAGTTTCGTTTATGAACCCCAATCATGCATTGAAGCATATGCTTAAGAATTTTGTTGATAGCTTCAACTTGTCCATTAGCATGCAGATAATAGGGGGTAGAATTATCATGAAAATAATCCTAACTTGGCAGTTAAATCATCAATCATGTGATTGAAAAAATATTTTCCATGATATGTGACTATGGCTTGTGGTACACCAAACCGTGAAACCACATGGTTAAATAATAACAATGCAGTTGTCTATCCCGTGTTGTTAAATGTAGGAATCACCTCGGTCCACTTGGTAAAATAGTCAATGACGACAATAATATACCCATTCCCCCTGGCCGAGTGGGGGTTAAATGTCATGAAGTCAATGTCCCATTTTTGAAATGGTCCAACAAAGATGACATGATGCATTGGTGCAGGCAGCAAGCGGGTTTTACGATCAAATATTTGACAAGCATGACAACTTCTAACCGAGATAATGCAGTCGTGAAACACGATAGGCTAGAAGTAACCAACGTAGAGAATATTCTGCGCAGTAGCATAAACAGACAAATTTCCACCACATGCACCAGCATGGCAATCCTTTAGAACTTTTTTGGCTTCCTCATGTGTGAGTCACATCCTTAAAATCGTATCAATACCATGACGATAAAGTGTATCACTGACGATAAGATAATATTTGGCTTGGTATCAAATACGTCGTTGTTGTGAGAGAGAGGTATCAGGCCGATAAGTTTGGGTTTGGAGATAAATGATTATATCTCCATACCATGGGTCGATGACTCGATCAGAAACAAAGACTCGTCCGAAATTGCTGGTTCTGTAGTAGGATCAGTACTACTCGAAGGAAGGTCACAAATAAGCTCATCGAACACCAAAGACTTCTTTGAATTGGATTTGATGAATTCCAAATCCAAATCCTGCAAAATGACAATCCATTTTAAATATTCCCCCCCAAAAATTGACGTGATAGATTTTATGTCATAGGGTTGAAATTTGAAATGACGATGGCCTTTTGGAACAGGATATAATGACGAAATATTTGTACGACTGGAATGAATTCCAAAGTGAGCTTCTAAATGTATGTGTACTTAACTTTCGTATCATTGAGATTATGACTCAGATAATATATTATATGTTCAATCCCATCTTCTTCTTGGACTAAAACCATAACGATGGTTGTATCTGTAGCAGTGAGATACAAGAAATAGTCACTCTGATAATTTGGGGGGTAGATTAAGGATGCTCAGATCAGGGAATCTTTAAGAACATAAAAGGAATCTTGTGCGACCTCATCCCAATGGAAGGGGTACTCCCTTTTTAAAGAGTCGAGTAAATACTTTAGCCATTTCAGCGTAGTTAGGAATGAGCCTCCTTAGAAATTTAGCCTTCCCTTGGAGTCTTTGTAACTGAAGCAGATTGGAAGGAGTGGGCAAATTAAGAATAACCTGTACCTTCAATGGGTGAAGCCTAATTCCATCTTTCGACACGAGGAATCCAAGAAAACGACCAGAACCAACACCAAACACACATTTGTGCAGATTTAATCATATTTTATAGTGACGAAATCATAGAAAAAATTCTCTCAGATGCAGTAGGTGGTCAGGTCGTTTTCATGAATGTGCAAGAAATTCATCCAGATACGGTTGAATTATGTGCTTGATATCATGAAAATCATTATTAATTTCCCTCTGGAAAGTATCCCTGATGTTATTTAAATCGAAAGGGAGATTTTGAAAAGCAAACATGCCCCTGGGACAGATAAAAGTAGTTTTATATTGGTCCTCTAGGCGAATATTGATCTGATTGTAACTCGAAAATCTATCCATGAAAGAAAATATTTCACATCTAGCACATTCATCAATAATTTTGTCGATAAAGGGAGTTGGATAGTTTTCTTTCAGAAAAGCACGGTTAACATCCCGATAATCGACACACACTCTAATTGTTCCCTGTTTCTTCATGATAGGAACAATGTTATATACCCAATCAATAAGCGGAACAGGGTAAAGGAATCCAACATGCAAATTTTTTTTCAACCTCTGCTTTCATAGCAACAACTTTATTTGGGTGCACAGGACGAAGGCGTTGTCGCACCGCCTTGACATCAAGATACATTTTAATCTCATGTTCAACAATGTTGGAGTTGATACCTAGAATCTCCTCGTATGACCATGCAAATACATCTCGAAATTCATGAAAAAGAGCATGGTAAGTGTCAAGTTCAGATGGAGAACAAGATGCACCTATATGAATGTTTTCTATAATACCAGGTTTGGTCAAAATATCGATAGAAATTGTTTCTTCGATATTCGATGGGATTTTCTCGGAATTGATGGCATGGATAGGAATAGAATTCATCAAGAACTCAATGACTATATGGTGATATCATTTAGATGGATTATATTCACTGTAATATGGAAGATGGGATAGTTGATGTGATGATTCCCATGGTTCTTCTTATGGCATCATGGATTCCATAATTCTCTTATCAATCGAGAATACACATGAAAATGGATCATAAGAAGTACCAAAATCCGAAGAACGATCAACCTAAACAATCAGCAACAATGGATTTGGATTTGCCACATAAGCCAAGAAAATTGATTGCTATGCTAGCTCAATTGGGCTTAGTGGCATGATGTTTCCCAACCTAACTACTTCAGAATCATTGGTTATCTTCCTTAAGTAAGATGAAGTGGAAGATATCATGTTGCAGGCCTCTATATGTGCGATTTCCGTCGATGTCGCAAGCGACGGTAATGAAAAGGTGCCCATTAGGGAAGGATATTTAAAGAGTCCTACACCAATATTCTGAAGAGAAGGTGAGGGTTCGTGAACTAACGGAACATGTCCAGTTACCTGGGAAAAAAAGGCGAAGAAGGCAAGTTGGTTGATGGTTGTGATAGTTCCTTTATGGGGGAATATGATCATACGAAAATAAGTAGATACTACTGCAGCCATAGCATAAACCCACGGTCTTCCAAGTAAATATGTTGTAGTCGAGGGGTTTATCGACGACCTCAAATTGAACAGTAACTGATTTTCCCCCCATTTCTAATTTCAGGTTATTTAAAATTCTTCAAGGTTTATAAGTACGACCGTCAAAAGCTTTTAACGTCGTAGGTGATTGTGACAAAGTCGGTGAACCAAGTGACTTCCAACAACTCATTGACATGATGCAAGTAGATGCACCTTCATCAATAATGGTCTGGTGAATGAGACGATTAAAGACATTTACTTGCATCAAGAATTCTAACTCAGCTGGTAATTTTTGCACGTAGCTCGCGTGATTAAAGACTACAAGATTTGAATCTGTCAGATCAATTGCACCGATCGCAGACAAAAAAGCCTGCCTTTGGGAGGGAAAATTATGAAGTACCTCAAACATTGACATAGCAGAAGGTGACTGAGCCAAGTATTATACTACATTATAATTATGAGTAGCACGAGCTCAAGGGTTGAATGTCTATTTATGCACTACTCCCATCGACGATTTTATTGTTAACTCTGAAAGGATAGGTGGTAGAACCGAATCATATGAGGTCGAATTCGATGTGGTAGGTTGATTTGTAGCCTGAACATTAGACGACGACAATGGATTAATATAATATTTACTTCATGTCGACACCAAAACATCAGTTTTGGGCTTCGTAACAGATAGCATAAGCACTTGCTAACTAGAAGTAGGATCTGTCACAACCAAATGGGTTTCAGGGTTTGAAAAAATATTTGTCAACACTGCAGATGCAGAAAAAGTATTAAGAAGCTTTAGGACTTCTGAGCGGTGAGGAAAATATCACATAAAATTCTCCTCATTACAAATCAAGTAAGGGTAATGAGGTTTCCGAAAAGAACTGGATGAATCAGATGATTTATCCTGCAGGGGTGAATTTTATTTCTTCTTGTCTTTCCCCTTCTTCCTATTTCCTAGTTTCTTATCATTTTTTATTTTGTCAGTTGACATGGCATGGATGTTTGAAGAAGACACAGGATTAGATGCAGTAGGGTTTTGATTTGAAACAACAAGTGTAGAACTATATGGTCGACTTTCTGTCAGAGTGCTATCAGAACCAACTGACACCATCGCCGACATGAATTTCCTGATCAGGAATAGGAGGAACATAAAAATTTGGTCACGACGCATTTGGAATCTTTTCGTAGGGCATGCCAAATTGGGTGTAATTCAAATCCAAATATTGGGCACGAGAAATGGCTGCTCTTCGGTGACAACACCGCCTTTGGCCACATCCTCGATGATAGATGGCAACAAGGACTTGATAAACCACTCAGTTAAAAGTTGATCAGGAAAAAATGTTTTAACCATTCGACGAAGATGATGCCACTCATGTATATGATTCGATATATGGGTAGCAGTGGTCTATTTAAATCTAGTCAAAAGTTCCGTTCCAGTTTCATATTTGATGGGTAACTGGAAGTGGGTTAAAAAAGTAGTGGCTAAATCTGTAAAGTTATCAAAAGAAGCTCGTGTTAATTCAATGTACCACTTCGCAGTCGTACTAGTAAGCGTTTGATGAAAAAGACGCAATCTAATAGAATCATCATTTAAGGATTTTGATGAAAACCATAAATGATAAGTCATAACATGCGTAGAGGGGTATTCTCCAGAATTTCCATTTAATTTGGGAATGTCTGAGGGTAATTTATGTGGAATCACTGACCACCAAGGTAAATAATGAATTGGATCATTGGTGAGTCGATTTAAATCCGGAAATTCTAATGTTGCAACAAATGGCAACTATCTATTAAGGTCAGGTTGAGTATAACCATGATAAGATGGAATTGACTGAGAAGTAGACCTTTGTGTACCAACAAATGGATTCTGTTGTTGGTAACCCAGATAGGGGTAGGTTTGCTGACGAGGACCTGGATAAGCTTGATATTGTGGGATGGTTTTTATGGTTGCCATGGTATCTAATAGAATGGTTGCCTGCCAGGATAATTCAAACCAGGTTACAGGGCTAGTATAAACTTGTGAAAAAGGGGGACTAGCCCGTGGTGTGAAATTCCTGATAAAGATGGTTGTTGAATAGCAGCCTAGGATGACTGAGTCTTTAGACCCAAAACTTGAGGGTTATGGGTGGAAGGACACGCTTTTGCAGACTGAGCATCAAACATAGAAGAAACGATAGACACAATAGGCACAAAAGCAACATGTTGAATTGGTTGACACACAACCATTTGCGGGCTGAATAGGAAAAGTTGGTTTTCATTGGAAAAATATAATTCCAACATATGATTGACTTGAATATGATAGAGTACCACCATATGGACTAAAAATATGTGGTCCCCCAGCATATGGAGTATAGGGATATTGCACATACTGACTTTCATATGATGGGTATCCAACAGATACTGCATAAGATGGATAGTAATTGGATGGACCAGCCTTATATTGAAGGTCAGGTGGATGAGTAATCATAATCGAAGAACCAGAAAAAATTCCAGTTGATGACATCGGTGAAGTCCATGGACTAGAGGAGACACCAGAGTAGGTTCCATTTAAAGCCTGGTAACCTAGTGGGATGGAAGGACCACCATAAAGATGAGCCTTGGGTTTCGTCCAAAACATCGAAGATGAAGCAACAATAGATGTTGTCACAACTGAAATAGATGGTTCAGTCCAGCATACTGTCGTTGCCATGGTTAAACAACCGATAAAATACTCTAATGAATCTATGGGAACTCGAGAGTTAAAAGGATAAATAAGGCGGAAAGGATGGATAAATATTAAGATCTGACCCAAAATGAGTTGGATTCAAAGGCAAAGTTTCTTCTTGTGGTATTTCCTCAATGGAAATCAAACCAGGTGGAAGTACTTCACCATCAGGCCCGAGATAAATTTCAAGCGATAAAATCTATGGTAAAGAGGAAGACTTGACGGTTACAGATGGATGAGGAGAAGATGGTTGTACTGGAACAACTTCTTGTTGTTCGAATTTAGGATCAACTACTGGATCAACTTCTAGTCGAACAAGCTTGGGTTTAGGATTCACTGTTTCACTAGATTGAATTTCAGTGTCCTCAGGTAACTCTGAGATTTCTGTTTCGACAGTAGTATATAAAATGGGATCAGTCGCAATAAATCAAGACTCGGTACTCAAAGGATCATATGTCTCTAGTATATCAGATGATGTAGCACCAAGAGTTCCAGAGGTACCTTACTCAGTAGGACAAGTGCGCCTTCGTCTACTAGGAGTAGCATTTCGTGGTAATGGAGGTTTATTTGCTGTCCTATGCGAACGATGGGGAAGGGGTTGATATTCTTCCACGATTTATGATTGATTTTATACAAAAATAAAATAAACAAAAAGAGGGTAATACTAGGCAAAAGTTTTACCAAGAAATTGTGAACTACAATATACTGCCCCAGTAAAACCAAGTACTTACTATACGTGCAGGAAATCTCCCTGGATGTTGTGTTCGATGTGTCAAAGGTACAAGGTAGCTGACTCTGTCACCTATGGATGGTAAGAAACCTAAAGCTGTCCTCCCAAATATATGTGAAGGTACGTGGAGGCCTAATCCGTGTTAGCGCTGTCTAATGCGAAACCACACAGTGAGAGAATACCCTTATACTTTTCGTACTAGAAAACCGCCCGATATACCCGAAAGTACGTGGACGAGCTCCGATATACTTACGTACGTGGAATGAGGTATCACACTCGGAATTTATTGCAGACAATTAACGATAATTGCTATGTTTAACAATGCCAACACACGTCTCTAGCCTAGACGTCTAAGTGTTATCGTTAATGTTACAATGCTTCCTTAGGTAAATTCAATTTTTTTTACATTGCTATTGATTATCAGTTTGTATTTTAGGTTCATCTTGAGATGTATTGAACATTCCTAGAACGAAATTAGAATGATAAGAATTCGTTTCGAATTTATTTTTTACAATGAAAACTAGCTAGTAGGGATAGATAAATTAGATAATTTTCAATCATAAATGAGCACATCTAAATGAAAATTTTCCTTAAACTATTCCTCAAGTAGCACTCACAAACAATCACTCAAAACTTTAAAGAGAAACGAAGGCTGAAACGAAAATTCCTATTTTCAAAAATAATGAATTGATGAAATGTAAAATTTAACTTTGGAACTATTCAGAATGACAAATAAAACACAAATAAACATTGATAAAATAAATCCAAAGTGAGGCAAGAAGAGTAGAGTAATACTAGTCTCTAAAGGTGTTCAATTAGTTGATACTTCAACAAGCAAACATTGACATGAATTGGAAAAAGAAAAAACAAATAGATTTTGGTTGGTCACAGGGGCAAAAAAACCCTGAGTGGGAGACAGTGCATTGTAGAGCACTGTCCCTAAGCCAACAATGTTGTGCAGAGAACTTTGTCAAGACCAACAGTGCATTGGTGCCAGAGGATTCTCTGAATAAAGAAAGCAATCACACTACTTTTGATAAAACACATTCAAAAGATTGAAAATCAGTAGGTAAAGTCTACTAGATGTTGACGAACAAGGACAAAAACACCAGGGATGATCCGTTGATCCCCAGTATGGTCGCCAATTTGTTTTGTGGAAATACAAACCTACAGATAAGTATGATTTCCCTAAGTGGGTTGTTCACTTGGAACAACAAAAAGAAAGATATATGACCTTTTCCCTAATTGAATAGATAAAGGGAGAGAAACATAGTTGTAATATGTTTGCTTCCTCTCACCTCCCTCGTTGCTTTCATCACTCTCAATCCAACTTAACTCGCTTGATTGATACCTACCATGATAAATAGAAGACAAAAAACCACATAAAATAAATACTGCCTATTCAGTTAAACAAATTGAATCGATTAAAATCATTAATACACATATAACATCATTGACATGTGCATTAGGAAGGAACAAATGTCTTTATTATGAAGTAGAAGGAAGAGTACAACCAGTTGATTGATTCGATGTCACTCATCTAGCTTGAGTCCCATCCTCATCACATCTGCATAATCTGTAATCGAACAACATCATAGTACATGCACAACACCTTCAAGAATTTATCTCACCAGCATAAATCTACTTAACATAAATTATTTCTCTCTTGTGCACTATGTTCAGTGCTATATTTATAATTATATGAAGGTAGTTTGAAATAAATGAATCATTGAATGTAATTCCTAAAAATGGATCAATATTTTTCCTTGTTCATGGGAATAGGAGGATAAGAGGTTTAATGACTTCATGGGTTCAAAATTTGAGGCTATCAGATGAGGTGAGAGTTGGAACAACTTATAGAAGTCACTAGAAGTCAAGAAGATTCTCGAAATCCAATGAACAATTCGCTCCCAGTCGACCAACGCACTCTAAAGTGAACCTAGATCCTCTAAAATGCAGCCTTGCATGGGAGCAGATACTCTGCAGAGTAGTTACAATTGTCTAGCTGTGCATTGATGGCTTGATAGGGCACTTCAACTGGCATCTAAGCAGTGAACTTTCATTAAGGAAGACCATCAATGTGATGACTTTTTTAGGGCATGTAGCAACCAATTTAGAGTATGATAGACCCTAATGAATACCGATATCTATTTTGGGATGATGCCCAAATCGATCTCTAACACCTTGGATAAATCTAGGCGCACCTTGGATGTAATGGCAGACACTGCAGGTCTGGCTTACCCAATTGGGAGTCGGTTGTAAAGTGTCAGCAATATTTTTCCGGTCACTATCATGCCCATCTTGGCTTGAATGGATGCAGATGACAGGAAAGGTAATCGCAAGGAGGTTGGAGATAGGAAAAGGGAGAAGGTGTAGAAGTTAAAGGGCGTCAGAAATTCTACCATCCCCGTAGCCCCTCCTCCGGTCTGTGGCAAGACGATAGACCTTTTGGTTAAATACACGTCACACTCCTCTACCAGAAACTCAGACAACCTTTCCTCGTGCAGTTTTTGGATAGTGAAAGAGGAACCTTCGCACAGTTTGGCTGGCCAGGAAATGATGTCTCACCCCACGACCCTGATGCCTTTGGAAAGGATGCAAATTATGGAGAAATCTCTTGCTAATCCCACAAACATTCCTACATTTCCCACTCACCCACAATAGAGAAAGGAGTTGGATAAAACTCATGGCGAGGATTCTCTAGATGCTTAGAATTAACAAGTTTTTTAGGTCTACAGTTACTATATTCTTTTGTATATATCTAGCTAGTTCTCTTTGGTCTTCCAGTAAAAAAAATATGAACCTATGTGATGATATAAGCTGGTTTCCCCATAGTGGGCAACTTCTTATGAGGACTGATATGGCTTGCTTTAGAACAAGGATAGGTTGATTTCTTTTTGTCCAGCCACCCTGGTTCGTCTCATGCTATAATACTATTTTTTACACTATTAATAGGAATTTAGATTCATTTAAAAAATAAAAAACATCTGACTGATAGTTTTGAGAAACAATGCGGTATTTACATTTATTTACTTCTTCAAATAAATGACTAATTAACACCATTGGACCAAATGGATATGTATAATTTGGAGGATATTTAAACTCTTGTATCAATGTGCCTTTTAGCCTAGTGAAATGACAATAAATAATAATGAACTTTCTCTAAATTATTTTCTTTTGTAATGATAGAAAGATGTCGCATTATCTAACCATATTAGAAATATGATCATAATCCTTGTCAATCATAGCCACCTCATTATTCATATCCACATCAATCAACCTTCCAAATGGGGGCAATGCTATCAGTTCTTCGTGTATCCATGGTTTGATATAAATGTTATTTTAGTTTACACACTCATTGGTGGACTCTATATAATAAATACAAGTAGGAAAATAGGAAGAGTAATTTCATTTCTAAATTGAGGATATATTTATCATATTCCCACTTCTAATGGAGTGAAAATCTCTTGTTCCATGAATTGGTTTAAAATTATGTGGAAAATTTCTATCAACATCACACATTGGAATATTCCAGAAGTACATGCTTAACAAGAAAACTCATGTAAGTCAAATTTCATGAAATAAATATATATTTTCAATAGAAAAACACACCCACAATGTGACAACCCCAATTTCTTAACCTGTAATATTCCCAATTAGCTTTAAGCTAGTTGGAATATTAAATTTTGTTTTTGCTTCTTAGTTTGAAGAATAAGAGGGTATGGAGACCCATAAATATCCTTAGTAGGAATAAAATCACTCCTAATGTGAATGGAGACTAACTTAGTAGCTTTATTAAGCACCCTTGTGTATGAAAAGGGGGTGGAGCATGTAGACTGGGTCAACTTTGACCAAATCAAACAACGCTGGTATGGAAGGAGTGGCATTCATTGAGGGACAACACAGTTTTGGAGGGAGACTCCATGCATGGAAGTAGTGGCTTTAATGAGTGGCGCCCAAGGTGAGGAAGCTCACCAAGAATATAAGGAAGGGGATGGCAGCCATAGAAGGCATGTTTTGATTATTATTTGTCTATGGTCTGTATGACTATTTTCTCTCTTCAACTGTTTAGCGGAGACTACAGTGTTGTTTAGCACAAGGGTATTCCCGAGTGGAAATCCTACTCTCATCCTCGGGGGACTTCGAGTTCCCAATTAGGAGAGGTGATTTAGCTGCATTTCTACATTCTAGCATCAGGCCAAAGCTTCAGTCTTACTGTACAACATAGTTTCTTCAATATTTGTGTTGTGTTGCAGGGAAGAAGTTGTGGAGTGTTTGTAGGGCCATTTTCTGAGCTTGTGTTTTAGTGGAGAGGTAGCCTTTCCATTGGAGGGCCAGAAAGGAAGGTCCTTGAGAATTTTATCACCATTTGGCACCAGGCCAGGCTACCACCACCACCTACATCGCAGTTTCATTCCATGATTGCGTAATTTCAGAGATCAGTTGCAGGGGTAGTTTCTATGCATGATTTGGGGAGTTGGTTCTTCAGTGGAGGGATCGACTTTTCACCTGGAGAGTGTATTGGAGGAGAGCAACATATTTCTATATCATCTTCAGCCATATATCCTAGTTATTTTTCTACAGTGAATCCTCAACCCTAGGCTTTGGTTCACCATTTGTATTTTTTAGGTGTATTGCCGAAAACCCTCTTGGGTTGGCTAGGAAAAGTGATATAGAGCATGGATCTTTATGTCTAGTATCTCTTGAGGCATATATCAGTATTTTTATATTATTGTATGATCCCATGCTATAGCTATGTTCACTAAGACTACGCTGTAGCAGCTCTCCAACATTTTGGTATAGTAGCAACACCTCACTTTGAGAGGTTTATTCATTGGAGGCTCGTTAGCTCATGTTGTATGATTTGTGCCCCATTATATTACACTTATTTGCTACTATTATGATTAATAAAATGACTCCATATTGGTCGCTATATTTCTGCATTGATTTACACTGCTATTTCCAATTTTGTGTTCAATATTGCTGCTTTCCCCATTTGGGGATATTACAAGGGTATCAGAGAAATCTTGGCTTAGCCTGTGCAACTAAGCCAATATGTCATCAGAAGAAAGAGATCCTCTCATAGATAGAGAGAAGAGGTATATCAGAAGAAACCAGAGATATGATTATACAAATGATAGAGAATACAAGGGTAAAACCCCTTTATCATAAGGAGATAAGGAGAAGACGGCTCCCTAAGATTCTTCTTCGAACTATGCAAGATATTGCAAGAGAAATAAAGGAGATGAGGATGGATAGACACAAGGAATCCCCTAAAGGGTTTCTACATGGAGAAGGCTTCGAAATTTCTCATCACTGGAGTGATCAACCAGTGAAGCAGCAGGTTTCCCAACGCTCTTAATACCTACATTTTTAGCAGTGCGAAATGGAGGGTTTCAAGAACAAGAAACTCTTGAAGACTATTCTCTCGAGTATGAGTCTCAATATCAGAGATTCAAGGACCATTTGATATTTCAAGAGTTCTGTCATATCAAGGACAATAGGAGACCCTGACATCACAATAGAGGTGGAGGATCCATACATAATCATGTTCTTCACCAGACTGTGGGTAGGTTTTTATTACCCAATTTTGATGGGTCATCAAAATGCACCGCCAAATATTGGGTAGAAAAGCCATACATCTACTTCCAGTTGAACCAAGTACCAGAGATGGAGGCCATCAAAATAGCAGTGCTGCACCTTGAGGGTGAAGCACATGATTGGTGGTTTCATGGAATTTCTACATTGGGCCATGCCAATGTGACTGCATATTCAGAGTTCACAAGGAGGTTGGTGGAGAGGTTTGATCGAAGAGACCCGGAGGCACCTTTCATTGGGCCAGCTAAGCTCAAATAATTAGGTAATACATAAACTTATATTTCTGAATTTCTAAAACTTTCTGTTATGGTTCTTGATTTATCTACAACAAGGAGGGTCTATATGTTTATTGATGGGCTAGCAGAACCTCTACATGGGTTGGTTAAATCTACCAAACCCACTACCCTTCAATATGCCATTGAAAGGGCTAGAGATCTACAAGATGCCTTTCCAAGAGCAAAGGCAACATTTCAACAAAAGCTCACTTTCCCATCAAAGGAGAAAGATGAGAAGGCTCATCCTTCAAAGTAGTGCAAAAAAAAAGTACCTCTTAGTGATGATGTCTGAAGAGACTCGAGGATAAGGAATCTTTTCTTCACATGCCAAGAATCATGCGCATCGGGACATAGATGTGCAACAGGGAAGGGACACTATATAGAGGTATTTTCTGAATATGAGGAGGAATAATAAGAGGAACCAGAAGGAGGTCACAACACTGGGATAGCATGAGAGGATTCACTACCACCAAGAGGTGGGAATGGAGCATTTGATCCAATTGGAGGGGCCCTTGCATCATTGAGAGGAGTACCCAAGTACTTGACCTTGAGGGTTCGAGGTTCCATTCAGGATCAGAGGGTTTCAGTTTTGATTGGCAGTGGGGCTACCCACAAATTTATTGATGCCCAACTAGTGCAGAGGAGGGTAATACCCACTGATGATTTTGAGGGATTTTCAGTTTTGGTCCCAGGAGCTAGAACTATGAAGTGCATGCATTATGTTCCATCTTTATCTGTCACCATGGGGACATATACATTGATTGATCACTTTTTTGTGGTTGACATTCCTGACACCAATGTGATATTGGGTGTGCAGTGGTTGATTAATTTGGTGAAGGTCACCACAAATTGGGAGACTTTTCAGATGGAATGGATGGACAGAAAGAGTGGCAAACATCATATGATTAGGGCCATGCACACATATCCCTCACAGACAGCTTCTACACAGAAAACATAGAAGGATTTTCATAGTGGAAGCAAGGACCTGACAGTCCTATCAGTTATGCAGATGACTTTGACCCATGAGACATTACTATTTAGTGGAATTCCACCTGGGAGGCCACTTGATCAGGAGTTGGTGATAAATGTCTCACAACATGTTGCACCACTCATAGATCCAGTAGGAGAGGGAACATTGGGAGGTCATGAAATAGTGCAGAAAGTCTTGGGTAGACTCAAGGAGGAGAGAGACATTATCCCAATATCAGCATTACCCACTCTCACCCCACATCTTGCGTAGAGAGAGAATGCTTCATGGATGGAGGATGCCACTATCATTGTGCAAGGAGACTACTCCTTTACTTTGGAGGCTCAAAAGATATTCTCACTTGGGGAGAAATCTTCCACACATGGTAGAGGATGGTGGCCACTCATGCATGCATTGGACGGATGGGTGATAGCTTCCCATGGAAGACTAACCTCCAAAAGCTTCAACCTTTACTTAAGCATTAGCAGCTACAAGAGGAGTAGTAGAGGAAGGATAGTAGCATCCCGTTATGTGAATTTGACATGGGAGATGCCAAAGAAGGGGGTAGACACATGACAGATGATTTACATGATAGATCATCAGTGCTATCACTATGGAGGATAGATCCTTATTGGAAATCCCAACTGTTGGTGGATTATTTCAAGGATCTTTTTACATGCATGATACTTGATGACTGGCTATTATATGACGGGTATTCAGTAAGAGATGGGTTCATCTACTATTAGAGTAGGATCTTATTATCTAGAGCATCCAAGCTCAAGGAGAAGTTACTACAGGCAGCACATGCATATTTTCTCTTCAACCACACTTATTCAATGACATCATATCACACCATCATGGAGGGATTCACTTGGGAAGGCTTCGAAGAGGAGATACATCAGCATATTAGGAGATGCATGAATCATTTGGAGATGGAGGAGAGATGTAACTCTTTGATGGAGTTATCACATCCACCTCTTTCCTCTTTGGGAATGAGAGGGGATCTATCTATGAGCCACTCCATTAGTGTGATCAAATTATATGGTAAGTATCATGTTCTTATGCATAATGATTTACTTGATGAATGTTTGCATTCCTTTACCATACAGTGCATGCCATTGCTCCAAGTGGGGGCACTCTTACTTATAAACTTCATGGTCAACTTGGGGCCATAAACAATGTTGAGCATGGCCACTCCCTAGGAGGATTTAGGGAGATGACATATCATTCAAGGTGTACTCTATTGGCACCAAACATTACTCACCTTCTCCAAACATGTGAGAATAATATGGCAGCAAACAAGTGGTGGGGAAACCACTTATTATATCATGTAATGAGGCAGTCAGGAGACATACTGCGCTGTTTCCACATGTGGGACTATGTGTAGAAATTTGAATAAAAGCTGAATTATTCACCGAGATTATCCTGATTACACACTATTTAAGCTTCATGCATAATACATAACCTCTTCTACAATTGATCATCAATTTGTGGAAATAGAAGCAATCACATGCGCACATTAAAACATAATCAAGCACACATATAACACAGTATGTAATGGGGAAAGCATACAGCTGAAAACCCCCAACTATCTGTATATTATAATGATAGAGAACATGTAACAATACATAGCACAAAATCCTCACAAGCTATCAACACTATCTCCAATTGTTACACACAAACTAGCTCAGATTTGAACAAGTCACAGGTTCAAATCTCCTCCACTGTTTTCCTGCCTCTACTGTGCAATCCAAGATGAGAATTAATGAGATCCAAGTTCGAATCCCCTTGGCTTGTACTGTGCAATCCTAATTGGCAATCTCAATCAATGTGTGTGCAAATCTCATGCACAAGTATAGTCACACTAATAGTCACACTCACCCTTTCACCCACCTCTAACACTGGTCTCCACTGAACTGTCCATGCATTGCAGTTAACTGATGTATTCTTTAGTTGATTTATGAGTTAATAATTAATGAATTAATTAATAATTAATTCACACCACTCATCACTAGTGTATTTTTCAGTTAGACTAAATACAACTAGTTCAACTAAGTTAAACATAACACAACTCCACCAACTGTCTCATCAACTCCACCAAACTCTGCCACATGAGTTCTAACTGAAGTCAACCATGCAATAGCTCAACTAACCCCCAGGAAAAGCATATTTACTTCTGTCAGCTGCATGTTCCACATCCAAGCATCAAACTGAAGTGCTCCAAGAGGATAAGATAATGTTTATAGTCCAAATATTATTAAGGGTTAATAATATTCGATTGTTCTATTTTTAGAGTGGCAGTCTAAAAATAGACTCCGCCCAGTATGTCTAAAAATAGAGGTCCATCTATTTTTACCAACTTGACCAACCATCCATAAATAGCATCCCGCAACTCATAGACCATGATCCATATGTCTAAAAATAGACATAGTCTAAAAATAGACTTTGCGACAAAAATCACTTGTGTGGTCCCCACCTAGTTTAGGTGATCACTTTCCAACTAGGATTAGGAAAGATGTTTCAGGATGCCTCCTTCACTGTTTCTTGTTGCAATCTTCAACACTATGATCCTCCTCCAATATTACATATGGCAGCTTATGTATCCTTGGTTATGATCCCATACATTAATGATGTCCTTATCATTATTGTGGGCATGATTGGAGGAAGGATGCAAGGATTGAATGTGCCCATTGGGAGTGAGATTATCCATGTTTATTATGCTTCATGCTTCAGGGAGAACATTGGGAAAACCATTATTGCTACATTGGATCTTTTGTTTCCTTATGAGGTGAGTCATGGAATCTCATGAGTACTTGGGAGGAGCATTTCATGGAGGGATTGATTGGGAGACACTTGGTTCATGAGGAGAGCCTATCAGATGGAGGTGTCACCAAGGAAGGAGGAGAAGAGTTGCAACACTCACCTTTACAATTTCTTGAGGAAAAGAAACATTTGGGAGGGGAGGACTATAATATTCCCAATTAGCTTTAAGCTAGTTAGAATATTAAATTTTGTTTTTGCTTCTTAGTTTGAAGAATAAGAGGGTATGGAGACCCATAAATCTCCTTAGTAGGAATAAAATCACTCCTAATGTGAATGGATATCATATTATTAGCTTTATTAAGCACCCTTGTGTGTGAAAAGGGGCTGGAGCATGTAGACTGGGTCAACTTTGACCAAATATAACAATGCTAGTATGGAAGGAGTGGCATTCATTGAGGGACAACACAGTTTTGGAGGGAGACTCCATGCATGGAAGTAGCGGCTTTAATGAGTGGGGAACAAGGTGAGGAAACTCACCAAGAATATAAGGAAGGGGATGGCAGCCATAAAAGGCATGTTTTGATTATTATTTTTTCTATGGTTTGTATGACTAGTTTCTCTCTTCAGATGTTAGCAGAGACTACAATGCTGTTTAGCACAAGGGTGTTCCCAAGTGGGAATCCCACCCTAATCCTCGGGGGCCTTCGAGTACCCACTCAGGAGAGGTGATTGAGCTGCATTTCCACATTTCGACATTAGGACAAAGCTTCAGTCTTACTGTACAATGCAGTTTCTTCCAGATTTGTGTTGTGTTGTGTTGCAAGGCAGAAGTTGTGGAGGATTTGTAGGGCCATTTTCTGAGCTTTTGTTTAAGTGGAGAGGTATCATTTCCATTGGAGGGCCAACAAGGAAGTTCCTTGAGAATTTTATCACCATTTGGCACCAGGCCAAGCTACCACCACCACCTACAACGCAGTTTCAGTCCATGCCTGCGTAATTTTAGAGGTCAGTTGCAGGGCTAGTTTTTGTGCATGATTTGGGGAGTTGGTTCTTAGTGGAGGGATCAACCTTTCACCTGAGAGTCTATTGGAGGAGAGCTACATATTTCTATATCAACTTCATCCATATCTCCCAGTTATTTTTCTACAGTGAATCCTTAGCTCTAGGGCTTTGGTTCACCATTTTTATATTTTAGGTGTATTACCGGAAACCCTCTTGGGTTGGCTAGGCAAAGTGATATAGAGCCTGGATCTTTATGTCTAGTATCTCTTGAGGCATATATCGGTATTTTTATATTATTGTATGATCCCATGCTGTAGCTATGTTCACTATGACTACGTTGTAGCAGCTCTCCGACATTTTGGTATAGTAGCAACACCTCACTTTGAGATGTTTATTCATTGGAGGCTTGTTAGCTCATGTTGTATGATTTGTGGCCCATTATATTACACTTCTCTGCTGTTGTTATGATTAATAAAATGAATCCATATTGGTCTGCTATAAATCTGCATTGATTTACACTGCTATTTCCAATTTTGTTTTCAATATTGCTGCTTTCCCCATTTGGGAATATTACATAACCACATTTTGCAAAGTAAAATATTTTTGTAAAATAATTATGGGCTGAGTGAGGGACACAGATTCCAGAGACTGGGTGGTT
Organism: Pinus albicaulis; assembly: GCA_034641835.2. Taxonomy (NCBI): domain Eukaryota; kingdom Viridiplantae; phylum Streptophyta; class Pinopsida; order Pinales; family Pinaceae; genus Pinus; species Pinus albicaulis. Next base: position 1,495,494,984 of record CM076575.1, read on the forward strand.
ACTTGTTTAATATGTTCAATTTACATACTGCAAAAGAAATTGGAATGTTTTGGGACAACCATTGAAGGCTAGTTGTTGTGATTTTTAATGGAATCGACGCTCTTAACTTAATGGCTGCAAAAAGAGTATATAACCCATGTTGCTTGGGGAAAGCAATAAGGTAGCAAGGGACAACATTTATTTAAATACTGATACAACACATGGCATGGATGTGAGGAGAAATTTAATTAGGGTCATTGAATTACATTTATCAACTGATGATAGGGGAAGACGTGGCTCACTTGTAATTAAACGACAAGAATGGTTAGCAATGTCATCTGTAATAAATTATGCATAGAAGAATATGACTCAAATAAGAGAGAAGGGGACACAAAAATATGGATTAGGTAGTCATTGAGTAGACAATAAGAAGGAGCAAAATTTAGGTAGAAACATATTGGGAAAGAACAATAGGAGGAGAACAACCACCGTGGATAAGAACTCACAATGAAGAAAAATGTGGAGAACAACACACATCAAGGAACTTCTGGTTTATCCCATGGGTCTCAGAGGAGATGTTATATTTCTGGTTTAGCATTAGGAGTATAGGAGGAGATTCTCTAGGTGAGCGTAAACCTTAGGTCACATAGGTGGTTGGAAGGTGGATATGGGTTTTCTCTAAAGTCCATTGACAACCTACAGAGAGTTTTAATCCTTGGATTTATAGTAGGAATTTCTAGATTCTCCTTTTCTTGTTTCATTTTAGTTTGGAAATATATTCTTGAGTTCCCTTAAGGGTGGAATCATTGTGTGATAATTTTAGGGTGGAGGTGTAGCCTCTTGATTCCATGAAGCTTATTGGTTGTTGACCATATGAAGGGTGGAAGTGGTAGAACTCTTGTGTCTATGAATATTTGTTGACTACCATTCCGTTGGAGGGTCAGAGTGAGAGAACTTCTAAAGTCCATTTTTCAACCAACAGTTTGTCTAAAATCCCTTAAGAAAGCCATATCAACCTTTATAATTTGGCAAGGGTGTAATATATGTAAGTGAGGACTGATGCAACTATCTATGGTTGGGTGGAGAGTCATAGTCCCTAACTCAGTTTCCCTGTAATCTTACAAGATACTAAATCTGATGTATTTTTACATGAAAATGAATGTATGTTGCATTTATGGTTTGAAATGGTGTTGATATGCACAAAATACATGATTTCATTATTACTAATACACAATTAGTTGACTTATTATGACAACTATAAAAGGTATTGGAATAATCTATAAGAGGCTTGGTTTGATTACAATAATATTAAGAATACGACTTATTCATGTTACAACATGGTTCTTACACTATTGATAGATTGCATTGACAAGGTTGTTGTTACAATGTGATAATGTTGAGGAATTTTCCTCCCTCCTTATTCTCATAACCTGTGAATTTACTTTAAGTACACCTTCCAAACTATTGTGACGTGTGCATGGTGATGGGTACACACATTCACTAGAAAAAAGACTTGGTTCAAAGGACCTATGAGCTCTCATGAGTAGGGCACGACCTTCCGAGATGGGTAGACTTGATTTTCCATCCTTATATTTTTAGAAAAATCCATTCTCTTTCTATTTGCATTGATGTTGAACCTTTTTATACTGGAAACCATATTCCCTATAATATATTGGTAATGAGATGGTGTGGTAGCTTCATTATTTAATTTTTGGTGATATCCATGGTGTCCAAGGTGAATATGTCTCTTTTTGGAGGGATGAGCTTCTTTTCCCTGCCAAAGTTTATGGTAATCCTCAATAAGTGTCACGGTGTTGCTGGTCAGATCACTGCGTACCTTAAGGTGCAATTTGGTGTGAAGATCAAACATTGGTGGCTCTTTAAGGGTCATTAAACCTTTAGTAGAGGGTAGCCAATAGATGTTTGAGTGGTCATTCCTAGAACTCACTGTCCAAAAATAGGGAAATTTTGTAGGCACGAAAACTTACCCTTTAGGAAACTATATATAAGGCTCATGTATTTAGTTGGTCATAAAAGATGGATTCCCTATCTTTTTTATGATAAATGGCCTCCTTCTGTCATTTTCAGTATCTTGTGAAACCCACAAATTAAGGGAGAGGAAACTTATGTCAAGATCAAGTGGGATCACATTGGTGAGTGCTTTAATAGACTTCAAGGATCATTGATATACCTTGGAATAAGTTCAGATAGTTTTGGAACCACCACAATTGGCTCATGATTAATTTTCCTTACGTGTGGTGTAAATGTTAGAAGGGGGGGTGAGTTGAGATTCTATAATGAGCAGTACTATTACAAACACATGAACATGCTTAACCTTATAGGTTGGGCTACTCAACCTTATATGCATGACCTTACACGAAGCCTCACCATGTAAGTAGCAGAATGAAATTTCAAATTGAGCCTTATCGAAAAATAATGGGTGAAAGGGCGACACACCCATAGGTGTAGCGCCACATAAATTATCTCGGAGGGAAACTTTAGTGGTGCACCAAAAGAAATAGCTAGGTTATGCCAAAGAATGTTTGTCAATGAAATGGGGTTGGAATTAGAAGCTATATAACCCCAAAAGGTCTGACCTGGAGGGAACCTCAAAGGTGCACCAGAGGATATAGAAAGTTAATTCTTATGGTTTATTGTTGAGGAAGCGAAAATAAAAATCTCATAGGAAAAATGAAGGCATATCTAAAAGTAATAATTAGGGTGTGACCGATAGTTTTAGTTGGGGAACGTCGCTAGGAGTCTAGGTGGGGGTAATGGTATCGGGGAAAAGGTGCCTGGAAGTTATAGCGAGGGTAGTATCGAGAGAAACAGTCGGGTAATTCTCAGGGATTATTGTTGGGGAAGTGTAAAAAGAATCCCGAAGAAAAATTGAAGGCATTCCCAGAAGTTATAGATGGGGTAGTACTGGGGGTTATAGGCGTGGAAAGGAGTTAGTATTTAGAACACATTTAACTAGTGAAAAACCTTTATGAAGATTAAATGTGGCACTGGGAGGTTAGCCATGTGGCATGAACACGTGAATCCATATGGCGGGGTTGATAATATGTCACCCTCTGACTCGTCAGAAAATTAAAATATCATAAATTTTGATCCAGAGGTTAGATTGAGGTGAAATATTATATCATCAGATTCGTCTTGGTGAGACAAACATAATGGTAATTCTTATATCTAGTTCTAAAGACAAAAATTTTATCATCCCATCTCTCTAACTATTTACCAGGGATATTGTATTAGCAAGTGAATGCTTTCTACTAAGGTTAAGGTGAGGGGTGTTTACAGGTGGTATCAGAGCATCGAGGTTCAACACTTGGACTAGATGGGCTCTATCATGAGAAAATTTGCAACAAAACTTCTGTAAGAAGGCCTTGAGATGATTTTTTAGAAAATTAACTAATCAAGTGTTTAGGTGTTGAAATATGGTCTGAATTGCGTGACTGTATATATGATTGGCATGTTGAATTTGTGATTAATTAGCTAGAAGGAACTAATAATTGACTTGTTTCACTTCCTTTGATGTTGAAAGTGATGTTGACAGTGATATATTTCATCATTTATGTGGGCCTGTATATTGTGTGAATAATTTTTTATTTGTTGATAATGATGTAATGACATGGATTGTTAATGCAAATGGTTTGTTATAACAACCATATAAATGGAAGGAGCATGCACATGATTTATTACTATTGAGTTATTTATTATATGACTAATAGTTTTGTGTGATTCTATAACACAATATAAGTAGCAATAGACAATTAAATACATCAAAATGATGATTGTAATGGTGCAATATAGCTTCGATCAGTCACAATACAAAGATGAATAGGTGATATCAAATGAGGAAGAAATATTGGTTGGCCAAGGGGAAGGAGAAAACTATTTAGATTGGTTGGATGCCTTGAGTATCTTAAGGGCTAAAGTCAAAAGCTCAAAGGTAGACAATGAAAGGTTGTTGATATATCAAGAAAAGCAAGCTAAGATAAATAAAGTTATTTTACAAAGCTTCTCATATTTATGAATAAAGAGATAGCCTAAGTTGGGGGCTAGCTATAGAGGCAAGAAGAGCCTTTGAGGGTCAGAAGAGACAACAAATGGGGTAGATGGTAGCACGTCCAGGAAGAGGCATGGGCAAGAAAGTGAAGACAACATGACGGGATGTGCACCCTTAATCACTCTAGGAGGGAGAACCAACACTTATGTGCATCATTCTAGTATACCTTCTAGCTCCACTAACAAAAGGAACCCTCATCATTCTCATCACCATTAACATCGAGGATGGAAGGAAAAGGACTGTACGATAGAAGAACTTAATAAAATCAAACCACCCACATTGGATGGGGACATGAAGAAATATTAAGATGCAAAAGCCTGGTTGTTGGGTAAGATTTTTTTTTAGAATTCATTTTATTATAAAAATATGAAAACCAAGATTGCCACCTATAGCTTGAAGGGAAAGGTAGACATCTGCTGGGAAGATTTGAAGAATGTCAGAGGAATAATTGAGGAATAATTGACTTGGAGTGAATTTGAGAAGCTTTTCAGAAATAAATATTTGTCCGAGATATGGTATGAAAAAAAGAAAAAGTAATTTTATGAGCTCAAAATGGGACAAATGGTAGACGAGGAATGCATCACTAATTTCCTAGAGCTGTTGATATATGTTCCATAACTCAAGGATGAGAAGGAAAAAATACAACGATTTATCAATGTCAAAAGAGAGGAATAATTTGTTTCTGAGTTTTTTTAATAACCCAACATTTCGGACTTCCTAAGTGAGTCCATCATCAGGGGTAGACGCCAAATATTCTTTGAAAATTTCAATGGTCTACCTCTAGCATTCAACGATTGGGTTGGGATTATGGAACCTTAGATGTTGAATGATGCCATTCAGAAGTTAAACCATTGTTATGAGTAAGCAAAGTGTAAGTTAGAAAGTAAAATGACTTGAAGGACAAGGACAACAGTAAAAATAAAAAACAATGGCTCAAGAAATCCACAAATAAAAAGGAAAGAAAACATCCAACTACTATAAATTGGTTCCAACAAAATAACAACCAAGATGCAAAGGTAAGTATGTAGTATCCAACAACAGAGAAAAAAAAAATTGAATTTAAAGAGTTACTGAAGTGTTGGATGTGTGGTAAAAACCACCAGAAAAGGGAATAACCACATGAAATAGACGCAGGGCCTAATATTTACAGTTCCCATTTTTTTATGGAAAAAAATGACGTCATCGACATTTGGGAATACCATCCTATCAAATCCCCAACTAAGCCCTTATCTGTTTGATTTAGCAGTTTCAACTGGGTCTATTGGATCTAGTTACTCCCTCACCCTCCCTACTGACTTATAATGTATATAATAATTTATCAACAAGAAGAGAGATGTCGAAATTATTCTCTTCCTACTATATTGCAAGAAAGTAATCCTTAATCTAACTTAAGGGCTCTTTTAAGCCACTAATTCAATTGCTACATCCCGAGGAGACTTCTTCAAATGTGATAAAGTAATATAATTCTAAATCTAGATATAAACGCAGTTGGAAAAATGAAAGGAAACTAATATATCCTATCTTGATTATAGTTAGATATATATCTGATCCAAATCAAGAGCAATATGATTTAAAGAAAATGGGGATTTAATTTAACATGTTTTTATGTAACGGATATAGACTGTTGAATAAGTTCTAATAACCAATATAGGTATTACAATACATTATTTGTTTGGATATTTAAAACCAAGGAAGACGTGTCATTAAAAGAAAAAAAAAAGTGCATACAATTTAATGACAATTAAATTGATTTAATATGTCAATTTTTAGAGTAAATAATTACTCAGAAATTTGTTTTAGTGTAAGAGAAAATTGGGAAATCAATAACAAATGTATAAAAACAATAGATTAGATAATTGATCTAAAGGACAATAATTCTCATATTTGACAACAGTGCAAAATATGAAACAATTTATATAGATCTTCCATTGAAAGAATCAAATGTGTATTGCCAAATAAAAGTATTTTAATACAAATTAACAAAACCTAACCTCCTTTGTTCTATTTACAAATTTATTTCCAACACTCTTTCCAAAATCATGAACTCTGCTACTCAAAAAAACATTAGAGATTTTTAGATATAAAATGGGCCTCCTAAGGAATATTATAAATTAATAGTGGAAATAATAAAATAATATTAGATTACATCTTCAAGTTTTGGAGGGAAAAAATAAAAAATTACCTTTTCAACTCGTATTTTCAGATTATCTCACTACAATTTTACTCAAATTTTGAGTAGGAGCACTTGTTAGATGCATAATTTAATTTTTCTTCCAAGGTGTACTCATGTTGCATACTTTCGATGGACACTACGTCACAAAAAAAGTGAAATACATGAAAAAATGTGATTACAATGAGTTTTTTTCACGTATTACACATTTTTTGTGCAATATTGTCCATTGAAAGTATGCAACATGGGTACTCCTTGGATGCAATTGGCGTCCAATGAGTGCTCCCACTCGAAATTTGACTAAAATCATATCGAGATAAATTGAAAATACGAATTGATTTTTTGTTTAAAACTTTTTTACTCCAAAAATGATGAATTATCCCCATGGTTGACATCATCATATTGAATCTTATTGGTCCTTATAAAGATGATTTTTGTTGTATATCTTTGTTTTGAGACCCATTTTTTTACCTCAAAATTTCTCTAATGGAGCTGCAATAGTGCAAGATATGACTCAAATACAAAGTTAGAATCTTGGAAAGAAAATTCCGAACACTCATATAAAAGTATTTCCTCTCTAATGGCAACTATGATTCTCCTTAAAAAAGTGTTTGGAGTTTCAAAATTTTAGAAAAGAGGAACTCATTGTTTATTCTCAAAACAAATATTTGTAATTTACAAGAAATCCCAAAATGGAGAGTTGTTCAAAAAAGTTCTAGATCCATCTATTTTGGAGATGCAAATCCTCTTCTTCTTTTTCTATTGGATCAATCTAATTGCTCCAATATCTCTTTACTTCATCCTTTCCAACAAATCACCTAAAAAACTGATCAAACTAAAAAATAAAAATAAATTGGTTTCTTAATTAAAATCAGAATAAAAAATTTGAGAAAACACTCTCTCAAACTAAAATATAATTAAATTAATTAATTAAAAGAAAATTGTGTTTATCATTGATCTTTTCCAAGAATTAGTTGGCTTAAGAAGAAAGTCTTCAAATCAGTTTGCATGAGCATAAATTTTGGCAAATGAAATTGTTTCAAAATTGATTTTTGTTACAATTTTGTAGTATTCATTTATACTAAATTTTAGGCATAATAAATGAACAAATATGATTATGTAATAAATCCAAAAATATTATCCATGGTTTTAGCTTTCTAAAGAGCCATCTCGGGCCTCATTTGGCCAAGTAGAACTCAAGATATCTGTTTCCAAAATTACATTATTAAAACTGTCAAAGCGCTAGAAAATGCATAGTTTGGCTAATTTATTAAAATTCTAAGCTATTAAAAAAAATAGTTTATATATATATTAATGAAATTAAAGCCTAAACAAGGCTTTTCTGTGGATTTTTCCGGTCTAACTTCTTTAAAATCCGGCAGGAATTCATTGAAAATAGAAGTTTGATGGGTAATATTGCACAATTGAAGTTCCGAAAAGATTTTTTAGGGTGTTATATACAATAAAAAAATCCAGTTTAAATAATACAATTCAAGATTTATAATTATGTTTATAAATAAAAATAATTAACAATGGAAGGCACATGCCTTACTTTATTTTGTTAACCTATGTGGTTTTACAAGTTGAATAGAGAAATGGAAGGTTAGGAGTAGGGTTCACGTGAGTGGGCCCTCCCTCCAATTTATTAGGCCTTCCTTTTGAATCAGGATTCTTTCTTTTTTCGTCAAGCTTTCTCTTCTCGGACTGACATCTGTACAAAGATTTTGTGCTCACCCTTCTCTTTTCTTCTTGACAGTTTTGGGCCAATTCTTTTACGCTTGTTTTCCTTTTACAGTTGTTGGTTTTTAGTCCAAGAATTTCAAGAAGAGTGGGTGAACGCTTTTCAGTCCAAGAATTTTAGGAAGAGTGGGCAAACCTTCTAATGGTTTTTATGATACACAACTGAATTTACTGTACACCACCACCAACAACTTCCTGAGTCCATGACACAGGATGAATTAACATAAGAGCTACAAATGGTAAAAAGCGAGGAGTTGAGGAAATGGATTTTGCAGATAGTCTTCTCCATCAGCAATCTCATAAACATTCTTTAGTACATGGAAATAAACCTGTGAATCCCGGCTATCGAGAGGTTGAATTCTTCCATCAAGAAGACAAACACTTTTCCCTTCAAGGAATTCCCATCAGAATTTAGCCCTGGGGACAAATGGAGGCTCAGGAAGGACAACATTTTCGTAATCCGTAGCAGAGGTTGATGGGGTAAATGCAGTTAACCAGATTCCTGTGGCCTGAGCTTAACTCACGAAAAATTCCAGTCGGATTTGATATTTCTTTTAATTGTATTTTCTACCTATATTTTTGTCACTCGAGGTCAATTCAAAGGGCATCGTAGCTTTGGAGATCTCGAGCATTTAAGATATCGAACCTGAGCAGCATCGATGGAGCAGGACAAGAGGCGGAAGGTTTGTTTTCTGTTTTTCTTCCCTCTTCTCAATTTCCTTAGTTGTAAAATTGATGAAAAATTTAAAACTGCGAATATTACGGACTAGATCCGACTCTAAATAAAGATCCAGGTATTCCTATAGCTCATGGGAAGAAAATTTATGACCACTTACATGCCTAAACGTTGGGCCAAACTCTCATTGTCTAATCCAGAGCCGTTGTTTTGTGCACTTGTTCGATTTGATCAGATGTCTCAGCTTTTAATGGTCTCGTTCAACCTTGAGACAAATTTGTTTATTAGTTGGAAACTCCATAAAAATCCTCAACTTCTTCATTTTGATGGGAGGATATTGCCCGAATGCCTCCGTATCTTGTGCAATGAATGCTAAGTTCTCTTGAAGACTGGAGATTGAGATTGGGAATAATAGGAGTGTGGAATTGGGTTTTCTCAATATCACACATTAACACTGGTGTGAAGATTTTGGTTTATAGTTAATCGGAAAATCATGGAATTGGTTTCCCACCTGTCCATGGTGCTTCGTATCACACATTGACACTAGTGTGCAGATTTTGGTTTATAATTTATCGGAAAAATCATGGAATTGGCTTCCCAGCTGTCCATGTTCCATCGCACCTTGATGCTGATATCCGCATAAATTTTAACCAAAATTGTATTTATAATTTGATCGTTTTAAGGTTGAGATAAATTTAGGAGTTTTTCAATTAGGTTTTGAGTTAGATAGTTTAAAGGTTAGGATAAATCTAAATTGATTTCAATTCATTGTAATTTTATGAAAATATTGTTATATATTAAAGAAAAATTATATTATTAATTATATATATATTGTTATATATTAAAGCAAAATTATATTATTACTTTTATATATTTATGTATAAAGAAATCTTGTCGAGCGATGTCTTACTAGTCTTTAACTTCTCGTCATTTGATGTTGCATTGTCATTACAACAATGATGTTTTTGACCTCAAATGCTGGTTCAAGTGATAAAATTTTAAGTATAAACAATTGAACTGTGTTTCCTCATATCTTACAACCTGACATGAATTCATTGGAAGATTAATTATCTTGCACATCTCAAGAAATAACTTCCGGACAGTTCGATGATTTGAAACAACTTTGTGACAATTCAATGATTTGTTTGGATTTGTAGAAGTCCATAACATAATTGAGGCCACAAATCGTTCATGTAAACTGATGGATTAACATATATTTGTAAATATGATCTCAATCTTGACAAAATATAAAATTGTCATTAAGAATATGCAAGAATCCATAATGAGTAATTACAAGAAGGATGATGTTAGTAATATTATTATTTTATTTAAAATTATTTTTTATATTAATTATAAATTTCAAAAATATTTCCAAATGCTAACTACTTGAATGAGTGTTCTTTTGGACACCAATTAAAATAGTACCGTTCTTCATTCTTATTAATTTTTATTAACTTGAAAAATCACATTAATAAAGCTAGCTTAGCCTATTGAATCATGAACCATGTACTCATTTATTATGTTTTGAAATTAAGGTTGTGAATAGATATATGAAAGGTGAAAAATGATATATATTTAAATATTATATGAAAAATGTAAAAACAATGTAAGTATTTTTAATTAATTAATTTAATTAAAAAGGAAAAAAGAAATTGAAATATAACTATTAAAAAAATTAATAAAAAAAAAAAAAAATCTATGCAAATATTAATTTATCTATAAAGAGACCTTATTCAAGAAAGATATTGTATATATTATAATAATTAAATGAAATGAACAAATTTATAACTGTTAAAATACTTTGTTAGTGTGTTACTTAAGATGAAGGAGAAGTGTGTACATAGAGAGAGAAAGACTATATATTAAATATTGTTGTGTTATTTATGATGGAGGAAATATGTAATTCCTTCTATTGATATTAAGATGTAACATTTATAATAATTATTAACAAAAAAGATCAATGTAAATATCTATCTATCTATCTATATAAAAAGAGAGAGGCTATATGTATTCTATAAAACAAATGAAACAAAACAAAATAAAATAATTCATGGTTAAAACATTTTATTAATGTATTTCTATTCATCACATTGCAAAGTCATTTGTTGTTCGTCACATGGGTGATGAAATTTGTTGTTTGTCACATTACAACAACTTTTTTTTTTTTGTCTAATTGCCATACCATTTATTGTTCACCACATTGTAACATTATTTTTTGTTCATCATGTTGGGACAATAAAAATATTATAAATTCTATATTCAAAATTAAACAAGGTGTAAGATTTAGAGTTTTTTTTATTATTGCAAATTTTGTACGCATGTAAAGTTTTAATAAAAAAATGAATATATTTGTTTTTCATCTTTTTGTTGAATTTAATTAAATTTGTTTACTTATTTTTATTTTATAAATAAAAATGTATGATTATTTGTGTTATTAAAAGTTTTTTTTTTTTTTAAGGAGGTTTATGATAGTGGTAATAATGATAGTGTTTGGGGAAAGAAATAGGAACATAGTTTATGAAAATTAATAACAACAATGTTTAAAATGTGCATCTATTCTCTGGAAGTAAACTAGGTGGATATAACAAAATTTAAGACATATCAATGTGAGCAAGTCCACAACCACAACCACAGGGAGACAACACTGAGTTCCAATTCAACTCGAACATCCACCACAACTTCAATGCCAATCCTCTACATCCACAACCACAGCCTCAGAAACTTCCACATGGGGGAAACACCGGCTTTGAATTCAACCCCAAGATTCATGACAACTTTAACGCAAATCCTACATGTTCACAACCACAACCACAACGACAAACTCAGACAAAACCACATGGGAGAAACACCGACTTCCAATTCAATCCCAACATCCACATAAACTTCGACGTCCAGTGGATCAACTTAATTCCTATACCAGGTAATGACAAGCATACCAAGTTTTCCTTCTATTTTTCTTCATAAAATTTCTTGAGAGAACAAAGGTGTCATGATTTTATATTCTTTTGATGTCATGAATTTCCTTTCTTAAGTCGACCATATCAATTCATTTCCGTAATAGGAATCACCATTATTGGTTGTGACGTGTGGTAAAACGTATTAGAAGGACACTTACATATTATAAATTGGATTAGATTATGTATAATACTAAATTTCTTTCCTGATTAGAACATTTTTAGTGGTTTGGTTGTGGAAAGAGAAAATGGTTTGGTTTCGAAAGTGTTGTAACACCACACTATTTCGATAAGCAGATCTATATGTGAAAGCAACCTATTTAGATAAGCGCATGTATATGCAAATATTTTTTTTTTAATAAGTGGGCCAAATTGTGGAGCTCTTTGGTTGTTGCTTCTTTCATCGCTTAATTGAAAATCTAAATTTGGAAAGTCGATGGATCCAAAAGTAAAAGAAACACATGCATATATTGTCATACAAATTAATTTTATACCATTCCAATATTGTGGGTTATAAATATCTCAAATATTTTATTATTGTTTGAAATTTAATAATTTTCAATATATTATAATTTGATTTGGTTGTTAGTTTAAGTATATTAGTGTTTTTTTTTCTATAAATTAAATTTAGTATTATTGAGGTTGATCCTTATTCGTGTAATGTGTAGTTGAATATTTATTTATATGTCATAAATAAAAATTAAATATATTCATTTTAAGGATGTTATTATGAAGTTTCATGTTCAAAATCCATGATATTTATGATATAGTGCTTTCCTATACAAGAAACAGACACCTTCAATTATTTGATTTAAACAAGTCATTTTCAGTATGACTTTTTGCACTATTCTTAATGCTAACATATTAATAAATATGATAATATTTACATTAAATTATGCATTTTTAAAGATTTCAACCAATTTACAATTAGATTATAAGCTAATAAATTTTTTATACAAAAATATCTAAATTTTTGGTCAAGTTTGTATGAAAATTTCAGCTTTGGGGATTCTCAAGATAACTCCCAGACAAAATTGCTTTAACTAATTATAATAATTATGATAAAGTCCCGCCTTAAATCGTTTTCAACCTGAGAGGTTATTGGGTATGTTTTTTTGTTTAAGAATGGCCATGTTTGACATAAATACTTCTTAACAGCTATTAGAAGTTCTATGCTAAAACTCAGCTTCTTGAATCCATGGGGCAAGATGAATTACTCAAAATGTTTGTTGGTTCAGAATATACTTATGAAAGGCACTATGAAAGGCACTCTTTTTTTATGTGTAATCTTTGTTGCGTCCTAAATTAAGAGATATGGCATAATCTATCTTTTATTTAGTTAAAACGAGGCATCTTAAAGCAATGTAGTTGTTTATCAAGAGCTTGTTGAAACGGAGCAAGGTTGTTAATAGACTGTGAAACAAGCCTTTTCTTTATTCATTTTTTCTGAAATATATATCTTTTTGGAATCTATATCTCACTCTGTTATAAATGGGTGCGTGGAGTTGGCACATGTAGCTCTTGATCTCTATATTCTTGTTTGTTTACAATTACTATCATACTTTTAATATATGTTTGACTTTGTATCATTTATTACAATACTTTTTGAGTGTTAAGTTAAAATTCTCAATTCTCTCTTATAAGGTTATAATGACTACAAAATTGTAAAATTTGTGGTTTAATGATTTGGAGTCCATTTTTCAATAAACAATATTGAAGGAAGCATGATCCATCTCTCGATCTTATTGTTTTAGGCTACTAAATTTGCTTGAATTAGGAGCCAATTGAAGAATTGAAACTTAGGTTAAACCTTATGTTTAATATTTATTGGTTCTTGTTGTACTAGGTCAATGAGGAACCCAGATTCCTACAATACTTGTCAAGCCAATTTTTTGTGCAACCATAGTTTATGTTTTGCAAAGATAATATGTAAATTAAGTAAAAAGATTTCATAATTCTCAATATTTATTACCTTGAGAAATTTGCATAAATGTGTATAATGATATACATTGAGATTTCTAGATATATAAAATTTTAAAAAGATTAAAATAAATACACTAAACAAATTAGGTTTAATATATCAATTATTCTTTTCTTAATTATGAAAACCAATGTACAAATTTTTCACTTTAAAAACCCTATCGGCTTCTCTTTGCACCTTTTGGGGCAATTGATAGTATATAAACATTTGTATGTCTCCCATGACCACTTAATCTTGGGAGAGGGAGCCCAAAAGTTTTAAAAAATGAACTTTTCGTTCTCGGTTATTTATTATTATTTATTTTTATATTTTGTTATGATATAGTACTTACAAAACAATTTTTATTACATGTTTAATTTGTATACATTACTTATTGAATTTGGAGGTTTTGTAGATTAGTTAAAGTTAATAATAATTAAATAACGATTAAATATAAATTAATTAAATAATTAAAATTAATATTTACAAATAAATTAAATTATGTACAATTAATTTAATCAATTTAAATTAGTTGAATTAAATACTAATATTTATAAATGAATCAAATTAGTTAAATAATTTTATTTACATAAAAATTAATTAAATATTTTACTAAAGAAAGTAAAATATATATATTTTTTGTTTTTAAATTTATGTGGTGAAAATCAACCAAACTTTGACCGTAAGTTCAAACTTAGCAAAATTAGAGTCGTTGGAAAATTTGGTGAGAAACTGCACATAATGAAGTGATCAAAGTAGAAAACTGAGAAAAAATCTTGCAAAATAAAGAAAATCAAAGCATCGAATGAGTGAAATGACCAAGGTTTACATGGAGGGTTCCCATAAATTTTGTAAAAGAATTATTATGGCCTCAACACCAGGAAGCTTGTATGGTGGGGAATGTAGCTCAGAGCTTCCCCAGAATTTACACAACCATGGATAATCGCCAAACATATCACTAGGCATCCATTATGGAGATGGAAGGTAAGTTGCGTAATCAATGTGTTTCCATTATAATTGAACTTAATTCTAACTATAGTTATGTTATCCCAGAGCTTATCGAGAAATGAAATTTGTCCCAAGAATTGCATGCAAATCCAAGGTTGGTTTAATTGGTGACAGAAAGGAAGAGAAGAGTGAGCCTTTGAGTAAAGTCGTGTAAGATTGAGCTTCATGGCATGTCAACAATAACACATCTAAGATTGTTACCTTTGGGGGAACTCAATATATTATTGGGTATGGATTGGCTATATAGGCACCATACTAAGATTGATTTCCATGAGAAGACAATCGAATGCCTAGACATATCGAGGAGGAAAATACTATTGCAAGGAAAGAAAAATCCTATCTTGGTGAGGCAAGTCACAACCATGCAGGCCAAGCACATCAACTGGAAAGGTTTTCATTTATTTTTTGTGCAAATTACCTATGATGGCAATGCCAATGGGCATGCCAAGAAGGAAGAAGGAAAAATACTACATAGATATCCTCTGTTGCAACAGTTCAAAGATGTGCTCCCAGAAGATATGCATGTTATGCCTCCTCACAAAGAGGTATAATTTTCGATTGAGTTATTTCCTGGAGAAGCACCAACATCTAAAGCACCATATAGGATGATCACCCTTAAACTTGTTAAGTTGAAGTTTCAGCTGAAAGAAATTCATAATAAAGGTCGCATTTTCCCAAATGTGTCACTACGAGGAACTCCAATATTATTTGTAAAGAAAAAGGATGGGACACTTTGACTCTGTATTGATTATAGACAATTGAGCAAAGTAACCCTTAGGAACCGACATCTGTTGCCACAGATTGATGACTTATTCGATCATCTAAGAGGAGAAACAATCTTCTCTAAGTTCGACCTAAGGTCTGGATATCATCAAGTATGCATCAAAGAGGAGGATATCCATAATACTGCTTTCAGGAGAAGATATAGGTACTATGATTTTTTAGTGGTACCTTTTGGGCTTACTAATTCCCTTTCCACTTTGAGTCTAATGCAAAGTGTGTTGTATCCTTATTTGGACAAATTTCTCATTGTCTTTGTTGATGATATATTGGCATATTCAAAAACTGAAAAAGAGAATGAAAATAATTTGGTTTTAATACTATAATTGTTAAGAGAGCATAAGCTTTATGCAAAGCTTAGAAAATGTGAATTATTTAAACCAAAAATACATTATTTGGGGCACATTGTCTCTAAGGAAGGGATAATAGTTGATGTAGAAACGTTCAAGGGCATAATGGAATATCCATCTCTACTTAAACACCATTACAGTGGGAAGAAAGTTCAGGTCAGTTTCTATAATAACTGACATTGTGATAGTAGACGTCATGTCCATTTATGTATAGATATAAAATGAAGACATCTCTATTTATTTTCTCTATATACACCCAACCGTCATGAACACATTTTCTATACCTGATTGACTTCTATTGCCATTTTTTTATCTACTCCAATATTACAGTGAAAACCTACCATGGACGCATACAACAGATCAGTAAGGGTGCCCCAAATGGTGATATACAGAGCTGCATGAAATTTTACCCTCTTAACCCACTGATCAACAATAATCTCTACAGCTAACTTTGCCTCTTCACGTAAAGAAGCTTGTTCCATCTTTCCTACTGTTAGTACCTTCACTAGAAGAAATTGCCGTATACTATCTGTTATAACAGAGGGATTTTGGGATATTTTTTGATCTAATTGGTTGGGAATATGGTAAGGATTTATTGCAATCATAAGTTTGTATTGAGTTTTGAAGTGTTTTACATTTTTTTTCTCTTGCTGAATCTGAATTTATATACAGTTAAAAAAAAAAAATATTATTTTTTACTTAATTTGTTGGGAATCTAACAAAGATTTATTGGAATTATAAGTTTGTATTGGATTTATAGGAATGTGGATGTGGTCAGATCATTCATGGGATTTGCAAGATACTACATGAGATTCATCAGAAATTTCTGAAAGATAGGCCATTATATCACATCCTTCTAGAGAAAAGGAAATAATTTTGAATGGATAGTTGAGTGCATAACAAGATTTGAGAAATTGAAATAGTTTCTCATGAGTGCACAAGTGTTAATAATTGTAAATCCTGATAAGGATTTTTTAGTATGCACAAATTCCTACAATAAGCATCTCAATGGAGTCTCGATGCATGAAGGTAAAGTGGTATGCTATGAGTTCTTAAAGCTAAATCAACATGAGAAAAATTACATAACTCATGATATAAAGTTGACTGCCATTATTCATGTAATGAATATGTCGAGGCATTATCTCCTCGGGAGAAAATTTACTCTAATGACTGCTCATGGAGGGTTGAAGTACCTATTTGAACAACCCAAGTTAAATGCAAGGCAAGCAAGGTGCTTAGTCATTTTCAATGAGTTTAATTTTGAAATAAGACACATAAAGGTCAAAGAGATCAAGTTGGTAATTGCACCGAGTAGAAGGATTCAATTGAATCATTTGGAATCCATAAGATTTTATGAAGTGGACCTGGTGGATAGGGTAAAAAATGTAGGACAACATGAAAAATATCAATAATTAAGGGAAACATTGTGACAAGATAGTGAGGATGAAATGTATCATCTCAAAGGTGATGATCTAATCATATTTACGAGTAGGATCTATGTGCCAAATAATGATGATTTTAAGAGACTCATCATGAGAGAATTCCATGAAAATTCATATTTGTGCCATCCTGGATACTAGAAGGCACTCATAACCATTAAAAAGTTTTATTTTTGGCCAAATTTGAAGAAATAAGTGGTTATTTTGATGCATGGAATTTCAACAAGTGAAAGTTGAGTGCAAAAATATAGCAGGTTTATTATAGCCCATTCCCATTCCAGAATGGAAGTGGAAGGTGATCTCCATGGATTTCATTATTGGTTTACCAAAAAACCTCCAAATAACATGATGCAATTATGGTGGTGATTGACAAGTTAGGCAAGTTTTCCCATTTTGTGGCAATTAAATCCACCATATTAGCTAATGGGGTGGCTCAATAAAAGAGATTATGAGGTTTCATGGAGTTCCCAAGAAGATCATCTAAGATATGGATACTAAGTCCATTTCCAAGTTTTGGAAGGAGCAATTTGCAGGATTGGGGATTGAATTGCCTTTAGTACAACTTATCATCCATAGATGGATGGACATACAGAAAGGGTGAATTGAATCCTCGAAGACATGTTGAGAGTGTATGTAATGCACAAGAAAATTAAGTGGGAAGAGTATCTTTGACTAGTATATTTTTCATATAATAATGATTACCAAGAGTCCCTGAAAATGAGCCCATTTAAGGCATTTTATGAGAGGAGTTGCAATACTTCTATTAGCTAGAATGATCCAGTAAATATGATACTTATTGGACCTAATATGCTAAAGGAAATGGGGTAGAAAATGTAGATTATAAGATAGAATTTAAAGGTGGCACAAGATAGGAAGAAAAACTATGCAAACCAACGTAGGATACACAAAGAGTTCCAAGTTGGGGAACATGTTTATTTATGGATTAAACCCAAGAAAATTTACTTAAGGATTGGGTCATGTGCCAAGTTGGCACAATGATATTGTGGGCCCTTTGAGATCCTTGAAGGATTTTTTCAATGGCTTACAGGTTGGCCTTACCTCCATTAGTAAAAAAACCATGATGTTTTCCATGTTTCTTTGCTTAAAATATATGTATAGGATTCTAATAATGTGATTGATTGGTATGTGCTATAGGTGGAACCAAAGGGAGATTTTAAGTCGTAGCCACTATGCATCACTTGTCTCCTTGTGGCATTTTTGGTATCTTATGAAACCCACAGATTCATGGAGAGGAAACATGTAGTAAGCTCAAGATGTAGGGCACTCGTGAGTGCTTTAATAGAATTCAGGGATCATGGTTGGACTTTTGCGTAAGTCCTAAGAGTTGTGTAACCACTACAACCAACCCATGATTGATTTCACTTAAGTGTGGTGTACATGCAGGAAGGCGGGGTGAGTCAAGATTCATCTTTGCAAGCATAAGAAGAAAAAATCAGAAATTTAAGTGAAATTTATGAGCAAAATGAAGTTGATAGTAACACAACTTTGAACTCCTTATTTTCATTATTTTGTCTTGTAGATGATCCAATCCATTCCGAGGATGCATTCAAAGAGGAAAAATTGATCGTGGTAATGGATGAAGAAATGGGAGTTATAGAAAAGAATGACACATGGGAATTAGTGGACCGTCCACAAGGAAAATAAGTCATTAGAGTGAAGTGGGTCTATAAGACCTAGAAAAACCCTGAAGGAAAGATTTAAAGACATAAATGAAGGTTATTTTTCAAAGGATACAAGCAGCAACATGGAAGAGATTATGCAGATACATTCGATCCTGTTGCAAGGATGGACACAATATGCATAGTGTTGTCAATGGTCGTGCAACATAAATGGAAATTGTATCAAATGGATGTGAAATAATCATTATTTAATGGAGTGTTGAAAGAGGAAGTATATGCTGCGCATCCAACTAGTTATGAGGTAGAAGGCTAATAAGACAAGGTGTATAGGTTGAAGAAATCTCCTTATGGGTTGAAGCAAGTACTATGTGTGTGGTATAGAAGAATATGTGCTTACTTGATGGAAAATGGATTTGAAAAATGTGACGAAGAGCCTACTCTCTACATCAAAGAAAATGGAAGTAATATTCTTATTTTTGTTTATATGTAGATGATTTGATTTTAACAGGGAGCAATGATCTCCTCATTGATGATTTCAAATAAGTCATGGAAAGTGAGTTTGAAATGACAGACTTGGGGTTGTTATGGTATTTTTTGGGCATAGAAGCGAAGAAAACATAAAATGGTATTTTTATCTCTTAAGAAAAGTACGTATCACACATTTTTGAGAGGATTAATATGAAGAATAACAATCCTATGCCAACTCCAATTGCCATGGGGTTGAAATTGAGCAAAGAAGATTGCAGAAGCGATGTGAATCCGAGGTTATACAAAATTATGGTCGGAATCTTGATGTATTTGATAGAAATTAGGCCTCATATAATGTATGCAGTGAGCTTGGTGTCAAGATTCATGGAGACACCCAAGGAGACACATTGGCATGAATCCAAAAGAATTCTAAGGTATGTTAATGGGACAAAGGAGCATGGTATTTTTTACACTGCAACAAATTATTTTGGGTTAGTTGGTTACACTGACTATAACTAGGCAGGAAGTGTTAATGATAGAAAGAGAACATTGAGATATGGTTTTAATTTGAGTACGAGATCCATTTCATAAACCTCCAATAACTAGTCAATAGTGTCATTGTCAATAGTAGAAGCTGAATATGTTGCAACAACAGGAGCAATGTGTCAAGAAGTTTGGATGAGAAGAATTTTGAGGGATTTATGCCATGAACCACAACTATTTACTGTGACAACAATTGTGATTGCACTATCAAAGAATTATGTTTTTCATAAAAGGAGAAAGCATATTGATACTAAATATCATTTCATCATAGAACTAATTAATAACAGGGAAATTATTTTGCAGCACTGCAGATCACATAAACAGTTCGCAGACATCTTCATAAAGCCATTGGAACGTGAAAATTTTATCCATCTATGAAAGTGTTTGGGTATAGTGAATATCGACGGTTGTGATTAAGGGGGAATGTCAAAAAAAAAAATCTCAACCACTATCATTATTAAACCGACACTAGCTATATTTGTGGTACACAAGTAAATCAAGCAAGTAGAATTTTATTACGTGTTGCAAATTTTTTTTTAGGCTCAAGGAAAAGAACATAAATGAAATTTTGAACAAAGTACAAATTCCCATTCCACAAAAAATCATATAATGAAGAACAAATGAGCATTTAATACAAGTTTGGTAAAACGTATGGTCCAAAATTTTATTCCGCAATTGGTATATGTACTCCGCAACATCCACAAGTTGAGAAAATTGTTTTTTTAGTACAAGCACCCATCCTATGTTTTAATGTTTTGACTTGTCATGAATTAAAATATTAAAAATGTATGTTTTAATACACAAGTAAGTAGAATTATTTTTATTTGTTGCATATGTAAGTTTGAGAGGCGAACTCTTAGTTTTACTTGGTGAAGGAGTTGAAACCTCCATATATTTCATGGGAATGTATTTTCTTGTATTTTGAAATCATATTTTGTTGTGATATATTTCTGAAAATTTCACCTCTATTCTTTTCCATTCAACCACATTGTTTTTTCCCTATTCTCAATGTGCGTAAATTCTCGAGTTTTTTAGATATGTTTTGTCGCGCAAGCCAATTGTGTGAATTAAACTCCACGACTGTTGTCCTAAAGAGACCACACCTCCTCATATTTCACGTGGTATCAGAGCAGATTCAAGGAATTTATAAGTGTAAGTTCAAGAAGGAGTAATAAAGCATATTTTTATGGCAAGGAATTAACAAGTATTCAAGGTTGTTTTGAAGGTAGAGTTTTTTGGAGCACATTTACTAGCAGAAAGAAAGTTTTTTTATAGTCAGAAATGGTTGCATTGAGAATTCGCTTGACTAATCGTAAAATACCTCAATTTAATAGAAAAAATTATGATCATTCGGTTATTAAAATGAAGGCTTTGTTTTCTTCTCAAGATATTTGGTATTTGGTGGAGAATGGATTCCAAGAACTCGCAGATGCATCAACATATAATGCTTTGACACAAGCAAAAAAATATTTGTTGAGAGACAATAGGAAGAAGGATTGAAAGTCCATTTTATACATGTTTCAAGCAGTTCATAAATTTATTTTCCCAAGCATTGCAGCAACAACAAAGTCCAAGAAAACATGGTATATCCTCCCAACAGCCTACCAAGGCATGGAAAAAGTGAAGAAAACAAAACTACAAATGATAAGAAGAGATTTTGAGACAATTCATGTGAAGGAGTCTGGCACAATTTTTTTTTTTTCACGCAAGTAATTGGAATGGTTACTCAAATCAGGTCTCATGGTGAGAAACCTGAGGAGAGGATGCTAGTTGAGAATATTTTAAGGAGTTTACCATCAATATTTGATATTATTGTTGTGTCCATAGCAGAGACAAAATATATCTCACAATTTTCAGCAGATGAGTTTCATGCATCACTGATTTCTAATGAACATAAATTGAATAGATAAAAAAACTCCTCATTGGAGCATGCCTTCAAGACAAAATTTTTAATTGGTCAAGTTAGAGGTAGAGGAATGTAAAATTCTAGAGGAAGAAAAAAAATACCACATATAGGTGTAAGGGTCAGCCATTCAAGCTCAAGTGGAAGGGGCAACAATCAAAATCCAAGTCAAGGCTAAGGCCAAAATCAAGCATAAGGATAGTGGTATGATAAATCTCAAGTTCAATTTCATTATTGTAAGAAGTATGGTAATTATGTAAATGAATGTAGAAAGAAGAAATATGATATAAGTAACAAACCAAATTGAAATTTCACAAAGGAAAATCAAAACCAAGATAACATGTTTTTAGCTTGTAATGTAGCACAAGAAAAACAAAGGGATGTATGGTTTCTAGATTTAGGATGTAGAAAACACATGACATAGAACATATAAATGTTATCTAATCTAAATGTAAGTGTGAATATGAAGTGACATTAGGAACTAATAATAAATTATTTTTCATGGGAAAAGGAATAATCAAAATTATAACAAATAAGGGGGAGAAGAAGTACATTTCATATGTCTATTTTTCCCCTGTTTTGAAGCATAACCTCATAAGAAATTGAAAACCCATGCAAAAGGAATACAATGTATTTTAAAAAAATGGAGAGTGCACAATTTTGGATAAGTCTCCAAGCACATAGTCAATTGCAAAAGTTTAGATGAAAATAAAGTGAATGTTTCCTATTAAGATAAAACCATATTTGAAGGAAGAAGGTCTGCAAGCACAACTGTTAATGAATTCACAAGGGAATGAAAGAAAAGTTGCAGTTGTCACACAAATAAAATTTCAAGAAGAGGTCAAAGATGAAAACTAGTTATGGCATTTGAGATTTGGTCATCCTAACTTTGGAGGTTTGAATTTGCTGCATAGGAAAGGCATGGTGAAGGGATCACAACTCATAGAAAAACCAGACAATCTATGTGAAGGATTTATCTTGGGAAGGAAACATAGAGAAACATTTCTAGCAGGAATGTAAATAATGGAAAAAGTACCATTGGAGATTGTCCATTCAGATTTATGTGGACCAATTCCAACACTGTAATTGGTGGAAGCTATTATTTTTTTATTCTCATAGATGACTATACAAGGAAAACATGGATATACCTCTTAAGGAAGGAAAGTGAAGTGTTTGAACACTTCCACCAATACAAAGCTCTTTCTAAGAAGCAACGTGAACACTACATAAAATTTTTGAGTACGGACAAAGGTGGCGAATACATCTCAAATGACTTCCTACATTTTTGTAGGGAACATAGAATTCACAAGCAATTTACGACAAGGTATACACCTCAAAAAAACGGTTTCGCTGAAAGAAAAAAAATAGGACCATTATGGAAATAGCAAGGAGTATGCTGAAGGAAAATAATTCTCCAAATTACTATTGGGTTGAACTTATCGCTTGCGCAAAATATATTATTAATAGGTGTCCAACCAAAAAGTGTGAAGAATATGGTTCCTGGGGAGGGATGGAGTGGAAAAAAAGATAATGTCACTCACATGAGAGTGTTTGGATATATGGCTTATGCACATATCCCTGATGAATTAAGGAATAAGATGGAAAACAAGGGGGACAAATGCATATTTGTTGGATATATTGATGAATCCAAGGCATACAAACTCTATAATCAATTAACCAATAAGGTCATAATCGAATAAGATGTGCATCTTAGAGAAGAGCAAGCATGAGATGTAATTTTGGAGAAGACAATCAATTTGAAAACATGTGTACCACATGAAAATAAAGAGGAATTGACTACAACAAGTAATTCCTCAACGATGACTCCTCCTACTCCTATTCAATCTCAACAAAGCAGTTAACAAGTGACACCATCAATAAATAATAGGAAAGTGTCACACAATTAAGATAATACTACTCCAAGTACACTAGAGAGAACTGCATCGTCATCTACTTCAAGCGAAACATCAAATGGCATCTCAAGTCCATCTTCCACAAGCATAAGAAGACAAAAAATTAGAAATTTAAGTGAAATTTATGATAAAAATGAAGTTGATAGAAACACAAGTCTAAACTCCTTATTTGAATTATTTTTTCATGTAGATGATCCAATCCATTTTGAGGATGCAGTTAAAGAGGAAAAATGGATAGCAACAATGGATGAAGAAATAGGAAAAATATAAAATAATGACACATGGGAATTAGTGAACCTTACAGAAGGAAAAGGATTCATTGGAGTCAAGAGAGTTTATAAGACCAAGAGAAACCTTAAAGGAAAGATAGAAAGGCATAAAGCAAGGCTAGTTTTCAAAGGATACAAGCAACAGCATGGAAGAGATTTTTGGATACATGCGTGCTAGTTACAAGGATGGAAATAGTACACACAATGTTGTCAATTTCCCCACAACATTAATGGAAAGTGTATCAAACGGACATGCACTCAACATTATTGAATGGAGTGTTGAAAGAGGAAGTATATGTTGCACTTCCGCATGGTTACGAGGTAGAAGGCCAGGAAGACAATGTGTATAGGTTGAAGAAATATCTTTATGGGCTGAAGTAAGCACCACATGCATGGTCTAGTAGAATAGACACTTACTTGATGGATAATGATTTTGAAAAATGTGATGGAAAACCTAATACATACATCAAAGAAAATGGCAGTAATATTCTTATTTTTGTTTTATATGTAGATGATTTCTTTTTTTATAGGGAGTGATGATCTTCTCATTGTTGATTTCATAGAAGTGAAGAAAATAGAAAACAATATTTTTATTTCTCAAGCAAAGTATGTAGCATACATTTTGGATAGGTTTAATATGCTTAACAACAAGCCTGCGCCAAATTCAACTGTCATGGGGTTGGAATTGAAAAAAAAAGATTTTGGAAATGATGTGAATCCTAAACTATACAAAATAATGGTTGGTAACTTGATGTATTTGATAGAAACTAGGCCTAATATAGTGTATGAAGTGATATTGGTGTTAAGGTTCATCGAGACACCCAAGGAGACACATTGGCAGGCAGCCAAAATAATTACAAGGCATGTTAATGGGACAAAGGAGTATGGTATTTTGTAAACCATACCAAATTATTTTACGCTGGTTGGTTACACAAATAGTTGTAGAAATTAATGTGTAGATTCTAAACTGCTCATGAAATTTATTAAATCAAAAGACTAGAAGCTACTCTACTAATCTGTGGAAGCTAATTCATGATCAAGAAAACATATCATTAACATGCAAAAGGAAAAATCACACATGCACAAATATTTATCTAGGGGAAATAAACTTCTCAAAACCCATTGCTATTTGTATTGCATTAATCATAGAATCTAGATGAATACAATATGCTTGCTCAAGCTTGAGCACAACCTGCACATGTATCTTCTATCCTTTTCCTGACTCACTGAACCTGGCCAATACTTAGCCAATTTTCAAGCCCTTCAAATTCCGAATTCCTTGCAATATTCCTTGAGGAATTAGTCCCCTATTAATTAGGAAATTCCTCAATCTAGATTGCGCAATTCCTTTAGGCCAATCTCTGACTGCATAAACAACCTGTACAAATTGGAATAGTTTATAACTAATAGTACACTTCCCTTGAACACCAAACTCAACTCGATAACTCAAATTCTATGCATAAATGAGTTAATTTAGGTTTATTGATCAGTTAATTGGCTTATCACTGAGGTTAGTCTACCCCACTACTATATCTTACACTAGTTTATCCAATAGTTAGAACTAGTTTAACTCACCATAACTCAATTTAACTGAATTAAATTGTTACAACTGAAATTAAGTCAACCCATGCTTCTAAAATTTAGGAATCATTGTACACAACTAAATTTCATACCCCCAACTCAAATTAACTAAGCTAACTGAGTGATAACAACTATATAACTGCAGTCAACTCATTTAAGTTGTCTGTTGATGTGGAATTTTGAATTTCTCCTAATTTAATCAAGGAAAAATTAAATTAGGAATTTCTTGCTACATTTTCAACACTCAGTCTCAGCAAGAAAGGGATGATCAGCCACCTCTATCATGCATATTTTGAATGTGTTTCATGCAATACCTCTCATTGTTAGTACTGCTACTACAACTAAGAATCTTCCAAAAAAACATTTAATCAACTGTGTCTACAACTGTATACTGGGAAAATTGTGTTACTGTTGACTCGACTACTAAGCCTCCTGCTCTTCTATCAACAGTCCTATGCACTCCTCAGTATTTGAATGTCACTAATCCTTTGCTACTGAATATTGTGGGCCCTCGTAGCAAGGTAATGATCCATGAGGAGAATGCCTCAATGGACCTGGCCAAATTTCTGAAATTCTTGGACTAAGGATCTACATCACTCCACCTCACTCCTTGAGGTATAGTTCCATGTGATCCATCTTCCCACTTGACTCAAAATATCCCCATGTTGTAGGTATATTCTTGGTGTATGTCTCCACTTAGCCTCCTCTCTGCTTCTCCATTTGTGGTTGCTCCACAACTTTCTGAGGCTTCTTCTAAGCTTGCATGTTGAGAGGTCTAACATGTTCCCTCTGAACCCCCATGTATCTAGTCTCTCCCTTGATGCTCAAGCCTTTTCATGCACCTTATACCTCAAGTGCATACAGGTTTTTGAATCTAGCATTGATTTTCTTCACCTATCCAATGGATATGTGTTTGAGGAATGCCTTTCCTTTGTTGAATGTCACATCGTAGCCACGATATTCTAACACCGTGATGGAAACCAGATTCTTCTTTAGACCTAGTTCAAAAATCACATCCTGGAGCTTGAGAGGGGAGCTCGAATCACTCTAAAAGGTGATTGTATCGATCCTGATCTTGCTGTACCTTCCATCATCTCCCATCTCGATGTGCATATGGAGATCTTTCTCCTCCAAGTCACTGAAAAAATATGTTTTCCCTGTCACATGGAACGAAGCACCACTCCAAATACCACACACTTCCCATCATTGTGCTCACTATGCATGCAATGAGAGTAAAGTCAAGCTCAAACTGTGAAGCCTAAGCTTCACATATTGCTGCTACTGCAGGATCCTTCTTGCTTACCTTCTTCTGTGGACACTTTATGGCATGGTGCCTGTAATCATGGCAGTGAAAACACTTGATTTTGGACAAGTCTTTCTTCTGCTACTCTTCAAAGGAATTAGTGTCACCTTAGGACTTCTTCCCTTTGGATTTCCTTCCCTCTTTGACTAATAAAAAGTCCTCTTCATCTTCTTTATATGAGGGCACATCTCTGTTACTCCTCCTTATTTATTCATGTACTTGATCAGACCATAATCGCTGCTAGCTTGGTAGTTTCTCTCTAACATTTACCGAATCTTGATAATTATGCCAACTCTTGGGAAGGCCCAATAGGGCTAAAGCTACCAAATATTATTTACGGACATTAACACCAACCCATCCAAGTTCATCATGACACTGTGTAAACCTAATCGAGTACTGTGGAATTGGGTCATTCTTTTGCATCTTGATACTTCGAATATTTTACTTGAGTATCAGCTTCATGTGGTCACTATTATTCTCAAACACCTCTGTTAGTGTTTACCAAATCGTGAATAGAGTCTCTTTCTTGTGTAGATTCGAGACAATATGATATCGTACTCCCTCCAATATGATTCTCCTCGATTTGGCCACATCCTTCCTCCACTGAGAAATATTATGAGCATTATATTCTTGTAGTTTTGCTACATCAGTCTTGATATATTCTAGCAGCCCATTGTCCTGCAATATTTATTCCATGCAGATCTTCCATGCCACAAAGTTTGCGGTTCCTTCTAAAGTATACTCGAGCCTAATTCCATTGAAAGGTGTTTTATCAATATTGGAGAAAACCTATAACACTGATCTTAAAATTCCAATTTAATTCAAAGACAAGTTCGAAATATCTTCTTTATTGTGAATCTAGCTCAGATACCATGTAGAAATTAATGTGTATATTTTAAACTACTCATGAAATATAGTAAATCATAAGACTAGAAGCTACTCTACTAATATGTGGAAGCTAATTCATGATAGAGAAAACATATCATTAACATGCAAAAGGAAACATCACACATTAACAAAGATTATATAGGGGAAAACAATTGCTCAAAGCCCCTTACTATTTATATTGCATTAATCAAATAATCTGGATGAATACAATATGATTTCTCAAGCTTGAGCACAACCTGCACCTATATCTTATATCCTCTGCTTGACTGACTCAACTTGACCAATACTTAGCTAATTTTCAAGCCCTCCAAGATCCTAATTCCTTGAGGAATTATGCCCTTATTAATTAGGAAATTCCTCAATATATATTGTGCAATTCCTTTAGGCCAATATTTGACTGCATGCACCACTTGTACAACTTGAAATAATTTACAACTCATAGTACACTACCCTTGAACTCCAATATCAATTAGGTAACTTGAATTCTATGCATGCAAGAGTTAATTTAGGCTGATTGATTAGTTAACTAGTTGATCATTGAGGTTACACCCCACTACTAGACCTTCCACTAGCTCCTTCAATAGTTAGAACTAGTTTAACTGACCATAACTCAGTTTAACTTAATTAAATTGTTACAACTGAAATTAACTCAACGTAGGCTCCTAAAATTTGGGAATCATTGTACACAACTCAAGTTCATGCCCCGAAATCGAATTAACTAAGCTAACTAAGTGATAACAACTATATCACCTCTATTAACTCATTCAAGTTGTGTGTTGATGCATAATTTTGAATTTCTCCTAATTTAATCAAGGAAAAATTAAATTATAAATTTCTTGTTTCATTTTCAACAACAGTGACTGGGCAGGAAGTGTAAATGATAAAAAGAGCACATCATGATATTTTTTTCATTTGGTTACGGGAGCCATTTCATGGTCCTCCAAGAAGTAGCCGATAGTTCCATTGTCAACAACAGAAGATGAATATGTTGCAACAACAACAACAACAATGTGTCAAGAAGTTTGGATGAGAATAATGTTGAGGGATTTAGTGCCATGAACAAGAGGGAAAAATAATCATTTACTTTGACAACAATTCTGCAATTACACTATCAAATAATGATGTTTTTTGTAAATGAGAAAAAATATTGATACTAAATTTCATTTCATCAGAGAACTAGATTTAATGGGGAAATTATTTTGCAGAATTACAGATCACATAAAGAGTTTGCAGACATATTCACAAATTCATTGGCATGTGAAATATTTTTTCCATCTATGAGAGTGTTTGGCTATAGTGAATATCTGTGGTTGTGATTAAGGGGGAGTGTTGGAAAAATTAATCTCAACGACCGCAATTATTAAATTGACACCAGACATACTTTTGATACACAAGTAAATCAAGCAAGTAGAATTTTATTGCAGGTTTCAAATTTTATTTTAAGCTCAAAGACAAGAACATAAATGAAAATTTGAAAAACGTACAAATTCCAAATCCGCAAAAAATCATATAATTAATAATAAATGAGCATTTAATGCAGGGTTGGTAAAATTATTGTCCAGAATTTTATTCCACAATTGTTATATGCACTCTGCAACATCTGCAAGTTCGGAAAATTATTTTTTTAGTATAAGCACCCATCCTATTTTTTAATGCTTTTACTTGTCATGAATTAAAATATGAAAATGTATGTTTGAATACACAAGTAAGTCGAATTATTTTTCTTATTTTCAGATCTTTGTATGAGAGATAAGGAGAGAAAATCGTGGAACAATTTTCAGTTGGAGTGTAAAATAACTAGTTACTTTGAGTTACTCTGAACAACTAGTGAAGTGTAAATCTTTGTAAGAACTCTTAGTTTCACTTGGTGAAGATGTTGTTGCATCCATATATTTCATGTGAATTTTTTTTCTTGTATTTTGAAATCATAATCTAAGATATATTTTGTTACGATATCTTTCTGTAAATTTTAAATTATCTTGATTTTTTTAGCTCTTGATTTTTTTTAGCTTTGCTTTGTCACACAAGTCAATTTTTTGAATTAAACTCAGCGATTGTTGTCCTAATGAGACCACTCTACCTCATATTTCATGTAATAATGATACATTTATAAAATATAGTAACTTTCAATTCTACCATGACTAATGTTTTTAATATAAAACACAGTTCAAAGTAAAAACTCATCCTACAGGCCAACGGGGGTTTCGTTCGATGGTAAAGAGTGTGATGTTAAGACACTTGTGATGAAAAGGTGTGATGTTAAGACACTCGTGATGAAAAGGTCGTCGGTTCCAATTCCCCCAAAGGAAAAAAACATCCAACCATGATAAGGGTTGGTGTGGTCGAGGCCGGGTGCGATCCCCGGGTGACTTTGACGGCTTAGATGCCCCTCAGTCGTGGTTTCTCAGACCAAAGGTTTTGCGTGATGTCATGTTAGGACCCACATAACCAAGAAAAAAAAAAAACTCATCCTACAGAAGTTTCTAAGGCTATGGGGCCGTAATAACTTGGAAAAAAAATTAGCTACTATGCCTCAAACAACCACCCATATGAAATAACAAAAAGTTCCAATAACTAATCTAATATTAACTATTAATGATAT
Source organism: Pinus albicaulis (assembly GCA_034641835.2). Taxonomy (NCBI): domain Eukaryota; kingdom Viridiplantae; phylum Streptophyta; class Pinopsida; order Pinales; family Pinaceae; genus Pinus; species Pinus albicaulis. Next base: position 1,495,525,219 of record CM076575.1, read on the forward strand.
TTAGACATTTTGAAGCATAAAAATTATATTCCTTTCATATCTGAATTTATGAATAATTGATGTTGCCTGCATTGGTAATGACACTTTGTTCAAAAGTGGAGAAATAAAACTTACATGTGTCCCTTTTTATACCTCTTTTAGATAGAAAATCAGTTGTCCTATTTTTTTCTCTATAAAAATGATCAAAATTTACTTTCTAGAAGGTCCTTACTAGATTTTTAATGTCATTCATCCAATTGATTAGTATAGTAGGGCTCAAATCATTATGTCCCTTGATCGGTTCTATGATGCCCTTGGCATCACCATAAATTTGTATATGTTCTATTCCAATCCATGTGGCCGAAATCAATAGTCCCCACAAAGCGATAATTCTAGCTCTACTATTGGTTCCTTTCCCACCTTCCCACCAAAAATGATATAATTTTTTAGTATCAATATAAAATATTTCTCCACATCCACATTTTCTCCTAGAACATGCGCCATCAAAAAAACCCACAGGAAATTTTTTCCATATATCTCTATATTTAAATTTTCTATAACCTTTACTTCCTTGCACCGACTCTATTTCGTTGAAATAGGCCACCATCTTAAAAATATCCTCTCGGGTCTCCAATCCTTTCTAATAAAAAATGATAGTGTTACGTCTCTTTCATATTCTCCATAATATGTTGTCAAAGGCAGCGCCCTCAAATGATGGACTTTGATCCATGACCTGATACATGAAAACAACGACTTGAAATTTCCCAAAGGAGATATATTAAAACAATTGAACACCCCATCCCAAATTTCCTTCGCATAAGGAAAATGTATAAAGATATTATTTGTATCTTCCTCTCCCTTCCTGCATATAATACAAATTCTCAGTCCATGAAAACCTCGCCTTTGAATATTTTGCCATGTCAGTATATGATCATGAATGGCCATCGAGTAAAACACTTGATTTTATTCGGAAGGTTCCATTTCCATATGACCTAAAAATATAGAGGTAAATTATGGCCCCTCTCCTTTTTTGGAAAACTAATGTATATGTATTTTACCAAAAAATTCCTTTTCTGAGGGTACCTTCCGAGGAAATATGATCCTCTTTGTGATTTAATGAAATCCAAACATTTCTAAGAACTATGATATAATCCTCCCATTCCTCATAGTATTTTGCGTGCAACTCCAAATCCTCTGCCTTGTACCAAACCTGTAGGTCATTATGATGAGCCTTGCGATGAAAAATGTTTTTGAGATGAACAATCTCTTTAATATGGATATTTTTGATAATATGAATCGATAAAGAGTGGCTCCTTTTCATAATGATAATGGAATCTAAACCAACCTTGATCATAGATCCGTCACCCATTTTCCAACGCACATTTCCCAATAAAAATTGAAAAACAAGAATCATGTTTCTCCAATTGTAAGATATCTGAGATTTTTTCCTAACCACATTGGTAATCCATGTAAAAAATGATTGGCCATAGATATGTTTTTCCTTGATGATATGTGACCATATGCCTAATCCTGATACAACCCTCCACATGTTTTTGATGAAGAGAGCCTTATTGGAAGGACCTGGATCTATGATCCCCCAACCTCTGACTTCTACAAGTCTTGCTATTTGTGACCAACGTACCATATGTATCTTACCTGTTTTCTCTCCATTATAGGCCACTATCCAAATAAAATGCCCCATTATGGATTGGATCCTTTTGATTATTTCACACAATTAAAGAAAAATATGCATCCAATATACAAATAAATTATGCAATAAAATTTTTAGCATAATAAGTCTCCCTCTCAGTAAAAATCATTTGTGTTTCCAAGAATCAAATTTATTTTTAAACTTTTCAATTAACCATTCCCAATCCTTAATTTTGTAACTACATAGTTTCAATTAGAAACGCAAATAAATGAAATCGTCGGCTAGATGACTGGATGATACTGCAAAGATCTCCCTTATCTCTTACAAAATTTCTTCCTCAGTGCCATTATGTAATAATTTTTACTTTGTATTGTTCATTTACATTCCCAAAGCATCCCTAAAAGTCTTGATTTTTTTATGAATTATGGACCACTCAGTAATAGAAGTTTTCCCTCCAAATAAAATATCATCAACGAACATTAAATGGGTTACATTTTGATGTTTGGATACTTTAACCCCCCAGATTAGGCCTTTGTCCCTGGAGTCCCTCAATTTCCTACTCAAATTATCAATCATCATAAGGAAAATTAGGGGAGACATCACACAACCCTATCTCTAACCCCTGAATGCCAAAAAGAACTTAGTGGGTAATCCATTGATAATCACCACAAAATTTGTAGATTTAATATAACCCATAATCCATCTAGTATTTTGAAGACTCAAACCCATTTTTATCATGATCAACAACAAAAATTCCTAATCGATCTACAATCACCAGCTTTAATCAAGTCCACCTTAAGGACACAAGATTTATGACAGCTAGAATTAATGGAATGGATTATCTCCTGTGTGATTCCAATGGAATATTGTGTTTGTCTGCCATACATAAATCCAATTTTTTCTTGAGTGATACTTTTTGACATAATCGGTTTAAACCTTTTGGCAATCAGTTTAGATATAAATTTGTAAACCGAATTACAAAGGGATATAGGCCTAAAATCTGTGAAAGTCGACTTGTTCTTCTTCTTGGGAATCAACACAAGAAACGTGGCATTGATGGCTGTCATGATATATCCCCTATGCCTGACTTTGTCCGCCATTGCCAGCAAATTTGGGAGCATAATATCCTTCAATAAAATGAATAGTCTGACCCCCCATCCATTCGGGCTTAGGCTCTTCTCCTTTGTAGATTCCTTCAAGCTCGCCAAGAGTTCATCACTATTGATAGGTTGGCCCATATTTTCTTTATCCTCATGGGCTATCATGTTAGGAACCAAATCAATAAATACTACTTGATCCTCGTATCCGTGTTTCTTTGCCAAAATTTTCCCCTTAAAGTGTTGTGTTTCAAAGACATTCCCTTATGAGTCCCAAATCTGCAGAATATAATTTTTTTGTATCCTTAGATTAAATTGTCTATGAAATATTTAGTGTTTCTTTCATCAGCATTCATCCAAGTAGCCTTGATTTTATGTTGAATATCTTCTTCATGTGCTTTCAAAATAACACTTCTTTGACCCTCCAGAAATGTGATCTTGTCTTGATATGACACCGAGAAATAGAGAGGATCATTAATGTTGTTCTAGGTCCTCATATTATTTTCTATCTCCAATAAAAGTTTCAATTCTTCCCTCTTTTTTCCTTTAATCCATATGTGGGTCTGTGATTTCATATTTTTTAATCTCTAACTCATGTCAACCATAGGAGACCAAGAATGAGAAATAATATGACTATTCTACACTTTGTGAAACAAAGACCTGAATTCATCCATCTGCAACCACCGAGGATTGAATTTAAAAGGATATGCCCTCTAAGCCTCCACACCTTTCCATTCAAGCATAATGAGCATATGGTCCAATCTATAAAATGGAATAATGATTGATTCTACCTCCAACAAATTGTTGAACAAATTTTGTCCTACTAAAAATATATCTAAATGCTTCAAAGTACCCTCCCCTCTGGTTCACCCATTCTTCCAGGTATGTGCCATAGTTTCTAGAAGAACATAAATCAAAGCATTAGCCTCCAACAACCCTTTGATAAAGGGAGATATGGTATCTTCCTTGGCCTTAAAACCATAAATTTTCATCACTCCCAGTGTAAAATTAAGGTCCCTCACCAAAATCAAAGAACTGAGACTTAAGGTTCGAGAATACTAAACTACGTCCCTTCATAGCTTTGGTCACCAACAATACTCCTTTTCCTTTGGTGGCCAAGAAAAGAATCTCAGAGGGAGGGGCCACTCCTAGCCCCTCCCTCTGAGATTCTTTTCTTGGCATGTAGTGACGTTAACCAATATCCTCTCGCGTCACCCCGTTGAAACCTCCTTCCACTCCTTAAAGTGACACACTCATAAATCTCTTGCTCCATCCCATCCCTTCTCCTTGCTATGTGCATTTATGGGCCCACTGTCAGCTTCCATTGCAGTCCTTTTACTTGTTCTCCTTTCCTTTTCCTCAGACCATCTCTTGGTTATCCCCCACTCCTCCTTGCGCATAAGAAATCAACGACATACGAATTTTTATTTCCTACCACTTGGAGATGGCATACTTCATATAATGTCCACTTCCTTGGTCCACCTTGGTGATATGTCGAGTTATTTTACTTTAATCACTAGATCCATGCTATCAACATATTTGGGAATTCCATAAAGGAGACTTCATGGAAACTAGTATACATGTACCTTTGTAACCGTTTCTCTAGGCTCTAATTCCTATCCCCAATTTCCATTTTTTCAAACTCATGCTCCTTTCATTCAAGCCACCAAGTAATCTCCTTCTATGTGGGATTCCATGGCTTCCACATTCCTACAAGACAATCCCATCAGACATCCATCCTAGTCCAAACAATGAAACAATTTGTTGGAACATGGGATTTTGAAACACTCAGAATTTTCTATACAATGGTAAAAAAAAACCAACTCAACATCAGCCCTTTCGGTAACACCCATGAAATAGGTGAAGTCTCACCCAAGATGAGCCTAATGGGTTGCTATTGAAATCAAGTTTTCATAGTTTGATAGGACTGTCTATGTTCTATGACACCGAAATCCCACCCAACAAGCACTTCACCATCACCTTAGTATTGTGCACCACACAGTGCTTTAAGCCCCTCGGCTCACCAGACAATGCATAAGTCAAAAACGACAATGCACAAGACACCAAAATAAGTTACACCTTCAACCATTAATGGTTATATCGACAATATCAGAGATCAATTCCTTTAAAAATATACAATGTTATCTGCCAACATTAATCATCTTATAAATATCAATACCATTAACCATATTCACAAGTATTTGAAATTATTATCAAGCATTGACCGGGAATTCAACACATTATAAACAACATTGCACAATAATATATCAACACGAAATATAATATAGTGGGAAACTCAACCTTCAATCATATTGCATTATCATAAGGGAAACAGGCGTTGTGATACAACCATGAGACTAGCAAGCTCACCAACTTTTCAAATCTATGCCATGTATAGACAAAGAAAAAAACTCATAGTGAAAAAACTAAATATAGATGCTAGATTGGAGATAAAATAGTAACCCTATTATAATATTTAGTAGTATTATCCTAAAAAAAATTTAAATTTAATAGGGCAAAATTGTAAATTCTATTTATGAATTTAGCATGATTAAAAATTAGAAATATTTTAATACAACACAATTATTAATTAATTCTAATGTAATAAAAACAAATATAATAGGAAATAATACTTGATAATAAGTCTTGATAAAGACTCTAAACGTAGACCAAAAAATGACTACAGTCCTACTTCTGAATACTAAATATAAATATATCCATTAATATTACAATAGGGTTTCCAACAACTACAAACTATAACATACACACCTAAAACTACGGATGTGCAGACAGAGACATCACATAAATAATAACACATTTCCTTTGTCCAACCCGCATTCTGTCTTTAGCGTCCCTTTTTATCCTTACTGGGAAGCCCTTCGAATCTTCTTGACCCTCTACCTCATTTCTCCAATTGTCCCACAAGCTGATGGGATATTTCCTGATCCCATCTCTGAGCTGGCCCATGTGTACTAATGGCCCTTTGAAATATCTTCCCGCCAAATTTCTCCACTCCAACATTCCTCCTTCTACTGCAAAATATCTATAACCTCCTTCCTACCACGATATTGTTTGTTGGATCCATCCCGTTACAAAATCCTAACAGCTGATATTTCCTGGTATGTACCTTCTCTCTTTGGGTGCCATTACCTCCTTCCTGTGCAGCATCCACCTGCATCATGCCTTACCTCCCACGTCATCCTTATGTTGTGCACCATCCATACCTTACACACTCCTCAATCTTCCTGCACAGTCCCATACTTCAAAAAATTTAAAACAATTTTTTCCGCTCCAACGAGGCCTAATAAATATCTTCTAATAAAACAAAATATATATTTATTCAATAGTTTTCTAATTAAAATATAATTTTATAAACATGTAGATTGGAGATGTCATATATATATATATAAACTAGCTTAAATCCATCTAACTCTTGATTTATTATAGATCTAGAAGAATCAAATCCCTTGAGGTGTAAATCTTATTTTTGGAGTGTAAAATATTATTAATAAATTAATAAATTGAATTTTTTATAATAATTTATAATATAATATTAAATTAATATCTATATTAATTAATGACAATAAAATAATTAATATTTAATAATAACTAATTTTTGTAATTACTATTATTATTGACCTTGTTTTTAAGCAGCATAGATATATTTTACCTCTAGATCTATCAAGTGCCTAGAAGGATCTAATATATCAAGATGCAAACATCTTTTTGAGTGCAAAACCGGAGGAAAGGTTTGCACCTCGGGATATTTGATTTCTAATCTAAAGTTAAGATGAATCTATGTTGGCTTTGAATAAAGCACTAATAATAAGAAATTTTAAATTTCCACTAGAAATGCAAATCTCTATCATACTATGAATTAAAAATAATATATGATATCCAAATATTTAATCAAGGTGCATATTGAAATATTTGATTTATAATCTATATCTATCTTCTTTTGTTATTAATATTTCTTAAAAGCATATATGAATTCCATTTTAAGAATGGAATAAATTACATATCTCCCTTATAATGGAAAAAAAATATAAGAAATTTTCTAATTGAAATTATTTTATATAAATTTGACCATTTACAGTGGATAGTAAAATATTCTTTTGTGATTAATATATTTTTTATATGTTAAATGGACATAAGATGAATTACACAATGTATTTTCCTCACTAAAAAAATAAATTAATTCTTATTTTTATTTTCAATTATTTTATTTCTTTATATAAAATTCAATATAAACCTAAAATAAAATTTGATGTATTTTATTTGTGAGGAACATTGATATTTTTGTTTTTGATATTATATATATATATAATCTTTACATTAAACATAGACATAATCATACATCACCTTTATACTAAATTGTAAAATAAAATTTTTAAACACAATAAAAATAAATTATATTTTATTGATTAAAAGAATTATTTCAACTAAAACAAAATATTGGTTTATTCCATTTTTTTCATAATAAAACTTGAATTGTATTCTCATAATAGATTATAACACGAACTTAATACAATTTAAAGTGTGTTCTCATTCTAAATTATAGCATAAACTTTATGAAACACATTATATCCAGACATAGCTCTTTTTATTGTTTATAAATCTTTCTAAAGCTGTAAATAAAAAAACTATAAATGGCATATATATATTTATATTTATATTTATATTTATATTTATATTTATATTTATAGAATCTCTCTAGAGCTGTAAATAAAGAAAACTTATATCTGCATATCCGGTTTTGGGCACTATAATCGAATTTTACATGCAAAGATGGCCCCTGAAAAGAAAATTGCTAATGATCTTTAACTTTTAAAATGGTTGATGATCTTTCACTTTTAAATCAACTACAGCTCTCTCCTGGTACGTAGTCAATAATAAAGATTTTATTTTTATATGGTAATAAAAGAAAATAGAATGGTTTGCCATGCAGACATGAAAGAAAGTGAAGTTAAGATGCACTTGTAACTCCAAATTAAAATTAAATCAGCGATGGTCTTCTATCTATCTCCTATAAATAAAGCGCATCCCATCCCTGGTGGTAGAGTAAACGTATTTTCCTTCATTGGCAAGCAAGTTTCAAGTTTCCCTGTGTAGAAGAAAGTTCAAACATGGCTGGACTGCAATATTCAGCTACTTGTGGCAAATTATTGTTAATTTATTTGTTAATGCTTTCCATGTTACCTCCTTTGATGCAATGCAGCAGGCCGCTTACACCCAACAAGAAGATGATTTCAGTGGGTGATGTTCATGGGGGGTTGAGAATGGATCTTGTGCATAGAGATTCATCACTTTCTCCATTGTTTCCGGGGAATATTACGTCAAGTGAACGGGTAAAGCGAGCAGTGGAACGCAGTCAAGAGAGGCTAGAAACACTGCACAAGTCTAGAAAAACTGGAGGAATCGAGGGTGCAGTAAGTGCAGGAAGTGGAGAATATACGATGAAGGTAGAAATTGGTTCGCCGTCATTATCATATTCTGCAATTGTAGACACAGGTAGTGACTTGATATGGACACAGTGCATGCCCTGTGATAATTGCTCTAATCAATCCTATCCAATCTATGATCCTTCCCAGTCCTCCACTTACATGACGGTCCCATGCGAAAGTCCTCAGTGCCTGCAGCCAAACCCTAACTTTTATTGCTCTGAGGATGATGTGTGTCATTACATGTGGGAGTATGGTGATTACTCCACCACCTCAGGGATCCTTTCATACGAGACGTTTACCTTTTCATCAGTCGACCAAACACAGATTGTGTTTGGTTGCGGGCAATACAATGATGGCCACTACTCCGCACACGGAGGTGTAGGGTTTGGACGAGGTTCCTTATCCTTAATTTCACAGCTAGGGCTAGCTGGCAATAAGTTTTCATACTGTCTCCAGGGTTTTGATGAACCTTCTTACATGGTCAGCCCTTTGTTTATAGGCCAAAGTGCTACCTTGAATGCCGACGCTGCTGTCAGTTCAACTCCTTTTATTCAAAACAGCGCGCATTCAAGTTTCTATTACCTTTCGTTGGAAGGAATTAGCCTTGGGGGTAAATTATTGAACATCGATGCTGCAACTTTTGATATTCAAGACGATGGTAGCGGCGGCGGATTTATCATAGACTCTGGAACCACTTTCACCCTTCTGCATGAGGATGCATATCAAGTTTTGAAGAAGGCCTTGATCTCTGCCATTCACTTTCCGCAAACCGATGGCTCTGCATTGGGACTAGACCTCTGTTTTAACTTACTTCCCGGCTATGATCACTTTCGCCTTTCCTCCAATCATTTTCCGACTATCACTTTCCACTTTAAGGGAGCAGATTATGTTTTGCAGCCAGAACACTATTTCTACGTTGATGACACCACTTTCTGCCTAGCAATGCTTCCCACTTCCCAGATCCAGATGTCCATCTTAGGCAATTTTCAGCAGCAGAACTACCATATTCTCTATGACAACGGTAACAACATGCTCTCTTTTGCACCCACGGATTGTGATTCCTTGTAACCAAACAAGCATATGGATATGGATAGCCGGTGTTTTCTCATATAAACTAGTTTTGTTTCATCAAAAATATGTCATACGATTTTGAGTCCGCAGTTACTAGAATTGTTTTTTCTTTTTGCAAGCATATATTGTAAACAGTTCTTTTTTCAACACTATATGCAAAAATATATAAACAAGGTTGTTTCTCTGATTTCGAATTCATTGAATCGTGGTTTAGTTTCCTTATTGTGAATGCTGATAATCTCATGAAAGACAATAGTTTGTTACGGAGAGGACTTGAAAGACTCTGTGGATTTAATTTATGAGGAAGTCCATGCACATCGATTGAATGGAAGTTCAGTTCTCACTTTGTGATTAGACTCTCCACACCTAGAGTACACTTCATGCCACTAACTTTATGGTTCCTGAAGAGCAATGGGTTCACACAATTTCAAAAACTGGGAAAAGTTCTTTTTAAAAAACCAAGTTTCAATAGAAATAATGTGGGTTTATCTGCATGGTTTGCTTATGGTGTTTGTTTGATACCAATGAATTTAGTGGAGAGGGCACCAGCAAGATTCCCAATATCTCTCCCAAGGCTCTTCATTGTTATCATAATTCTAATTCTTTCAATTTGTTGGGATTCACATACATCAATAAACGCCCCCATATTTGCCATGTCTATATGCATGGTTTACTTATGGTGTTTGTTTAACACCAATGAAATTGGTGGAGAGGGCACCAGCAAGATCCCCAATATCTCTCCCAAGGCTCTTCATTGTTATCATAAATTCTAATTCTTTCAATTTGCTGGTATTCACATACATCAATAAACCAGCTAAGGTAAATAAACGTCCCCATATTTGCCAGCTAAGTTAAATAAATAGATAGAGGAAACTCAATTGAAATCGCATAAACCCGTTTATCTCATAAAATCACCTGTAACAAACAAACGGAGGAAACCCAATTGAGATAATTTTTTGTCAAAAGAAACAGAGAATTAGCCAATGATTAAAAACATAAAATCAACTGTAATAACCAATAGATGAAACCCAATTGAGATAAATGTTAACAAACCAATAGAGGAAACCCAATTGAGATAAATTTTGTGAAAAGAAACGGATAATTAGCTAATGAACAAAAACATAAAATCACATGTAACAAACAAATAGAGGAAACCCAATTGAGATTAATTTTGTGAGAAGAAACAGAGAATTAGCCAATGAACAAAAATAACAATGGAGATGAAGCCTCAGTCCTTCAATAGCGGCCCCTGCGCACATGGGGTAGAATACCCCCTGCTCTAATTCACTCAAACTCCATTCATAGAAAGCCCGTTCCCCAAACTGAACACTTATATTGTTTCTTGATGCGGCAGAGTAGGGTTTCCACGAACAATGAAAAGTTCGCTTCATATGTTGAAAAGACGCAGTGAGAAAAACACCGTGAAGATGTAGAGAAGCTTTGATGTATGGATTCCGTTATGCTAAATAACGTGACCAAGGGTTATGATTATGCCCTGTTGTTTGAAGCAGATTTCAAGGTATTTGATCTTTAGATTCATTTCATGCTCTTCTAAATGCCTTTGAATCAGATTTTAAGGTATTTGATGATTCTCCGATTCTCTAAACTTGATACTGATTCACTCGATGCTCTTCTAAATTCAGATTTTAAGGTATTTGATGATTCTCTGATTCTCTAAACTTGATACTGATTCACTCGACGCTCTTCTAAATTCATTTGACTAAAAACAATTGACATTAAACAACTATTGCATTCTTCAACCAACTGAGTTGTGGTGGAATTCCTCTTACTCTCAACCTAGTCTACTGGCAGAGTTATGCTTCCAAACCTAGTCTACTGACAGAGTTATGTTTCCACTAGCAAATAGAAAAACCCAAATGATATCAATTTTGTGAGAAGCAGAGAAGAAACGAACGAATGTGGAACCTTTTATTAATAATACCATTGAAGATTGGAAATAGGTAAATTTTTCTTTACAACTTACGAACATGGGATAATAGTTAATGCAGACTATTCATAGCTAGAAATGTATCAATTTTCTTTAGAACCATATTTGCAGTGTTTATTTGGGATATATATATATATGGTTATAATAGAATAGATGACATAAATGATGAGAATGATCTAGAAAGGAGAATATGTCTGAACAATAGGTACTAAGGTAAGCAGGGGATTGTTATCTGAATATTATGAAACAGTAGATATAGAAAAACAGAAAATAGTAAAAGAATCAGAGATCATGGACTATCTCTTTTATATTATCTTTTATATTTTTAATATGAAGAAGTAGACTTTTTTTTTTCTTCCAAAAAAACATTGCAAATGAAACATCGTTTCTTTGATAGCCACCTTTGAGCACATAGAGAAGAATACCCAGTGTTCTAATTCGCCCAAACTGCATTGCTAAATACTCGAATGCCATGGATCCTGCTATTTTAAATAACTTTATCAGGAGATATGATCATGCCCAATTGCTAGAAGCTGATTTCAAGGTATTCCATTCCTTTAATGCCCTTATAAAATTTAAATGCGTTTAAGACAACAGCCAGGAGACAGTTATTGTATTCTTCAACCAGCTGGGAGGTTGTGATGAGATTACTTTCAATGTCTCAAACTTACTCTAATCAGATAACCTAGGTGAGATTCCTTCCACTGTCTCAACTTACTCTAATGTTAGGCATAACCGGGAAGAATACCCCATACTCAAATTCTCTCAAACTTCAGTACTAAAAACCTGCTTCCAGAACCGAACAATTAACGTAATGGACCCTATTGTTTCTTGATGTAGAGCAGGGCTTCCAGGCATGATGAAACTTTTGCTTCATATGCAACACCACAAAGAGGAAGCGAATCTTTTCAACTACATGACTTCAAAAAACTTTCAAATTATGAATTCTGTAGAGAGTTTAATACAATTATGTATTGCCGGATTCTCCTGATCTAACAATTATATGCCACTGTTAAATATAGAATCCTTCTACTTAAATCTTTGCGGAAATTTAATCGCCAATTGCAAACACATGAAGAAAGATCATTCACACATAACACATGTTTTTACCGGGAAAACATAAAGCTAAAAACCCCACTATCATATATTATGTATATATCATGGATCATGAAACAATCTCATACAAAACTCTAATCCAAGAGCTCTTAGTACAATATACAATCGTCTCATACTGTCATACAAAAATTGGCATAAACATGCCCCAATTTACTGCCTCCTCACAACCCGCCTCCACTGCGCAATCCCTGATGGTCAAGAATGGTCAAGAACCTCTCAATGATTCGATCTTGCCTTGCCTTGACTAGGCAATCCTCATTAGCATATCCAATGTATTCAAACTCTCTCTTTCACCTATCTCTCAACTGGGTCTCCACTGGACCTGACATGCATGTAGTTAATATCCACTGGACATGGCATGCATGTAGTTAATAGTAGTAAATTTTCAGTTTCATATGAGATCACTCCATGCGAGTTAATTTAATATTTAATTCACTAATATCTCACTAGTGTATCTTTAGTTACAACTAGTTACAACTAGCACAACTGAGTTTAACTCAATTAACTGAGTTAAACTACTTTACAACTCACATAACTACAAATCCAAATCTATTACAACTTTGTATCACTCAATTACAACAAATTCCACCAGCATGTCCACCAACCAACCTTTGAACTCGAAATTCCTTCAGTTAACTGGTTTTCCACATCAGTTAACAGAAATCAAGTGCTTCAAGAGAATAGATTATTATTTATTGTCTAATTATTGTTAAGGTCTAACAATAATTGACATGCATTCCACGAAACAACTTCGCACATGCATTCCAAAAATAGATGCCCATCCATCCATATAATTTGATCAACCATCTATAAATAGATTACTACTAAAAATAGACTTTGATCCAAATTCTAAAAATAGACATATCACCTAAAAATAGCCTGCGGGCCCCACCTAGTGTAGGTGCTTAATTTTCACTAGGATCATCATCTTGTTGAATCTCAACACTCCTTCTCAACAAGAAAGGGATGATCATTCACCTCGATCATGTCTCTATGACATTCGAATTTTCTCCTAGTGAGCACCTTCATCAGAATATCTGCATCCTGATCTTCCATAGGAATGTACTGAAGCAACATGATCTTCCACTACACACAATCTTCGATACGATGATACCGGATATCTAAATGCTTAGATCTATCATGAAACACAGGGTTAATTGAGATTTTGATGCAACTCTGATTATCACAATGAATCATTGTAGGATCTAAATGAGAACTGAACAAACCAACCAGTATCTTCCTCATCATGATAGCCTCACATGCAGCTTGACTTGCTGCCATGTATTCCGCTTCTGCTGAACTGAGTGCCACAAATCTCTGTTTCCTGCGGTACCAAGAAACATCTGTAGATCCGATACTAAAACCCCTCCTGATGTGTTGTTTCTGTCCGTTGGGCTACCTTGCCAATTGCATCCGTGAAACCATGCAACTTCACCTCATTCATCTGTCTCTACCATAAGCCATACTCAGATGTGCCCTTGAGATATCTTAGGACATGCTTGCCTGCCTTCCAAAAGAGCTTGATAGGCTTAACTATCGCTTGACTAAGCTGGTTCACCGCATAACATATGTCTGGTCTTGTATTAACTAAATACATGAGAGAACCCACCAACTATCAATAAACAATAGCATCCACTACCTCTCCAAATGTAGCGTCCTGTTTCCTCTAGTTTCCTTGAAGAGGAGTATCCATGGGTTTGCAGCCCTCCATGTGAAACTTACTGAGTATCTCCCTTGCATACTTTCCTTGAGACACAAACAGTTCACCTTCTCCCTGCCATATTTCCAATCCAAGGAAATAGTGAAAGAGGCCCATATCCTTCATCTCAAACTCCTTTGCAAGGTCCTCCTTTCGTGAGTGTATCAACTGCTCATCATCAATCTATATTAAATCATCAACATAAAGAACAATGAGTAAAAGCTTACCCTCCACCACAATCTGGTATAGGTTTGCATCCGCCTCACTCTTGGTGAAGCCAATTCCAGTGAAATAGCTGTCGATGCAAGTGTACCAAGAACGGGGTGCTTGCTTCAGCACATACGGTGCTCTTTGAGTCTGCACACATGTGGCTCACTGATGAAGATCTCAAATCCTTCAGGCTGCTCAATGTACACTTCTTCCTCAATGATCTCATTAAGGAACACATTGTTCACATCCATCTGATGAATGTGCTAACCCATCTGTGCTGAGAGAGCAAGGATTGTTATTATGGAAGAATACCGTGCGACAGGAGCAAAGGTTTCTTCATAATCAATCCCCTTGATCTGTGAGAAGCCCTGGGCCACAAATCTTGCCTTATACTTCTCAACACTCCCATCAGTAGCTTGCTTTACCTTGTAGATCCATCTTGAACCTACCACTGATTTATCAACTGGCCTGGGAACAATTTCCCAAGCACTGTTTCTGACAATGGAGTCATACTCCTCCACCATTGCATCTACCCATGTGGGCTCCTGCACTGCTTCTTGAAAGGAATATGGCTCAGTCACAATACATTTGCTCATGAGAGCCATGTATCTAGTGAATCGGTCAGGAGACTATCTCTGTCTGCGCCGTGAAGTAGGAACTCCTACATTCTGTACCGCATCAAGCTTCAACCTCTCAAATTTTGTGGTACGCCTTCTACCAGTTCTGATGTTTGGCTCTGCGTGAGTGGACTCCTCCACTCCATGAACCTCCTCCTGTGGTTGATCCACATCTAGAGACTCATCTTTGGGAGCAAGCAATTCCTCCTTTGCATGCAAGTTTAGCTCCCTCTCAAGCAACAACTTCATGGCTTTCTCCTCATTGAATTTTATATCCCGTCGCACCACAGTCATTCGACTGTTTGGAAAATACACATGATAATTATGGGGTGTTTCTGTGTACCCCACAAATATCCTAACTTCAGCAGTCGGCTCCAGCTTCTTCCTAGCATTCTGGGTCACATGCACATAAAGAGATGAGCCAAAAATATTAAAGTGAGAAACATTCAATTTCTTACCAGTAAAAGCTTCTTCAGGTGTACTCATGCCAAGTACTCTACAAGGACAACGGTTTTGCACATAAACTGCAGTGTTGCATGCTTCTGCCCACAAGTGCATTGGTAGGCCCTGATCATGCAACATAGCTCATGCAACACCCACAATCATTCTGTTCTTCCTCTACGCGACCCCATTTTTCTGTGGGTTATGAGGCGCTATGAGTTCTCTTCGAATTCCTTCTTTGCTACATAAGTCTTTGAATTCGTTCGAGATATATTCACCACCATTATCGCTCCATAGAGCCTTCACTTGCTTCCTCGACTCTTTCTCCACCAATGCTTTAAACTCATATAACTTTGAGAATGTTTGATCTTTCTTATGCATGAAGAAGATCTAGCATCTACGATAATAGTCATCAACAAAAATAACATAAAACCTATGTTTTTTTGTTGAAGCAACCGAGAATGGCCCACACGTCTGTGTGAACTCTCTCTAGGATCACTGAAGCACAATTCTCCACCTTTCACGGTTATGAAAGGTGGTCTTCACAAACTTACCCATATTACATCACTTGCACTAATATATTTGCACAAGTATACCCTTGGGAAGTCCAGTAGAAATCTACTGCAAAATCTTCAGGGCACCATGGTGAAGATGGCCCAATCAGCTGTGCCAAAATTCTTCTTCATCTCGGCTCACCACTTCTTCTTCTTTTCCCACAATTGCAGCACAGCCATCTACCTCCATATTGTAGAGATTCTTGACTAGAATCCCTATCCTCTTGGTTTGACCCATTGTTTTATGTCGTAGGAAAGCTTTTCCATCGCTGAAAACAATGTCATAACCTCTGTCTTCCAACATCGCAACTGAGATCAAGTTTTTCTTCAGACCTGGAACATGCATAACATCTTTCAATAGAAATGGTTTACCTAAATACCTTTCAAAGGTAATGGTACCAATGTCGGTCGCACTGTATCGTCCATCGTCGCCCATCTCTATATGCATTTGGAGATCTATCTCCTCCAAGTCACTAAAAAGCTCCTTATCTCCTGTCATGTGGAAGGAAGCACCACTATCAAGATACCACACCGATCCCATTGCACTTGAAACCAAGAATGCAGTCAAAGAGAAATCAAGTTCAAATGGCGAGGCAAGGGCCTCACCAATTGCAGCTCCAACAACCTTCTTGTTCTTCTTTTTCTGTGGGCAGTTAGTGGCAATATGCCCATGTTAGTGACAGTGAAAACACTTCACCTTGGACAAATCTAGCTTCTTTCCTTTAGCCTCGGATTTTTAATGGGATTTCTTCCCATTCCCCTTCTTCGCCTTGGCAGCCAAAGAAAAATCCTCTTCATCATCATGCTTTGATGAAGAGCCATCTCTCGTGTTCCGCCTGAACTCCTCCGCACCAGATCCGACCACAGTCGTTCCCAATCCGATAGTTTTTCCTGTCCACTTACAGAGTCTTCATAACTATTCCAACTCTTAGGAAGTCCCAAGAGAGCCAAGCTCACTAAATCATCATCAACAACACTTACTCCTACACTCCCAATCTTATCCCTGCATTGGACAAACTTTGTTAAGTATACCGAAATAGTGTCGTTCTTTTCCATCTTGATATTTCTGAGTTTATCCTTCAGCGCCAATTTCCTATGGTCGCTGCTGCTTTGGAAAAGATCCATCAAAGCCTTCCACATAGCATATGGAGTGGCTTTCCCATGAAATCTTGAGACAATGTGGTCTTGTATACCTTCCAACAAAATCCTCCTCTCCCTTGCTACTTTCTTTTGACATGCATCAAGTAATGCAACATTTGTCGAAGTAGGCTTAGGAACATCTCTGTCAATGAATTCCTTCAATCCATTATCTTCGAGCACCACCTCCTCCTTTCGTTCCAAGAAATGTAGTTCGAGCTTCCCTCGAGTGCATACTCTAGCCGCAATTCATTGAAATCCTTTTCGATGTTTTACTCAAATGTCGCACCAAGAAATTATTGCAGCAAATTCAAATTTTTTCCACCAACAAACTCAGCTACTGCTTCAATATTGCAATCTTCTTTACTCTAATACCATGTAGAAATTTTAATACAATTATGTATTTCCAGATTCTCCTGATCTAACAATTATATGCCACTGTTAAATACATAATCTTTCTACTTAAATCTTTGCGGAAATTTAATCGCCAATTGAAAACACATGAAGAAAGATCATTCACACATAACACATATGTTTTTACTCGGAAAGCATAAAGTTAAAAACCCCACTATCATCAGGGAGGCCATGATCATCCACCGAGAGCAATATCATCATGTGAGAGTTCACAAGAATGTTACATACCTTAATGGGTTTGAGATAGGAAGTAGGATGGCATACTATTGGTTCTCTTATGGAATATTGAGCTCAAGATAGGTAGCTAATGAAAATTTGCGCATGTGATTTCAGTGGTGTTTCTGTGTGAAGGCCACATCAAATTTTGAAATAGTAGAGAGGGTTGAGACCCTATCTTGTGGTGGTTAGTAGGCTACAAGGTCTGTGATAAATACCAACACAACTGGAGGAGGGTTTGCACTAGAATTTAGGCCAGAACAGAAGTAACCACAGGTGTAATATTAACTGAGGTAACTGTAGTTTTAGGGTCGTAGAGATCTAAAGTTCAGGTCAAGATTTATTCAAAGATATTCCCGGAAGCTATGGATCCATATGAGCTTGGTCGAGTCTCTTATGGAGGAATTTTTTTTTATTTTTTATGGATGGATAGGGTTTGTTCTAAATAAATTAGAATAGAAGTATAATTCCCTAGTTAGGGAGGTTTCCTAGCATGTTCAATCCATAGGTATTCCCTTAAGACTATGAAAAATCTGCATAGAAGAAGAGGCGTCGTGACCCTTAGAGAGAGGTTTATCTCTACAATATATACCACATATTTGGAATATGGTTTGCAGAAGTATGTGTGGAGATAGAAAATCTAAAGGAAGGTGGAACCCGAGTAGAAGATTGAGCAGAAGAAGTGTGCCATATGAGGAATGGATTGACATGAAGAGGAGTTGATTTTGGTGGACTAACAATAGAGTTTTGGACAGAGATATGAAGCAGCCTATAAATAGTTAGTCAATGTACTATTAGTGGATCATTTGTGACCCTAGTTCAGTCATCTACAAATTTTTATAAGGATGATAAGAGGAGTAGTTCAAATTTGTTCATAGGTTGGACAACAAAGAAATTGGTACACAAGAATAGTGATTTTGATAGGACTAAAATCACTATTAGGTGGCAGATTTGAAGAGACCTAGATGGGGGCAGTGTTGTGGGCACTAGATCAGTAAATGAATTGACTATGGTTGGGAAAATTGATGAAATTCCAAGTATAGTTGGAGGGTTGTTAGGTGACTATCAAAGAGGAGCCCTAACTCTTGTACTTGTGAAGGAAAACAAGACTGGTAGAATGGTAGGCATATTGGGCCTAAGGATGTGTAGACTTTGAAGGACTAAAGTAGCAGACAATTGAGCTAGCCAATAGCCCTAGTTTGCTATATTGTAGAGGATTGAGTCAGTGAGAAGAATAGAAACCTCCATAGCCCTAGACTTGTCATCTTGGAGCAGCATTACGGAAAAATTGGGCAGACCAAAGAGCTATTCACAAACGGAGTTGTGAACAACTAATCGAAAACCCTAAGTGTTGTAGACCTTAAAGGAAAAAAGAGGTAGATATAGGGAAAAGTTTTTTGAGCCAATTTCATTAACCTAAAAGAGTTGAGTTCATTGATAGAGGAAAATTGAGTTGCATAATGGGAGGCAAGAGAAACTTCCATATGTGTTTAGGACGTGGAATGAAAGGGATATGTGTGGCCACCATAAAAAATTGGATCAAGTGTTGTCTTGTTCAAGGTAGATTGGTTATCAAAATAATAACACCAAGCCCTAGCTGTATTCCTTGTATCAGTGTGATTGTAAAGTACCATGATCCCTGGTACGAGATCTCTAGCCTATTTTATTATAGTTTTTAATTTAACGAAGAATGGTTTGAAAAAGTTAAAAATTGTCATGTGCACCAGTTGATTCCTTAATTTTTGTATATTTCTTTGTGTAAAGTAGATGTGTCGTGGCACTTGATTGTGTTTGCATCAAAAATTCTAAGACCAAGCACAGATTCTCATATGTCTTTGAAATTCAACATATGCCTTGTTCACCTAAGAACTACCTGTAACTCATCTTAGGCTACTCATTTCCAATCTCAACTCATCCCACTTAAAAATTTACCAAGATAAGGCTCATCACATCCAAATGTGGCTGTATAACAACTAAGCAACACAATTTACATCTTGACATGCCATAGCACCTGGAATGTCTTAAATGCCTTAATGTCACTATGTGGCATGTGTTAGCATCCCCTACATCCCTTGGCATGCTTTTGCACACCCTAAAACACCCTAGCACTTCCTAATATGCCTTAGTAGTTTAACATAAGATGGAAATTCCTAGCATATAACCTTGTCACTCCCTCCTTAACACACCTAGAACTCATTAACACTCCCTATCACACACTCTTATTCATTCATTTCCATGCATTTTTATTTAGTTCTTCCTTGTGTTTATTTGAAAATCCCTGAGACTCCCTAGCACACATTCGCACACCCTAACACCTAGCACATATTGGCATGCCGCTCTAACACTCTAGAATTTCTTATCACTACCTAGCATACCTTGTCACTGTCTCCTTAGCACACCTAGATCTCATTAACACTCCCAGTCACAAAATATTATTCATTCATTTCCATGCATTTTTACCTAGTGCTCCCTTGAGTTTCCATAACATTCCTTAATACTCCTTGGCACATGTCGGTACACCCTAGCAACTGGGACAACTTGGCATGTCAACACGGCCTCTAGCATGCCTTAACACTACCTATCATACCTTGTCACTCCCTCCTTAGCACACTTGGAACTCACTGACACTTTCAATCACAAACTCTTATTTATTCATTTCCATGCATTTTGACGTAGTGCTCCATTTTGTTTCCCTAGCACTCCCAGTTAACACTTCCTTGCATGTGTTGGCACATCTTGGCTGCATGTCGCCCTAGAAATCTTCTTTGACATTCCTAAGCACTGCCAATAATACCTTGTCACTCCTCCTTATCAAACTTGACACTCGTTTACACTCCCTGTCACACACTCTTATTCATTCATTTCCATGCATTATGACATAATGCTCTCTTGTGTTTCTCTATCACTCCATAACACTCCTTAGCACACATTGGCACACCCTGGAACTTGGAACATCTTGGCATGATTTCCTAGCACTCTATCATGCCTTGGCACTACATATCATAACTTGTCAATCCATCCCTATCACACCTAGAACTTGCTAAGACTCCCTATCACACACTCTTATTCATTCATTTCCATGCGATTGAAACTAGTCCTCCCTTTTGTTTCTTTATGACTCCCTAGCATGTGTTGGCACCACACCGTAGAACCTAGCACATATTGGAATGCCTAACATGCCTTGGAAATTTCTAGCATGTGTTAGCACTTCCTGGGACTCCCTGCACACCTTGGCACTTCCTAGTTTTCATGCCTTCGTAGATAGCCTTAATTTTTTTTATGACTTGGGAACCCAATCAAGTCATTGAAAAAAAAGTTTCGTGTCTAGCCCAAAGTCTCCCTTTGTTTGAAACTGATTTTTCCATCCCCTTATCACAATCGTAGGATTTCCTCCTGAAAGTCCTATTATGAAATTCTCCTAACACACTTTGTCCATGGGACACCTAGAATTCACTGACACTCCCTGGCATACACTCTAGTTATTCGTTCGCTTCCATGTACTTTGAACTAGTTCTCCCTTGTTCTGCCCTGACACTCCCCAACACTCCTCGGCATGCATTGACACTATATGGCATGAATTAGCACACCTTTTCATTCATTGACATGCTCCGACACTCCTTAACTATCATTTCCTCATAACTACCCTTATTTTCTCTTAGACTTAGGAAACCAACCTATAAGTCTTACCTCAACTACAACAACTTGGCCAAGTTTCATTTACTACAACTATAATATGAATTTTTCACCTAAGAATGGATTATAAATCATCTTAGTCTACTCAAATCCAATCTTAACTCATCCCACTTAACAAGTTACCAATTCCAAGATCACGTCCAACCATGGCCATAAAACAACTAAGCAACATAGTTTACATCTTGACATGCCATAACATCTGGAAATTCTAACAATCCCTTGGAACTATGTGGCATGTGTTAGCATCCCCTCCATTCCTTCAAATTATTTGGAAATATGTTGGCTCGAGGGGTCCTAACCCAGTTTCAGAGGTTAAGGTTTGCCAACAAACCCCTATACTACTGGCCCTTTAGGCACTGACATGCTTCCGAATGCCAAAGTCTCACTCAAAGTAGTATGGGAGGGTGCTGGAACTAGGTTTCCGCACCCTGAGAGAGAGCAGGTAAGTCAAGCAGGGTTGCGTTCCAAAATTATCAAGCTTCGCATTTAACAGATCTAGTTGCAGACCTATATCACAGAGCTTAGACCTAATGATTACCTTCGCATCCACGTGCGTAATACAAATCTATCAGTACAACAACCATAATCGCAGTAATTAACAAATCATAGATTCACATAAAAAAAACAAGGATACTTCCGCAGCTATCAAACAAATATTTTTGCAGCTTAATCATACAACCCAAGTTCGTATAAATTATAACAGAACATATCTAACACTTTGCATCAATAGTAATACATTAACTCAGATAACGCAGAGATGCTCTAATCATATTCACATATATTAACATCAAAACCAAATAAAATCCAACACATCCTGCACACATAGCCAGCAGGGTCTGCACATAGCAAGACTGAGGATCTCCGCACACACAGTCATAAGGAGTCCTTACCCTAGCAACCCAAACAGATATAACGATTCGCAACTATCATCAATCTCTATTATTTCCTACCTATGAGTCAAAAAGGTTCATCTATTGATACCGATTTAGCCTATGCATCCAATGGTCTACACACCATGGTTTGCAGACTCTTGGTCTACCCTTGACCCATTAAAACGAATTAGGGGCTTTGACCCACCCCAAAATCCCCGCGTTAGACAAAATATTACAAAAATAGACAAAAATAGACAAAATTCGCAGCTTTTAGGAGACCCTGTTCCAACAGTCCCCCAAAAAAATTTTGTGATTCATCCCAAGTCACGGTGGTTGTGGGTCTTCCATCTTAGCCTGAAGTTGCTTGACTGCATCGATCACTGGTGGCAACACCCCTTTTCTTTTTGCAGTGTGTCCATTTTCAGTTGCAGGGCTCAGAGCTCAGCCTGAAGCGAGTCGACCACGGCTTTCTACTACTCTGTCAAAGCCAACCATTTTTCCTCTGTGGCCAAGGTGACCGCATCTACTATTTTTTCAAGGTCACCTTCCGTGAGTGTAATTGTTTCATCGCGTTCTGTTCACTAAGAGCGCTACTTATTTCATGGCCCTTTAGCGGTCTCACCTGTTTTCTTTGTTCCTCTAGGGGAGTCAGCACCTCCCATCTCCTAGCCCTCTGTACCCAGATTTCACTGTGACCCCTTCTGTGATGGCACTTCCACACCCTTCTCTGTATTTTTATCCAGCTGTGAATCCTTCTGTGTGTCTGTGTTATTTTCGGTGTTCCTTTTCTACTGTGAATCCCACCTTGATCCTACGGTCCCTTCTTTCCCCGTGCCTTTGCTTGATTCGCTAGTTCCTTTGGCTATGGTAGTCGAGGTAACCTTTGTAGCACTCACCCCTGTGGTGCCCCCCATACTAATTTTGAACCCAATCTTCAACTGTGGAGACCATGTTGCAACTATGTGATCAATATCCTCTTCCGCAACCATATATGGGAGTGAGACCCAGGCTTTATCTTTGTGCACTCTAATTTTTGGATGTGGTGCATGGTGATCTGAAATTCCACGATGGTTTTGTACTTGTCATATACAGTTGGAGACAAGCATGGTCAAGAATTGATGGTTGCTACCAAGCTACTCTGAAAAAGGACCCAGAAGACCTGATTGTCCTTGATACACTGCACGTCCTTGGAATCCCACAAGTTGGTGTAGCGTGATCCTTCGCACATGTCACGATTGAGCTTAGGGAGGACTGCTTCTTCTGGTGCTTCCCATGCGACCAACGCAATGAGAAACAACATCCAAGAATTGCAGAATGGGCATCCCTGATCCTGGGCTTCGCGGACATTTGCCAAAAATTCGTTACACAGTTGTTGGGCTCAATTGAAGCAAACTCCTTTTTCGCATTGTCCTGCCAACTGAATGACATATGCGGGGATGGTGGCAGCCTAACACTTGTGCATTAGCCTACATGCTAGCAACAATGTACCCATCTTTGTTCCCGAGTCACTGACAGTACTGATCATGAACCCCCAAGTATTCCATATTACATGGTAAGTCTCGTGCACATTGTTAGCGATATTATGCTCATACTTCTTGCCCACCAGTAGCATCAGGTCAGGCCCTTCCATGGGGAGGCCAGTAATTTAGTGAATTAGCGCAGCATCAATAGGGATTTGGTCTCGGATCCACAAGCTACTGTCATGGACCAAGGCGAGAAGCTCGCGCACCAAGCGATCTGTAACATTGTAGTGGCCAAAATGTGGCATCCTTAGCAAGTTCAATAACCTAGAACCAGCCAACCCGTGCACCCAGCGCATAGGGACGACCTGTACTCGTCATCTTCCAGTATTTTTTCTAAGTAAAACTCAGGTGCCAGTTGGGGAAAGGCCTCATAGTTGGCCAAGTCATGATCGTCTAACTTCACCTCATGAAGCTTGCCAAAGGGTTCGATAATGACGAGGACCTCACTCGGGGTCAGAAACATCTGCAGGTAGGTGACCAGGCCATTGAGGTTCTTTGGTGTGCGGGTCGAGGGCCTGCGAGGCCGGAAAAATGGCGGCAACCAATTGATTGGTTGAGTGACCTAGGATTTTTCTTGATCAGATAAAGGGCAGCCAGTTGGTTTAGGTGAGTTGGCTGGGGCCGCCCTTCAGGGTGACTTCACAATGCGGGGAGAAGTGTAGGGTTTTACCCTAGCCAATTTTTCTAGGCTTCCCTGTCCCGTGCACTTTCTCTTTACCTTTATTCACTGCTGGAGGTGGCATGGAGATGACTGCTTCAGCTTCTGATTCGACCTCTACTACCTCCTCGATTTCTGGCTCTATTGAGGCTATCGTCTGCGAGGGCTCAGCAAGGTTGGTGGCCATCATTCTAGCACGGAAAATGAATCCCAACCTCGGGTGGCTGCTATCAGAGGGTGTAGGTTTTTCAAACATGAAAGAAGTACAGTAGGCCCAAATTATCTTAAGGCATAATCCTACAGAGCATAAGCTAGAAAAAAGATACAGAACTGTCTTCTAACCTATCCTTCCCCTTTTATACCCACAGAGAGCCACTAACGGTCGGGTGAACCTTAATTGAAACTTACCATCAAATAAATGGTAAAAAATCTCCAGAAATCGCTTCATTAAATGTCGGCCGCCCGTTCCTTTCAACGGTAACTTTAACTTTTTACCCGATTTTACTATTCCAACAGCTAGTCTTCACACCTCCTGTGCGCCCAGCGCACCCCTGCGCTCCCAGAATACCTACTACACTTTGAAAATACACTTGCACCTCCTATGCGTACCTTGGTCATAATCATCTTCTTTGGTGGGCATATCCTACCCTATACAGCTACTCTGGCCATATATTCATTTGATCTGATACAGTTTGAGCTGGCTAACATTGACATAGCCTGGTAGCATATCGCTGCGCAGGGTAGCTTGCCTAACAAATCTGCCATCTGCGATTTCCTTAACTTTGTAGGGACCAAGCTAGTGCTGTCGGAACTTCCCTGGGTGTTTCGAAAACTAGCTATCATATAATAGGACCAATTTTCCCTCTATGAATGTCTTTTGGAAAATATGTCGATCATGCCATTGCTTGTCGTGGGCCTTCTGAACCTACTGATGGAAATTAGCAATAAACCGACCTTCCTCCAAAGCCATAAGTTGTGCTAAATGCTCCTCCATGATGTCAAGTTTTTCCATGTTCGTAAATTCTAAGATACACAGACTAGGAACAATATACTCCATCGGCATAATGGCCTCCTTACCATAAACCATCCTAAACGGTGTCTTCCCTGTCAACTTTTTGCAGGTGGTTCGATAAGCCCATAGAACAGATGGAATGATCGCGTCCTAGTTGCTGTGATTGGCATTACAGACCTTCATCATTGCATGCTCCAAGACCTTATTAAAAGCTTCGACTGCGCTATTTTCCTAAGGATAATATGGAGTGCTTTTTGCGTGATGGATCCAAAATTCTTCCGTCAAGGCCTGTATGGTTTCATTGACAAAGTGCATACCTCTATCGCTCATCAGAATTTTTGGACATCCAAATCAGGTCAAAATCTACTCAAAGATGAAGTGCGCAGTAATATCTGCAGTGAAATCCTTTATTTCTTATGCCTTGGCCCACCCAGTCACATAATCAGTAGCAGTTATAATGTAACGCACACCTGTCTTATTTTCGAGGGGGTTGATAGGTCCTACGAAATCGATGGCCCACTTTTCAAATGATTGCAGGGCCATTTGTAGTTGTAAAGGCATTTCATCTCTCCGTGATGGCCTCCCTGTCCGCTGGCATGTATCGCAAGCTTTACAATAGTCATGAGAGTCACTATGCAGGGTAGACCACCATAGCCCAGCCCGCAAGATCTTTTGTGTCGTTGCCTTTCCTACGTAGTGACCTCCTGCGATGTCTTTGTGAGATTCTACCAAGATAGCATGCCTTTCATGCTCCAGAATGTATCTGCGTAGCACTTCATCAGTGCCTAGTTTATATAAATGACCTATGATAATGGTAAAATCCGTTTCCCGGGTAACCAACTCCTTTTTTTGTTGTACCGAATATTCTGTAGGTTCCATGCCTGTAGTTAGGAACTGAATGATATCAGCGAAGTGCACATCAATGACCTTAATGGCGAATAGCTACGCATTAGGCAATCCTTCCTCTAAGTTAGTGGGTTCCTCGCCCATCTCAATTTGGGACAAGTGATCTGGCCCAGCATTCAACTTTCCTGGCTTGACTATCATTTCAAAATCATATTCCTAAAATGGCAACAGCCATCTGCAGATTTCCCCCCCAACACAGGCTTATTCACCAGGTACTTTAAAGCTGAATGATCTGTAAACATCTTAAACTGTCCTCCTAACAGATAGTGTCAATACTTCTGTAGTGCATAGACCATGGCCAGCCCTTCCCTCTTTGTGGTAGCATAGTTGTGTTCTGCATTCGAGAGTTTTAAACTAGAAAATGCGATTGGGTGATCAATGTCTCTGGCACTAGGCTACGTAAGGACCACTCCCAGGGAAATCCCCGAAGCTTTAACATGAACATGAAATACCTTCACCAAATTGGGAAAAATAAGAACAGGTGCAGATACCATCCTTTCCTTGAGTAGCTTAAAGCTCTTCTTGCACTCGTCATCCCAAAAGAATGAAACATCCTTCTTAAGTATATTTTCTAGAGGTGTTGTGATCAGTGTGTATCCCTGAATGAATTTTCTATAGTAGCCCATATGTCCAAGGATCGAACACAATTGTTTATCATTGGTAGGCACTGCCAGATTGACGATAACTACGACTTTCGTAGGGTCCACCATCAACCCTTGTTGGAAAACTATATGTTCAAGAAATATTACGAAGGGTACATAGAAGATACATTTTTTTACATTCAGGGAAATCTAGTGTTTCCGACAAGCCTCCAACATCATGCACAGGTTCAAAACATGTGTCTTTACTAAGCCAAAGACAATCCAATCATTGAAATACACTTCTAGAAATTTGTGGATGAATTCCTTGAACACTGTGACAACTACCTACCAGAAGATAGCAGGGGCATTCTTGAGTCCAAACGGCATTACTTTATATTGGAAGGATCCCCATTTAGTGGAAAATGTAGTTTTGTTGCGATCTTCTGGTGCAATTCTGATCTGATGGTATCTTGAGAACCCGTCAGTGAATGAGTACATTTCCTGGCCTCCTACACTATCTAGGATCTCATCGGAGAATGGTGTCAGAAAGGGGTCATGTACACAAGAGTCATTTAGCTTGCATAATTCCACACAGATTCATATTTCTCCCTTTGTTTTCTTTTCCTGCACCACCATTGGACTTACCCAATCCGTCTGCTCGACCGGCTCGATAATACCTGCAGCGAGCATTTTATCAATTTATTCCTTAACCTTCTACTTATACTTAGGGTTTAGCTGATAAGGCCGCTGCTTTACAAGGCGTGCATCTGGTTTTAGCGTGATGTGAATAACCCCTAGGTCTCCTGTGATCCCTTTGAGCTCTGAAAACTTGGTTGGGAATAAGTCTTGATATTCTGTGAGCAATTTGGAAACTTTTCTTACAGTGTCATCATCCCAGTAGTCCCCAATTTAGCCAACTTAGGCTGCTCTGTCATGCCAATGTTGACTTCCTGTAGTTTCACAGGCTTCGTCACATCCACAGTCTGTAATGGAGGTTCTGCAACTGTGTGCTCCCCTGTAATTCTGGGATAGAGACATTGCATAGACCCTCATCACATTCTTCTATAGCTATATTGCGACAATTGACAATATCTTGCATCTGTGTTTCCCATGTGGGTACTTCTTATGTTGCGTAGGGGTTGGATTCACAAAATACAAAGGTATTGATATCCTACAGAGCTTCATCAAGAGCCTCCAATCCTCCTGTTAACCCGAATGTCCCCAAAAATTCATCCCTTAAGGTTTCCCACTGGCGGGTGCGTTGATGTAGCTCTGCATCTAGGTACCATACGGTGGGAATTGGTCCCAAGGCATGAATAAACAAGTGAACCCATTCTCCTGTAGTATGATCACACCATTTCTCCATCCAGGCGAACAAATTTTCACGCGGATCCCCTGGGCCAAGAAATGTCTTGACGCACACGTCAGCCGGAGGCTCAAATCGTAGGACCATCATATCCCAACATTCCTCCCATTCCTGGAATGCCCCCTTATGCGTGTCCCACCATCTTCTAGGTGTTGCGTGCATGGCTAGATTACAAGCCCATAAGCTTCATTCTCTGGGCACCTCAGCTTCGAATGATCGCAAAAACTCTTTTGTACTACTAGAACCATCAAAGTAGGGAAGTTCTCTTACCTCTGAAGATATGCAGTGAAAGTCCCTTGTAATTCGAAGGTAGCATAGCATAGAGACATCATGCAGCCGATTTTTCCAATTTTCCATTTCCTCGTCGGAGTCGGAGAAGCATTCGCTATCTCTTTCCCAGCAAAGCACACCATCAGTTGTAGGATTGATCCAGTCTTCGTCTCTCGCAATTAACTTATAAATGTGATCCACCTCTTCTTCCTCACGCACCAACTTTGTATACCTCTCTCCTTCTGCGGGATTTAGCAGTACTATCACCCGTGTTCCTTCACTCTCAAACACGATGCTCCTCTTTTTTAAATTGATAATACCACCCATATTTATGGCCCAGTCCAATCCTAGGAGTGTAGGATAGGGGTCTGCATCTTCTACAATCTGAATGACCTCAAAGTCAGCCTGAAATTTGACCCCTCTGATGTCTACCATGATCTTCGACAATCTTCCTAACAGTATGATCTTCTGCTGATTAGCCATGCACATCTAGATAGTGGCCCATTCCAACTTAGGTTCTCCCATCTGTTTCCAGGTTTTCTTAGGTAGTACGTTCACATATGAGCCCAGGTCCAGAATAACCTGATCCACCTCATAGTCACCAGTCTGCACGGTTAACCACATCTCCATGACAGTGCGTCTCTTATGCTTATACATTTTGTGTACGTCCTTAACTTCCATAGATGGGGTTGTTTTTTCTACGTAGCTGTCTATCAAGGCTTGGAGGTTTTCTATAGCCCTTTGGTTGCATAACAGCTTCATACATGCCTGCAGGAATGGTTTTACCTCGTCATCTGCTTTGGGGTTCGCAGGGGCATGAGGAGTAGGTGCCTCAGCCTTAGAAAAGTCTTGGTGAGCTGCGTCAAAGGTTTCCTTTTCCTTCCGTAATTCCAACCCTTCTTGTTTAAAAACAACTTTATGGATGAGAGGCTTTGCCTCAGCTTTCTCCATAGCTCCTCCGGTGGCCATGCCACTGTGCGTTATAACATTAACACTTGGTCCTTCATCTCGAGGTTCTTCCTTGACCCTTTGTACATTATGCGTAGGTGTTTGTTGCTTCTCCTACATCTTGCCTATCATAATTAGGAAATATTCAACCACATGATCCAACTATCTACAGTATCTGCAGGATTTTCTCACAGGGTTCACGCATTCCCTTGCAAAGTTCCCTATTTCTCCACAGTTATAGCAAATCAGTTGTCCTCTCCCCCTACCTGCGCTTCCACCTCGGCCCCCTCCCTTGCCCCTAGATAGGGAGCCACCTATGCCTGAGGGGGACCTTTGTGAGGACGGATATGACTATACCCTATTTATCATCAGATCATATGTTTGATAGTTTTGTTCATCATGGCCTACAGATCTACAGAACCTGCACCATTGTTGCTTTATTTCTGGGATATATGCGGCAAGGCGGGGGTAGTGGTTGGTATCGTACAACCTAGCAACGTGACAATCATCACACCACAGCACCGGTCCACTTGGTCCTGTAGCTTCCCTAGGACGCAACAGACTGGGTCCCTCGGCCTACACGTAGTCTACTAATAGAGGACAATTATCTTTGTGTGGCCATTCACCCTGCATCTTATGCACCATCTTTCAGGGTTGGCATCTGTTCCTTGCTCCTTTCGCAGATTCTGGATCTCCATATGCATAGCTTCTAGCTAGCCTTGTATTTGTTGTACTCCCAACTGGGTATCATCCCTTGGTGTAGCCTCGAGCTTCATAGCAATATCTAAGGCCTTCTCCTACGACTCAATGGCTTGATGACCCATTGGTATGTGCAGGTGGGGCAGTAACATAGCAATGAACCATTCCGTGTGATGTCTATCATCATACATAAATCCTCCTTCTCTAATTACCTTCTTCAACCGTTGGTCAACCTCCCATATGGACTCAGACGGTCGTTGCTTGAAATATTTTAGATCGTTCACTATCTGAGAGTAGGACTTAGGCTTCTTGAACTGTTGTTTCAAATTATTATTAATCTCTTCAATGGTTGCATTCACATGCTGGTTGATGTATCCCATATACCAGTCCAAGGCCGTTCCTTCAAATGCGAGGGATAGTTGCGCCCTTTTTACCGCATCACTAGCTACATTTTTCACAGTCCATACTGATCCTGTGATGAACCAAAACCGATCCATATCTTCATCTCCTACGCCCTTGAAGGTGGGTATCTTCATGTGCGAGGCCATATCATCTTCTGTTGGTGGAGGCAGTGAGTTCTTACCCCTATGAGGGTTTTATGGTGGCATAGATGGAGAGCTATGCACAAAAAATTTTCTTCCTGGACTGTAGATAGATCGATCTCCTTCTTGATTAGTTATGTACTATTTACCACTGCGCCTTGTACCATCACTTTGATCAGAGCTCATTCACTCTGTGTGGCTGCACAGAATGCTCTTTTCACAGAGTAATATCTTAATCAGTAATGGTAAGGTTTTCAGAAACTTACCTTAGAAATCCTTGAAGAACCTTCGCTTTGCTTCAGAATAGGAGATGAATTGATCAATGGAAAACTATGTCACAAACCCTCCTAGCACACTATCCACCCAGTGATCTATTATACGAGTGATGGTGTTATCAGCCTTTTCTAACTACTGGATCAACTCTGGAGTCCATTGCGTGACCCATTCGTCCTTCCAACACTTCTGGAAATCTACGAGCCTTGCAAGCCACTCCTCAAGCTCGATCACAAATGTCATAAAGAAAATTTCATAGATCTCTATGAGAATGTACTTATTCTTCCACTTTTTTTCCGTCAACCTTGTGTTGCAATTCTATTTTAACGCAAATTCCTAAATTTGTTTTTCGAACCACTCCTCAATTTCTTTCTTCTCAAGTTTCCAATATTCTCTTGGAATTACCTGATCTCTCTCTCAAAATGTTCCCGATCCCGGCAAAGGAACCATTTGTTGGCTCGAGAGGTCCTAACCCAGATTCAGACGTTACGGTTTGCCAACAAACCCCTATACTACTGGCCCTTTTGGTAGTGATCGTCTTGCACAGGCCAAAGTCTCACTCAAAGCAGTATGGGAGGGTGCTGGAGCCAGGTTTTCGCACCTGGAGAGAGATAAGGTAAGTCAAGCAGAGCTACATTCCCAACTTATCAAGCTTTGTATTTAATAGATCTAGTTGCAAGCCTATATCATAGAGCTCAGATCTAATGATTACCTTCGCATCCATGTGCATAATACCAATCTATCAGTACAAAAACCATAATCGCAGTAATTAACAGATCATAGATTCATATAACAGAAACAAGGATACTTTCGCATCTATCAAACAGATATTTTCACAGCTTAATCATACAACCCAAGTTCGTATAAATTATAACAGAACATATCTAATAGTTCACATCAATAGTAATACATTAACTCAGATAACGCAGAGATACTCTAATCAGATTCGCATATATTAACATCAAAACCCAATACAATCCAACACAGCCTGCGAACACAGCCAGCAGGAGTCCTTACCCTAGCAACCCAAACAAATGTAAAAATTCGCAACTATCATCAATCTCTATTTTTTCCTACCTATGACTCAAAAAGGTTCATCTATTTATACCGATTTAGCCTATGCATCGAATGGTTCGCAAACTATGGTTTGTGGACTCTTGGTCTACCCTTGACATGTTAAAATGTATTAGGGGCTTTGACCCACCCCAAAACCCATGTGTTAGACTAAATATTACAAAAATAGACAAAATTCACAGCTTTTAGGAGACCTTGTTCCAACAAAATCCCTAACACACCCTACCATTCCTTGACATGCCCTGACACTCTAGCATGCCTTGGAATTTCCTAGGATATAACCTTGTCATGACTCCCTCCTTAGCACACTTAGAACTTGATGGCACTCCCTATCACACACTCTTATCCATTCATTTCCATGCATTTTGAACTAGTTCTCCATTTTATTTTCGTGGCACTCCCCAAAACGCCCTAGCACACATTGGAACACCCTACACTTGGCACATCTTGGCATTTCGCCCTACCACTCTAGCATTCCTTGGCACTACCTAACATACCTTATCACTCCCTTTTTACACACCAATAACTCACTAAGAATCCCTATCACACACTCTTATTCATTCATTTACATGCATTTGAAACTAGTGCTCCCTTGTTTTTCCCTAGCACTCCATAACACTCCCTAACATGCATTCACACACCCAATTAGCACCTGGCACATCTTGGCATATTACCCTGGCCTCTAGCATGCCTGAGAACTGCCTAACTGATCCAGATTTATAAAAGAACGCAATAAAATATAGAAATAGACATAAACACAGAGATACAATGGAAATAATACTTCATTTCATTAATATCAAATAACTGAAATATGTTTATAGACAATATTTCAACAAAGTAGCTAAGGCAATGGTAGCTTATCTCTGAGAAGATATGTGGCAGCTACATGCCTCTGAAATATCTTACAATGAGGCTCGGGGGCCTATTTATGATTGAGAAACAATTGAAAACCCTAAACGTCTGAAAACCTAACCCTAGGAGATGAAGCACCAAAACTATGGGCCCCATTTGGGTAAATTGGTGTTTCAACTTCCCGGGGACGTAACTTTTGCATACGATCTCCATTTGACATGCAGCATACCTCATTATAAATATGTATCCGAGTAATACAACCTTTAATGTAAGAAAAATCATTCCATGGACCGATGTTGCTCTCGAGTTTCCCAAAAAACGTCGTTTAAGGCCTCAAAACCGATCTGGCTGGAAGTTGAGGACCCAAAAATATGCCAAAAATAGCAAGTTGTGCCGAAACTGAAAAAATTAAAGAACTGATGGTGGGGGTTCAAAAGGAATAGGTGGGTGATCACCAATATACACCTGGATCATTAGGGCCCCAAAATGGCTCCGGACGTTCACTACCCGAAAACGTGGTAAAAATAGTAAGTTGTACTGAAAGTGAAAAACTAAAAGAACTGATGGTGCGAGTCCAAATGGGATAGGTGGGTGGCCACCAGTATCCACCTGGATCATTCCTCCCTATTTAGGATGCAATGGTCCCCATTGCATTGAGATCCTCCATGAGATAAGGCATATTCTGCTGAACTGGGTATTGAATCTGTCGAAGATGTCATGGACCCGCGGTGGACATGCTGGATGCGTTTAGTAAATTTGGTGTCTTTATCAGCCTCAGAGAGTACATGTGTGTATTATGTCTGTGTGGTCACATGAGGTATGGAAATATCAGGCGGCGGTGCGTCGGGGTTCATATCAATGGAGTGCTTGTCCTGACAATGTAGAGGAACCTCTGTGAGTGAGGAGAAAATGTCCTCGTATTCCTCCATGACTTTTTCCATCTGCTGCAGTCATGCAGGGGAGCCCTATTTCGAGGTTGTGGCCACAATATTCTTCTTTCCCTATGAGTGAGTTGTAAAGAAAATAAATTTCCTGGTTTGGGAAACAATCTTACTGCGTTTTTTTTCAGTATTTAAAGAGATGACAGGAGATGGTACTACCTTTGGTATCCTGTACAAGTTATTTCCCAAAGTAATAATAACAGTACGAGGCCTAGACTCATACCAAACATTTGACCTCTAGAAGTATGGTTGGCCCTGTTGTTCAATCTTTAACATTATTCATGGGTGTATTAAAGGGTTGACAAGCCATGTATTAAATTTTATATTAAAGGGCGAAATATTTCAAAAGTGGGTCGAAAGGAGACAAGGTAATGAAAGCCACGTGCATTAAAGTCGATGGGGAATTAACACAAAAGGATGAAGTGTAAAGCCAAAAGGCTAACGGGAGATATAAAAGGCAATGAAACGCTGCAATAAACGTAAAACCTATGTACTAAAAGAATTTTCCGCCACGTAAGGATGCACATGGGAAAATTCTGAGGGGGTCGAGCAGCGGGGGAAGGAAGGGATCCATACCCCCGCGGAATGGTGACACGTAGCATGGTGGAGACTCAATATTAGAAGGAGGTAGTAGGAGCATGCCGCGTGGTGTGGCGACGTGGCAGAACGAAAGGTGGACCCTCACGGTGGGTAGGTTATGTATTTAAGAGGTATAAGAGAGCATATGTTTCTAAATATTGTCTTTATAACAGTTTAATATCCTATTTATTCTACGTATTCAGTAGACGTCCTTCAATCATCATTCTCTGTGAAGTATTGAGAATCCAGCCCTTATTACAGCGAACTGTCTTGGAATTGTCTTATGCATTTATATTGGAGCTTAACATCTTGTCCATTTATTACTGTTCCCTCAGCGTTGAGCTTTTGAAGTATTTGGTACCATTTAAATCTAATTTTCCCATCTGCAAAGAAATAGTATGAGAGCCTGGTTCTGCTGAGATTATCCTTATTAAATGGTCTTGACTCTCTGCTATATAAGATGTCCTAGGCACTGGTCTATGGAAACTCTAGGCTGTCTCTAGGAGCTACAACATCTTTTTGGCTCCATTGCCGGGGACGAAGTTGAAGAAATTTAAGATCCCTGGGCCTTGACAAAATTCATTCACTCTTCAGTTAGGTGAGCACGAAGAGTTGAGAGTCGTGCACCCCTCACCTTGGCGACTCCACAATCATTTTACAGTGAAACCTGTTTGCAGTCATGGCTCCCCGTAAGCCACACCTAAGGTCAGATACATCTCAGTCAAGGACACCCTCTGTGTCTGACCCAGAAATAATTCTACATAGAAGAGGCTGGAGGGAAAGGCAGTCAGTTCATACCGAGATTCCTGAATTCTCCCTAGAAAACTTTCCATATCTTCCGTCCTCTTCCTCTCAAATCGCCCAAATACAA
Organism: Pinus albicaulis; assembly: GCA_034641835.2. Classification (NCBI taxonomy): domain Eukaryota; kingdom Viridiplantae; phylum Streptophyta; class Pinopsida; order Pinales; family Pinaceae; genus Pinus; species Pinus albicaulis. The sequence goes on from CM076575.1 coordinate 1,495,560,473, forward strand.
GGCCCTAACCCTATCATAAGAGATACTGGTTACTATTCAGAGAGCCCACCTCGGGGAGGCACCCATATCAAAGACGAAGCCGAGTCTAGCTATACTCCGCATTACTCTTTCCACCCTACCCCTGAAAGTGAGGAGATTAAAGAAGTTACTGAAATAGATGTTGTTCACAGCCCTACATTCTCGTCAACCCCTCAAGCCGCTGTTCACTACATCCCCATCATTATCCATACTTCACTTCCACCTTCTCCCCCTCCTCTTACAACTCAGACTCTTGTACTACCTCCACCTCCCCCAATAGAAAATGTCCCTGGCTTCCTAAAAAACAGATACGCTCCTTTGGAGCTACCCGTAGTACAAAATGACATGCCGCAGGATTATTTGAAGATTCTGCCCAGATTTAATGGTGAGAGTGACATTGAAGCCCAGAAACATGTTGACGTTTTCTGCTCTTTCGCAGAGAATTTTAATGTGGAGCATCTAGACATAGTTCTAAGGCTGTTCATGCAATCCTTAGATGGGGAAGCCAGAAAATGGTTCAAAACACTTGGAGCTCGTTCCATCAACTCTTGGGAGGCAATGGAGGACGCTTTCATCAAAAAGTGGGGGGAAAAGAAAGATCATGGTAATGTCCTTACCGAATTTAACACTTTGAAAAAGAAACACAATGAAGGGGTATCAGAGTTTATCAGAAGATTTAACAAATTGTACCTGAGTCTCCCCGCCGAGATGAAGCCTCATCAGACTGCTGCCAAGGTCATTTTTGTGGCAGCATTTGATTTTGAATTTGGTTTCTCACTGAGAGAGAGAAAGCCAGCCACTCTGTATGATGCACAGACAGACGCGTTGGAGATAGAAGAAAACTTTGTCTCCACCGACAAATCCAAAGGGAAACAAGAACACGATGCCAGAAGAAGGGGAAAGGAGGAAGTATCCACCTCAGGCCAAGACAGAGATTTGGCCAATGACAAGATTGAGGAAATGAATAGAATGATCAAGAATCTCTCCAGTAAGCTGGTCAAGCTTGAGATGGAGGCCAAGAATTCACCCCCAAATAATTTCCAGAATGCTCCAAATAGGGGATTCAATCCTCAATACAGGAAACCACCCTTGCAGATACTGCAGAGAGGACAGAAGGAGCAACAAGATCAGGTACCGCATCCTCTATACTTGGAGGGGCAAGTAGAGGCTTCTCCTGAAGATCCTGCCTATGAACAAGAGGAGGCATGCCCTGTCTTCTCAGACAGTGATGACATAGAATTTCCTGTACATGAAAGTGAGGAGGGGGATCTACAAGCTCACTCAGAAATGAAGAAAAACGAGGATACTGAAGAGCCCGAGATTGATGATTACTGTAAACAGTTCGTTGACTTCATGCAAGCCAAGTTCAATAGAAAATATGACCTCAGATCCTCCAGAAAGAGAACTCGCACTCAATATGAGGAGGAGGACACACCTGAAAAGGCAGCCCCTGCACAGAAGAAGGTCAATACTCAAAAATCCCCGGAAAAAGGTAAGAGGCCCCTTAACCAATCTCTGCAATCTGATAATCAAATGCCTTCATCTTCACAAGTAGCTGTATCCCCTAATGATAACCCCACTGTAAAAGAAGTTAAGCCTCCCTCGCAAAGTAAAGAGTCAAAATAAAAAGAAGTGTAAGTGGATAAGCCTTCATCTGTCTTCTGTTTACAAAAAGAGCTTGAAAAAGTAAAAATACCAGTTCCCCTGTCTGAGTTATTGAAACAACCTGCTTATCAGTCACAGGTCACTTCCTTCATCTCTCCTCCTGATGCATCACACATCCCAGATAGTCTTAACCTGCAAGAGGAAAGACCTATGGTAGTTTTCGGTCCCCACGTTGAAGAGTTAGATCCCTCCACACCTCCCTTTTATGTGTCTTTAGTGATCCATGATCTATTGTTGCATAATTGTATGTTAGACTCAGGAGCATCTCACAACCTCATGCCCCTATCTGTTATGGAGCAATTGGGACTCCAAATCACTCGCCCATATAAAGACCTCTATTCGTTTGACTCCAAAAGAGTGAAATGTTTGGGCATGATTAAATATAATCATATCTGGCAGTTAATCTGGCTCAGATCCCTGTCAAAAGTGTGGTGATGGATATTGTAGTGGCTGACATCCCATCCCGCTTCGGTATGCTACTGTCAAGGTCTTGGGGAACCAGAATCAGAGGGTCAATTAAGCTGGACCTGACCTATGCCACCATCCCTGTCTTTGGTGGCCAAGAGAGGAGATTGTATCGAGAAACCAGATTTGTCAAAACAGTCACTAAGGCAGGCGATTCAATTAATTCCCTAGTCTACAGCAGAGAAGGGGATTTCTCATGTTTGATGTTGGAATAAGATCAAGAGTACGCCCATGAGCCCTCATTCTGTCAGATAAAGGCTGAATCATCAGTGCAGGAATATGGATCTGAAATCTGGACACTCCATTTTGATGGGGAAAATTCCAGGGAAGGAAATGGGGCTGGAGTATTGCTAATTTCACCTATGGGTCAATGGGTCCCTTTGTCCTTCAAGCTGAAGTATGAGGCCACAAACAACATGGCTGAATATGAAGCACTCATATTGGGGCTACAGACAGCAAGGAGTATGAACATACAAAATCTAAAGGTGCTGGGGGATTCTGAATTGGTAGTCAGACAAGTGAGGAATGAGTGCCAAGCCAAACATCCTAGGCTAAAGGCCTATAGAAATGAAGTTTGGGATCTTGTAGAGAACTCTTTCTTGGCATTCAACATTCAATTCATGCCCCGAGAACAGAACAGGATGGCAGATTCCTTGGCAGTGGCTGCTAGTACCTTCCGCCCACCTCAGAACCCTCTTCTGAGATATGAAATCGAAGTAAGGTACCGACCTTCAATCCCAGATAACGTCAAGCACTGGCAGGTGTTTGAAGATGAGGAGCAAGTGAAGAGGTTCCTAGAAACTGTTGGGGAGTTTTCCAACATAGAGATTGACAGTTGTCAGGAAGAGATTGGAGACATTCCAGAAGATAAGCTAGAAGAGAGAATAGCCGGCCACAAATTTTTGCAGTTGAAAGGAAATGTCATTCCCCGAGGGCTAGTGCCTTTAGAGAGGTTGTTTAACAAAAATGATGTTCCTTTACAGCCAAATAAAGTGGTGGCAGAAAACCAGGTCGAAGACCTCAATCTGGGCACTAAAGAGGATCCCAAAATTGTGAAGTTGTCCAAGAAGGTCCCGGAGGAATACAAACAACTGTATCAAAAGTTATTCCAGGCCTACAGAGATGTGTTTTCCTGGTCATATCAAGACCTAAAAACTTTTGATGTCAGCATTATGCAGCATAAGATCCCACTGAAGGGAGATGCAAAACCACATAAGCAAAAACTCAGACAGATTAACCCCCTATTGTTGCCTTCCATTGAGCAAGAAATAAAGAAACTGCTGAAGGCTAAAATTATAGTGCCATTGAGATATTCTGAGTGGGTGGCCAATTTATTCCCAGTGCGAAAGAAGAATGGAGAAATAAGGTTATGTGTTGATTTCAGGAACCTGAACAGGGCATCCCTAAAGGATAATTACCCGCTGCCTAAAATGGACCATATCTTGCAGAAAGTGGTTGGAGCTTATCGGATGTCCATGATGGATGGGTTCTCAGGCTACAATCAGGTGGCAGTATTACCAGAAGATAAAAAGAAGACGGCCTTCACCACTCCATGGGGAACATTCATGTATGCCAGAATGCCTTTTGGGTTGATCAACGCAGGGGCCACTTTTCAGAGGGCCATGGATATTGCTTTTATTGGAGAGAAGGACCAGTTTGTGGTGGTATATCTGGACGACATTACGGTATTCTCAAAGAACGATGTAGAGCACATAGAACACCTGCGCAGAACCTTTGAGAAGTGCAGAAAGTATGGTCTCTCCCTTAACCCACAGAAGTCCCTGTTTGCATTAGAAGAGGGCAAGCTCTTGGGTCACATTGTAACCAGAGATGCAGTGAAGATAGACCCCAAAAGAGTTGAAGTCATAAATGGCATTGCCCTGCCCAGAAACAAAAAAGAAATTCAAGTATTTTTACGCCGAATAAACTTTCTGAGGAGGTTCATCCCTAACTATGCTGAGATAGTTAGGCACATCACTGACATGTTGAAAAAGAACAATGAAGTGAAGTGGTCATCAGAATCAAGAGAGGCCTTTACTAGAATAAAAAATGCGTTTTCTCAAGCCCCTGTATTGGCCAAGCCAGATTATTCCAAACCTTTTATGATTTTTTCTTTTGCATCACCCCACATAGTGGCTGGGGTTCTGTTGCAGAAAAACGAGGAAGGCTATGAGCAGCCAATCACATTCTTCAGCCAAGTACTGCGTGATTCCAAGCTCAAATATAACATATTGGAGAAGCAAGCCTATGCTCTGGTGAAATCCCTCAAGGCTTTCCGAATGTATGTTTTACAGTCCCATATCACTGCATTTGTTCCTACAATAGCTGTTAAGGACATTCTCATCCAAGGGGACAGTGAGGGAAAAAGAGGAAAATGGATAGCCAAGATACATGAATATGAGTTAGATATTCGTCCTACCAAATTAATCAAGGGGAAAGGTCTAGCCAAGATCCTATCTGAGTCAAATTTCTAGGCCTTGGGTATCAATCTGTCTATGACAGCAAACGAAGATTCTGAGGAAAATGAAAAACCACAGGGAGTGGAGATAGCCTCCCAGAAGATACAGATGAAATACCTCACCAGCCAGTGGTACAAGGAAATAGTGGAGTACCTCATAACACTAAGCTGTCCACCTAGCTACGGGAAGGCTAAATACAAGGCACTGAGGTTGAAGTCACAAAAATATATGGTTGCAAATGGCCGGCTGTACTGGAGATATCCCTCAGGCATCCTGCTCTTATGTCTGACCGAGGAAGAGGTGGGAAGTATTATAGCAGAGTTCCACGAAGGTATATGTGGGGGCCATTACAGTTGGAGGGCTACCGCTCACAAGATCCTGAAGGCTAGTTTCTACTGGCCAAAATTGTTTGGAGATGTCTTCACTTGGGTCAGGGCATGTGATAAATGCCAGAAATTTGCAGAAAAACAGAAACTCACAGCTCTGCCTTTGATTCCTGTCCATGTAGACGAACCCTTCAAACAGTGGGGAATTGATTTTATAGGCGAAATTCACCCACCCTCAAGTGGCCAGCATAGATGGATCCTGACTGCCACGGATTATTTCACGAAATGGGTAGAAGCCATACCTGCAAGAAATGCTACAGACACAGTTATAATGAAAGTTATGGAAGAGAATATTATATCCAGGTTTGGCTTCCCCGCTAGAATAATCACTGACAATGCGCAAGCTTTCAAATCTACAAAATTTGCGAATTTCTACCAGCAATATAATATTTCATTGGGTCACTCTACAGCTTACTATCCCAAAGGAAATGGCCTCGCAGAGTCCTCAAACAAAACTCTGGTCCGAGCACTAAAGAAGACTATCAACGAGAACCAGAAGAATTGGGATTCTCAGCTGAAGTTCGCTCTGTGGGCAAACATAATTACCAGCAAAAGAGCAACTGGGAAATCTCCATACGAGTTGGTATATGGACGAGCAGTTGTCTTCCCTATACAGCTGGCCTTTCCAGTGGCTCGATTTATGCAGGAGAGCCAGGAGGAACCTGATGATGTTATCAGGAGAATTAATCAACTGGTAGAGCTCGAAGAAACTCGCAGTCAGGTGAACCAAAAGCTAGTAGAGTACCAGGAGAAGATGAAAGAGCTATTCGATCAACATGCTAAAGACAGAGGTTTGCAGGTAGGGGATCTAGTGTTCAGGTGGGATGTTCGAAGGGCTGATAAAGGCAAGAATGGTAAGTTCGACTCTCTCTAGTTCGGCCCTTTCAAAATTGCAGAGGAAGGTAGCAACAATACTTTTAAGCTGGAGAATTTGCAGGGAGATATGCTTGATGCCCCTGTAAATGGGCAGTTCCTCAAACCATATTTTCAGTTCTGAAGCAGGCTGAAAAAGCCTGATTGTATTATATTGTACATTAGCTGCTGTTTTCGTTTTTGAATTGAGTAATGCATGAGTCATGACGATTTGTCCAGGGAGAAGTCGTAAGTGCTGGAGAGGTGGCGTTCATAGAAGATAAATAGGCGGTCTGCGTAGTTCTCAACATGTTCGGAGAAAAACGTGCCGTCCCCAGGTGGAGCCAATGTTGTTCAATCTTTAACATTAGTCATGGGTGTATTAAAGGGTTGACAAGCCATGTATTAAATTTTATATTAAAGGGCGAAATATTTCAAAAGTGGGTTGAAAGGAGACAAGGTAATGAAAGCCACGTGCATTAAAGTCGATGGGGAATTAACACAAAAGGATGAAGTGTAAAGCCAAAAGGCTAACGGGAGATATAAAAGGCAATGAAACGCTGCAATAAACGTAAAACCTATGTACTAAAAGAAGTTGCCGCCACGTAAGGACGCACGTGGGAAAATTCTGAGGGGGTCGAGCAGCGGTGGAAGGAAGGGATCCATACCCCCGCGGAATGGTGACACGTAGCATGGTGGGGACTCAATATTAGAAGGAGGTAGTAGGAGCATGCCACATGGTGTGGTGACGTGGCGGAACGAAAGGTGGACCCTCACGGTGGGTAGGTTATGTATTTAAGCGGTATAAGAGAGCATATGTTTCAGGAGTTATACAACGCATGCGGTAAAAAGATAAGGTAAAGTCTATTAGGTCAGCTGGTACCGAGACCCATACCAGCCTTAAACCCAACACGAGGCGCCCACCTGCACTCTGACATACCCAATCCCTATGCGCCGCGTGCCTCACTATCAGTGTCCTTAGGACACTTGCCTTCATTCGTTTTATCCATTCATCTTTTTATCTCGAATTACCCAGTCCAGAGATAACATTCCCTTCATATTTCACTTCAGTAAAAGGTCGCAGGTTCCCGTCTACGGCATATACCAAGTAGCAAAGAGCGTCTGGTCTACCCCAATCATTGTCAGAGTTCCCTGCGTCGCATTCCCGAGCAGATTCACCTTCCATTCAGGTATTCCATTATCCATTCTCCCTCTATTTTCCTTTCAATTTTTTGAATTCTTGAATGTCAGCCATGGGAAAGGTAACGCTAAAGAAGAATGAGCCCGAAAACCCCTAGGTCTGTGAATCTAGGAATCCCCCTGGTTTCAAACCTCTCTATGACTTGCAAGCTGGTATCTGCGACCCTAAATACCCATTCGACATACGCAGCATCAAACCCTTGCTTTTCAGTCGCCATCTCAAGAACACAGTCCATTACCGGGTAATCGTGTCAGGCCTATACCACCAAATCACCTCTCAGGTCCATTCTGTGGTTGATTTCATCTCCTGGCTCAGAGATGTCTTCGACGTGCATTGGGGCACCTTCATTTCCCCTCAGGGGAACAGGGTTCTTTCCATTTCTCCTGATGTTATCAAACAGGCCCTCCGCTTCCCTACCAGTGACACATATGTTAGTTTCAAGGATGCAGCCTTGGCAGCCCAGTTCATCAAACAGCCACGAGAAGCCCGACAAGCCTTCATTTCTTCTATAACTGTCGACCATGAAACTACTCTTCCTGCATTTGAGCCATTTTAATTAAGTCTGTTCACTGAAGAGGTTCGACCCATTCTCTCTCTGATCGCTGGCCTCTTGGGGGTAGGGAGCCCGGAAGACATTCACGCAGTGTGCATTCATTTCTTATGGCTCATGTCCCAAAAAGGGGTAGTTTTAGACATTCCTGGTTTCCTCTCCTCCGCCATTCAAACCCAATTCCAGGAGCTCTCACAAACCCGTCAGTTCCGTTTCTGTTCAATGGTTTTTTACCTCTTCTTGTTCCAGCACGCCGATAAGTTTGACCATTTGGGGTTAGACAAAGTTTACCCTGAGAATTCCAAACCCAGACCAGTCTTTGACTGGAATTTCTTTGTGCGTCAACTACCTAAGGGAGAGGTTTATGCTAACTTTGTGAACACTTTCATGTCTATTGCCTATACCATTATTCATGACTCGCCTTCCCCTAGGGTCTTCCCAGAAATGAAAGGCTGGCTGCAAGCTGGAAAATACCAGAGTACTGGAGATTGGTTTCTTTTCAAGGACTGCACTGAAATTTGGGTCTATGGAGCCGAATTCGCCCCATACCGGTTGCCGGTGTTCCCTGTCCGACGAGTTTATGCACTCGAGTACATCCGGCAAGCCCTCAAGGCCGACCAGCTCCATTTTGTTCCTGCCAAGAAGGGCTACATCCTAAGGCTTCCCATTGAAATCGGCCCCTTCGTGGTAAACTCGAGACATGCCCTCCTGATCGTTGAGAAAATGCTGCAAGATATGGACCTAAGGCTGGGGAAAATTTGGGCCTATGACCCGCGAGAAATTATTTCAAACAAAAGGAAAAGGAACAGGTCTACACCCTACATACATGAGCCAAGGCCATTTATGGAATGGAGGGCTAACCACAAAACTTGGCCCTTGTTTTCGCAGATGGAGACAGATTCATCTGCTACAGGGGAGGAGGAGGATGTCAACAGAGGCACAGGTGGAGAAGAAGCAGGTACCTCAGGAGCAGCGCCCCCTCCCAAAAGACAAAGGACGGCCACCAGTGAGGCGGAAGTCATAGGGGAGGAGCAATTACTGGAACCCTTCACGAAGTTCGGCGAATTTGATAAATGCAAGGCCGGGATAACAGTGTTAAGAGATAGCACCACTTCCTCTGATTTCACAGAGGTCACGCAGACTATCATTGAGCATACTTCGCCCAGGGCAGGCGAAAGGGAGCAGGCGAATAGAGTGATCCGCGACAAGTACAAAGCTGAACTAGGGGGATATGTTGAAAAGTATCATACCAGGCTCTCTGCCTCCATCTACGTGGACACTGAAAGCCTAGTATTGTCTATGGCAGAAGCTCTCCTGGATCCCAATTTTGATGTTCCCAGCTATCAGGTGCTCGAATTTTCCATTGACATGAAGAAGGTACCAGCCAACGACATGTGCGACCTGTTCCAAATGGTATGCGACATGATGAAAGATAAATTAATGCATCTCACCCTCACGCTAAAGAAGTTAGAACAGAAACATGACCAGCTGAGGGAGACCATGGTAGCCGAACAAGTTAGCTGCCGCGCCAGAGCACACCAGCTGCGTGTTCTCTAGGACCAAGTCAAGAACCAAGATAATGGGGGAACAAATGCACAGGCATCTCTCATCGATCAGCTACAGAAGGAGGTTACATCAGCAAAAAGACAGGCCCGTATACTGGCTGCTCACCATGTCCAAACGGCTGAATTGGTACAGATGGAGAAGGAGAAAGCAGAGCTGTCCGCCAGGCTATCAAAAGAAAGGGAGGAGAAAGAAAAGATGGCCGAAAAAATTAACGTGTTACAGGACAAGGCAACAAAGCTACAGGATAGATGGGACTCGCACAGCTTCCAGTCAACTGAGGCATCAAGTGGAACTAGCTCATTTCCAGCACAACTGTCCGCAGCAAAAGCTGAGATCGAGATACTGGAAAAGCAAGCGTCTACGGCCAGGAAAAGGATCGTGCACCTGGAGAACTCCCTGACCGAAAACACCAGAACAGTCGAGGGGCTGCAGAAGGAAATAGAGCAAGAGAAGAAGACCACAGCAGATCAGTAGAAAACCATTGCCGACATGAGAAGTCGAGCAAAGGGAAATCTCACCCTACTCGAGGCTAGAAGCATAATCTGGTCAGATATAACCTCAGCGGTAACCGAGCAATGGGAGTTTTTGAGGATGATAGGGGAGCATAAGTCTGCTATTCCCTATCTCAGTAGGAAGCTACAGGAGGCAGACCTTGATCTGTCTAACAGGGCCCAACATGCCAGAGAGTACGTTTCATTCCTTAACGAGCTGGGATCAAACGACATGGATAAGCACGGTATCCCTAGCCGATTCACAGAGGCCATCGAGTGTCGCAAGATTATCAACAAAGAGATGGCCCGAGTAGTAGCTTCAAGAGCCCTTCAACAGGTGGTCGACAGCGTCGGATGGTTCGACGAGGTATGGGGTGAAATCATGACAGTCGGACTCCCCTTCTGCTGGGACCCGACCGCCCCTGCCATGCTCTTGCCTCTGGCCCAATACACAGCACGCTTGCAAACAGAAAGAGACCGGACTGACCTTCAGATGGGAAAAGCAACTCAACTCAAAGCTGACACGATTGTTTCGACCCTCCGAAAAGAGTTCAACCTCCTTCACTTGATTAAGCACAAGCTTCCTACTGGGGCAGGTTTCCACGCTCTCACCGAAGCCTTCATCGAGGTGGAGGGGTTCTCAGCGATGCCCGAGCCAGCTGCAGAGAGTCAGCAGAGATGCGCGCAGTTTATGAGTCAGCACGCCAGTTCGTCCGCAAACGTTCCTCCGCCTGAATCAGCAACTGCTTCCACTCAGCCTCGCCTGTGATTTTTCTGTCAATTCATGATGTGGCCTTAACGACCTATTTTACTTTTACTCAGTTAATCTCTTTTGAGTTTCGAGTGGGTTGTTTTCCCCACTCTTGCATTTTACTTTTTCACCGAATAGTTTTTTAAATTTCTGTTTTTGAAAAACGGCCGAGGGCCTGTTTACACATGATGGGAGGCTTGATTCCCCATCATGAATTTTGTTGTTATGAAAGTGACATTTAACAAATTTTGTTCATGCGAAGAAGATATTTTCCCAAAAATATCTTCTCGCTGAGATGAAGGGAAGCCTATATGAGGTAAATCAAATGAGAAAGAAAGGTTCCAAAATTTCTGAAGAATTGACTGTGTAAGAGCTTCTTGTATGCAATTTTGTGAAGGTTCTAATATGAATGCAAAGAGCCCGTAGGGCCTCAATGAAAAGGAGTTTTGTCTTTGATAAGGATTCTGGTTTTGGTTCTTTACAGTGTGTAATCCTCTCTTGTGTGTTATAGTGTGGTCGTTCACTTCGCTTACATCCATATATCTGGTATTACATTCTGGAATGCAAGTAGTCTGTTGCTTCTGATATAAATTTATCCTTGTTGATACTTACATCATAGGCTTCTTGACACTTTAAATATGGCTCAGGTGTAATATGCTGTCCTGTTTTCGATTCATCCGCATTTCTACTATATTGGCTGCTATGAGGTGTTATTTACAAATGTTGTTATCGTGTGTGGATTCTTGGTTTCTTAAGCCCACCACATGTTAGCATATGTTTCTAAATATTGTCTTTATAACAGTTTAATATCCTCTTTATTCTACGTATTCAGTAGACGTCCTTCAATAATCATTCTTTGTGAAGTATTGAGAATCCAACCCTTATTACAACGAACTGTCTTGGAATTGTCTTATGCATATATATTGGAGCTTAACATCTTGTCCATTTATTACTGTTCCCTCAGCGTTAAGCTTCTGAAGTATTTGGTACCATTTAAATCTAATTTTCCCATCTGCAAAGAAATAGTATGAGAGCCTGGTTCTGCTGAGATTATCCTTATTAAATGGTCTTGACTCTCTGCTATATAAGATGTCCTAGGCACTGGTCTATGGAAACTCTAGGCTGTCTCTAGGAGCTACAACATATTTTTGGCGTCGTTGCCGGGGACAAAGTTGAAGAAATTTAAGATCCCTGGGCCTCGACAAAATTCATTCACTCTTCAGTTAGGTGAGCACCAAGAGTTGAGAGTTGTGCACCCCTCACCTTGGCGACTCCAAAATCATTTTACAGTCAAACCTGTTTGCAGTCCTGGCTCCCCGTAAGCCAAACCTAAGGTCAGATACATCTCAGTCAAGGACACCCTCTGTGTCTGACCTAGAAATAATTCTACATAGAAGAGGCTGGAGGGAAAGGCAGTCAGTTCATACCGAGATTCCTGAATTCTCCCTAGAAAACTTTCCATATCTTTCGTCCTCTTCCTCTCAAATCGCCCAAATACAAGGCCCTAACCCTATCATAAGAGATATTGGTTACTATTCAGAGAGCCCACCTCGGGGAGGCACCCATATTAAAGACGAAGCCGAGTCTAGCTATACTCCACATTACTCTTTCCACCCTACCCCTGAAAGTGAGGAGATTAAAGAAGTTACTGAAATAGCTGCTGTTCACAACCCTACATTCTCGTAAACCCCTCAAGCCGCTGTTCACTACATCCCCATCATTATCCATACTTCACTTCCACCTTCTCCCCCTCCTCTTACAGCTCAGACTCTTGTACTACCTCCACCTCCCCCAATGGAAAATGTCCCTGGCTTCCTGCAAAATAGATACGCTCCTTTGGAGCTACCCGCAGTACTAAATGACATGCCGCAGGATTGTTTGAAGATTCTGCCCAGATTTAATGGTGAGAGTGACATTGAAGCCCAGAAACATGTTGAAGTTTTCTGCTCTTTCGTAGAGAATTTTAATGTGGAGCATCTGGACGTAGTTCTAAGGCTGTTCGTGCAATCCTTAGATGGGGAAGCCAGAAAATGGTTCAAAACCCTTGGAGCTAATTCCATTAACACTTCGGAAGCAATGGAGGATGCTTTCATCAAAAAGTGGGGGGAAAGGAAAGATCACGGTGATGTCCTTACCAAGTTTAACACTCTGAAAAAGAAGCACAATGAAGGGGTATCAGAGTTTATCAGGAGATTTAACAAATTGTACCGTCTCGCCGTAAAGATGAAGCTCTCATCGATCACGTTAAGGTCGTTTTTGTAAGTAAAAAGATTGATTCTAAACTTGGTTTTCACTAAGAGAGAGAAATCCACCACTCGTACATGCACGTACGTGCGCATTGAGATAGAAGCAAAATTTGTCTCCACCTGAAACCAAAGGATTCCAACAAACACGACAAGCGAAGAAGGGGAAAGGAGGAAGTATCCACCAAAGCAAGACAAGAGATTCGCCAATGACAAGATTGAGGAAATGAATAGAATGGTCAAGAATCTCTCCAGAAGTCGGTTTGTTTGAGACGGAGGCCAAGAATTCACCCTCAAAGAATTTCCACGTTCCCAAACATCAGGGATTCAATCTCAATACAGAAACCACCCTGCATCGTGCAGAGAGATGTATGAGCAACAAGATCAGGTACCGCATCCTCTATACTTGGAGGGGCAAGTAGAGGCTTCTCCTGAAGATCCTGCCTATGAACAAGAGGAGGCATGCCCTGTCTTCTCAGACAGTGATGACATAGAATGTCCTGTACATGAAAGTGAGGAGGGGGATCTACAAGCTCACTCAGAAATGAAGAACAACGAGGATACTGAAGAGCCCGAGATTGATGATTACTGTAAACAATTCTTTGACTTCATGCAAGCCCAGTTCAATAGAAAATATGACCTCAGATCCTCCAGAAAGAGAACTCGCACTCAAGATGAGGAGGAGGACACACCCCAAAAGGCAGCCCCTACACAGAAGGAGGTCAATACTCAAAAATCCCCGGAAAAAGGTAAGAGGCCCCTTAACCAATCTCTACAATATGATAATCAAATGCCTTCATCTTCACAAGTAGATGTATCCCCTAATGATAACCCCACTATAAAAGAATTTAAGCCTCCATCGCAAAGTAAAGAGTCAAAAGAAAAAGAAGTGTCAGTGGATAAGCCTTCATCTGTCTTTTGTTTACAAAAAGAGCTTGAAAAAGTAAAAATACCAGTTCCCCTGTCTGAGTTATTGAAACAACCTGCTTATCAGTCACGGGTCACTTCCTTCATCTCTCCTCCTGATGCATCACACATCCCAGATAGTCTTAACCTGCAAGAGGAAAGACCTATGGTAGTTTTCGGTCCCCACGTTGAAGAGTTAGATCCCTCCACACCTCCCTTTTATGTGTCTTTAGTGATCCATGATCTATTGTTGCATAATTGTATGTTAGACTCAGGATCATCTCACAACCTCATGCCCCTATTTGTCATGGAGCAATTGGGACTCCAAATCACTCGCCCATATAAAGACCTCTATTCGTTTGACTCCAAAAGAGTGAAATGTTTGGGCATGATTAAAGATCTGGCAGTTAATCTGGCTCAGATCCCTGTCAAAAGTGTGGTGATGGATATTGTAGTGGCTGACATCCCAGCCCGCTTCGGTATGCTACTGTCAATGTCTTGGGGAACCAGAATCAGAGGGTCAATTAAGCTGTACCTGACCTATGCAACCATCCCTGTCTTTGGTGGCCAAGAGAGGAGATTGTATTGAGAAACCAGATTTGTCAAAACAGTCACCAAGGCAGGCGATTCAGTTAATTCCCCAGTCTACAGAAGAGAAGGGGATTTCTCATGTTTGATGTTGGAAGAAGATCAAGAGTACGCCCATGAGCCCTCATTCTGTCAGATAAAGGCTGAATCATCAGTGCAGGAATATGGATCTGAAATCTGGACACTCCATTTTGATGGGGCAAATTCTAGGGAAGGAAATGGGGCTGGAGTATTGCTAATTTCACCTATGGGTCAATGGGTCCCTTTGTCCTTCAAGCTGGAGTATGAGGCCACAAACGACATGGCTGAATATGAAGCACTCACATTTGGGCTACAGACAACAAGGAGTATGAACATACAAAATCTAAAGGTGCTGGGGGATTCTGAATTGGTAGTCAAACAAGTGAGGAATCAGTGCCAAGCCAAACATCCTAGGCTAAAGGCCTATAGAAATGAAGTTTTGGATCTTGTAGAGAACTCTTTCTTGGAATTCAACATTCAATTCATGCCCCGAGAACAGAACAGGATGGCAGATTCCTTGGCAGTGGCTACTAGTACCTTCCGCCCACCTCAGAACCCTCTTCTGAGATATGAAATCAAAGTAAGGTACCGACCTTCAATCCCAGATAAAATCAAGCACTGGCAGGTGTTTGAAGATGAGGAGAAGGTGAATAGGTTCCTAGAAACTGTTGGGGAGTTTTCCAACATAGAGATTGACAGTTGTGAGGAAGAGATTGGAGACATTCCAGAAGATAAGCTGGAAGAGAGAATAGCCAGCCACAAATTTCTGCAGTTGAAAGGGAATGTCATTCCCCGAGGGCTAGTGCCTTTAGAGAGGCTGTTTAAAAAAAATGATGTTCCTTTACAGCCAAATAAAGTGGTGGCAGAAAACCAGGTCGAAGACCTCAATCTCGGCACTAAAGAGGATCCCAAAATTGTGAAGTTGTCTAAGAAGGTCCCGGAGGAATACAAACAACTGTATCAAAAGTTATTCCAGGCCTACAGAGATGTGTTTGCCTGGTCATATCAAGACCTAAAAAATTTTGATGTCAGCATTATGCAGCATAAGATCCCACTGAAGGGAGATGCAAAACCACATAAGCAAAAACTCAGACAGATTAACCCCCTATTGTTGCCTTCCATTGAGCAAGAAATAAAGAAACTGCTGAAGGCTAAAATTATAGTGCCATTGAGATATTCTGAGTGGGTGGCCAATTTAGTCCCGGTGCGAAAGAAGAATGGAGAAATAAGGTTAGGTGTTGATTTCAGGAACCTGAATAGGGCATCCCTAAAGGATAATTACCCGCTGCCTAAAATGGACCATATCTTGCAGAAAGTGGTTGGATCTTCCCGGATGTCCATGATGGATGGGTTCTCGGGCTACAATCAGGTGGCAGTATTACCAGAAGATCAAATGAAGACGACCTTCACCACTCCATGGGGAACGTTCATGTATGCCAGAATGCATTTTGGGCTGATCAACGCAGGGGCCACTTTTCAGAGGGCCATGGATATTGCTTTTATTGGAGAGCAGGACCAGTTTGTGGTGGTATATCTGGATGACATTACGGTATTATCAAAGAATGATGTAGAGCACATAGAACACCTGCGCAGAACCTTTGAGAAGTGCAGAAAGTATGGTCTCTCCCTTAACCCACAGAAGTCCCTGTTTGCATTGGAAGGGGGCAAGCTCTTGGGTCACATTGTAACCAGCGATGGAGTGAAGATAGACCCTAAAAGAGTTGAAGTCATAAATGGCATTGCCCTGCCCAGAAACAAAAAATAAATTCAAGTATTTTTAGGCTGAATAAACTTTCTGAGGAGGTTCATCCCTAACTATGCTGAGATAGTTAGGCACATCACTGACATGTTGAAAAAGAACAATGAAGTGAAGTGGTCATCAGAATCAAGAGAGGCCTTTACTAGAATCAAAAATGTGTTTGCTGAAGCCAATGTATTGGCCGGGCCAGATTATTCCAAACCTTTTATGATTTTTTATTTTGCATCACCCCACACAGTGGTTGGGGTTCTGTTACAGAAAAACGAGGAAGGCTATGGGTAGCCAATCGCATTCTTCAGCCAAGTACTGCGTGATGCCAAGCTCAAATATAACATATTGGAGAAGCAAGCCTATGCTCTGGTGAAATCCCTCAAGGCTTTCCGAATGTATGTTTTACAGTCCCATATCACTGCATTTGTTCCTACAGCAGCTGTTAAGGACATTCTCATCCAAGGGGACAGTGAGGGAAAAAGAGGAAAATGGATAGCCAAGATACAGGAATATGAGTTAGATATTCGTCCTACCAAATTAATCAAGGGGCAAGGTCTAGCCAAGATCCTATCTGAGTCAAATTTATAGGCCTTGGGTATCAATCTGTCTATGACAGCAAACGAAGATTCTGAGGAAAAAGAAAAACCACAGGGAGTGGAGATAGCCTCCCAAAAGATACAGATGAAATACCTCACCAGCCAGTGGTACAAGGAAATAGTGGAGTACCTCCTAACACTAAGCTTTCCACCTAGCTGCGAGAAGGCTAAATACAGGGCACTGAGGTTGAAGTCATAGAAGTATATGGTTGCAAACGGCCGGCTATACTGGAGAGATCCCTCAGGCATCCTGCTCTTATGTCTGACCGAGGAAGAGGTGGAAAGTATTATAGCAGAGTTCCACGAAGGTATATGTGGGGGCCATTACAGTTGGAGGGCTACCGCTCATAAGATCTTGAAGGCTGGTTTCTACTGGCCAAAATTGTTTGGAGATGTCTTCACTTGGGTTAGGGCATGTGATAAATGCCAGAAATTTGTAGAAAAATAGAAACTCGCAGCTCTGCCTTTGATTCCTATCCATGTGGACGAACCCTTAAAACAGTGGGGAATTGATTTTATAGGCGAAATTCACCCACCCTCAAGTGGCCAGCATAGATGGATCCTGACTGCCACAGATTATTTCACGAAGTGGGTAGAAGCCATACCTGCAAGAAATGCTACAGACACAGTTATAATGAAATTTATGGAAGAGAATATTATATCCAGGTTTGGCTGCCCCGCTAGAATAATCACTGAAAATGTGAAAGCTTTCAAATCTACAAAATTTGTGAATTTCTGCCAGCAATATAATATTTAGTTGGGTCACTCTACATCTTACTAGCCCCAAGGAAATGGCCTCGCAGAGTCCTCAAACAAAACTCTTGTCCGAGCACTAAAGAAGACTATCAACGAGAACCAGAAGAATTGGGATTCTCAGCTGAAGTTCGCTCTGTGGGAAAAAAGAATTACCAGCAAAAGAGCAACTAGGAAATCTCCATACGAGTTGGTATATGGACGAGCAGCTGTCATCCCTATACAGCTGGCCTTGCCAGTGGCTCGATTTATGTAGGAGAGCCAGGAGGAACCTGATGATGTTATCAGGAGAATTAATCAACTGGTAGAGCTCGAAGAAACTCGCAGTCAGGTGAACCAAAAGCTAGTAGAGTACCAGGAGAAGATGAAAGAGCTATTCGATCAACATGCTAAAGACAGAGGTTTGCAGGTAGGGGATCTAGTGCTCAGGTGGGATGTTCGAAGGGATGATAAAGGAAAGCATGGTAAGTTCGACTCTCTCTGGTTCGGCCCTTTCAAAATTGCAGAGGAAGGTGGCAACAATACTTTTAAGCTGGAGAATTTGCAGGGAGATCTGCTTGACGCCCCTGTAAATGGGCAGTTCCTCAAACCATATTTTCAGTTCTGAAGTAGGCTGAAAAAGCCTGATTGTATTATATTGTACATTAGCTGCTGTTTTCGTTTTTGAATTGACTAATGCATGAGTCATGACGATTTGTCCAGGGATAAGTCATAAGTGCTGGAGAGGTGGCGTTCAAAGAATATAAACAGGCGCTCTGCGTAGTTCTCGACACGTTCGGAGACAAACGCGTCGTCCCCAGGTGGAGCCAATGTTGTTCAATCTTTAACATTAGTCATGGGTGTATTAAAGGGTTGACAAACCATGTATTAAATTTTATATTAAAGGGCGAAATATTTCAAAAGTGGGTCGAAAGGAGACAAGGTAATGAAAGCCACGTGCATTAAATTCGATGGGGAATTAACACAAAAGGATGAAGTGTAAAGCCAAAAGGCTAACGGGAGATATAAAAGGCAATGAAATGATGCAATAAACGTAAAACCTATGTACTAAAAGAAGTTTCCGCCACGTAAGGACGCACGTGGGAAAATTTCGAGGGGGTCGAGTAGCGGGGGAAGGAAGGGATCCATACCCCCGCGGAATGGTGACACGTAGCATGGTGGGGACTCAATATTAGAAGGAGGTAGTAGGAGCATGCCGCGTGGTGTGGCGACGTGGCGGAACGAAAGGTGGACCCTCACGGTGGGTAGGTTATGTATTTAAGCGGTATAAGAGAGCATATGTTTCTAAATATTGTCTTTATAACAGTTTAATATCCTCTTTATTCTACGTATTCAGTAGACGTCCTTAAATCATCATTCTCTATGAAGTATTGAGAATCCATCCCTTATTACAGCGAACTGTCTTGGAATTGTCTTATGCATTTATATTGGAGCTTAACATCTTGTCCATTTATTATTGTTCCCTCAGCGTTGAGCTTCTGAAGTATTTGGTACCATTTAAATCTAATTTTCCCATCTGCAAAGAAATAGTATGAGAGCCTGGTTCTGCTGAGATTATCCTTATTAAATGGTCTTGACTCTCTTCTATATAAGATGTTCTAGGCATTGGTCTATGGCAACTCTAGGCTGTCTCTAGGAGCTACAACATCTTTTTGGCACCGTTGCTGGGGACGAAGTTGAGCATACATCAGACGCATCAAGAGGAGCAACATCACACAATACCTCATCCATGAATGGCTTGACAATTCTTGGCATGCGTTTGGATGCCCTGGAATGCCTTGCCATGGTTTAAGGTAAAATTTATTTGAAATCAATTATTCACAATTAAGAGAGAAGTAATAGAGGATGATTTGGCACTTAAGAAACATTAGAACTTGGCCCTTGGCATGTATTGGCACTAGTGTTGGTATGCCTAGCATGCCCCTCTTGAAAAGGTAAGGTACTCAATTATTAACCCTCATATATGTTCATTTTTTTCATTTTAACTTGGTGTTCCATTTTTTAACCTCACACTCCTTGACACATGTTTGCATACCCTAACACCTGGCACATCTTGTCATTCCTTAACACATGTCATGTCTTGGCATGGTTGGCATGCATTGGGAACTATTTGGCACATGTTACCACACCTAGACACTTCTTGACATGCCCTAAAATTCCCTAGCATGTCTTGTCACTCCCCCCTTCGAACGCCTGACACTCGCTGACACACCCTCTTATCCATTCATTTCCATTCATTTTGACTCGATGATTTATGTTTGATGGGGTGCATGTCTAGAAACAATTCCTTTAATAGAATAAACAAGTGATCACACCATTACTGACGTAAGTAATTGTGATATTCTACTTGAATGACAATAGGAAACTACACAAGAGATTTTAAGAATGACATTTTTAGGGTTTTTTTAATGGTGTGGGAATGGTAAGAAGTGAGTGGTCAATATTGTGATTTTATTTCTCATTAAATTTCTTATCCTTATGAGAGAATCATCTTGAGAAAATGACACCCTTGTCATGCTTACCCTCAACTCCTAATCTTCTCAAAATAAAGGCCAACTTGCACAATGAGGGAAGGCATGTTGATCTATGGTGCGCTGAGTGACTGGGTGAGAGTGTTAATATACTATAAGAAGGACTACAACATTTAATTTGTGTCCTCTATGGATGACATGTTGTAGGTGTGTGTCATGGAACCACAAGGCCACTAAAAAGATTGTGTAAGGTATAGCCCAACATAATCAATGCCTTGAGAGAAATCTGTGGAGAGGGATCAAAATAAATTATATTGGTGAGTCCACCAAAAAATATTTACTAGAGAGTGACACCATGGTGATCAATTCCACGCATGGATTCTTTTGAGCTAGGCATTTCCTTTTCTAAAAAATTGTTTGG